>CM038214.1:186179601-186567482 GCA_021442155.1 Cymbidium sinense
AATCACTAAACTAAACCTAATAAACCACCAAACTAACTCCTCTTCTTCTCGATGATTCTAATTGGTATGATGAGATTTTAGCTTAAGCTTAAAAGGCTTAAGCATAATATCACTTGGAACATATAAACTACTTTAAAAGCTTTTTTGATAATATCATAAATATGGAACAAAGGGTGAAAATTTTGGAAGAACTGGTTATTATTGATTATTCTTTTTTTTTAACCATGCTGAAGCTAAAGATAATCTCATTAAGTTTCAGGATATGGAGGAGACATATTGGAGACAAAAAAGCTGCCTCTAAGAATTTTTCTGAGGGGGAAAGAAACACTAAATATTCTCATGCTTTGGTAATGAAAAGGAATGTTCTTGGTCGCATTCATAAAATCAAAAATTTGGATGGTTCTTGACTTATTGAAAAGGTGGATATAGTCTCTTCTGCTCTTAGTTTCTTTAAAAATCTTTTAAATAAAAATTGTCAACTTGAGCATTTATCTAATCCCTCTATCATTCCTTCTATTAAGTCTACAGAATGAGTGCTTGGTTGCTCCTCCTTCTAATGAGAAAATTTTTAATATTCATAATGGTATGAATGTTGATTCTATTGTGATGGTTACACTACTTTATTCTTTCAAAAAGCTTGGTTTATTTTTAAAGCTGATCTTGTTAATGGTGTTAAGGATTTTTTTCAAGGGAATTATATTCCTAAATATTTTACTAGCACTTCTATTGTTCTTATTCCTAAGAAAGATAATCTTGACTTTTGGAATGACTTTCTTCCTATTAGTCTTTATACTTTTTTTAATAATTTGATTTCTAAAATTTTAACTACTAGGCTTAGTAAGTTTCTTCCTAAAATTATCTCTCCTAATCAAACTAGCTTTATGAAAGGTAGAGCTATTCCAGATAACATCTTGCTTTCTCAAGAATAGATTCAATATTTGAATGTTAAAACTAGAGGTGGCAATTTACTTCTTAAGCTTGACATCACCAAAGCTTATGATAACATTTCTTGGGATTTTCTTAATAGCATTATTACTTTATTTGGTTTCTATAATCATTTTGTTTTTTTGGTTAACAATATAATTAGAAATGTTTGGTTTTCATTAGTTATCAATGGTGAAAACTTTGGCTTCTTTAATTCCTCTCAAAGTATAAGACAAGGTGACCCTCTTTCTCCTTCACTTTTTATTATTGTGATTGAATATTTGTCTCATTGGCTTAATCTTTTTTCTAAAGGAATTCTAGCATGTATTTCATGAATCTTGGTGGTTTGGCTATCTCTCACTTATGTTTTGCTGATGATTTCATATTATTTTGTAATGGCTAGTTACATTATGTTAAAAAGCTTAAGAGTTTTTCAAATATATTTGAAAAGGAAAGTCCTTGTGAATAATCATAAAAGTTATTTTCACTTCTACTTCTATTTTGTTCAAAGAATTAATATAATTAAGGATATTACTAGTTTTTCTCATCAAAATCTTCCTATTAAATATTTAGGCTCTCCTTTATATTATGGTCAAAGAGATCCCATCTTTTGATGAGGTAATCCATAATATTCAAAATAAAATTGAAATTTCATTTCTTATCCTTAGGTGGTAGATTAATTATTATTAAAAGTATTCTTTACTCTCTTCCTTTTTACTTGTTGCTTAATATTGTTTGTATTTGTCTTGTTCTTATCCTGATTGAAGACTTTTAATAAGTTTTTTGGGCTCTAATTCCAAAAGGCTTCATTGAACTTCTTGGTCTTGGTCTAATATGTGTGGTACTTTTATGAAAGTGATATTGGGTGTAGATCATTGATGGATTGCACCAATGTTTTTCTTATAAACTTTCATGGAATTTTAGAAAAATGAAAGTCTTTGGGCTAAATTCATGAATTTTAAATATATGCAAAGGTAAGCATCCTTTAATTAGCAATTATAAACATGGTGACTCTATTATTTGGAAAAGCTTTGTGATATTAAATGGAAAGAAACCTCTCATTTTTTGGGGTATTAATAATGGTTCTTCTTTCTTTTGGAAAGATAACTGGAGGACTTTTCCATTGATTCATTGCTTAATACTCTACTTCACTCTACTTCTTTGAGAGTTAATCATTTTATTTATAATGGTGATTAAAATTTCTCTCTTTTAATGATTTGATTCTGATTTCATTAATAATCATCAATATTCTTATTGATGGTATTTCTTTGATCTTTTTTCAAAATTTCTAGTAATAGAATTTTCTTTAAAGATACTTGCACCATATTAGAGTTAAAAAATCTTCTTCTTGTTTTCCTTAAAATTTGGAATTATTCTTATTCTGACTCTTTGTTTTGGACAAAGGTTTTATCTACCCTCTAAAATGCATGTGTTTCTTTCATATTGAGAATGTTAGTCATGTTTTTGTTAATGGTGCTATTACCTCTAAAGTTTGGGGTTATGAGGATTTATTTAAGTTAAATTATTTTAATGGTAATTTAACTTAATGCAACTTGACTCTTATTTTCAAAATACTGTTAAAGGGAATATCAAAATTGTGATGGAAGTTACTTTGATTTGGTTTACAGAAATGATGCTAAATATCATAATGTACCTATGAATCATAAGAGGATTATTGCTAGGACTAAAGAAAAGATTTTTTCTTTACATAAGGCTGCTCTTCTTAGTGGTACTAATTTTAGAGGTTGCAAGTTTGTTGCCTCTAAATTGGCTATCTGGTTTCTTTATTGTAACTCATCGGATTATAAAATCACATTAAGCCTTTTAATTGTTGTATAAAAGTTAATATTCACAGCACTATTGCACATAACAAGTCGGGTTGCGGTTGTATTTTTAGGAATAATCTTGGGAATATTATCTTGGCTTTTTCCACTCCTCTCTAATTTATGTTATTGCTGAATTGATGGTCGCTTTGTCATGCTCTTAAGCTTTGTTTGGATAGAAATTTTCATACTATTTAGTTGGAATCGATGGTGAGATGGTTATTGCTATGATCAATTCTAACCATATAATGTCGAGCTTTTTTATTTAATTAGAAATATTAAAGCTATTATCTCTAAAATTTTTTTTTAAATTACTCATATTTTAAGAGAAGGTAATGCTTGTGCGGATTTCTTAGCTTGTTTGGGGTGTAATTCTCCTGATTTTACTTTTTTTACCAATATGAATATTCTTAAGAAATTAAGATGGTCGTCTAATTTTGATAAATCTAGTTTGCTTATGTTAGATATTCTTAAATTTTCTTCTTCTTTTTTTCTTTTCTTTAGGTTTTGCTTGGTGGTTTTTGTATTATTGTTGTCTTCATTCTTTCTTGGGGTTTCCTTGTATTTTCATGTATTTTATAGGTTGAATGCTTCTGGTTGTCCAGTGATTGTCATTTGCTACCCCTACTTTTAATGTGGTATATCTTGTGGCTTATTCATTGGTTTTGGTTGGTTGGTTTATTTTCTTTTCATCTTTGTGGTTGGTATCCATGAGCTTCCTAATTTTGTCTCCCTCTATATGAGATGTTTGTGCTTCTCTTCCTTCTATTTCCTTTAGTTGGTTGATTTGGTTTGTGTACTACTTTCCTGGCTTTTTTCTTTTTTTTATGGTGATGTATTATTATGGTTTTAGTGTTGGTTGGTGAGTTTTGTTGTTTTTGCTTCCCTCTTCCCCTTGCTTTTGGTACTTCCTCTTTGATTATTGGCTTTGTTTATTATTCATGCTACCTTGAGTGGTTGGATGGTTGGCTTTGATTTTTCTTTGTTGGCTCTTTTTTTTCACGTCCCCTTGGGCTCATTGTTCTTACCTTTTTGGTGGTTCTAGATCTTTGCTGGTTATTGGTGTGTGCTCGGGTGCCTTTGTGAGGTTTATTGATTATGATGGCTAGGATGTTAAGTCTTTTGTTGGTACCAGTATTTGTGACTATAACCCTCCTTTCAGAGTTTGGCTGCTCACAAATTTTGTTGCCCCTTCTAATTTTATGATGAGCTTGAGCCATTTCTTTTTTTTTTCTTTCCTTTCTATTTATCTTTGTTTATTTTCTTTGTTTGTGCTTATCTCTACATTAGTATTTTTCTTATAGGTTTCCTTATTCTTGGTCTCTTTAAATGGATTGTCGACATGCTCGATTCTGCTATTATTTTTTCTTTTAGTTTTCCTTTTGCTTTTCAATATCTTTTGTATTAATTAGGAAATTTTTCTTTAGGTCCTTCAGCTTTTGAGCTAGTCTTTGAGTTTTATCCCTTCAAATCATTGTATACTTTTCTTTTTGGTAATAAAATTTCTTCTTTTTCCCCAAAAAAAAATGCTAAACTTTCAACCCTAAACCCCAGTCTCTAAACCTTGAAATAACTCTAAATCCTAAACTAACCCTAAACCATAAGAATGGTTAGAACCATGATGGCAGGAACATCACCATCAACTAGACTCAGTCTAGATCTAGCGATGGAGGTGAAGGCAGAGGTAGAGGTTATCATAGTGGTGGTGGGGCATTGATAGGTGCTGGTGGATATGGAGGTGGTGGTCGGGGTAGTGGTAGTTATGGAGGTGGGAAGAGCGATGGAGGTTATAGCCATGGTGGTGGCAGAGGGAGAGATCAGGGATATGATGGCAGATCCCACTACTTGAGAGGTGGGGGTGGTTCTAATGGGAACTAGTGAAATTGAAGAACGTCCTATTTGATCTACTTCATATGACATTGTGTCTTTACAATAGAGACAGTTCTACTTATCTAGGGTTTTGAATTTGCTCTATGGGTGCTCATTTTTATTTATGTCATCTCTTGTGTCTTAAAAAACTTGGGGTGCTACCAGGTTGATGAAATTAAAAAGAAGAAATATTGAATCTGAATTTGTTCTCTATTAAAATAACCTTAAACTCTAAATACTAAACCCTAAGCTCTAAACCATAAAGAAAAACTTAAACCCTAAACTTAAAACCTAAACACAAAACCTAAACCCTAAAAACACTAATCCCTAAACACTAAACCCTAAACCCTAAATCCTAAACCCGAAACCCTAAACCTTAAACCCTAAAATCCTAAATCTTAAATCCTAAACCATAAACCCTAAAACCTTAAACCCTAAACCCTAAAACCTACAACCCTAAACCCTAAACCTAAACCCCAAACCCTAAACTTGAACTAAACCTAAAACCTAAACCCTAAACTAACCCTAAACCCTAAACACGAAACCCTAACCCTAAGCCCTAAATCCTAAAACTTGAATAAAGATGTCAGTAGGAGTAGATCTAAAGAATGACTTAATCCTAACATAGTTATGGTACTTAAAGAAAATGTCTTCAATAGACTTTCCCTTGACTTTTAGATATTTGAATACCCTAAATCATATTATAATACCATATATTATAATGTAGCATCATATATTTGATCATGTAGTGATGTGTTTTTAGATGTTATAAGA
The DNA here is from genome assembly GCA_021442155.1 of Cymbidium sinense. NCBI lineage: Eukaryota > Viridiplantae > Streptophyta > Magnoliopsida > Asparagales > Orchidaceae > Cymbidium > Cymbidium sinense. The sequence continues at coordinate 186,184,992 of CM038214.1, forward strand.
CATTTAAAAATGTTTTAGTATATTATGGTATTATGCCCTATAGTCTATATTAATATAAATCCTAAAAATATTTATTTAATAAATAAGATGATGAGATTTGTTGAATTTGAAGTGGGAATTAGAGAAAAGTGTGCTATGCCACTTGTAGTCTAAAAAGTAAGATTTTATGTTCAAAATAAATATTATATGTTGTAGCATAGTATGACAACATATATCATAATATATTGTTCGATTTTAAATTCTTTTAGTATTTTACAATCATTCAAATAAGCCTACATTAGCATTATTTATAAAAATGTTGATTTAGACTTTAAAATGGTGGAATTTGGCCAAATTCATAACAGGTAGAGCATGTCACCATAATATATTATTTCAATTTAAAATATTTATGTGATGCGACTAAAATATATAGTTTTTTATTGTTTAGACTAATTTAATGATTTTTTATCTTAAGCAATCCCTTGTGATGTGATTTGTAATATAATATAATATAATATAATATATATGTTAGTGTATTATAATATAGGATGCTATAACATATTGTAGCATCATGCATTATAGCATACTATTGTGTATTAGTACTTTGTTTAGCATATTTTAGTTTTTTCTAGTATGATGTAGTAGAGTTTGTACTAGTATAATTCATAAACATATTGATTTATAGGCTTAGATGATGGAATTTGGCCAAATTTAAGGTATGCTTTAGGGAACATCATTGGGGTGTGCAATGGTGTGTCATTGAAACAAAAGAATGGAATTTTACAGCCAAAATAAATGTTCATTTTTCAACCAAATTTTATAAAATTTTTTTTAAAGTGGTTCATTTTAAGGTGTAATGTAAGATAATATATTATATGAAAGCATATTAAAATATAATGTACATAACAATATAACTTCACATATATATGAATGTGGTGGTGTGTTACTAAATGTTTTTGCCCAATTTAATATTTTTTACTTTTGTTATAATACATTAGGTCAAAACTCATAAAAATGTTAATTTGAAGGTTGAGATGGAAGAATTTGGCCAAATTCATGGCACACACCAAGAAGCAACACCAAAATTATGCCATTTTGTCCCATTTCTAATAAAATAATAATAATTTTACATCCAAATTGAACATTATTCATATTTTGAGAAAATCTTATTATTTGTTCCTTTTAAGTGATTCTAATGAGGTGTAATGTTAGACAATATATTATAATATAGTGTGTTAATTCACACTATAATATGTTTAGCATGATATTGTATAGTTAGTTTGAGCTTTCACCATCATAAATCAGAAAATGTTGATAACAATATTAAGATGATGTAATTTGAATGAATACATTATTAGACTTTTAGTTGAAGTATTAAAGGTGTGCATAAGAGAAGAAATAAGATTTGATGAGAATTCCATGTTAAGGATCTGGAGGGAGATCTTCTAGGGCATCACACATTTATTGGACATGACATGTGAGTAGTCTATGTCAACGGCATAGAAGAAAAAAATCTGCAAGGGATAAGGTTTGAATTTGATTTCATTATATGATTTATGGAAAGAAAATCCACTGGGGATAAGAATCTATAATCCATTGTGGATTAAGATTGAATCAACTTTAATTTGTTTTGTTTTAATTGATGTGGAGGCACATCTGCTAGAGATATGGGCTCGAGTCCACTAAGGATCGAGTATATGAACCTTCCACTAGTGAAGCAGGTTTGAGCTATCCACTGGAGATTAAGATTTATGTTTAATTTCATATATTTGTTTGGGGATGTATCTACTGGGAATAAGAGTTTGGTTGGATTTCTATGATTTAGACTCTACTAGGGGAGTTATTTTAATTTGGCTCCACTATAGGAGGTTGGTTTTGAATTTGATTTGTTTGTTTGACTTTCTTATATGATTTAGGGCTCCACTAGGGAGAGGGTGTGATTTTACTCCACTCGAGAAAATCAAATCGAGTTTAATTTAATTTGAGTTAATGTATGGACCATGTTAGTGTGCGATGGACCTAATGATAAAGGGCTATATTAGCCTTTCTTAGGTTTACAAATCCAAAGGGATAGTCTACCAGCTGCAGGGTAGAGCTAACCAACCTAAGTGGTTGCCTTCATGTGCAATGACCGCGCTGTGAAGAAGGCATAGCGACTTACATCTTCCAAAGAGGAACAACCACGGGTGACTTTGGATGCACAACAAATTGAACCCCACCTAGACCGAGTGAATGAATGGGAAATTAAAAAAAGTAAGGATTAATTTCATCTTAATTTCATGTCATTTGATATGGTTTATTTGGTTTAGTTTGATTTGAATTGAGGCATATCCGGGATTTGAGCTAAAATTTGATAGATTTAATTTATGGACCATGTGTGTGATGGACCTACCGAGAAGGGGCTATATGGACTTGTCCTATCTCAAATTTACAAATCTAAAGGGATAGTCTATTGGTTGTGGAGTAGAGCTGGCCATCCTAAGGGGTTGCTTTTTGATGTGCAATACATGTGCTAGGAAGAAGGCATAGCAGACTTACATCTTCTAAAGTAGGGAACACCCACTGGGTGACTCGTAGCATAATAAATAGAACCCACTTAGGTACTAAGTGAATGTCGCTAGGGACTTATATTAACTTAAGAGTAGTCAGGCAATTACTAAAGGGAGTTTTTTGACACTACCCTAAAGATATTATGCCTGCTTGGGAAAAAATACTGCTAGGGTGTGTCCTCCTAATCCATAAGTGAATATAAATTTTGTTTATATGTTTGCATCGACCCAATTGGTGTGCAAGGGACCACACCGAAGGGGTTATGTCCTTGACCTATCTCGATTTGCTACCAAGGAGAATCTAGACATCCACGTGACATATTCTATAATCGTAGGGTGGTTACTAGAAAGGGAGCTATCCATCTAGTAACCTGTAGTGTCTAAATGGGGTTGCAAAGGGAGTGATCCAAATATAGTGCTCACAGGGGAGGTGCTACTAAGGGCATTATCCTGAGCTCTAAAAAGGAAGGCCTATAAGTGTAAGGTGGCCAACTCAAGGGGAAAGCATAGCAGACTTACATCTACCATGGGTGGTGTATCCTAAGGTGCGAGAACCAACCAACCTAAGGTGTATCCGTCAGCATAATGAGAACCAACCAGCCTAAGGTGCCCGTCGATGTGCAATGATCAATCTGAAAAGAAAGCATGTAGGCTTACAACTTTCCAAGCAGAACTGATCATCAGGATAGTCTATCATCGGTAGGACATATGCTATCTAACCTAGAGCGAGTACTAAGCGAGGAGCTCAAAGGAAGGATAGGACCCAGACTTGAAGAAATCAGGAGGGAAGGAGCCTCTAGGGGACTTATCCTAAACCTCAAATATACTCAACCCAGTGAGTGCATGAAGGCTAATCTAAGAAGAAAGTATAGCAGACTCACATCTTCTTAAACAAAGCAAACATAAGGTAGCTTACCCACACACAAGAAGGCCTACCAAACTAACAAGGCACTAATCGGTGCATGGCAAAAGAAAGAATAGTAGACTTACATCCTCCAAACAAAGAAGACCACTAGGGTGACACACTAGGTAAAGGTACGTAAGCCAACCCGAGCAAATCGAGTGAGTGTCATTAGAGGCATTATCTAAACTCAAAGTAGCCCAAGATAAAAGAAATGAGTTTGTATTATATGTTTATGTGTAGTTTGTGTTTGTGTTGTTTCAATGAAGGATAGGATGCCGCTCGGGTTCCTTACACCTACCATAAACACATCATGGCAGATTCACAAACAAAAATACTTTCACCATGGAAGAGATTGAAATCAAAATAGAAATTTCAAACATGATTTATCATATTTCCATAAGTAGATTGATTGGGTGCTCTCCCTTATAATTAATAAGCTGATAAGATCTTCCTTGGTAGGCCTTCTCTAAGGAAAAAGGGCCTTCCCATGTGGGTTCAAACTTGCCTCCCATCTTACGATGAGAAATAATCAGTCTCCTTATAAGTAAATTAAGCTCTCCTACTTGAAAAGCTTTATGATGGACTAACTTATTGTGAGTTGAATCATTTTAGCTTTGTACAACTCGAGGTTTTGGCATGCCCGTAGACATCTCTTCTCCAAACCTTCAAGCTCTTCTAACCGCAACTTGGCATTATGCTCTATTGTGATCTTGCTACGCATAGCTATCCTTAGTGATGAGAGTTAGACTTCTAATGGTAGAATGGCTTCAGACCCATACACTAAGGATAAAGGAGTATACTGATTTGGAGTTCTATATGTTGTGTAGTAGGCCCACAAGGCTTCAGCTAACTGCTCATGCCACTTTTTTCTTGTTGTTGTTGAGTGTCTTCTTCAATATTTGGATGAGAGTTTTATTGAAGGTTTATACTAAGCCATTTTCCCTCAGGTAGTTAATGGTAGAATATCTGCAATCCATGATATGCCTCCGAGCAAAGTTGTCATCGCTGTTCTTGAATGTAGTCAATATCGATATCATCATCGAGACACTCCAAACATATATACGATATGGTTCCTAAAAAATTAGAGCACATGTTGAGCTATGACCTCTCTGAGCATAATCACCTTTGCCCATTTAGAAAAGTAGTCAATAGTAGCTAAGATGAATCGATGACCCTTGAAAGAAGGAGGATCAATTAGACCCACTATGTCGGTACCCTTACATCGAATGGCCATGAGGCCAATGTAAGATGTAGAATGTTGGGTGGTTTGTGTAGGACCAAACTATATATATGACATTGGTGGCATCACCTAGATGTATCCATGCAATCTTTGATCATTGATGGCTAGAAGTATCCTAGTCTCTTCATCTTGGCTTTCATCTTCAGACCGGATTGGTTGGCTCCACATAATGCTGAGTGTACCTCGGTCACGATCTTATGGGCTTTGTGCTTATATAAAAAATGTAACCACATATGATTGAAAGATTGACGGTACAAGACACCATCCATAAGATCATAGGAAAGTGCTCTCTACTTCATCTGATGGGCTTGGGACTTTTCTTGAAGTAGTTTGCCTTTATTTAGGTAATCTATGAATGGTTGCCTCAAATCTAACTCCCCATACTTCTTGGCAATGGCAACCTCTCCTTCAAGAGAGTAAAATATAAATAAGGGATAAGGCTTGTCTATTTTGGACCATTATTGATGTGGACTCATCCGCTGGACATGCCAACTCCTTGGCATGATTTGCTAAAGCATACGTTAAGATGTTCTCTCCTCAAGGAAACTTATAAATGGTAACCTTTGACATTTGGGCCAACAACTCCATAGTGTACTTTTCGTAGTGATGGAACTTGGGCTTTATAACCTTATAGGACCTAGTGATTTGATTGATCACTAGCTGAGAATCCGCAAAGATGTTGATGTTCTAGATGACTAACTCCATACCAACAATCGAGCCTTATATTCAACTTCATTATTGGTGAAAGATTGGATGATGATATGAGAATCTCATCATGGTCGAAGTTAAGAGACCTATTCCTACCCCTTTCTTGGAATAGTATGTGGTTCTTCTCCTCTTGGAGGAAGCCTTACCATCAAAGTACATCTCCCTGGTGAATGCTAGTATCTCCTCGCTCATGATTTGTTCATTGGGAGATCATCACTAGAGGTAGGAAGTGTGCTAAGAAATCTACAAGCACTTATCCTTTCACCACAGGGGCAGGTAATGTCAAACGAGGATCATGGACCATCATGCCAACCATGAGAATGGATATTTAATGGATTGATTTTAGTGGAGGAGATTGAGATAGAGACTGTGTAGAGTGCATTTTCCATCCTTCATCATTGGCTTGGGCCAACAAAGCACCAAGGGAGTCTAGAATGTAAAGTATGAGAGGATAGAACTAGCAATGTCATCCTGTAATGCTTGATGTCTTCAAGGCATGCTCACACTTGTCATCCCACTTGAACTTGTCATCCTTTTGACAAATGAAGAATGATTCTTCATATTAGATATAATGCATCTTAGATATGCCAACCACCCTTGGAATGATTTGAATTAAGTTAAAGTTTTAGAGGTGGCATTTCTAATATCACCTTGATCTTCTCCTCGATTATGATTCCTTTGGTGATAATAAACCCATGGAATTTCCTTGAAGCTACCCAATGCACACTTCATGAGGTTCATTTTGAGGTTAAATTATCTTAACTCAAATCTACTCAAGTCAAAGACATGGTCTTCCTTTTTCTACTTTTTAAAAGATCATCAACATAGCACAATTTGATGATGAATGAGTTCATTGATGATTCAAGTCATAGTCTACTGGTATGTAGCAATGAAATTTTTGGTCAAAGGTATGACCTTATGGCAATAAATTTTGATTGGGATTCTAAAATAGTGTTTCTTTCATCTTTAGGATCCATCTTTATTTGGCTATATCATCGACCATCCATGAAAGAGAAGACATGAAATGAGGCAATGTCCACGCCTTTAGGATTGGTAGTGGAAATTTGTCTTTTGGACATGCCTTATTTAAATCCTAAAATCCATGCATATGTGAATTTGGCCATTCTTTTCTTAATGGATTCTTCTAACCGTGTAAGGTATTTTTTCCTGATGAAGCCAAAGATCGATCGCTTTTGACTTCATAAATGATATTGTTCTATACTTAATCGCATGCATTTAGGAGCTTTCTTGATAGGTTAGTAGTAGACTCTATTACTAGTTTATGGACTGCTATGTCAAGAGCCAATCTAGACATCTCTTCATAACACCATGAGAAGTAGTCCTTAAACTCAATCAATAGTCTAACTATGTCATTGGTTTCAATTTCATTCAACAAAGAACTAATGTATGTTAGGTGTGGATCTTCTTCAGTTCCTAAGTTGATTTCTTTGAGCTCATCAATGGTTCACTTGATCTCTTCTTCAAACTATGGCAGTGCATCTTTGACTTCAAAATCATCTCGATCATTTGAAGATTCTAAGCTCAACTCCTCATATAAGTTAATGTGAATTGAAAAGAACCTATCAAATTCCAATGATTGGTGATGACTAAGCAATAATTATCATCATCGACTGGATCCACTATACCAAATCCTAGTCCCGTTCTTGATTGAGATCTTTTGCATTTATTCTTACATATTGTTTTGAAGTAGTCTGACCTGTGTTTTGACCAAGTATGTGGGATTAACCCTTTCTTTGCAAAATTATGAACATAAGGCAAGTACCAATCAAAAGGTAATTATATTAAATCTTTATATAAATCATCCTCAAGTTCTACATCAACTTCTTGACCTGAGGGTGATGCTTCCAAAAAGAACCTCTGAGTCTTCACACCTGTGATGACTTAGGGGTTTCCTTAACTACCAAACTCTCAGCTTTTTTGAGAGGAAACTAGGGTCAAGTTTTGCTTTGGAGCCCAGTCTTCATCGCTATCTAGCTCAAGTGTCACCTCCAAGGGAATCTATTACTAAGATGACATGCCTGGTGTGCTAACCATATAAGACTGATCCTAAACTCTGAACCCCTAAAACCTAAACCCTAAACCTAAACAAAATCCTAAAACCTAAAAAACCTAAACCTAAACTAAAATCTAAAAATAAAATAAATAAAACATAAACCTAAATATAATAAAATAAAAATAAAATAAAAACTTAAACTAAAACCTAAACTTAAACGTAAAAATAAAATAAAATAAAAAATAAAAACTAAACTAAACTAAAAATAATAAAAACCTAAACTAAACTAAAACAAAAAAAACCTATAAATAAAAAACTAAATAAAAGAAAATCTAAATGTAAAATAAAAATTATAAACCTAAAATAAAATAAAATAAAAGCTAAACCATAAAAAATAAACCTAAAAAAAAAACATAAAAATAAATAAAAATTAAAACCTAAACCCTAAACTAAAAAAAAACCAACACCTAAAATAAACAAAGTAAAATAAACCAAACCTTAAACTAAAATAAACTAAACTAAAATAAATAAAACCAAAACCTAAACCTAAAATAAACTAAACCTAAACCCTAAACTAAATAAAATAAAATAACCTAAAATAAAACTAAAAAATAAAACCTAAAATAAACCTAAATTAAAACCTCAAACCTAAACTTAAAAAAAAAAAAAAAAACCTAAACTTGAAAATAAAAAATAAAACCTAAATCTAAAAAATAAACTAAACTAAATAAAACTAACAAATTAAAATAAACTAAAATAAATAAATAATAAACTAAATAAACTTAAACCTACCAGTTTACTTTTTTTTAAAAAAGAAAACCCTAAACCCAAAACTTTAAACCTACAACCTTAAATCTACAACCCTAAACCCTAAAGCTAAATCCTAAATCCTAAAAAACCCTAAACCCTAAACATTAAACCCTAAACCCTAATCCTAACCCTAAACCCTAAACCTTAAACCCTAAACCCTAAATGCTAAAATCGTAAACCCTGAAAATTAAAACCCCTTAACCCTAAAGCATAAACCTTAAGCAAACCCTAAGCCATAAATCCTAAACCTTAAGCCCTAAACCCTCAAAACTCTAAACCATAAAGCCTTAACACTAAACCCTAAACCTTAAACTCTAAACCCCTAACCCTAATCCCTAAACCCTAAACCCTAAAACTCTAAACCCTAAAACCCTAAACAATAAACTCTAAACCTTAAAAACCTAAAACCTAATAAATAAATAAATAAAAAAACCTAAACTTAAAGAAATAAAAATAAATAAAAACCTAAACTAAAACTTAAACCTAAACCTACAATAAATAAATAAATAAATGTAAAGTAAATATAAAAAAAACCTAAACCTAAACCCTAATAAATATAAACTAAAATAAAAAAATGTAAGGTAAATTAAAAAAATAAAATAAACCTAAGAATAAAAAACCTAAATAAAATAAAAACTAAACGTAAAATAAGAATAAAATAATCCAAAAATAAAATAAAATAAAAACTAAATAAAAATCTAAACCTAAAAATAAAAAAAAAATAATACCAAAACCCAAAACTAAAAAAAACCTACACATAAAATAAAAATAAAAACAAAATAAAATAAACCAAAATCTAAACTAAAATAAACTAAATTATAATTAAATTATAATAAATAAAAACCTAAAACCTAAACTAAACCTAAAACTAAATAAAATAAAGGCAAATTAAAAATAAACCTATAACTAAAAAATAAAAAATAAACTTAAAATAAACCATAAAATAAACCAAAAAAAATAAAACAAAAATCCTAAGCCTAAACATAAAAATAAAAAATAAAACTAAACTAAAATATAAAATAAAAGAATAAACTCAATGAAAAGTAAACCTAAAATTAAAATAAACTAAATAATAAACTTAAACTAAAATAAATAAACTAAAATAAATAAAATCAACTAAATAAAAAAATAATACTTAAATAAAATAAAAAAATAAAATAAACTCAAATAAATAAAAATAAACTAAATAAACTAAACTGTCGATTTGCCAATTAAAAAAAAACTTTCTAAATCCTAAATCCTAAACCCTAAACCCTAAAACAACCACAAACCTAAATTATAAACCTAAATCTAAACCCTAAACCCTAAACCATAAATCCTAAAATCCTAAACCTGAACATAAACCTTCAACCCTAAAATCATAAAACCCTAAACACTAAATACAAGCCACCAGGCTAAACCCTAAGCCAAAACAAAACACAGGCCTATACCAAACCCAAAACCCAAAACCACTTAAACCCCTGAAACTAGGCAGAAACCCTAAAGAATAAAGCTAATTAGCCATCAAGGATATGATGGTGGATCACTTCTTGAGGTGGAGGCTGGAGAAGAGCAGGATCAGATCCTTTGGGATGGAACTGTCTTTATAGTCAAAACCATAAACTAAAAATTAAACCCCAAACCTAAAACTTAAACCTTAAACCTTAAACCCTAAACCATAAACCCAAAACCCAAAACCCTAAACTAACCCTACACCTAAAAAAGCTAAAAAACTAAACCTAAACTAAATAAAACCTAAAAATAAAATAAAATAAAAATATAAACTAAAACCTAAAACCTAAAAAAAAGAAAAATAATAAAAAATAAAACTAAACTAAAATGAAAAAATAAAAACCTAAACTAAAAAAAACTTAACTAAAATAAAACTCAATGAAAAATAAACCTAAAAATAAACATAGATAAAACCTAAAATAAATAAAAAATTAAAAACTAAACCCTAAACTAAAAAAACTTAAACCAAAAATAAAAATAAAATAAAAAAATCCTAAATTAAAATAAATAAAACCTAAACTTAAACTTAAGCCTAAACCTAAACTTAATAAAAAAATAAACTAAAAATTAACTTAAACCTAAACTAAAATAAAACCTAAAATAAAACCTAAAAGATTCTAAACCTAAACCTAAAATTTTAAAAACACAAACCTAAAAGTAAAATAAAAAATAAAACTTGCTAAAAAAGCTAAACCTAAAATAAAGTAAATAAAAGAAAATAAATAAACTAAGCTTAAAAAAATAAACAATATACCTAAATAAAAAATAATAATAAACTCAAATAAATTAAATATAAACTCAATAATCCTAAACCTATCGATTTACTTAATTTAAAAAAAAAACCATAAACTATAAATCCTAAACCCTAAACCTAAAAACCCTAAACTAACTAAAACTCTAAACCTATAACCCTAAATCTAACAACCTTAAAACCGTAACCTAAACACAAAACCTACCTAAACCCTAAACTAAACCCTAAAAACCTAACACTAAACCCAAACCCTAAACCCTAAACCCCAACCAACAACAACACTAAACCCTAAACCCAAAACTCTAATCCCTAAAACCTAAACCCTAAACTAACCCTAAACCCTAAACCCTAAACCCTAAACTAACTTTAAACCCTAGACCCTAAACGAACCCAAAGCCCTAAGAATGTGTAGAACCTTGATGACAAGAACATCACCATTCTAGATCAGATCAGGTGGAGCAGATGATCTTATATATCCTGGTGGGGAGGGATTTGGATGTGTTGGTGCATTTGAAAATGTTGGTCAGAGCAGTGGTGGTTATGGAGGCGGGAGGAGCAACGGAGGTTATAAGGTTAGGGTGGTTCTGATGGGAACTGAAGAAACTGATGAATCACCAATTCGATCTACTACTTATGGACTGTGTCTTTAAGATAGAGGTGGTTCTAGTTATCTATAGTTTTTTATTTGCTCTATTTTTATTTTTATTGATCTATCATATGTCTAAGAAAACTTGGTGTGTTAAGTTGATGAAATCAAAAGAAGAAATGAAAATATGAATTTGTTCTCTATTAAAAAAAAATGAAAAACCTTAAACCCGAAACCAAAACTTGAATTCTAAACTGAAAACCTAAATCCTAAACCCAAGAAACCTAAAACCCTAAACCCCAAAATACAAAATTTCCAAAACCCTAAACATTAAACCCTAAATCATAAAACTAACCCTAAACCCAAAAATACCCTAAATAGACCCCTAGCCCTAAACCATAACCCTAAACTAACCCTAGACCCTAAACCCTAATACCCTAAAAACACTAAACCCTAAAGCCTAAACCCTAAATCTTAAACCATAAAACCTAAACAAACACTAAACCCTAAGCTAACCCTAAATTGTAAACCATAAATTATAAACACTAAACTTTAAACCCTAAACCCTAAACCCTAACCCCAAACCCTAAACCCTAAATCCCTAAACCCTAAACCCTAAAAACCTACTTACCTAATCCTAAACTAAATAAAACCTAAAAATAAAATATATAAGAAAACTTAAACTTAAAATAAAATAAAATAAAATAAAATAAAAGAAAATAAAAACCTAAACTAAAACCAGAAACTAAAAAAAAATAGAAAATAAAATAAACTAATAAAAATAAATGAAAATAAAATAAATAAAAACCTAAAGTAAACTATAAAATGAAATAAGCCTAAGAATAGAAAACCTAAATAAATTTAAAACTAATTGTAAAATAAAATAAAATAAACATTAAATAAAATATAATAAAAACTAAATAAGAACCTAAATCTTAAAAATAAACCAAACAATAAAATCTAAAAATAAATAAAAAAGAAAACTTAAACCCAAATTTTTTAAAAAAAAAACTAAAATAAAAATAAAATAAACAAAATAAAATAAACCTAAAACTAAAACTAAAATAAACTAAATTAAAATAAATAAAACTTAAACTAAACCTAAAATAAACTAAACCTAAACATAAACCAAAATAAATAAAAGATAAACTAAAAATAAAACTTAAAAAATATAAAATAAAACCTAAAACTAAACTTAAAGACAAACCTAACCTAAACCTAAAAAAATAAATAAAACCTAAACCTAAAACCTAAAATAAATAATTAAACCAAATTCTAGAAATAAAATAAAATAAAACTCAGAAAACCTAAACCTAAAGCTAAACCTAAAACCTAAAACATAAATAAAATAAAAACCTAAAAATAAAATAAATAAACTAAAATAAATAAAATAAAATAAAATAAACTAAATTAAATAAAATTAACTAAATTAACTAAATAAATCTAAACCTATTTACTTATTTTTTTTTAAAATAGCAAACCCTAAATCCACTAAATCACAACTTATAAACCCTAAACCTACTGACCTTAAACCTACTAAACCCTAAACCCTAAAAGCATATACCACAAAACACAAACCTAAACCTAAACCCTAAACCTAAATTAAAAACCCCTAACCCTAAACCCTAAACCCTAAATCTAAACCTAAAGTAATTAAATAAACTAAAAATAAACCTAAACCCTAAAACCTAACAAACTAACCTAAACCTAAACCCTAAGAATAGTGAAAACTTGGCATGGAACATCACCACTACCAGTTCAGATCTATTGGTGGAGGTAAAGGCAGGGATGGTGCTTATTGCAACGGTAGTGGGGGATTTGGAGATGCTGGTGGATATGAGGTGGAGGTCAGGAAAAGTGGTGGTTATGGGCGGAGGAGCGGCGGAGGTTCTTGCCATGGTGGTGGTGGAGGGAGAGATCGAGGATATGATGGTGGATCCGACTACTCGAGAGGCCAGGGTGGTTCTGATGGGAATGAGAGAAACTAAAGAATGGCTGATCCGATCTATTACTTATGGAACTATGTCTTTACAGTAGAGACAGTTCTAGTTGTCTAAGGTTTATGATTTGCTCTATTTATGCACATTTTTTATCTATGCGTCGCTTGTGTCTTAGAAAACCTAGTGGGTTAATTGGTTTATGAAATAAAAAACAAGAAATGTTGAATATAAATTTAGTCTCTATTAAAAAAAAACCAAAAACCCTAAACCCTAAAATAAAACATGAACCCTAAACCAAAAACTTAAACACTAAACCCTAAACCCTAAACCTTAAAAACCCTAAACCCTAAATGTTAAACCATAAACCCTAAAATACTAAACCGTAAACCTTAAATCTTAAACCCTAAAACCTAAACCCTAAACCCTAAAAACCTACTAACCTAAACCTCAACTAAATAAAACCTAAAAATAAAATATATAAGAAAATGCAAACTTAAATAAAATAAAATAAAATAAAGAAAATAAAACCTAAACTAAAACCAAAACCCAAACCTAAAAAATAAAAAATAAAATAAACTAATAAAAATAAATGAAAATAAAATAAATAAAAACCTAAAGTAAACTAAAAAAATGAAATAAACCTAAGAATAAAATAGGTAAATAAATTAAAAACTAAACGTAAAATACAAATAAAATAAACATAAAATAAAATATAATAAAAACTAAATAAGAACCTAAACCTAAAAAATAAATAAAAAAGAAAACTTAAACCCAAAATTAAAAAAAAACTAAAACCTAAAATAAAAATATTATAAAAAAAATAAAATAAACCTAAACCTTAACTAAAATAAACTAAATTAAAATAAATAAAACTTAAACCTAAACTTAAAATAAACTAAACTTAAACATAAACCAAAATAAATAAAATAAAATAAACTAAAAAATAATAAAACCTAAACTAAAAAAAATAAACCTAAAATAAACCTAAAATAAAACTTAAACTTAAACCTAAAAATAAATAAAACCTAAACCTAAAAATAAATAATAAAACTGAATCCTAAAAAATAAAATTAAATATAAACCTAAACCTAAAAAATAAACTAAAATAAAAAGCCAAAATAAAAAAAACCTAAAATAAATAAACTAAACTAAATGAAAATAAAATAAAATAAAATAAACTAAAATGAATAAAAATTAACTAAATTAACTCAATAAATCTAAACCTACCAGTTTACTTAATTTTTTTTAAAAAATAGCAAACCCTAAATCCTAAACCTTAAATCGTGAACCCTAAACCTACAACCTTAAACCCTAAACCCTAAACCATAAAAAACCCTAAACCATAAACCCTAAAAGCCTAAATCCTAAAACCCTAAACACTAAGCCCTGTAAACCTAAACCCTAAACCCTAAACTAAAAAGCCTAACCCTAAACTTTAAATCCTAAACCCTAAACCTTAAATCTAAACCTAAAGAAATTAAATAAACTAAAAAATAAACCTAAACCCTAAAACTTAACAAACCTAAGCCTAAACCTAAACCCTAACAATAGGCAGAACCTTGACGATTGGAACATCACCGCCAACCAGGTCTCAGTATAGATCTATTAGTGGAGGAAAAGGCAGAGGTGGTGCTTATTGCAGTGGTAGTGGGGGATCTGGAGGTGCTGGTGGATATGAGGTGGAGGTCAGAAAAGTGGTGGTTATGGAGGCAGGAGGACCGACGGAGGTTACTGCCATGGTGGTGGTGGAGGGAGAGATCGAGGATATGATGGTGGATCCTACTACTCGAGAGGCCAGGGTGGTTCTGATGGGAATGGGAGAAACTAAAGAATGGCTGATCTGATCTGCTACTTATGGAACCGTGTCTTTATAGTAGAGATGGCTCTAGTGGTCTAAGGTTTTTTGATTTGCTCTATTCGTGCACATTTTTTATCTATGTGTCTTACTTGTGTCTTAGAAAACTTGGTGAGTTACTTGGTTGATGAAATTGAAAACAAGAAATGTTGAATATGAATTTGTTCTCTATTTAAAAAAAACCAAAAACCAAAAATCGTAAAATAAAACATGAACCCTAAACCAAAAACTTAAACACTAAACCCTAAATCTTAAAAACCCTAAACCCTAAATGTTAAACCATAAACACTAAAATCCTAAACTGTAAATCCTATACCATTAAACCATAAACTATACCACTAAACCTAAACTAAACTCATAAAAACCCTCTCAAAATATAAAACCCAAAACTGACCACAAACCTTAAACTAGGCCTAAACTATCAACCACTTCTAAACCAACCTAAACACAAACCCAGGCCACTAACCCTAAATCTAAATCCACAAAATCCTACAACACCCTACCAGATCCTAAACATACTCCCACTAAAGGAAACCCTAAACTCTGTGCCTGACTTAAATAAACTCCCAACCTAAACTAAACCTTAAACTCACCACACTCCACTAAACCTACCTCACCCACCACTAAACCCTACTAACCTAAACAATAAACCCTAACCTTAAACCCTAAACCTAAACACCAAACCCTAAACCTAACCAAAGTAATTAAATAAATTAAAAAATAAACTTAAACCCTAAAACCTAATAAAACTAAACTTAAACCTAAACCCTAAGAATGGGCAGAACTTTGCCAATAGGAACATCACTGTCAACCAGGCTAGTCTAGATCTCACGGTGGAGGCAAAGGTGGAGGCAGTGGTTATCGCAGTGGTGGTGGGGGATCTAGAGGTACTGGTGGATATGGAGGTGGTCATCGAAATAGTTATGGGCATGGAGATGGGAAGAATGACGAAGCTTATAGTCATGGTGGTGGCGGAGGGAGAGATCAGGGATATGATGGTGGATCCCACTACTCGAGAGGTCAGGGTGGTTCTGATGGAAATTGTAGAAACTGAAGAACATCCTATCCGATTTGCTTCTTATCAAACTGTGTCTTTATAGTAGAGATAGTTATAGTAATCTAGGGTTTTTGATTTGCTCTATGTGTGTTCATTTTTAATCCATTTTTGATCTATGTCGTCACTTTTGTCCTAAAAAACTTGGTGTGTTAGCTGGTTGATGAAATTAAAAAATATATTGAATATAAATTTGCTCTTTGTTAAAAAAAAAACAAAAACTCTAAACCTTAAACTAAAACCTGAACCCTAAACCTAAACCATAAAACATAAACCCTAAACCCTAAAACCCTAAACCCTAAACCCTAAACCCTAAACCCTAAAACCTAAACTCTAATCCCTAAACCCTGGACCCTAAACCAAAAATAAAAAAAATAAAAAATAAAAATCATAAACCCTAAACCCTAAACTAACTGTAAACCTTAAACCCTAAAAAGCTAAAAACCTAAACCTGAACTATATAAAACCTAGAAATAAAATAAACAAAAAAACCTAAAATAAAATAAATTTAAAAAAAATAAAACAAAAACATAAACTTAAACCTAAACCTAAACTTAAAAAGAAAATAATATAAAAAAATAAAAACTAAATTAAAATAAAATAAATAAATACTAAAAGTAAACTAAAAAAGTAAAAACTAAATAAATAAATAAAAATAAAATAAATAAAATAAAATAAATAAAATAAAACCAAAACCTAAAAAGTAAACATAAAAATAAATAAAAAATAAAACCTAAACCCTAAACTAAACAAAACCTAAACCTAAAATAAAAATAAAATAAAATAAATAAAATAAAATAAACCTAAACCTAAATTAAATTAAGCTAAACTAAAATAAATAAAACCTAAACCTAAAATAAATTGAACCTAAACTTAAAAATAAATAAAATATAAACTAAACCTAAACCTAAACCAAAACCTAAAAAAAATAACTAAAATAAAATGCCTAAATAAAAATAAATAAACCTAAAATAAATAAACTAATAAAATAAAAATAAACTTAAATAAAATAAAATAAATTAAATTAAATAAACCTAAACCAGAGTTTACTTTTAAATAAAACCCTAATTATGGATACAAACTATAAAACCAACCCAAAACAAACCCTAAACCTAGCCTAAACCCCAAAACCACACCTTGGCCCAAATCCTAAACCTTAAACCCCAAACCTTAAACCCTAAACCCTAAAATATACCAAACTCCTAAACCACTGGCCCTAAACCTACAACAAACCCCAAAACTACCCCAAACACCCTAAACCTTAAAAACCTAAACTCCTAAACCCAACTCATAAACCTAAAATAAACACAAAAAACCTAAACCTAAAAGATCCTCAACTAAACTTAAACCTAAACTTAAACCTAAAAATAAAATAAAATAAAATAAAACCAACCTAAAATTAAATAAATAAAATAAAATAATATAAAATAAACCTAAAATTAAAATACCTAAATAAAATAAAGCTATATAAAATAAATATAAAATAAACCTAAAGAAAATAAAATAAACATTGAATAAAAACCTAAACCTAAAATATAAACCAAAAAATAAAACTAAATAAATAAATAAAACCTGAACCATAAACTAAAAAAAAAAAAATCTAAACCTAAAATAAACAAAATAAAATAAACATAAACCTAAACTACATTAAACTAAACTAAAATAAATAAAACCTGAACCTAAACCCAAACTAAAATAAACCTAAACCCTAAACTAAATAAAATAAAATAAACTAAAAATTATCCTAAACCAAAACAAAAAATAAAACCTAAAAATAAACCCAAAATAAAAACTTAAAACCTAAACCTAATAAAATAAAATAAAGACCTAAACCTAAACCTAAAATAAAAATAAAATCTAAACTTAAAATAAAATAAAATAAATAAAACTTAAAAAAAATAAATATAAACCTAAACC
This sequence comes from Cymbidium sinense, assembly GCA_021442155.1. Taxonomy (NCBI): domain Eukaryota; kingdom Viridiplantae; phylum Streptophyta; class Magnoliopsida; order Asparagales; family Orchidaceae; genus Cymbidium; species Cymbidium sinense. The sequence continues at coordinate 186,202,790 of CM038214.1, forward strand.
TAAAAAATAAACTAAAATAGAAAACCTATACAAAATAAAATTAACATATAATAAATAAATAAACTAAATAAAAAAATAAACCTTATTAAAAATATAAAATAAACTAAATAAACCTAAATATACTAGTTTACATATTTTTTTTGAAAAAACCCTAAACCCTTAACCCTTAAGCCTAAACACTAAATCCTAAACCCTAAACCCTAAACCCTAAAGCCTAAATCTATCCTTAAACCCCAAAACTACTCTAAATCGTGGTAAAACCTAAAACTTTGTAAACCTTAAACCATAAATCATACATAAACCTTAAACCCTAAACTAGCCCTAAATCCTAAACTTTGAACCCTAAACCCTACCACACCCTAACCTAAACCACCCACCTAAACCCAAAAAACCTAAACCATAAAATCATAAAGCTAAATCCTAAACCCTAAACTCTAAACTCTACATAAAGCTGCACTATATCCCTCCTAAACCATAACCTCCCTATCATAAAACCCTCTAAATCCTAAACTCTAAACATATCCTAAACCCTAATAACCTAAAACCTAAACCTACACTAAATAAAATAAAATAAAATAATTAAAATAAACTAAAACCTAAACCTAACTAAAATAAAATAAAATTAAAACTAAACTTAAACAAAACCTAAACTAAATAAATAAATAAAATAAATAGCCTAAATAAAATAAAATAAACTCAAAATAAAATAAAATTAAACCTAAAAATAAACCAAAATAAAACCTAAACTAAGAAAATAAAATAAAACCTAAACTAAACCTTAAAATAAAATAAAATAAAATTCACTAAAACATAAACCTAACTTAATCCTAAACTTAAAAGTAAAATAAATAAATAAGCTAAATTACATAAAATAAAAAATAAACCTAAATAAAAAAATAAAAAAAACCATAATAAAAAAATAATTTAAATAAACTAAAAAAATTAAGCCTACCATTTTACTCAATAAAAAAAACAATAAACCATAAATCTTAAACACTAAACACTAAACCCTAAACCATAAACCCTAAAAAACCTAAATCCCAAACCCCAAACCCTAAACCCAAAAACCCTTAACCCTAAAGCCTAAATACTAAACCATAAACCCTAAACCCTAAACCCTAAACGTTAAACCCCTAAACCCTAAACCCTATACCCTAAACCTTAAACCCTAAACCATTAAACCTAAATCATAAACCCTAAAATCCCTAAACCTTAAAGCCTAAAACAAACCCTAAACCTAAAACAAAACTTCTTATCGATATTTTCCTCTCTATATGATACATTTAGATCATTGTGATACTTTTGCCTCTTTGATTTTAATCTTTGCATTATTTAATCTCATTGGGTGGATTTATGGCCACATTGCAATTACTCTCGGATTATTGGTGGATTAATGAGTTTGATCATAAGGAAACTATTTTGGTGTTATCTCGATTGTCTCTTCTGGATTTGTCATGGTGGGAGCGACTCTTTACCTGTTTCTTCTTATCTGCTATTGTACTTCCATTTCCTGTGGTAATTTGGGCTTGGGGTATGCCGTTTCCCTATATAATTATTGTTCTCATTTTTCTGAGATAAGGAGGTTGTTAAGAGCTACATTACTTACATTCTTTGCTTATCTTTTGATGTGAAATAACCCTGACCTGCTTACTGGACTGTTTACCAAGAATGTATATTTATTAATGTCTTATAGAATTGGAATGGGGTTAATTCCTTACTCTTGTCTTTACCTTTGGTTTGATTTCAAAATTTCTTTGTTTATTATCCTTTAGATCTAGTTTCCAGTATGGATGACCTGACATTGATGGCTCTCTTTCATTTGAGTTGGGATTATCATGCCATGGAGCTGAATATGATGACATAAATTTGGCATGGGATCCCCTTACCCACTTTGCTCTTTCTTTGCTCTTTGCACGGCTTTGCCTATTCTTGCGGTATTTTGGCTCAAATGATCTTCATCAAATGGCTGCTATACAGGTTTGTTGGCTATGATGGCTGTGATGCTTTCACTCCATTTTGGTTTGGTAGTAGCTCTTGCGATGTAACCCTTCTGCTAAAGTTTGGATGCTCATATTTGCATCTGCCCCAACTTGGTGTGACTGAGCCTGAGCCTCCTCTGTCCCACTTATTTATTATTCCCATTTTCAAATTTTGCTGCTCTCACTTATCATTTTCTCTGTACTACTTTAACTGCTCTAACTTCTTCCTGTCTACAATCTTGCAGATGCTTTTCTCTTTTTCTCTTGTAGGTTGCTCCATAGTGTCATGCATTCTCACTTTCTACAGAACATTGGCCCTCATCCTTCATTTGGTTACTTTTGTTAATCACTTTGTATCTTTTGCTTGCTTTACTCTTTTCTTTTGCTTCTGGATGTACTTAGATAGGGGATTTACTCCCTAGATTATTGTACCTCTTTGAGTGGATAGTTTATCCCCTTTAAGGACCTTGTAACCCCTTTTTTGTAGCAATAAAATTCCCCCTATATGGGGTTTCACAAAAAAAAAATAGAAAAAAAAACCTAAGCCCTAAACCCTTAACACTAAACCCTAAATCCTAAAACCCTATACTCTAAAACCCTAAACCCTAAACCCTACAACATACAACCCTAAACCCTAAACCTTAAAAATTAAAACCTAAACTAAATAAAACCTAAAAATAAAATAAATAAAAAACTTAAACCTAAATAAAGTAAAAAAATAAAATAAAATAAAAACCTAAACCTAGACCTAAAATAAAATAAAATTAAAATAAATTAAAATAAATTAAATAAAATATATAAAAAACATAACCTAAACTAAAAAATAATATAAAATAAAATACATAAAAAATGAACATAAATAAAAATAAAAAATATAAACAAAATAAACTAATTAAACTAAACCTATGGGTTTGCTTAATTTTCTAAAAAAAAGAAACCCTATGTTAACCCTAAACCTAAAAATACTAATCCAAAGCCAAATTCCCAAACCTAACAGTAAACCCTGGCAGTAAAACCCTAAAATCTAAAACCCTACCCTAACCATAAACATAATCTAATAAACCTAAACATAAATGACCCTAAACTAATCCTAAACACTAAACCCTAAACCCTAAAAGCATAAAATGTAAAACCTTAAACCCTAAACCCTAAATTCTAAACCACAAACCCTAAACCCTAAAAACCTAAGAATAAAAAACCCTAAAAAAATAAAATAAACCGAACTTAAAAGAATAAACCTAAATAAATAACCCCAAACCCTAAAAGAAATAAAATAAACCTAAATAAAATAAAATAAATAAAAAATTAACCTAAACCTAAGCTATATATTAAACCTAAAAAATAAACCTAAAACCTAAACATAAAAAATTAAAATAAAAACCTAAACCTAAACCTAAAATAAAATAAACTTAAAATAAAAATAAAATAAAAATAAAACTTAACTAAAAAATAAACCTAAACTTAAACCTAAACATAAAAAATAAACTAAAATAAAATTCGCAAACTAAAATAAATAAACTAAACTAAATAAAAATAAAAAATAAAGATAAATGAAAAATCAAAAAACTAAAATAAATATAAAAGAAACTTACAAACACTAAACCCTACTTGGGCTATACTGACCTAAACACTAAACCATGCTAAAAAACTATATAAATTCTAAACACTAAACTCAGGCCTAAACCCCCTAAACCTGCTAAACTGAGCCAAACCTAAACTAAACACAACTATGGACTAAACCCCAAAACCATTAAACCTAAAACTATACCACCTAAATACTAAACTCTTAAACCCCACCCTACTTAACCCTAAACCCTAAACAAACCTTACCCTTAAACTCTAAACTAAACTAAACCTAAACTGAATCTAAAAAATCAAAATAAATAAGTAACCCTCTAAACCCCCTAAAAAAAAAATACCTATAAAAGCTATAAGTGAAAAAAACCTTAAAACCTTAAACCTAAATAAAATAAAATAAATTAAAATAAACTTACTTAAAATTAAACCTAAAATAAACCTAAAATAAAACCAATAAAATAAACATAAAAAAGTAAAATAAAATCATAAACCTAAACCTGAAAATAAAAAAACCTAAAGCTTAAAAATAAAATAAAAATAAAATTCAACTAAAAAATAATCCTAAACCTAAAAACAAAACTAAAATAAAAAACCTAAACTAAAATAAATAAACCTAAAATAAATTAATGTAAATAAAAATAATAAATAAACCTAAATAAAAAATAAATAAAAATAAATAAAAAATAAACTAAATAAAACTTAACCTTTTGGTTTACTTAATTTTTTTAAGAAAAAAAGCATAAACCCTAAATCATAAACCTAAAAAAACCATAAACCTGACCCAAACCCAAAATCCTAAAAATATAATAAATAAAAAACCTAAATAGAAATAAAATAATAAATAAAATTAAATAAAAACTTAAACTTAAACCTAAAAATGAAATAAAATAAAAAAGTTAAAATAAATTAAAATAAAATAAATAAAAACCTAACCTAAACCAAAAAAATTAAAGAACATAAGAATAAAAAACCATAATAAAATGAAATAAAAAATAAACATAAATTAAAATAAAAAATAAAATAAAATAAAATAAATAAAAAATAAACTAAATAAATTAAATAAACCTAAACCTTCTGGTTTATTTAATTTTTAAAAAAGACTAAAACCTTATGCTAACCCAAAACCCTAAACCCTAAAAACCATAAAGCCTAAAGCCTAAACACTAAACCCTAAACCCCTAAACCCTAAACCCTAAGGATTAAAAATCTAAACCCTAAAACCCAACACCTTAAACCCTAAACACTAAAACCAAAATCCTAAACCTAAACTAAATAAAACTTAAAAATAAAATATATGAAAAAACCTAAACCTAAATAAAGTAAAAAAATAAGATAAAATAAAAACCTAAACTAAAACTTAAACCTAAACCTAAAAATAAAATAAAATAAACAAATAAAAAAATTGAAATAAAATAAATAAAAACCTAAATTAAAAATAAAAATAAAATAAACCTAAGAACAAATAAACTAAATAAAATAAAAACTAAACATAAAATAAAAATAAAATAAACCTAAAATAAGATAAAATAAAATAAAAACTAAATAAAAACCTAAACTTAAAAAAATAAATCTAAAAATATATCCAAATAATAAATAAATAATAAAACCTAAACCCTAAACTAAAGAAACATAAACTAAAATAAAAATAAAATAAATAAAATAAAATAAACTTAAACCTAAACTAAAATAAACTAAACTAAAATAAATAAAACCTAAACCTAAACATAAACTAAATAAAATAAATTTAACTAAAAATATACCTAAACCTATTCTAAAAATAAAAACCTAAAAATATACTTAAAATAAAAACTTAAATCCTAAAACTAAAAAAATAAAATAAAAACCTAAACCTAAACCTAAAAAAAAATAAAACTTAAACCTTAAAAATAAAATAAAAAAAATACTCAACTAAAAAATAAATCTAATCCTAAACCTAAAAATAAAAAATAAACTAAAAAATAAAACTAAACTTAAATAAATAAAGATAAAATAAATAAACTAAACTAAATAAAAATAAAAATAAACATAAATAAAAACAATAAAATAAAATATAAATAATAAATAATAAATAAACAAATAAACTAAATAATCCTAAACCTATTTATTTAGATAAATTTTCTTAAAAAAAATCATACACCCTAAATCCGAAACCCTAAATCTAAGTGAAATCTTAAACCTAAACCAAACCCTAAAACTCACCACTATAAATTGTAAACCCTAAAATCAAAACCACTGATAAATACTAAACTCACTCTCCTAAACCAAACCCTAACCTCATTAAACCACAAACCCTAAACTCAGGAAAACCACCCTACACTAAACCTAGGCACTAAACATGTAACTAAACCCCACCCTAAACCCCAAATAAACCCTAAATCTAAACCACAACCCTAAATGACCTAAACCCTACCACATCAGAACCCTAAATCCTAAACCTAAACCATGAGCACTAAACCCACCTAATCCCTAAACCCTAAATCTGTAACTAAACCCTAAACTCTAAACCTCAAACCCTAAACCCTAAACCCTAAATCCTAAAACCCTAAAAACCTAAACCAAAATGAAATAAAACCTAAATATAAAATAAATAACAATCCTAATCCTAAATAAAATATAAAATAAAATAAAATAAAAACCTAAACCTAAACCTTCAAATAAAATAAAATAAGAAAATTAAATTAAACAAAAATAAAAAAAATAAAAACATAACCTAAACTAAAAAATAAAATAAACTTAAAAATTAAAATACTAAATAAAATAAAATAAAAAATAAACTTAAATAAAAATTTAAAATAAAATAAACTAAAATAAATAAAAGATGAACTAAATAAACCTAAACCTACCAGTTTACTTAATTTTTTAAAAAAAAGCCCTAAATCCTCTATTATCCTTAAAGCCTAAACCCTAAAAACCCTAAACCCTAAAGCCTAAACAATAAACACTAAACCCTAAACCTTGAACCATAACCCTAAACCCTAAGCACCTAAAAACATAAACACTAAAACCCTAAAAACTAAACCCTAAACACTAAACCCTAAAAACCTAAACTTAAACTAAATAAAACCTAAAAATATAAATTATAAGAAAACCTAAACCTAAATAAAATAAAAAATAAAATAAAATAAAACCTAAATGAAAATCTAAAAGTAAAAGGAAATAAACTAATAAAATAAAATAAACTTATGAATAAAAACTTAAATAAAATAAAAAACTAAGGTAAAATAAAATAAAATAAACCTAAAATAAAATAAAACTAAATAAAAACCTAAACTTGAAAAATAAAATTAAAGATAAATCAAAATAATAAATAGAAAATAAAACCTAAACCATAAATTAAAAAAAACCTAAACCTGAAATAAAAATAAAATAAACCTAAACCTAAACTAAAATAAATTAAACCTAAAACTAAACCTAAAATAAACTAAACCTAAACCTGAACTAAATAAAATAAAATAAACTAAAAATATACCTAAACCTAAACTAAAAAATAAAACCTAAAAATATACCTAAAATAAAAACCTAAAACATAAATCTAAACCTAAAAATAAAAAATAAAACCAACTCTTAAAAAATAAAATAAAAATAAAACTCAATTGAAAAATAAACCTAAACCTTAACCTAAACCTAAAAAATAAACTAAAATATAAAAGCAAAATCAAATAAATAAACATAAAATAAATAAACTAAACTAAATAAAAATAAAAAATTAAATAAACTAAAATAATTAAAAATTTTAAATAAACTAAATAAACATTATTGATTCACTTTTAATTTTTTTAAAGAAAAAAAACCATAAACCCTAAATCCTAAAACCCTAAGTGACTCTAAACTCTGACTGAGCCCAAATCCTACTAAAAACAAAATCTAAACCCTAAACAAAATAAAACCATAAACCCTAAAGCCAACCAAATCTAAACCACAAATCCTAAACCTAAACTAAACTCCACAAATCAACCTAAAACTGACCCTAATCCCTAAACCCAAACCAAACCCTGACCCTAAACCAAACCCCAAACCCAAACCCCAAACCACTAAACCTACCACAAATCTCCCCAAACCTGACCACTCCTAAACCCTAAACTCTAAACTCTATCCACCCTAATCCCTAAACCTAAACCCAACCACCCTACCCTAAACCTAAACCCTAAACCACAAACCTAAACTAAATGATAAACCTAAAAAATTAAATAAATAAACTTAAATATAAGTAAAATTAAAAAAATAAAATAAAATATAAACTTAAACCTAAAATTTAAATTAAAATAAAATTAAAATAAAAACTAAAATAAAATAAATAAAAAACCACCTAATAAATTAAATAAACCTAAAATAAAACACTAAATAAAATAAAATAAAATAAACATAATTAAAATAAAAAATAATAATAAAATAATTAAAAAATTAATTAAATAAACTAAATAAACCTAAACCTACAGATGTGTTAAATTTTAAATAAAAGCCCTAAACCCTATGTTAACCCTAAACCCTAAACCCTAAAAACCCTAAACCCTAAAGCTTAGCACTAAACCCTAAATCCTAAACACTAAACCCTAACCCTAAACCCTAAACCCTAAAACTTAAACCCTAAAACCCTAAAACCTAAACCCTACAAACTTAAAATTAAAAAAGACTAAAAAAATAAAATAATCTTAAACTTAAACTTAAGAATAAAAAAACTTAAATAAAAACCCTAAACCCTAAACCATGAAAAAATAAAATAAACTTAAGAATAAAATAAATAAATAAAATAAAATAAATTAAAAGTAAACCTAAACCTAAATAATAAAATAAAACTTAAAAATAGACTACATTAAAAAAGCTAAAACCTAAACCTATTCCTAAACCTAAAAATAAAAAATAAAAGCTAAACCTTAAAAATAAAATAAAAATAAAACTCAACCAAAAATAAACCTAAATTTAAACATAAACCTAAAAAATAAACTAAAATAAAAACCTTAAATAAAAATAAATAAACGTAAAATAAATAAACTAAACTAAATAGAAATAAAAATTAAACTTAAATAAAAAATAAAATAAACTAAAATAAATAAAATAAATAAATAAAATCTAAACCTACTGGGTTTACTCAGTTTAAAACCATAAACCCTAAAACTAAACACTAAAACCAAACCCTAAACCTACAACACCTTAAACCCTAAACCATAATCCTAAACACCACTAAACCCTAAACTCACAAAACCAAACCCTAGGGCTAAACACACCCACCCTGACCCTAAACCTACCACCACACCCTAACCCTAAACCCCCACCCTAAACTCTAAACTCTAAACCTTAAAACTGACCCTAAACCTAAACCCCACCAGCCACCCTAAACTAAACTCCTACTAAACTAAACCCTACCCCAAATACAACCTCTTAAACCCTAAATCTTAATATTTAAAAACCTAAAAAACTAAACCAAAACTAAATAAAACCTTAAAAGAAAATCTAAACCTAAATATAGGAAAATAAAAGAAAATTAAAACCTAAACTTGAACCTAAAAATAAAATAAATTAAAAAATTAAAATCACTAAAATAAAATAAATAAAATAAATAAAAACTTAAACTAAATAAAATAATAAAATAATCTAAATTAAAATCATAAAATAAAATAAAATTAACTAAAATAAATAATAAATAAACTTAAACTGGGGTTTTAATTTAATAAAGAGCAAAACATGTTAACCCTAAACCTAAAACACAAAAATAAACCCAACCACTAAACCCTAAACACTAAATACAAACCCTAAAACCTAAACCCTAAACCCTAACCTAAAAAAACCACAAACTCCCAGAAACCCTAAAACTAAAAAACAAACCTAAAAAAAACTTAAACCTAAACAAAATAAACTTAAAATAAAATATATATTAAAACCTAAATAAAATAAATAAAAATAAAAAACTAAACTAAACTAAACCTAAAATAAAAATAAAATAAAATAAACTATAATAAAATAGATAAAACTTTAACTAAACTAAAAAATAAAATAAACCTAAGAATAAAAATTCTAAATAGAAGAAAAACTAAATGGAAAATAAAAATAAAATAAACTTAAAATAAAATAAAAAAATAAAAACTTAAACCTAAAAAATAAACCTAAAAATAAAACCAAATAATAAATAAAAAATAATACCTAAACCCTAAACTAAAAAAAAACCTAAACCTAAAATAAAATAAAATTGTCAAATTAAAATAAACATAAAGCTAACCTAAAATAAACTAAACCAAAATAAATAAAATTTAAACCTAAACCTAAAATAAACTTCACCTAAACCCAAACCAAAACTAAATAAAATAAAATAAACTAAAAATAAACCTAAACCTAAACTAAAAAATAAAACCAAAAAATAAATAAAAAATAAAAATCTAAAACCTAAACACACAAAAAAATCCTAAAGCAAAACCTAAAAAAAAACTTATACCTTAGAATTAAAATAAAAATAAAACTCAATTAAAAAATGAACCTAAACCTAAACTTGAACCTAAAAAAAACTAAAATAAAAAACCTAAACTAAAATAAATGAAACTAAAATAAATAAACTAAAGTAAATAAATGTAAAAAATAAACCTAAATATAAAAATAAAATAAATTAAAATAAATAAAAATTAAACTAAAAAAACTAATAAATCCTAAACCTACAGGTTTACTTAATTTAAAAAAAATAAAAAAAATAAACCCTAAATCTTAAACCCAAAACTAAACCTACTAAACCAAAATAAAAAAATCTTAAACATTAAACCCTAAACCTTAAACCCTAAACCCTAAACCATAAAACCCTAAGCTCTAAAACCCCAAAAAACGGAAGCCTAACCAGGTGAAACAACCCAAGCCTAAATGCTAAACCCTAAACCCTAAACCTAAACTAAATCCTAAACCCTAAAACCCTAAATCATAAACTAAACTAAAAGCCTAAACCATAAACTCCAAAACCCAAACCCAAATAAACCCTAATCCCTAAACCCTAAAACCCACAACCCTAAACCTTAAACCCTAAACTCTAAACCATAAACCCTAAACCCTAAAAATCTAAAAACCCAAACCTAAACTAAATAAAACCTAAAAATAAAATTAGTAAATAAACCTAAACCTAAATAAAAAATAAAATAAAACATAAAAACATAAAGTAAAACCTAAACCTAAAATTAAAAATAAAATAAAATAAACTAATAAAAATAAACTAAAATAAAATAAATAAAAAACCAAATTAAACATTAAGATAAAATAAACCTAAGAATAAAAAACCTGAATAACATAAAAACTAAATGTAAAATAAAAATAAAATAAACCTAAAATAAAATATAATAAAAACTAAATAAAAACCTAAACCTAAAAATAAAATCTAAAAATAAAAAAAAAATAAAACTTAAACCATAAAGTAAAAAAAACTAAACTTAAAATAAAAATAAAATAAACAAAATAAAATAATTCTAAACCTAAACAAAAATAAACTAAACTAAAATAAATAAAATAAATAAACTAAACCTAAACTAAATAAAATAAAATAAACTAAAACTAAACCTAAACCTAAAGTAAAAAAAATAAAACCTAAAAAAAACCTAAAATAAAACCTAAAACATAAAACACTAAAATGAAAACCTAAACCTAAACCTAAAAATAAAAAATAAAACCTAAACCTAAAAAAATAAAAATAAAAATATAACTCAATTAAAAATTAAACCAAAACCAAAACATAAACCTAAAAAATAAAGTAAAATAAAAAACCTAAACTAAAATAAATAAACCTAAAATAAATAAACTAAATAATAATAATAATAAACATAAATAAAAATAAAAAATAAAATAAACTAAAATAAATAAAAATAATCTAAATAAACCTAAACAAACCGATTTACTTAATTTTAAGAAATAAAAAAATAAAAACCCTAGGCTAATCCTAAACCAAAACCCAAAACCCTAAACCCTAAACCCTAAAACCCTAAAACCCAAAACCCAAAACCCAAAACCCAAAACCCAAAACCCAAAAAACCTAAACCTAAACTAAATAAAACCTAAAATAAAATTATAAGATAACTTAAACCTAAATAAAATGAAAAGATAAAATAAAAACCTAAACCTAAAAATAAAATAAAATAAACTAAACAAAATAAACTAAAATAAACTAAATAAAACCTAAATCTAAACTAAAAAAGTAAAAACCTAGATAAAACAAAAACTAAACATAAAAAAATAAAATAAACCTAAAATAAAATAAAATAAAAACTAAATAAAAATCTATAAAAAATAAACCTATAAATAAATAAAAAATAAAAACTAAATCTTAAACTAAAAAAAACAAAAATAAAAATAAAATAATTAAAATAAAATAAACCTAAACCTAAACAAAAAAAACTAAAATAAACAAAACCTAAATCTAAACCTAAAATAAACTAAAACTAAACTTAAACTAAATAAAATAAAATAAAATAAATTAAAAATAAACTAAATAATAAAACCTGAAAATAAACCTAAAATAAAATCTAAAACCTAATCCTAAAAAATAAAATAAAAACCTAAACTTAAACATAAAAATAAAAAATAAAATCTAAACCTAAAAATTAAAATAACAATAAAACTAAACTAAAAAATAAACATAATTCGAAACATGAACAAAAAAAAACTAAAATAAAAACCTAAGCTAAAATAAATACACCTAAAATAAATAAATGAAACTAAATAACAATAAAAAATAAACCTAAATAAAAATAAAAAAATAAAATAAACTAAAATAAATAAAAAATTAAACTAATTAAACCTAAGCCTATAGGTTTACTTAATTTAAAAACAAAACCTTAAGCTCTAATTCCTAAAGCTTAAACCCTAAACCCTAAACCCTGAACACTTAAAACCTTAAATCCTAAACCTTAAACCCTAAACCCTAAATCCTAAACCCTAAAAGCATAAAGCTAAAAATCTAAACCCTAAACCCTAAACCTTAAACCATCACCCTAAACCCCAAACCCTAAACCTACACCTAAAGTAAGTAAATAAATTAAAAAATAAACATAAACCCTAAAAACCTAATCAACCTCAACCTAAACCTAAACCTAAACCCTATGAATGGGCAAGACCTTGATGGAAAGAACTTCACCATCAACCAGGCTCAGTCTAGATCTAGCGGTGGAAGCGAAGGTGGAGGCGGCGGTTATCATAGTGGTGGTGGGGATCTCGAGGTGCTGGTGGATATGAAGGTGGTGGTCGGAGCAGTGGTGGTTATGTAGGCAAGAAGAGTGACGAAGGTTACAGTTGTGATGGGGTCGGAGGGAGAGATCAGAGATATGATGGTGGATCCTGGTACTCGAGAGGCTAGGGTGGTTCTAATGGAAACTGGAGAGACTAAAGAACAACCAATCTGATCTAGCTTATGGAACTGTGCCTTTATAGTAGAGATGATTCTAGTTATCTAGGGTTTTTGATTTGCTTAATGCGTACTCATATTTTATCAATGTCATCGCTTGTGCCATAGAAAACTTGGTGTGTTACTTGGTTGATGAAATCAAAAGAGGAAATGATGATTCTTAATTTGTTTATGTTAAATAAAAATCAAAAATATTAAACCCTAAACTAAAACCTTAGCCCTAAACCTAAAACCTAAACCCCAAACCCTAAACTCTAAACCCTAAACACTAAACCAAAAAAACCCTAAACCCTAAACCCTAAACCTAAAACCATAAAACTAAAAAAAAGCTAAAAACCTAAACCTAAACTAAACAAAACCAAAAAATAAAATAAATAAATAAACTTAAAGTGAAATAAAAAAAAAAAAATAAACTAAAACCTAAGCCAACACCTAGAAATAAAATAAATTAAAAATTAAAAATAAACTAGAATAAAATAAATAAAATCCTAAACTAAACTAAAAAATAAAATAAACCTAAAAATAAAAAACCAAAATAAAATAATAACTAAAAGTAAAATAAAAATAAAATAAAACCAAAATATAATAAAATAAAAACTAAATAAAAACCTAAACCTAAAAAATAAAGTTAAAAAAAATAAAATAAAATTTAAACCCTAAACCTAAAATAAAAATAATATAAACATAATAATATAAACCTAAACCTAAACTAAAAAACTAAAATAAAATAAATAAAACCTAAACCTAAACCTAAAATAAACTAAAGCTAAACCTAATCCTAAACTTAAACTAAATAAAATAAAATAAACTATTAATAAACTTAAACCAAGATTAAAAAAAACAATGTAAAAATAAACCTAAAAAAATAAAATAGAAACCTAAACATACCCTAAAAATAAAAATTAAAACCTAAACCTAAAAAATCAAATAAAAAGAAAACTAAACTAAAAAATAAAACTACACCTAAACCTAAACCTAAAAAATAAACTAAAATAAAAAACCTAAACTAAAACAATAAACCAAAAATTTATAAACTAAACTAAAAAAATAAGCATAAAAAATAAAAAATAAAGTAAACTCAAATAAATATAAAATAAACTAAATAAGCATAAACCAACCAGTTTACTTAATTTTAAAAAAATACCATAAACCCTAAATCCTAAACCCTAAACCCTAAACCCTAAACCCAAAACCTACAACTCTAAACCATAAAAAACCCTAAACCCTAACCCTAAACACTAAACCCTAAAAGCATAAACCCTAAAACCCTAAACCCTAAAGCTTAAACCCTAAATCATAACCCTAAACCCTAAACCCTAAAACCCAAACCCTAAACCTAAACCTGAAGTAACTAAATATATTAAAAAACCCCAAAACCTAATAAACCTAAACCTAAACCTAAACCCTTAGAATAGGAAAAACCTTTATTGCAGGAACATCGTCGTCAACCAGGCTTAGCCTACATCTAACGATGGAGGCGAAGGCGGAGGCGGCGGTTATCGGAGTGGTGGTGGGGGATCTGGAGGTCTTAGTGGATATGAAGGTGGTGGTTAGAGAAGTGGTGGTTATGGAATGACAGAGGTTCTGGCCATTGAGGAGGGAAAGATCGGGATATGATGGTAGATCCCCACTACAGTGTCAGGGTGGTTGATTAAAAGCGAAGAATGTCCGATCCGATCTGTTGCTTATGAACTATGTCTTTATAGTAGAGACGGTTCTAATTACTTAGGGTTTTTGATTAGCTCTATGTGTGCTCATTTTTTATCTATGTCTTTGCTTATGTCTTAGAAAACTTGGTGTGTTACTTAGTTGATGAAATTGAAAAGAAGAAATGTTGAATCTGAATTTGTTCTCAATTAAAAAAAAACCAAAACCCTAAACCCTCAACTAAAACTTGAACCCTAAACCTAAAACCTAAACCCTAAACCCTAAACCCTAAAACCTAAACCTTAAACCCTAAACACTAAAACCCAAAACCCTAAACCCTAAACCATAAAACCTAAACCCTAAATCCTAAACCCTAAAACCTAAACCCTATTTCCTAAACCTTAAAACCTACAACCCTAAACCATAAACCCTAAAGCTGAAACCCTAAACATTAAACCCTAAACCCTAAAAAAGAACTAAATAAATCCTAAAAATAAAATAAATAAAAAAACCTAAACCATAAATAAAATAATAAAATAAAATAAAAACAAAAACCTAAACTTAAAATAAAATAAAATAAGAAAATTAAAATAAACTAAAATAAAATAAATAAATACCTAAACTAAACTAAAAAATAAAATAAACATAAAAAATAAAAAACCTAAATAAGTTAAAATAAAAAATAAACATAAATAAAAATAATAATTAAAATAAACTAAAATAAATAAAAATAAACTAAATGAACAAAATAAACTAAATAAATCTAAACCTACCGGTTTACTCAATTAAAAAAAGCCTTAAACCCTATGCTAACCCTAAACCCTAAACCCTAAACTTGAAAGCCTAAGCACTAAACCCTAAACTCTAAACCCTAAACCTTAAACCCCAAACCATAAAAACATAAATACTAAAACCCTAAACCCTAAACCCTAAACCCTAAAATCCTAAAAATAAAAGACACTCAAAAAAATAAAATAAACCTAAACTAACCTAAGAACAAAATACCTAAATAAATAATCTTGTACCTTAAACACTAAGAAAATAAAATAAACCTAAGAAAAAAAAAGCTAAATAAAATAAAATAAACTAAAAGTAAATCTAACCCTAAACTAAAAAATAAAACCTGAAAATAAACCTAAAAGAAAAACCTAAAACCTAAACCTAATCTTAAACCCAAAATTAAAAAATAATACCTAAACCTTAAAATAAAAATAAAAATAAAACTCAACCAAAAAATAAACAAAAAGTTAAACCTAAACTTAAAATAAACTAAAATAAAAAAACCTAAAGATAAATAAACCTAAAATATAAATAAACTAAATAAAATAAAAATAAAATAAATAAAATTAACTAAATAAACTTAAACCTACTTGGTTTACTCAGTTAAAACTATACTTAAACCTAAACATTAAACCTTAAACCTAGGCAAACCTAACTGAGCCCTAAACCCTAAACCATAATCCCTAAAATAAAAGCTAAACCCTAAAGCCTAAAATCTAAAGCCTAAACCCTAAAAGCCCTGACCTAAACCTAACCCTAAACCATTAAAACCCTAAACCAGGCAAACCAAACCTTAAAAAAACTAAACCCTAAAAAACCCTAAACCACTAAAAACACTAAACCCAAACCCCAAAACCCCAAAACCTAAATCCTAAAGCTTAAACCCAGGCTGGACACTCTAAACCCTGAGCCAAAATCCTACCTTAAACCCTAAATCCTAAATCCAAAAAACTAAACTAAATAAAACCTAAAATAAAATAAATAAAACTTAAACTAAATAAAGATAAAAAAAAATAAAATAAATAAAACCTAAAAATAAAATAAAAATTAAAATAACTAAAATAAAATAAATAAAAACTTAATATAAATAAAATAATAAAATAAACCTAAGAATAAAAAGCATAAATAAAATAAAATGAAAAAGAAACATAAATAAAAAAATAAAATTAACTAAAATAAATAAAAAATAAACTAAAAATGAACTAAACTGTCGGTTTGCTTAATTTTAAAAATCCCCAAACCCTATGTTAAACCTAAAATCTAAAACCCAACTTAAAGCCTAAACCCTAAACCTTAACCCTACACAAACCCTAAAACCTAACCCTAAAACCCTAACCCTTAAACCCTAAAATTTAAACCCTAAAAACCTAAAAACATAAACCTAAACTAAATAAAACCTATAAATAATATATTTAAAAAAAACCTAAATTTAAATATAATAATAAAATAAAATTAAATAAAAACCTAAACTAAAACCTAAACATAAACTTAAAAATAAAATAAAATGAACTAATAAAATAAACTAAAATAAAATAGATAGAAACCTAAACTAAATTTAAAAAAATAAAATATACCTAAGAATAAAAAACCTAAATAAAATAAATACCTAAATCTAAAGTAAAAATAAAATAAATAAATAAAATAAACCTAAACTAAAATAAAATAAATAAATAATAAACCTAAACTTATAATAAACTAAACCTAAACCTAAACCTAAACCTAAACTAAATAAAATAAAATAAACTAAAAATAAACCTAAACCTAAACTTTATAATAAAACCTAAAAATAAACCAAAAATAAAACATAAAACCTAAAAATAAAAAAATAAAATAAAAACCTAGACCTAAACCTAAAATAAAAAATAAAACATATACTTTAAAAATAAAATAAACATAAAACTCAATTAAAAAATAAACCTACACCTAAACCTAAATTTAAAGGTAAACTAAAATAAAAACCTAAACTAAAATAAATAAACTTAAAATAAATAAACTAAACTAAATAAAAAAATAAACATAAATAAAAATAAAAAATAAAATAAGATAAAATAAATAAAAAATAAACAAAATAAACTAAATAAACCTAAACCAATAGGTTTATTAAGTTTTTTTAAAAAGAAAACATAAACCCTAAATCTTAAACCCTAAACCTAAACCTAAACCTAACTTAAATAAACTAAACCATAAACCTAAAAATCCTAAACCACAAAACCTAAACAAAACCACTAAGCCCTAAAGCTTAAATAGTAAAACTAAATCCTAAACCCTAAACCACAACATTAAACAACCTAAAACCATAAACTCTAATACTACCCAACCACTGAGCCACTGCCTCTAACCCAAATCTTACCTCAAAACCACTGAGCCCTAAATCTGAGTGAAACACCTAAACCTCCACAGACCCAGGCCTCAAAAAACCCATCATAAACAAACCCAAGATCTTAAAAAACCCCCCTAAACTAAACTAAATAACCTAAAATAAATAAATAAACTTAAAGCTATAAAAAAATAATAAAATAAAACCTAAACTAAAAACTTGATCCTAAAACTAAAAATAATAATTAATAAAATACACTAAAATAAATAAAAACTAAAATAAAAATAAATCCTAAAATTAAAACCTAAATAAAATAAAAGCTAAACATAAAATAAAAATAAATAATCCTAAAAATAAACCTATATATAAAATAAAATAAATTAATACCTAAATTAAACTAATAATAAATAAAATTAAAACCTAAACCATAAACTAAAAAAACTAAACATAAAATAAAAACAAAATAAATAAAAATAAAATAAAATAAACTAAAATAAAATAAAATAAATAAACTTATAATAAACTAAACTTAAACCTAAACCTAATATAAATAAAATAAAATGAACAAAAAGTAAACCTAAACCTAAACTAAAAAATAAAACCTAAAATAAAATCTAAAATAAAAACCTAAAACCTAAACTTAAAAAAATCAAATAAAAACCTAAACCTCTAAAATAAAAAATAAAACCTAAACCCAAAATAAATTTAAAAATAAAACTCAATTACAAATTAAACCAAAACCTAAAAAATATAAAATTAAAATAAAATACAAAATAAATAAACCTAAAATAAATAAACTAAACAAAATAAAATGAAAAATATTCATAAATGAAATAAAAATATAAAAGCTAAAATAAATAAAATAAATTAAATAAACCTAAACATATTTAATTTAGAAAATTTAAAAAAAACCCTCAATCTTATCTAACCTAAAACTGAAGCTAAACCCTAAAGCCTAAACTTACCTAACCTAACTAAATAAAACCCTAAAGCTGAAAACAAAGCTCTAAACAAACATAAAACCCAAAAACCTAAACTTAACTAAAAAAACTAAAAAAATAAAAAGATATAAATGCAATTAAAATAAAAAATTAAAATAAAAACCTAACCTAAAAATAAAATAAAATAAACTAATCAAAATAAACAAAATTAAACTAAATAAAAAGCAAAAATAAAATAAAAAATAAAAACTAAATTAAAATAATAAATAAAAACCTAAACTAAACTAAAAAAATAAAAAACCTAAATAAAATAAAAACTAAGCCTAAAATAAAAATAAAATAAACCTGAAATAAATTAAAATAAAAACTAAATAAAAATCTAAGCCTAAAAAAATAAACCCAAAAATAAAACCTAAAAAAATAAAAAATAAAACCTAAACCCTAACCTGAAAAAAAAAAAACTTAAGCTTATGATAAAAATAAAATAAACCTAAACCTAAACTCAAGTAAACTAAACTAAAATAAATAAAACCTAAAACAAAATCTAAACTTAAAGCCTAAATAAAATAAAATAAACTATAAAAAATAATGAGCCTAAACTAAAAAAAACCTAAAAACAAAACTAAATTAAAAACATAAAACCTAAACATAAAATAATAAAATAAAAACCTAAAGCCAAACAAATAAAAATAAAACCTAAAATAAAATAAAATAAAACTAAATTTAAAATAAACCTAAACCTAAAAATAAACTAAAATAAAAACCTAAACTAAAATAAACCTAAATAAATAAAGTAAACTATAATAATAATATTAATAAATAAAATAAACTAAAAATAAAATAAACCTAAATAAATATTAAAAATTTAAAACCCTGAACCACACCCTAAACCTCCAAACAGGCCTAAACTAAACCCTACCACTAAACCTACCACCCTACCATGAGCTCAAACCACACCCACCACTAACCCTGGGCTTAAACCAGGCCTAAACCTAAAGACCCCCCAAAATCTAAACCCAAACCTAAAACCTAAACCTAAACTAAATAAACCTAAAATTTAAATAAATAAATAAACTTAAAACTAAATGAAATAAAAAATAAAATAAAATCCTAAACTAAAACCTAAATCTAAATTTAAAAATAAAATAAAATAAAAAATAAAAGCTAAACTAAAATAAAATAAATAAAAACTTAAACTAAACTAAAAAATAAAATAAACATAAAATAATAACTCTAAATAAAATAAAAACTAAACATAAAATTAAAATAAAATAAACCTAATCTAAAATAAATTAAATACTAAATAAAAACTTAAACCTAAAACATAAACCTAAAAATAAATAAAAAATAAAATCTAAATTATAAACTAAGAAAAATCCTAAACCTAAAAAAAGTAAAATTAAATAAACCTAAACTTAAACTAAAATAAATAAAACCTAAAATAAACTAAACCTGAACTCTATATAAAATAAAATAAAATAAAATAAACTAAAAATAAACCTAAACCTAAACTGAAATATAAAACCTAAAATTAAACTTAAAAGAAACACATAAAACCTAAACCTAAAATAATAAAATAAAACCCTAAACATAAAAAATAAATAAAATAAAACTAAACTAAAAAATAAACATAAACATAAACCTAAACCTAAAAAATAAACTTAAATAAAAAAACCTAAATTAAACTAAATAAAAATAAATAATAAACTTAAATAAAATAATAAAATAATTTAAAATAATTTAAAAATAAACTAAATAAATTAAATAAACCTAAACCTACTAGTTTACTTGATTTAGAAAAAAAAACCCCACTAAACCCTAAACTTTAAATCCACAAACCCTAAACCCACAATCCATAAACTAACTCTACAATTCCCCAAACTACACCTAAACCTACCATAAATCTAAAAAAAACATATACCAAAACTAAAATAAAATAAAAACTAAACTAAAACCTAAACTACCTAAACCTAAAATAAAATAATAAAATAAAAAAAAATTAATAAACCTAAAATAAATTAACTAAACTAAATAATAAAATTAAGAAAGAAAATAAACTAAAATTAAAAATAACTTTAAACCTACGGTTTGAATTTAAAAAACAATAATAAATTTAAAAAATTTAAAATTAAAAAACATGACATAAACCCTAAGCTCAAACCCTGAAACTAAACTGAGCCTAAACCTACACCTAAACCTCGACCAAACACAAAGGCCATTAAATCTAAACTCAAAGATAGAAGGAAACTAAACTAAATAAAACCTAAAATAAAATAAGTAATTAAATCTAAACCTAAATAAAATAATAAATAAAATAAAATAAAAACCTAAGCTAAAACCAATACCTAAACCTAAATGAAAAAATAAAATAAAATAAAAAATAAAAACTAAACTAAAATAAAATAAATAAAAACCTAAACTAAATTAAAAAAATAAAATAAACCTAAAATAACCTAAATATAATAAAAACTAAATGTAAAATAAAAATAAAATAAACCTAATAAAATAATAAAATAAAACTAAATAAAACCTAAACCTAAAAAAATAAACCTAAAATAAAATAAAACCTAAACCAAACTAAAAAACCTAAACCAAAAATAAACAAAATAAAATAAACCTAAACCTAAACTAAAATAAAGTAACTTAAAATAAACAAATTATAAATCTAAACCTAAACCCTAAACTAAATAAAATAAAATAAAATTGAAAATAAACCTAAACTTAAACTAAAAAATAAAACTTAAAAATAAACCTGATAGAAAAACCTAAAACCTAAACCTAGAAAAATAAAATAAAAACTTAAACCTAAACTAAAATAAAATAAAACTAAAAACAAAATAAAATAAAATAAATTTAAAATAAACATAAACTTAAAAATAAAATAAAATAAATACCTAAACTAAAATAAATAAACCAAAACAAATAAACTAAAATTAAAATAAAAATAAAACCAAATAAAAAAAAATAAACTAAATAAAAATAAAACTAAAATAAATAAAAAATAAACTAAACTTAAACTGGGTTTACTTAAGTTTAAAAAAACCCCAAACTCTAAACCCTAAATCTAAACTTTAACCATAAACCCCAGAACCCTAATTCTTAAACCCCCAAGGCCTAAACCTACAGACAAAACCATCAACCCTAAACCCTAAAGCGTGAAAAACCTAAACCACAAGCTGAGACTAAACCTAAATGAGCCCCCAAACTGGCCAAATAAAACTAAACCAAGCCCTACAAACCCAAACCCCAAACTCTAAACTAAACCACAAACCACAAATCCACAAAAACTTTAAACCTTAAAGCTTTAAAGAAACTAAACTAACTTGGAACCCCTTGAACCCTGCTAAACTTAAACCCCAAAACCACAAAACCACAAACTGAGCCTCCCTAAAATAAAATCCAAAACCACAAACCACAAACCAAACCTAAACCCTAAACCAAAACCTAATAAATCATAAACCACAAACCAACCTGACACCAAACCTAAACTAAATAAACTTAAACTAAAGTAAAATAAATTAAAAAATAAATCTAAACCATAAAACTAATAAAGTTAAACCCAAGGGTAAGAACTGACAACAGACGAGAAGATAGTGGAGAGAGGTGTTGGTTATCACTTGGTTGTATCACGGAGTGGAATGGAGATGGTCATGGAGGCCAAGGAGCAAAGCAAAGTGGATCACAATAGAGAGCATGGTTAAACTAAGGCAGAATGACCATCCGTCTGACTTATGGCTTTAAGGTAAAGATGATTAGTTGTCTAGGGTTTTAATATCCTCATTTTTATATATCATCGGTCTTAAAAACTTGGTGTGTTACTTGGTTGATGAAATTGAAAAGAAGAAATATTATATGAATTTGTTCTCTATCTAAAAAATATAAACCCAAACTAAAACAAACCTTAAACCAAAAAATAAACCCTAAATAAATAAATAAAACCCAAACCATAAACCATAAACTAAAATAAAAAAATAAAAATAAAACCAAAAAAAAAAAAAATAAAAAAACTAAATAAAACCTAATAATAAAATAAATAAATAAACTAAAACTAAAAATAAATAAATAAAATTAAAACTTAAATCAAAACCTAAAAGAAAAAATAAAAAAAAAATAAAATTAACAAAATAAATAAATAAAACTTAAACTAAATAAATAAAATAAAATAAAACTAAGAATAGAAAACCTAAAATAAAAAAACTAAATGTAAAAATAAAAATAAAATAAATAAAATAAAATAAAACCTCATAAAAGTAAAATCTAAAATA
This sequence comes from Cymbidium sinense, assembly GCA_021442155.1. Taxonomy (NCBI): domain Eukaryota; kingdom Viridiplantae; phylum Streptophyta; class Magnoliopsida; order Asparagales; family Orchidaceae; genus Cymbidium; species Cymbidium sinense. The sequence goes on from CM038214.1 coordinate 186,225,655, forward strand.
AATAAATAAAACTTAAACCCTAAACTAAAAAAAATCCTAAACATAAAATAAAAATAAAATAGAAAAATAAAATAAATCTAAACCTAAATCTAAAATTAAACTAAACCAAACCTAAAACCTAAACTAAATAAAATAAAATAAATTAAAAATAAACCTAAATCTACTAAAAAAAAAAAAAAAAACTAAACTAAAAAAAAATAAAATATAAACTAAACCTAACCTAAAATAAAATCAAACCTAAATGAAAAATAAAATAAAAAATTAAACTAAACTAAAAAAATAAACATAAACTAAACCTAAAAAAAATAAACTAAAATATAACTAAATAATAAATATATAAACAAAATAAAAAAATAAATCTAAATATAAAAAAAAATAACTAAAATAAACTAAAATAAATTAAATAAACTTGTCTGTTACATTTAAACCATAAACCATAAACCTTATCTGAACTATCCAAATCCTCCACTGAGCCAGGCGACCTGACCACTCTAAACTTCCCACCCAAAGACCACTGAGCACTAATGAAGGCTAAACCTACAAAACACTGACCCTAAACTGAGCTTTCCTAATCTGAGCCACAAAACCACCAGGCCAAACCCTAGCCACTAGGCCAAACTGGGCTCAAACCCTGAGACCTCACCCTGAGCCCACCTTGAGAACCACTCCATATTCAGGACCCTAACACTGCCTAAAGGCTGGAACTGGGCTCCACTGAGCACTGACTCAAATCCTGACCCAACCCACCCAGGCCCTAAACCTAAACTGGGCTCTACCCTAATAAACTAAAGATCTAAACCTAAACTAAATAAAACATAATAATATAAATAAATAAAAAACTTAAACTAATAAAATAAAATAATAAAAAATAAAACCTAAACCTAAAAAAAAATTTAAAAATAACTAAGATAAACTAAATAAAAAATAATGAATAAAAATAAAATAAACCTAGTATAAAACCTAATTCAAGTTAAAACTAAAATAAAATAAACCTAAAATAAAATAAAATAAAACCCAAACTTAAAAGAAACCTCAAAATAAAATAATAAATAAAAATAAACCTAAAATAAACTAAAAAAACCTAAACCTAAATTAAAATAAAATAAAAAAAATAAAATAAACCTAAACCTGCTAAAATAAACTATAAAAGAAATAAAACCTAAACTAAACTAACCTAAACCTAAACTAAATAAAATAAAATAAACTAAAATAAACCTAAACTACTAAAAATAAAACCAAAAATAAATGTAAAATAAAACCTAAAACCTAAACTTAAAAAAAATAATAAAAAAACCTAAACCTAAAAAATAAAAGTAAAAATGTAAACCTAAAATAAACTAAACCTAAAATAAACTAAAATAAAAAAACCTAAACTAAAATTAATAAACCTAAAATAAATATATTAAACCAAAAAAATAAAGAAAATAAAAAACTAAATAAATCTAAACCCATCAATTTACTTAATTTTTTAAAAAAACTAAACCTTATACCCTAAACCTAAACTATAACAGTGCATTTTTTATCTATGTCATTGCTCATTGTCAGAAAATTTTGGTTACTTGGTTGATGAAATTGAAAGAATAAATGTTGAATCTAAATTTGTTCTTTGTTAAAAAAACCTAAAATCCTAAACCACTAAACCTATAAAAAACAAACCTAAAAGCCTACCCAAAAACCTAAACCTTAAGTAACTAAACCATAAACCCTAAAAAATTTAAAACTTAAACCTAAAATAAATACAACCTAGGAAAGTAAAAAAATAAAAAAAGCTAAATCAAAATAAAATAAAAATATATAATAAAATAAAAACCTAAACTAAAACCTAAACTTAAACCTAAAAAGAAAATAAAATAAAAAATAAAAACTAAAATAAAATAAAATAAATAAAAACCTAAACTAAACTAAAAAATAAAAAACCTAAATAGAATAAAAACTAAACCTAAAATAAAATAAAAGATAATAAAAACTAAATAAAACCTAAACCTAAAAAATAAACCTAAAAAATAAAACTTAAAAATAAATAAAAAATAAAACCTATATCTTAAACTAAAAAAAAACTAAACCTAAAATAAAAACAAAATGAACAAAATAAAATAAACCTAAACATAAACTAAAATAAACTAAAATAAAATAAATAAAACCTAAACCTAATCCAAAAATAAGCTAAACCTAAACCTAAACCTAAACTAAATAAACTAAAATAAATTAAACATAAACCTAAACCTAAATTAAAAAAATAAAACCTAAAAAAAAGATAAAATAAAATAAAACCTAAAGAAATAAAATAAAAGCCTAAACTTAAACCTAAAATAAAAATAAAACCTAAACTAGTAAAAATAAAATAGAGTCAACTAAAAATAAACCTAAAACTAAAAATAAACTAAAATAAATAAACTAAACTAAATAAACCAAGACATTTGAGTTTACTTAATTTAAAATAAAAAAAAATAAAAATAGAAAAATAAACCCTAACCTAAAACCCAACCTAAACCACAGACCTAAACCCTAAACACTAAACACTAAACCTCTGATCCTAAACCCTAAACCCTAAACCATAAAGCCCTAAACTCTAAACCTTAAACCCTAAACCCTAAATCCGTACACCCTAAACACTTAACCCTAAATTCTAATCCTTAAAACTTATAACCCTAAACCCTAAGCCCCAACCATAAAACAAACTATAACCCTAAACTAACACTAAACCTAAACCCTAAACCCTAAACCCTAAACTAACCTAAACCCAGAATGGGCAGGCTTGATGGCAGAACAACACATCTAGGCTCAATCTTGATCTAGTGGTGGAGGCGAAGGCGGAGGCTACAATTATCATAGTGGTAGTGGGGGATCTGGAGGTGGTGGTCAGAGTAGTGGTGGTTATAGAGGCAGGTGGAGCGATGGAGGTTACAGCTGTGGTGGTGGTAGAGGGAGAGATTAGGGATATGATGGTGGATCCTACTACTCGAGAAACTGAAGAATGATTGATTCAATCTATTGCTTATGGAACTTTGCCTTTATAGTAGAGAAAGTTCTACTTATCTAAGGTTTTTGATTTGCTTTATGGGTGCTCATTTTTTATCTATATCATCGCTTGTGTCTTAAAATACTTGGGATGCTACTTGGTTGATAAAATTGAAAAGAAAAAATGTTGAATATGAAATTATTCTCTATTAAAAAAAACCTTAGATCCTAAACCCTAAACCCTAAACTAAAACTTAAACCCTAAACCTAAAACCTAAACCCCAAACCCTAAACCCTACACCCTAAAAACTCTAAACCTTAAACACTAAATAGTAAACCATAAACTATAAACCCTAAACCATAAACCTTAAACCCTAAATCCTGAAACCCTAAATACTAAAATAATAAACCCTAAACTCTAAAACCTACAACCCTAAACCCTAAACCCAAACCCTAACCCCTAAAAACTAAACTTACCTTAAACTCTAAACCCTAAACCCTAAACCCTAAACTAACCCTAAACACTAAACCCTAAACCTTGAATAAAGATGCCATTAGGAGTAGATCTAAAGAGTGACCTAATCCTAACATAGTTATGGTATCTAAAGAAATTGTCTTCAAGAGACTTTCCTTTGACTATTAGAGATTTGAATACACTAAACTCTAACTCTAAATTATATTATAATACCAAATATTATAGTATAATTTAGCATCATATATTTGAGCATGTAGTGATGCATTTTTGGATGTTAAAAGATATTTTGAAATGTTTTACTATATTATGGTATTGTGCCCTATAGTCTATATTAATATAAATCATAAATATATTGATTTAATAAATCAGATGATGAAATTTGTTAAATTTGAAGTGGGAATTAGGTTGTAGTACCAAAAGTGTGCTACGCCATTTGTAGTATAAAAAGTAAGATTTTATGCTCAAAATATCTATTATATGTTGTAGCATAGTATAGCATCATATATCATAATATATTGTTCTACAAATTTTAAATTCTTTTAGTATTTTACAATCATGCAGTGAAGCCTACACTAGCATTCTTTATAAAAATGTTGATTTAGACTTTAAAATGGTGGAATTTGGCCAAATTCATAATAGGTAGAGCTTGGAATCATAATATATTGTTTCAACTTAAAATATGTAATTGATATGACTAAAATATGTAGATTTTTATTGTTTGAACTAATTTTATGATTTTTTATCTTAAGCAATCTCTTGTGATGTGATATGCAATATAATATAATATAATATGTTATAGTGTAATATAATATAGGATGCCATAACATAGTGTAGCGTCATGCATTATAGCATACTATTATGTATTATTACTTGTTTGTTAGCATATTTTAGTTTTTTATAGTATGATATAGTAGAGTTTGTACTAGTATAATTCATAAAAATATTGATTTATAGACTGAGATGATGGGATTTGGCAAAATTTAATTTAAGATTTAGGGAACATCATTGGGGGTGTGCTATGGTGTGTCATTTAATAAAAAAAATGGTATTTTGCATCCAAAATAAATGTTCATTTTTCAACCAAATTTTATAATTTTTTGCTTAAAGTGATTCATTTAAGGTGTAATGTAAGATAATATTTTATATGAAAGCATATTAAAATATAATGTACATAACAATATAACTTAACATATATATGAATGTGGTGGTGTGTTACTAAATGTTATTGTACATTTAGTATATTTTTCTTTTATTATAATACATTGGGTCAAAACTCACAAAAATGTTAATTTGAAGGTTGAGATGGAAGAATTTGGCCAAATTCATGGCACACACCAAAAAGCAACACAAAAATTATGCTATTTTGTACCATTTCTAATAGAAAATTAACATTTTTACATCCAAAATGAACATTATTCATATTTTGAGAAAATTTGATTATTTGTTTTTTTCAAGTGATTCTAATGAGGTGTAATGTTAGAAAATATATTATATTACAACAAATTATAATATAACATTATATATTATAATATAATATAGTGTGTTAATTTACACATTAATATGTTTAGCATGCTATTGTATAGTTAGTTTGAGTTTGCACCATCACAAATAATAAAATATTGATTATAATGTTGAGATGATGTATACATTGTTAGGCTTTTGGTTGAAGTATTAAAGGTGTGCATAAGAGAAGAAATAAGATTTGGTGAGAATTCCATGTTAAGGACATGGAGGGAGATCCACTAGGAGATCACACATGCATTGGACATGACATGTGAGGGATCTATGTTGAGGGCGTAGAAGAAAAAAATTTGTTGGGGATAACATTTCAATTTGATTTGATTATATGACTTGTGCAAAGAAGATCTGTTGAGGAAAAGAATCTATAATCTACCAGGGATTAAGATTGAGTCAACTTTAATTTGTTTTGTTTTAATTGATGTGGAGGCATATCTAATAAAGATATGGGCTCCAGTCCACTGGGGATCGGGTATATGAACCTTCCACTAGGGAAGTAGGTTCCGACTATCTGTTGGGGACTAGGATTTGAGTTTGATTTCATAGATTTCTTTGGAGATGTATCCACTGGGGAATAAGAGTTTGGTTGGATTTCTTTGATTTAGACTCTATTGGGGGAGTTGGTTTATTTTGGCTCCATTAGAGAGGTTGGTTTTGAATTTGATTTATTTGCTTGACTTGTTTATATATGATTTAGGCTCCACTAAGGAGAAGGGTGTTATTTAACTCCACTAGGAAAATAAGATTGGGTTTAATTTAATCTAAATTAATGTATGGACCCCATTGGTGTGCAATGGACCCAATGAGAAAGAGTTATATCAGCTTTGACCTGCCTCAAGTTTATAAATCCAAATGCATAGTCTACCGGCTACAGGGTAGAGCTAGATAACCTAAGGGGTTACCTTTTAGTGTACAATGACTATGCTAAGAAGAAGGCATAGCAGACTTACATCTTCCAAACCAAGGAACAACTATTAGGGTGACCTGTTAGATGCTCAAAAAAGTGAACCTGACTGAGGGGCAACTACTAAGTGAATGTCGTTGGGGACTTATGTCAACTCAAAGTAGTCTAAAAGAATTTTATCTTAATTTCATGTGATTTGATATGGTTTGTTTGGTTTAGTTTGATTTTGAATTGAGGGCATATCTGCTGGGGATGTGAGCTCGGTCAAATTTAAAAGATTTAATTTATGGACCAAGTCAGTGTGTGATGGACCCATTGAGAAGGGGCTATATCGAACTTATCATATCTCAAATTTATAAGTCCAAAGGGATAGTCTACTGGCTATGGGGTAGAGCTAGCCAACCTAAGGGGTTGCCTTTCGGTGTGCAATGACTATGCTAGAAAGAAGGCGTAGCAGACTTACATCTTATAAAGGAGGAAAAACCATAGGGGTGACTATTGCAATCATCGACTTAGGGGTGACTACAGAGTGAATGTCATTGAAGACTTATATCAACTCAAGCGTAGTGAGGCGATTCTTATAGGAGATTTGACACCGCCTAAACATAGGATGTCTTCTTGAGAAAAGTATATTAGTGGTGTCCTCCTAATCCATAAGTGAATATATATTTTGTTTATATGTTTGTGTGGACCCTGTTGGTGTGTGAGGGACCACAATGAGAAGGAGCTATGTCAGCCTTGACCTATCTCAAATTTATAGGACCATGGGAGAATTTGCACATCCATAAGATGGATTCTCCAACCACATATGTGGTTACTATGAAAGGGGAACTGTCCAATCCATTAGTAACCCGGGTAGTGTCTAAATGGGAATGCAAAGGATATTATCCAAAATAGTGCCCACAGGGCAGGTGCTGCTAGGGGTGTTATCTTAAGCCATAGAAAAGAAAGCTTATAGGTGTATGGTGGCCAACTTAAGGAGAAAGCATAACAAACTTACATCTGTAATGATTGGTGTATCCTCAGGTGTAAGAACCAACCAACCTAAGGTGTATCAGTCAACATGAGTAGTGTATCTATCAGCATAGTGAGAACCAACCAACCTAACATGCCCGTCAGTGTCCAACGATCAAAGAAAGCATGTAGGCTTACAACTTTCCAAGCAAACCTCATCATCGAGATAGTCTATCATCGGTGACACAAATATATCACTAGTATGACTAATAAGCATGGATCCCAGGAAGGGGCGGACAGACAGCGGTCATGAAGGAACTTGAGGACTTATCCTAAACCTTAAATATACTTGACCCAGTCAGTGCACATAGGCTATTCCAAGAAGAAAGAATAGCATACTCACATCTTCTTAAATAAAGCCAACATGAGATAACTTACAGGCCATGTAGTAAGGCCTACCAAACTAACAAGCCCCTCATCGGTGTGCAATGGACAAATAAAGAAGGAAAATGTAGCAGACTTACATCCTCTAAAGCAAGAAGACCACTAGGGTGACACACTAGTAGGGTAACGTCGACCCAACTGAAGCATTCTTGAGTGAGTGCCTAGGGCATTATCTCAACTTCAGTAGCGACACAAAAGACATGTGTTTGTTTTATATGTTTTTATGTAGTTTGTATTTGTTTTTTATGTCGATGAAGGATAGGACGCTTGTCTGGTTCCTTACACCTACCCTAAACACATCGTGGTAGATTCAAAAACAAGAATGCTTTCAATATGGAAGAGATTGAATTCAAAATGGTATTTTCATTGATGATAATCATTTTTAAACATGATTTATAATATTTCTTTAAGTAGAGCCCAATGGTTGGAAGCATTGGGAGCTCTCCCTCATGATTAATAAGTTGATAAGATATTCCTTAGTAGGCCTTCTCTATGGCAAAAGGGCCTTCCCAAGTGGGTTCAAACTTGCCTCCCATCTTACGATGGGAAATAATTAGTCTCCTTAAAACTAAAATAAGCCCTCCTACTTGAAAAGCTCTAGAACGGACCAACTGGTTGTGAGCTTAAATTATTTTAGAATTTGCACAACTCAAAGTTTTAGCATGCCCACAAGCTTCTCTTCTCCAAACCTTCAAGATCTTCTAACCATAACTTGGCATTCTACTTTATTATGATCTTTCTACCCACAGCTATCCTTAGAGATGAGAGTTGGACTTCTAATGGTAGAATGTCTTTGGACCCATACACTAAGAAGAAAGGAGTAGACTGAGTTGGAGTTCTATATGTGGTGCAATAGGCCCACAAGGCTTGAACTAACTACTGATGGCACTATCGCTTATTATTGTCGAGTGTCTTTCTTAGTATTTCGGTGAGAGTTTTATTGAAGGCTTCTACTAAGCGATTTACCCTCGACTAGTTCATGGTAGAATATCTCTAATCTATGTTATGTCTCCGGGCAAAGTTGTTGATCTCAGTGCTCTTGAATGCAGTACCATTATCAGATATAATTCATCGAGGCACTCAAAACTTGTATACAAAATGGTTCCAAAAAAACTAGAGCAGATGCTAAGTTGTCACCTCTCTAAGTGGAATCATTTTCATCCATTTGAAAAAGTAGTTAGTAGTAGCTAAGATGAACCAATGATCCTTGGAAGTAGGAGGATCCATAAGACCCACTACGTCAATACCCCAATAATCGAATGGCCATGAGGCCAATGTAAGATGTAGAATGTTGGATGGTTGGTGTAGGACAACATCGTTTATTTGACATTGGTGGCATTGCCTAGCCATTATCCATCTGATGATCATCGATGATGAGTATCCTAGTCTCTTAATCTTGGCTTTCATTTTTGAACTAGATTGGTTGGTTCCACATAATCCTAAGTGTACCTCAGTCATGATCTTAAGGGCTTCATGCTTGTCTAAACAACATAACCACATATGATCGAAAGACTGTGGATATAAGACACCATCAACAAGAGCATAGGAAAGTGCTCTCTACTTCATCTGATGGGCTTGAGACTTCTCTTGAGGTAGTTTGCCTTTATTTAGGTAATTCATGAATGTTTGCCTCAAATCTAACTCCTCATCCTTCTTGGCAATGGCAACCTCCCCATCAAGAGAGTATTTTTTTTTTGATGAGTTCAATATCAATAAGAATAACACTTGTCTATTTTGGACCTTTATTGATATGGACTCATCTTTTGGACATGCTAACTCCTTGGCATATGATACAACATTCTCTCCTTAAGGAATCTTATAACTAGCAACCTCTGGGATTTTGGCAAACAACTCTATGGTGTACTTGTTGTAGTGATGGAGCTTAGGCTTTATAACATTGTAGGACCTAGCAATTTAGTTGATAACTAGCTAAGAATCCTCAAAGATGTTGATGTTCTAGATGTTTAGAGTAATGAATAACTCCATATCAGAAATCATAGCCTTATATTCAAATTCATTATTGGTGCGAGGATTGGACAGATGATGTGAGAATCTCATCAAATTACGGTCCAGAGTTATGAGAACTATTCCTACCCTTGCCATTCTTGGAATAGTAGATTATGGTTCTTCTCCTCCTTGAGATATAGCTACACCATCAAAGTACATGTCCTAGTGGTGAATGCTAGTATCCCCTAAGATCATGAATTGTTCATCGGGGTGATCATCACTAAGTTGAGAGTCAGTAGAAAGTGGGTGTGTTGCTAAAAAATTTGCTAGTAGTTGTCCTTTCATTGCAAAGAGAGGTACAAAAGTAATGTCAAACTACGAGAGGATCATTGATCGTCAAGCCAACCGTCCAAAAAACATCGATGTGTCATGAGATACTGTAATGGATTGATCCTAAAGATTAAGTTCACCTTATGAGGAAGCATGTAGTGTTGTAGCTTTTAGGATGCAAAGATTAAACCTATAAAATGCTTCTGAATGGATGGATAATTAGCCTTAGTAGGGATTCGATGATGGCTAACGTAGTAGAGTGCCTTTTCTTTCCCTTCATCATTGACTTGGGCCAACAAATCACCAAGGAAGTCATCTAACACAGTAGTGTAAAGTATGAGTGGCTTGCTCAGGATAAGGGTTGCTACAATCAGTGACATCATCAGGTAATGCTTGATGTCTTCGAAGGCATGCTCACACTTATCATCTCACTTAAACTTGGCATCCTTTTTAACAAGTGCTGAGAATAGCTGACATCTTCCTGATAAATTGGATAGAAAGCATCATAGATACGCTAACAATCCTTGTAATGATCTGAGTTGAGTTTAACTTTTAGGAGGTGGCAATTCTAATATCGCCTTGATCTTCTTCAAATTGATTTTTATTCCTTGGTGTTAGACAATAAACCAAATGAGTTTTTTGAAGCTACTTTGAATGCACACTTAGAAGGATTCATTTTGAGGTTAAATGGTCTTAACTATTCAAAAACTACCCTCAAGTCAAAGGGATGGTCTTCCTTTTCTCTACTTTTTTACTATGAGATCATCAACATAACACTCGACTTGATGATGCATGAGTTCATCAAAGATTCAAGTCATTGCCCACTAGTATGTAACACTAACATTTTTAAGGCTAAAAGGCATGACCTTATAGCAGTAGATTCTGATCAGGGTTTTAAAACCAGTGTTTCTTCCATATTCAAGGGCCATCTTTATTTAGTTATATCCAAACGAGCCATCCATGAAAGAGAAGACTGCATGAGATGAGGCAATGTCCACCATCAGCTCTGGGATTGGTAGTGGAAATTCATCTTTTGGACATGCCTTATTTAAATCCATAAAATTGACACATATGTGAATTTGGCCATTATTTTTCTTAACTGGGATGACACTGTCTAACCAGGTAGGGTTTTTTCTTCTCTGATGAAGCCAGCATCGATCCATTGTTTGACTTCATAAATGATTGTTGTTCTATGTATAATCGCATGCATCTAGGAGCTTGCTTTATAGGGTTAGCAATAGGCTCTATTGCTAGTTTATGGACCACTACGTTAGGAGCCAATCCAGGCATCTCTTCATAACTCCATGCAAAGCTATCCTTAAACTAAATCAATGGGATAACTAAGTAATTAGTTTCAATTTCATTTTGTTTCATGGCCTAACTAAGAATTTTGATTCTTAGATGACCAAGACACAAGCAATGATCCTAAAAATTGGCATGTGCCTGATGTGCTTTTTCTATTTACTTTACTTCCAACAAAATTAGCATTAGAATAACCAACCAAATCACATGATAAAAAATTTTTAGGATACCATAAACCTAACATAGTAGGGCTTATCAAATACCGAAAGATATGCTTGACTGCTATTAAATGAGATTCTTTTGGTTTGGCCTGAAAATGAGCACATAAATAAATAGCAAACATAATATCAAGCCTACTAGCAGTAAGGTATAAAAGTGAACCTATCATACTCTAATAAAGTTTTTGATCAACAGATTTTCCTAATTCATCTAAATCCAATTTTGTAGATGGGCTCATAGGAGTTTTACTAGATTTAAATCTTTTCATGTCAAACCTCTCAAGCAATTCATTTGTGTACTTGGTTTGATAGATGAATGTGCCATTTTTTTGTTGCTTCACTTGAAGACCTAAGAAAAATTAAGTTCTCCCATTATACTCATTTCAAACTCTTTAGACATCAAAGATGAGAACTCATGAATCAAAGATTCATTTGTACTTCCAAATAATATGTCATCTACATACACTTGTACCATAATTAAATCATCATTTATGCTCTTAAATGAATAAGGTGGTGTCTCCTCTACCCTTTCTAAATCCATGACTTATCAAATAGTTACTTAACCTATCATACCAAGCACGTGGAGCGCATTTTAAACCATATAAGGCTATCTTTAATTTATACACATGATTTGGACAATCAAGGCTTCAAATCTAGGTGGTTGCTCTACAAATACATCTTGGTCAATAAATCCATTCAAAAATTCACTCTTGACATCCATTTGAAAATGTCTAAAATCCATAAAATAAGCATAAGTAAAGAGTAACCTAATAACTTCTAGTCTTGCTATGGGTGCAAAAGATTCTTCAAAATCTATACCTTTTGAACTTGTATGTACCCTTGTACAACTAACCTAGATTTATTTCTAACAATACAACCTGAATCATCTAGCTTATTCCTAAAGACCCATTTTGTTCCAATGATATTTTGATCTTGAGGTCTTGGGACTAATTCCCAACCATCATTTCTTACAAATTGATTCAACTCCTCTTCTGTAGCAAAAATCCAAAAATTATCTTTTAATGCTTCTTCTAAATTTTTAGGTTCAAGCTTGGATAAGAATGCTGAATGATCTACAACCTCTCTACTATTACTTCTAGTCATAACTCCTTTTGAAGGATCTCTTATAATTAGTTCCTTTGGAAGATTTTTATTATATTTCCATTGTTTAGGCAATGAATCATCCACATTATCTTCTAAAGATATTTTCTTAAAATTATCAATCTCTTCATCAATCACTTCATTTCTAATGGGATCAATTAAATTTTCATCAAAAAAACATGTATTGATTCTTCTTCAATCATTTTTCTCTTATTCTATAAGCTCTACTAGAAAGAGAGTGTCCTAAGAAAATATCATCATTTAATTTGCAATCAAACTTACCTAAATGCTCTTTTCAATTATTTAAAATAAAGCATTTACATCCAAAACATGAAAGTGCTCAATCTTAGGCTGCTTTCCAAAAAATAATTCATAGGGTGTCTTCTTCAAAATTGGTCTAAAATAGATCCTATTCATCACATAACATGCAGTATTTACCACTTCCACCTAAAAATATTTTGGCAATTTATACTCATCAAGCATAGATCTACTTAATTTAATTAATATTCTAATTTTTCTCTCTACTACTCCATTTTGTTAAGGAGTTCTAGGTGCAAAAAAATTATGTCTAATCCCATGTTCATCACAATAATCCTCAAATAATTTATTTTCAAATTCTCCACCATGATCAGTTTGAACCCTATTAATCAAAAGGCCTTGTTCTCTTTGAATATATTTAGAAAACTTTCTAAACTCTCTGGAAACATCATCTTTATAAGTTACAAACAAAACCCAAGTATATCTAGAGAAATCATCAACAATCACAAAACCATATTTTTTTCCACCTAAGCTAGTGGTGTTAATTGGACAAAATAAATCCTTGTGCAATAATTCTAGAAGTCTAAAAGTAGAAACAATATTTTTATTTTTAAATGAGCTTCTAGAATGCTTACCATAAATACATGCATCACAAACATAGTTTGAATAAAAATTTAATTTAAGCAATCCAACTACTAAATCAAGGTTAGCAATTTTTTTGAGTGTGTGCTTGTTAATATGACATAGTCTCCTATGCCATAATCATATATCATGAGTGTTTTTAAAATAAAGTAAATTCAAATTCACATCGTGAAAGCTATCTAAATCAATGACATAAATGTTTTTATGTCTTTCTCCTACTAATAAAACTTTTTCATTATTTTTTATAATACAATATGATGCATGAAATACTACATTCAAACCTCTATCATATAACTGACTAATAGAAATTAAATTATGTTTTAATTCTTCTACTAGAAAAACTTTATCTAAAGTGATACTATGCTTACAAATAGAACCAATGCCAATGATCTTTCCCTTTGCATTATCTCCATATGTAACAAATCCTCCATCACTTGATTCTAAAGTTGTGAATTTAACTTTATCTCCCATCATATGTCTTGAACATCCATAATCCAAGTACCACATGCCTTCTCTGATTTTTCTTTGAAGGCATTCCTCTGAGAATCTAAGTCAGATTCTCCATTTTCCATAAGACATATGTTGACCTCTTCATCGAATGAGCAAGTACTTGGTTCATTTGAATTTGGATTGGCCCATAAAGCCTTCTTCTTCTTCTTCTTATGGTACTTTTTCTTCTTCATATTTTTTATTCTTTCCACATCAATCTCTTTCTTCTTTGATTGAGCAAGTTCTAGACAATCACCTCTTATGTGTTTAGGCTTTTTTCAATGGTAGCTAATGATCCCTTACTTGTAGGAAATGTCTTAGTTTGAAATGTATAGCTTTTATAATTTTTTATACCTTTGATTCTACTTCCTTAGCAAGTTCCCGAGCCTTTTGGATAGCATGACCACCTCATCACTATCACCATCTGGGCTTGAGCTGTTATGCTCATCACTATCATCAACTTGTGATGCAATGGCTTTTCCTTTGTCCTTCTCCCTTTTTGCTGAGTTATCCATCCTATCCCTTTAAGCAATAACCTATTCATGTGCTATCAAAGATCCAAAATCTAATCAAGTGGATAAGTAGATAAATCCTTAGCTTCACTAATAGCTATTACTTTAGTTTTCCATTCTTTTGGAAGACATCTAAGAGTCTTATAGACTAAGTCTTGATTCCTATATGTTTTTCCAAGAGAATGCAATGTGTTAATTATTTTCATGAATCTAGTATACATATCGAAATAGATTCGTAAGGAGACATATGAAATAACTCATATTCATGAACAAGTCTTTATGTGAGCATCTCTAACTTTTAGTTGTTCCTTCATAAGTTATAATGAGTTTATCCCATATTTCTTTTGATGTAGTTAACATAGAAAATTTTATGTAATCATCAGGTAATAAAGCACAATGTAAATTATTACAAGCCATAGCATTTAATTCATCAAGTTCTCTTTTAGCTACAATCCATTCCTCAAAAGGCTTTTTTACTTTAATTCCATTTACTTCTACTGTGGGTGTATGATATTGATGTGTCAACATATACCACATGCATTCATCTTGACCTCTTAAAAATGTACTAATTCTATTTTTTTGAATAATCCAATGATACACTATCTAAAAGTGGAGGTCTATGAGTGGGTTGCCCCTCTAGTAGGGAACCCTTTGGAAAACCTTGTGCCATAGTAAAAAGATCTAGTCTTGGATATTCAGCCAATAAAAGAGCCTAAGCTCTGATACCAATTATGAGTCACTATAGCACCCAAGAGGGAATGGGGTGTGAATTGGGCGATATTAAAAATTTTAAAAAATAAATCTTAAAATTTTAAGTTTTAGTAGAAAATTAATTTTTGATTTTATAATGACAAGATACAGTTCTTAATGCAGCAAAAATAAAAGTATAGTAAAGTAAAGATAGACAATAGGCACACAATTTTTACGTGGTTCAGCCAAACCCCAAAATCGGCCAACATCCACGCCTAGCCACCCCTGGTTAGGAATCCACTAAATGCAAAATTGTTTACAAATAGTACTCTCCTATAATGGGTCGAATATTACCCCTACAATAATAGGTACTCTCCTACAAAGGGGTGAGTACAACCCCAATATAAATTTTACATCATGAAAAGAAAAATTGAAAATAATAAAGTTTGATAAAATATATCTCTAACAAATATACTAAGCTATCTAATTCAAAAAGTGATCTCACATCTTATAAATGATCACTTTACAACTTACTAATTTGGCAAAATATAATGCTCACTTAATTTTGATAAAAAAATATTAAATAAACATCTTAAAGTGATCTTGCTAAGATGTTTATGTTATTATAATTTGTAGATTAATATAAAAATGATTTAAAAATAAATTCATAATAGTCTATTGCATAATAAATTAAATTTCAGCAAAGAATAATTTTAAGTTTAAGAGATACTATAACTAGTATGTATATAATAGTGTAAGAAAGATTAACTTTATACTAAACTTTCTTTTTCTTAATTATTAAACAATAAAAACAACAAGCTTTACTAACTAGTATGTATATAATAGTGTAAGAAAGATTTACTTTATACTAGACTTTCTTTTTCTTAATTATTAAACAATAGAAACAACAAGATTTACTAAATTTTAGTAAGATAAAATTTTTAAAATAAAGGATATTTGTTGAAATAAAATGATAAGTGACAAACAAAAAAATTTAATTTTTTATAAATTTTTATTTTGATAAAGAAACTTAATTTATAATAGATCTAGCAAATACTCTAAAATTCCAGCAATAATTTATTTTATTTTAACCAAAATGAATCTTTTAATTAGTACAACTAATCACAAAATACATAAATAAAATTAGTATATGATAGATTTAAGTAAACTAGTAAGCTTTTAATTAAAAAGAGAGATCTAACAAATATAAAAATAATTTCCACACAATAAATTAATTTGAAATGCTTAAAAATATACTTCTAAAATAGATCTAAGAATAAATGATCATTCAAATAAGACTAATGAAGAAATATTTCAAGAAACCAAAAGAAATTTGTTGGAAGATAAAAATTTCAACAAGTTGAAATAAATCCTACAAAGTATCACCAGAGTTTTTCACAAAAAAATGATTGAAGAAACTTTGATGCGAAAAACTTATACTTTGATGTCCAAAGACTAATCCACTAAAAAGTATAAATTAGAAATAACGAATAGATGGTGAAAATAGCATGAACAACTAAAAAGGGATTAAGATCAAAAAAACAAACTTAAGTAATTTGAGAAAGCTGGCTTAGTTGAAGATATTGAAGCTATCAAATCAAGGATTAGATCTTGCAATATTTGGAGAACACTAGGAAGGAAAATCTAGAAAATTTTCTCTTTATTTGCTAGAGGGATTTTAAATTTGAATAAGGAATGCTTTCATCAAGAGAATGAGGGCTATTTATAAGCAAGAAGGTCATTCTGAATTATTTCAAAAAAATATTATTCTAACATCATTTTATCATATAATAATTTAATATTCAATAAAAAATATAATTTATATTAAATAAATATTAAATTTAAATAGCCAAAATTTGACAATTTACATGGGCAAGTCAAAAATAATTAAATATGGCTCTTAATATATTCAAAGCATGTAGCATGCATTCATTATTACAATTAGTTAATGTTTGAAAAGTCATAATAAATTCTATTTTAATCAAACTTGGGTAATGTATCCTATCAAATTAAAGGGAAAAAAATCCAAGGAATCCATCGAAAATGAAATCAGATATAAATTCCTTGATTATAAAATGACTTTGGCTAAAACACAAAATTCCACATATTTTTGTTAATTTTGAAATATGACATTTAAATATTATGATATAATTTATATATAATCATACATATGTTAGTTATCATTAAGACTTAAAATTAAATTGAAATATTTAATTATATTAAGTATATAAACTAATTACACTTAATAATCATAATTTATTATCATTTATTATTTTGACAATTCAAATGCTATGTATGAAACATATAATTGAATGTTAATTAGATAATGATTTATATAAATTAACCTCATTATCATTATTTAAAGTAAATAAAAAATAATATGTTAGCAAATTCATTCATGTCAATGAACTCATATGAATTTCTAAGATAGTTATTAATTCATATAACCTAAAATATTGTATCTTGAGCTTCACATTATCCATTTTGATCTATCTTTCATTCTTCTATTCTTGTAATTTCCTCAAACATATTGTGAGATGTATTGGACATGTAATTAGCAATTAATATATATGAAACACATAAAACATACATTAGAACATCCAAGCATTCATTTGTTATCATCAAAATTGATCAGATTGAACATGAGGCTCATTAAGCCAACAAACCCTAAACCCTAAACCCTAAACCCTAACCCTAAAACTCAAACCCTAAACCTAAACCTAAAGTACTAAATAAATTAATAAAATAAACCTAATGGGGACGGAGACTGGTAGGAACATCACCATCAACCGGGCTCGCCTAGATGCAGTGAAGCGAAGGTGGAGGTAGCAATTATTGTCGTGGTGGTGAGGGATCTGGAGGTGCTGGTGGATATGGAGGTGGTGGTCGGAGTAGTGGTGGCTATGGTAGCGGGAGGAGCGATAGAGGTTACAGACATGGGGGTGGCAGAGGGACAAATCAAGGATATGATGGTGGATCCCGCTACTCGAGAGGTCGGGGTGGTTCTAATGGGAACTAGAGAAACTGAAGAATGGTCGATCCGATCTACTGCATATGGAACTGTGTCTTTATAATAGGAACGGTTCTAGCTATCTAAATTTGTTTGATGCATGCCCATTTTTTACCTATATCATCACTTGTGTCTTAGAAAACTTGGTGTGTTACTTGGATGATGAAATTGAAAAGAAGAAATGTTGAATCTAAATTTATTCTCTGTAAAAAAAACCAAAAACCAAAAACCCTAAACCTTAAACTAAAAATTGAACCCTAAACCATAAAATCTAAAAACCATAAACCCTAATCTCTAAATCCTAAACCCTAAACCCTAAACCCTAAATCCTAAACCCTAACACCTAAACCCTAAACCCTAAACCCTAATCCCTAAATAAAAAAATGCTAAACCCTAAATCCTAAACCCTAAACCCTAAAACCTTAAACACTAAACCCTAAACCTACAACCCTAAACCGTAAAAAACCTTAAATCCTAAACCCTAAACCCTAACCCTAAATCATATTATAATACCAAATATTATAGTATAATTTAGCATCATATATTTGAGCATGTAGTGATGTGTTTTTGGATGTTAAAAGATGTTTTGAAATGTTTTAGTATTTTATGGTATTATATAGTATATTAATATAAATCATAAATATATTGATTTAATAAATCAGATGATAAAATTTGTTAAATTTGAAGTGGGAATTAAGTTGTAGTACCAAAGGTATGCTACACCACTTATAGTATAAAAAGTAAGATTTTATGTTCAAAATATCTATTATATGCTATAGCATAGTATAGCATCATATAGCATAATATATTGTTCTGTAAATTTTAAATTCTTTTAGTATTTTACAATCATGCAGTCAAGCCTACACTAGCATTGTTTATAAAAATATTGATTTAGACTTTAAAATGGTGGAATTTGGCCAAATTCATAATAGGTAGAGCTTGGCATCATAATATACTATTTCAATTTAAAATATGTAACTGATACGACTAAATTATATAGTTTTTATTATTTAAACTAATTTTATGATTTTTTATCTTAAGCAATCCCTTGTGATGTGATATGCAATATAATATAACATAATATGTTATAGTGTAATATAATATAGGATGCCATAACATAGTGTAGCATCATGCATTATAGCATACTATTATGTATTATTACTTATTTGTTAGCATATTTTAGTTTCTTATAGTATGATGTAACCTTAAACCCCAAAGCCCTAAACCCTAAACCCTAACCCTGACCCTAAACCCTAAATTCTAAACCCTAAAATCCTAAATCCTAAACCCTAAACTAACCATAAACCCTAAACCCTAGAGCCTAAGCCTTAAACCTTAAACCCTAATCCCTAAATGAACCCTAAACCCAGGTGACCCTAAACCCTGGTCATAACCATAAAATCCTAAACCAAAGCCTTAACACTAATCCCTAAACCATAAACCCTAAACCCTAACCCTACAAACCCTAAAAGCCAAAACACTAAACCTCACCTAAACCCAAAACAAACCTAAAAATAAATAAAAAAAAAATAAAATAAATAAAATAAACCTAAATAAAATAAAAATATAATAAAATAAAAAATAAAACTTAAAACCTAAATAAAATTAAAATAAAATAAAATAAAATATAAACATAAATTAAAAAATAAACCTAAACATAAAATAAAATAAACTAATAAAAAGAAACTAAAATAAATTAAATAATAACATAAACTAAACTAAAAAAAATAAAAAAACCATAAAAATAAAAAACTAAATCAAATAAACACAAAATGTAATATAGAAATAAAATAAACCTAAAATAAAATAAAATAAAAACTAAATAAAAAATTAAATCTAAAAGATAAATCTAAAAATAAAAGTTAAAATTAAATAATAAATAAAACCTAAAATTTAAACTAAAAAAAAAACTAAACCTAAAATAAAAATAAAATAAACAAAATAAAATAAACTTAAACCTAAACTAAAATAAACTAAACTAAAATAAACAAAACCTAAACCTAAACCTAAAGAAAACTAAACCTAAACCTAAACCTAAACCTAAACTAAATAAAATAAATTAAACTTAAAAAAATAAACCTAAACTAAAAAATAAAACCTACAAATAAACTGAAAATAAAGACTTAAAACCTAAACCTTAAAAAATAAAATAAAAACTCAAACCTAAACCTAAAAATAAAAAATAAAACCTAAGCCTAAAAAATAAAATAAAAATAATACACAACTAAAAAATAAACCTAAACCTAAAAATATAATCTAAAATAAAAAACTTAAACAAAATTAAATAAACCTAAAGAAAATAAACAAAACTAAATAAAAAATAAACATAAATTAAAATAAAAAATAAAATAAACTAAATAAATAAAAATTAACCTAAACCTATTGGTTTACTTAATTTAAGAGAAAAAACCCCTAAACTTTAAGCTAACCCTAAACCCTAAACCTTAAAAGCCCTAAACCCTAAAGCCTAAACACTAAACTCTAAACCCTAAACCCTATCCCTAAACCCTAAAACCCTAAAACAAACTAAACTAAACCACTAAATCCTAAAAACTCCTAAAACCTAAAATTTAAAGAAACCTAAAATAAAATATATAAAACCAAAACTTGAATATAATACAAAAATAAAACAAAATAAAGACCTAAACTAAAACCTAAACCTAAACCTAAAAATAAAATAAATTAAATGAATAAAAATAAACTAAAATAAACTAAATAAAAACCTAGACAATCTAAAAAAATAAAATAAACCTAACAATAAAAAACCTAAATAAAAGAAGAACTAAATGTAAAATAAAATTAAAATAAACTTAAAATAAAATAAAATAAAAACTAAATAAAAACCTAAACCTAAAAAATAAACCTAAAAATAAAACCTAAAAATAAATAAAAAATAAAACTTAAACCTAAACCAAAAACCTAAACCTAAAATAAAAATAAAATAAACTTAAAGTTAAACTAAATTAAAATAAACTATAATAAATAAAACCTAAACCAAAACCTAAATTAAAATAAAGCTAAACCTAAATTAAATAAAATAAAATAAACTGAAAATAAGCTTAAACCTAAACTAAAAAATAAAACCTAAAAATAAGCATAAAATTAAAACCTAAAAAAATAAAATAAAAACCTGAACCTAAACCTAAAAATAAAAAATCAAACTTAAACCTAAAAAATAAAATAAAAATAAAACTGAACTAAAAAATAAACCTAAACCTTAAAATAAACTAAAATAAAAAACATAAACTAAAATAAATAAACTTAAAATAAATAAACTAAACTAAATAAAAATCAAAAATATAGTAAACTAAAATAAATAAAAAATAAACTAGATAAACTAAATAAGCATGAACCTACTAGTTTACTTAATTTAAAAAAACCATAAACCCTAAATCCTAAACCCTAAGCCCTAAACCTTCTCATAAATAAACCTGACCCAAACCCAAAATCCTAAAAAACCCTAACCCTAAACCCTAAACCCTAAAAGAATAAACCCTAAAACCCTAAACCCTAAACCCTAAATCATAAAACCTAAACCCTAAACACTAAACCCTAACCCTAAACCCTAAACCTTAAACCCCAAACCCTAAACCCAAACATAATGTAATTAAATAAATTAAAAAATAAACCTAAACCCTAAAGCCTAATAAACCTAAACTCTAAGAATGGGCAGAACCTTGACGGTAGAAACATCACCATCAACCAAGCTTAGTCAAGATTTGGTGATGGAGGTGAAGGCAGAGGTCGTGGTTATCGCAATGGTGGTGTAGAATCTAGAGGTGCTAGTGGATATGGTGGTGGTGTTCGGAATACTAATGGTTATGGAGGCAGGAGGAGCGATGGAGGTTACAACTGTGGTGGTGGTGGAGGAGAGGTCAGGGATATGATGGTGGATCCAGCTACTCGAGAGGCCAGATTTGTTATGGTTGGAACTAGATAAATGGAAGAACGGACGATCTGATCTGCTATATAGGGAATTGTGCTTTACAGTAGAGATGGTTCTAGTTATCACAATTTTTGATTTGCTCTATGCGTACTCATTTTTTATCTATGTCGTCGCTTATATCTTTGAAAACTTGGTGTGTTACTTGGTTGATTAAATCAAAATGAAGAAATGTTGAATTTGAATTTGTTCTCTATTAGAAAAAAAAACCAAATACCCTAAACCTTAAACTAAAAAAAAAAAAACCACAAACCCTAAACCCCAAAATCCTAAACCCTAAAAAGCTAAAAACATAAACTTAAACTAAATAAAACCTAAATATAAAATAAATATAAAAACATAAGCCAAAATAAAATAAAAATAAAAATAAAATAAAAACCTAAACTAAAACCTAAACCTAAACTTATAAAGTAAATTAAAAAATAAAAACTAAACTAAAATTAAATAAATAAAAACCTAAACTAAACTAAAAAAATAAAAAATCAAAATAAAATAACCACCAAACCGAAATTCAAAATAAGGTAAACCTAAAATAAAATAAAATAAAAACTAACTAGAAATTTAAACCTAAAAAATAAACCTAAAAATAAAACCCAAAAATAAATAAAAAATAAAGCCTAAACCTAAAAAAATTTATAAAATAAAATAAAATAAACTAAATGTAAAATAAAATAAACTAAACTAAAATCGAAAACTAAATCTAAACCTAAAATAAATTACCTAAACCTAAACTCTAAATAAAATAAAACTAATAAATAAAATTAAATAAAATAAATTATAAAATAAAATAAAAGAAAACTAAACTAAAAAATAACTAAACTTAAAAAAACTAAAATAAAAATAAAATATATAAACTAAAAAATAAACTAAACTAAGTAAAAGTAAAGATAAACCTAAATAAAAAACAAAATTAACTAAATAAATAAATAAATAAACTAGATTTTTTTATAAAAAAAAACCCATAACCCTGACCCATGACCCTAAAAACCCTCTCACCCTAAACCCATAAAACCTAAAAAGATAAACCAAAATTAAATAAAACCTAAAAATAATATTTATAAAAAAAGCTAATCCTAAAAATATAAAATAAATAAAATAAAATAAAAATTTAAACTAAAACCTAAACCTAAACATAAAAACAAAATAAACTAAAAGAAAATAAATAAAAACCTAAACTAAACTAAATAAAATAAAATAAACCTAAGAAT
Source organism: Cymbidium sinense (assembly GCA_021442155.1). Classification (NCBI taxonomy): domain Eukaryota; kingdom Viridiplantae; phylum Streptophyta; class Magnoliopsida; order Asparagales; family Orchidaceae; genus Cymbidium; species Cymbidium sinense. The sequence goes on from CM038214.1 coordinate 186,248,558, forward strand.
AAAAAACTTATATAAAATAAAATTAAATGTAAAATTCAAAACCTAAAATAAAATAAAATTAAAATAAAACCTAGCCTAGAAATAAAACTAAAATAAATAAAAAAAACCTAAACCCTAAACTAAAACCTAAACCTAAAATAAAATAAAAACTAAACCTAAACTAAATAAACTAAAGTAAATAAATAAAGCCTAAACCTAAATTAATTAAACCTAAAAATAAAACTAAATAAATAAAATAAAAATAAATAATAAATAGAACCTAAAAATAAACCTAAAATAAAACCTAAAATTAAAATAAAATAAACCTAAAAAAATAAAAAAATAAACCTTAACCTAAAAATGTAATAAAATAAACTAAACTAAAAGTAAACCTAAACATAAACTTAAACTTAAAAGGTAAAATAAAACTACAAAATAAATAAAATAAACTAAATAAAATTAAAATAAACCTAAATAAAATAAAAAATAAAATAAACTAAAGAAATAAAATAAACTAAATAAACTACTATCTTAATTTAAAAATAATTAAACTTTAAATAAAATACCTAAATCCAATCTAAAAAACCTGAACTGGGGTTGGGCTCTAGGCTGGGCCAGGCCAACTGGGCTCTGACCCACTAAAACACTGAATCTTTACATGAATAAAACACTGACCCTAACCTTGGGCCCTGACCTAACCACTGGGACCTGGGCACCAGGCCACAGGCCTGGCCCCAGCCCTAAGTCCTGGGCCAAACCTGGGCCTAAACCTGGGCACTCTGGGCCTGGCCACCCAATGACCTGGGCTGAGGCATAATCCAACCTCTAGATGGTTCTACCTTGGCCCTCTCACCCTAGCCCACTCTACTGGGCCTAGCCCACCACTGGGACAAATCCTAGGCCCCAGGCCCTTTGGGCCCCTGGGCCACAGATCCTGGGCACTGGGCCACTGGGCCACAACTGGGCCCTAAACCCTAAACCACAAAAAGGCTTAAACCTAACTAAATGGGACTAGATAATAAAATATGATAAATAAAATAAAATAAATTTTAAACAAAACCTAAACCTAAAAAATAAAAGATAAGAATAAACTAAAATAAAATAAATAAAGCTAAACTAAACTAAAAAATTAAATAAACTTAAGAATAAAACATAAATAAAATAAAAAACATTAAATAAAAATAAACCTAAAATAAACTAAAATAAATACTAAATAAAAAACTTAAACCTAAAATAACCTTTAAAATAAAAGGTAAAAGAAAATAAAACCTAAACCCCAAACAAAACCCTACACTGATAAAATAAAAAATAAAATAAAATAAACCTAAACATAAACTAAACTAAAATAAATAAAACCTAAACATAAACTCAAATAAACTAAACCTAAAAATAAACATAAACTAAAATAAAATAAATAAACTAAATAAACCTAAAAAAAATAATAAAACCTAAACGTGGATAAAATAAAACCTAAACCAAAAAAATAAAATCAAAGTAAAATTGACCTAAATAATAAACCTAAACCTTAAAAATAAACTAAAATAAAAAAACCTAATCTAAAATAAATAAAACTAAAATAAATAAATATAAAAAATAAACCTAAATAAAAAAAATAAACTTAAATAAAAAAAAAACCATATACACTTAAACCTGGTTTTTGCTTAATTTTAAAATCCTAAACCACTAAACCTACTCTAAACCTGCAACTACCTATAAACTACCACTCCACTACCACTAAACCCTAAACTTAACCCTAAACCCTGGGCCCTAAACACTCACCTAAACCCCAAACCCCACCTACCCTCCCTACCCCAAACCCTAAACTCTAAATCCTAAACATTAAACTAACCCTAAACCCTAAACTAAACTAACCCTAAACCCTAAGAATGGGTAGAACCTTGACGGGAGGAATATCACCATCAATTAGGCTCTGTCTAAATTTATCGTTGGAGCCAAAGGAAAAAGAGGCAGTTACTACAGTGGTGGTGGGGGTCTGGAGGTGTTGGTGGATATGGAGGTGGTGGTTGGAGCAGTGGTGATTATGGAGGCGGGCGGAGTGACAAAGGTTACAACCATGGCGGTGGCAGTTGGAGAGGTTAGGGATATGATGGCGAATCCCACTACTCGAGAGGTAGTGGTGGTTCTGATGGGAACATGAAAAATTGATGAACGATTGATCCAATCTATTGCTTATATCTTTATACTAGAGATGGTCCTACTTATCTAGGTTTTTTGATTTTCTCTATGGGTGCTCATTTTTTATCTATGTCATCACTTGTGTCTCAAAAAACTTGGTGTGCTACTTGGTTAATGAAATAAAAAAATGGTTGAATATGAATTTGTTCTTTGTATCAAAAAACCTTAAACCATAAATCCTAAACCCTAAACTAAAACTTAAATCCTAAACCTAAAACCTAAACCCTAAACCCTAAACATTAAACCCTAAACCCTAAACCCTAAAAACACTAAACCCTAAACACTAAACCCTAAACCCTAAACCCTAAACCCTAAACCTTAAATCCCTAAACCCTAAACCCTAAACTCAAAACCCTAAAATCATAATCCCTAAACACTAAAACCTACAACCCTAAACCCTAAACCCTACACCCCAAACCTCTTGATATTAAGTTCAAAAAACTTGACTTTACTTTAGTTCAAGATGATTTAAATTCTCAATAAGATTTGGTTTTATCTAATAATCTGGGTATAGAAGAAGATGGGTTTGATGTTCACACTTGCCTTCTTAATAAATCTATTTCTGGTCCCTCACATGCTATACCCGATGCTCATTTGCCTTTAATAAATTCTAATGGCTTGGAAGAAGGAGAACTCACTTCTATTCAGGAGACTTCCACTAAATCTATGACAAATGTTATTAAATCCTTCTGGGATGATAATTCTATTAGAAAAAGACATGGTTTCCAAAAGTTATCATGCTAGAAAGAAAAACACATGTTAAAAACTTCCCTCCCAAATTGTCCAAAAACACTAGATCTATTGTGACCTCTCTCTCCTCTCTTAATTAACCTTTTCTTGACCCCTTTTTTTACTTATGTTTAATTTTCTTGTTAGGAATGTTAGAGGGATTAGCACCCTCTCTATTCGTAACTGTATTGGAAACCTTTGTCGTATTCATAATATTGCTTTACTTATTATTTTGGAGCCTCTTATTCATGCATACAAAATTAACCATGTTGCTAGAATGATTAGTTTCAATAAATTTTTGTCTAATGTTAGTAATAAAATTTGGTGTTTTTGGAATAATTTTGTGGAGGCTTCTATTCTTGATGATTTTCAACAAGTTGTCAATGCTCAAAAATTTTATGGTGACTATTGTGTTTTGGGCTCTTTTGCTATGCATCTTGTAATAGATCGGTAGAAATCTTCCTTGGAAAATTTGAGGAATTTTGCTATCTCTATCAATAAACTTTGGTTTGTTGGTGGGCATTTCAACATTATTTTATTCTATTACGAATAAAGCGGTGGTTGCTCTAATATTCATTCCATGGAATAATTTTCCAATATGATCCTTGATTGTAATTTGATTGATATTGGCTTTAAGTGTTCAAATTTTACTTGGCAAAACTCTAGACTTTGGCAAAGGTTGGACCGATCTTTTTTAATACTCATTGGATTACTCAATGGCCTATTATTTATCGATCATTTAAGTAGAACATTATCGGATCATGCTCTTTTGGTTTCTATTAAAGATAACTCTAATAGATTAAAAATTTCTTTCATTTTAGATTTTAGAACATGTGGATTGACATCTTTCCTTATTATTGTGGCTAACAATTGGAAAGCTCCCTTACATCCTGACAATTCGATTATGGGGATGAATAGATTTTGGTTTAAGCTAAAAAGACTTAAACAAAATCTAGGTTTGTGGAATAAGCATTGTTTTAAAAACCTTTTTGCTAATATCAAAGAAATAGAATAATTGGTTTGTGATCTTGAAGTCTCTATTATGTCTGATCCTACTAAGATTAAGGACATGACTGAGGTGAAACATAAACTAGTCCATGACTTGACATCGGTGGAATGCTACCTCCAATTCCCTGTATGTTCGATAGAGTAAAGATTCCCCCCACTAATCAGAGTACGCCGATTCAACTTGTTAATTTTCAAAATATGGAAGAGACTTATTGGTGCAAAAAAGCTACTAGCAAACATATTGAAGATGATGATAGAAATATTAGATATTTCCATGCTTTAGTTAATCAAAAGAGAGCTTTAAATAATATTCAAGAAATTAAATATGATGATGGAGAATGGATTACAAAGAATAATTATATTAAGGATTGAACCATTAATTGCTTTAGAAATATTCTTAATAAGAGATGCTTTTATGAAGCTATTTCTAAATCATACTTGATTCCTTCTATTATAAACAATAATGACAATGATTTTCTTACTATTATGCTGAATGAAGAAGTAATTTTTAAAGTTCTTAATCGCATGAACATAGATTATGTTGCTGGTCTGGTGGGTTTCACTACCCAATTTTTTTTTAAAAGCTGGTTTATTATGAAAAATGATTTGGTTGAGTCTGTGGTTGATTTTTTAATGGCAATCCTTTTCCTAGGTATTTTTCTAGCTCTTCTATTGTTCTCATACCAAAAAAAGATAATCCAGACTATTGGAGTTATTTTAGACCTATTAGTTTTTGCATCTTCTTCAATAAGCTAATTTCCAAAATTCAAACCAATAAGCTCAGTCCTTTACTTCATAGGATTATCTCACTAAACCAAATTGGTTTTGTTAGAGGTAGATCTATTTATGATAATATTCTGCATGCTCAAGAATTAATTCATGATTTAGATGTTAAGACTAGAGGTGGCAATATTCTATTCAAATTAGATATTACCAAAGCTTTTGACAATATCTCTTGGGATTTCCTTATCCATATTCTAAATTTATTTGGGTTTTCTAATATATTTATTTTTCTTATTAAAAATTGTATTTATAGTGCCTAGTTTTCTATTTTGCTTAATTGGGAAGCCTTGGGCTTCTTTCCTTCTTCCCATGGCCTAAGATAAGGGGATCCTCTATCTCCTACCTTGTTTATTATTGTTGTTGAGTACTTATCTAAGAGCATCAATGATATATTCTTAAACAATCCTAGTATGTATTACAAAACTCTTGGTGGTCTTCCTATTTCTCTTTTAAGCTTTGCAGATGATTTCATTATTTTCTGCAATGCTTCTATTTATCATATCAAGAATCTCAAAATTTTTTTATATAAATTTGGTAAAGAAAGTGGTATATCCATCAATGATAACAAAAGCTATTTTATTACTTCTTTAAGCATCTATAATAATAAAATTAATAAAATCCTACATATCACTAACTTTAAACATCAACACCTTCCTCTTAAGTACTTGGGTGCTCATCTTTTTAAATGTCTGAAATGATCCCATCTTTTTTATGAGTTAATTCAAAAAATTTTAAATAAAATTTTTGTTTAGGAATTTCACTTACTTTCCTTTGGTGGTAGGCTCACTATTCTTAAAAGCACTCTTAATTCAATTTCTCTTTATTTGATTCAAACTATTATTCCCACTAATGCTACTCTTATCAGAATTGATCACTTGCTTAATAAATTTTTTTGGTGATCCAATAATTCTACTAAAAGAATGCATTGGACTTCTTGGCATAAATGTTCTAGTCCCTTGGGTGAAGGTGATCTCGATTGCAAACTGATTCGTGAAGCTATCTGGTGGAATTTTAGAAAGAATGATAGCCTTTGGGCTAATTTTATGATGAAAAAATATTTCCAAGGTAAACACCCTCTTATCTGTGCTTATAAATTTGGTGCCTATCTGGTTTGGAAAAGGCTTTGCTTCGTTAAATGGGTTGTTGAACCCTTAATATGTTGGGGTATTCATTTTGGTTCTTCTTTCTTTTGGCAAGAAAATTGGATTGGTAATGGCTCTATTGACTCTCTTTTATGTACCCACTCTACCGCAACTATCAAAGTTAACTCTTTCTGGCATAACAACACTTGGAACGAAAATAAACTTGAGAATTATATCTCTATTTCTCTTTTAGATAACTTTAGAAATATCCTTATTTTCTCTAACAAACCTATCCAAATTCTCTTTAAGCTTTCTTACAATGGTGATTTTGTTCTTAAAGAGGTTTGGAATTTTAATAGAGATAAGCAAAACTCCTCTAATGTTTTCATTAAAATTTGGAACAAATCATTCCCATTTCTTATTCGATTTTAGCTTAGAGGATTTTGAATAACTTTATTCCTGTGGACTTTTTGCTCTGGAATAAAGTGTTTTATTTGCCTTCAAAGTGCTATTGTTGCTTGCATATTAAAAATGTTAATCATGTTTTTGTCAATGGTTCTATTACTTCTAAATTATGGTTATGGTAAGATGATTTATTTAGTACCAACTATTTTCATGGCTCTCTTTCCATATATCAACTTCTTGAAGTATGTTTCCAAAAAACTATGAAAGGTCATATCAAAGTTCTAGTTGCTATTTCCCTTACCTGGTTCATCTAGATGGATAGAAATGATGCTAAATATTGTGGTATTCCTATGAGCCATAAAAGGATTGAAGTTGATGTGCTCTTGCTTTTGACATGCTAAACTCTAATATAATAGGAAATGCTAATTTATTTTATCTTATCAATCATACTGTAAATCTTTTTTCTCAAGTTTGTTATAAAATTTCTCATATCCTTCGTGAAGGCAATGCTTGTGCTGATTTCTTGACTACTTTAGGTGCCAACTTGACTGATTTCACTTTATTTGATAATCAAAATTTGTCTAAACTTTTAAGGGCTTTGGTCAATCTAGTTAACTTGGATTACCTTATCTTAGATTATAATTTTTTTGGCTTGGTTTTTTCTGTTGTTTTTTGATGAGCCATTGCTTTTGGTTCCCCTTTGTTAAACCCTCTTTTAGGTTGTGGCCATTTCTTATTTTCACTCTTATTTTGTCTTTGGGTTGTTTTTGAGCTCTTGCTTTTGGGTTGGCCTCGTGGTTGGTACCTGGTGGTTTTTATTTTTTTTCCTAGGTTGTTTTGGTTTTTTCAGCCTGGTGGATGATGTTTGCCTAGCTGGATGATTATTATTGCTTGGTTGTTTTTGGTTACCTTCATTTGGGTGGTGACTTTGCCTACTATTTTTTGTATGGGATTTGCCATATCTCTAGGATGGTTGCTTCCTTAACTGAGTTGGATTTTCTGCTGCTATGGTGGATGGCTGGGTGGGCTAGTTGTGTTGGCTAGCTAGGTTGGTTGGCTAGGTGGCTGTGTTGGCTAGTTTATCCACTTCTATTGATGGCCGATCATAGGGGCTGTTGGTGGTCTAATTTTGGATTGGATTTGGAAAGTTGGAGGATATTTGTTGAATGCTATTTCTTCTTTTTTATGGATTAGGTTTTGGTGGTTAGTTTTGCTGGTTTGGGTTTATTTCTTTTGGTTGTGGTTTCGGCCTCTTCATGTAATGGTCCTCGTCTCTTGGCTGTAGCTTCTTTTGTTTTTGTTATTATTTTGGGTTGGCTGGTTGATGGCTATTTAGTGGCTATTATTTTTCTTTGGGATATGGTGACTTGGTTTGGTGTATTGGTGCCTAACTTGGCTATGGTTATGATGCTTGCACTCTTTGATATTTGCTCCTTTTTGCTATTGGCTTTGGTGGTATTCCTATTGTACTATTGCTCCTGATGGATGGGTTTTAGTTGGTCTTATCGGTCATTGCTCCACTTTATTTTTGGTTGGCTATTCACCTTACCTAGATTAGAATTTCTACTGCTTTGGTTGGGTTTGGTGGATCTTTGTTGTTTCTTCTCCCTTTTCCGTTGTCTTGGGTGGTTTTGGCATGATGGATGTTGTTGGTCTTTTCTTGATTTGGATTTTCTATGGTATGTGGTTGGTTGGGAGGGCTATGGGTTTTGTTGTTATTTGGGGTGGGTTGGTTGGATGGGTGGCTATTTTGGCCTTTCTTTCTTGCTCTATTGTTGACATGATGGTTTGCATACTCCTGCTATGGTACTCCTCTCTTGGCTATTACTGCTTCCCTTTTTCTTATTTGGGTGACAACCTTGCTGCCTTTCCTATTTGCTTGTGGAGGACATGAGCTATTGTGTTTTTTTCTTTTTGGTTTTGGTTTTTTCTGGTTTATGTTGTTAAGGTCATGATGTTTTCTCCCTTTCATGTTACTATACCTTTTTGGTGGTGGCTTTGGTGGTGTTTCTACTACACTGCTATTGTCCATGATGGTTGGTTGATTTTTTGCCTTATTGGGCTTATTTGTTTTGGTAGCTTTATGGTTAGCTATTATGTCTACTGCTTGGAGGAGTTTGTAGCCTTGCAGGATGATGGACTTGGGATGATGGGCTATAATAGGTATACTGGCAATGATGGCCTTGATGTTTCTCTCTCTATATTCTTTTGGCTGGTAGCACTATACATAATTGTAACCCTTCTTCGCAGGTTTGGATGCTTACATATAGTGTTGTTCTTTGAGATGATTGTAATTGAGCCTTTCTTTTCTTTTATTCCTTTTCTTTGCTCATACTCTTTATGCTTGCTTAATTATACTCATCCTTTCATTAGTATGTTGCATATTTCTTTTATAGGTTGGAAGAATCTTGCAGGTGGATCTTGCTGGTATCAAAAGGACCTAGTGGATGTTGCTATTGCGCACATGGATCAGTTGTTGTTGCTAATTGTTTTGCTTTTGCTTTTGTTATTTTTTTCTTATATTATTGTAATAGTTAGGGGGTTTTTCTCTTTAGGACTTATTGTAGCTCTTTGAGCATTAGTTTAGAGATTTATCCCCTGTAAGGACTTTGTACTTTTTCTTTGTGGCAATAAAATTCCCCTAATTTTAAAAAACCCTAAACCCTAAACTAACCCTAAACCCCAAAAGCTAAAACCTAATCCTAAACTAAATAAAACATAAAAATAAGATAAATAAAAACCTAACCAAAATAAAATAAAAATAATATAATAAATTAAAACTAAAACCTAAACCTAAAAAAAATAAAAAATTTAAAACTAAACTATAATAAAATAAATAAAAACTTAAACTAAACTAAAAAAAAAAAAACTTAAATAAAATAAAAACTAAACCTAAAATAAAAATAAAATAAACCTAAAATAGTATAAAATAAAAACTAAATAAAAACCTAATCCTAAAAATAAAACCTAAAATAAAAAAAGCCTAAACCCTAAACAAAAAAAAACTAAACCTAAAATAAAAATAAAATAAACCTAAACATAAACTAAGATAAACTAAAATAAAATAAATAAAATCTAAACCTAAACCAAAAATAAACTAACTCTAAACTTAAACCTAAACTAAATAAGATAAAGTAAACTCAAAATAAACATAAACCTAAAATTAAAAAAATAAAACCTAAAAAAAATAAAATAAAACCTAAAACCAAACCTAAAAATAAAATAAAACCTAAACCTAAATAAAAATTAAAAATAAAACCTAAACCTAAAAATAAAATAAAATAAAACTAAAGTAAAATATACATAAACCTAAACCTAAACCAAAAAAATAAACTAAAATAAAACCTAAAATAAAATAAATAATAAAATAAAATAAACTAAACAAAATAAACATAAATAAAAAATAAATTAAATTAAAATAAATAATAAACTAAATAAATCTAAACCTAATTTACTTAATTTAAAAATAAAAAATAAAATAAAATAAAAAATAAAATAACCACAACCCTTAAACCAACCACATCCTAAACCCTATGTCTGACCCTAAACCCTAAACCTTAAAACCCTAAAAAACCCTAAAACCTAAAACCAAACCCTAAACAAAAACCACCACAAAAACTTAAACCCACAAACCATAAACCCTAAACCACTAAACCCCAAACACTAAAACCAACCACAACCCTAAACCCTAAAACCATTTACTCTAAAGCTAAACAATAAAACCTAAAATAACCTAAACCCCAGCTAAAGCATTAAACATAAAACCCTAAACCTTAAACCTAAACCTAAACATAAAGTAACTAAATAAACTAGAAAATAAACCTAAACCCTAAAACCTAATAAATCTAAACCTAAACCTAAACCTTAAGAATGGGTAGAACCTTGATGACAGGAACATCACTGTCAACCATACTCAATCTATAGGTGGTTGAGGTGAAGGCGGAGGCGATGGTTATCACAGTGGTGGTGGGGGATCTATAGGTGCTGGTGGATATGGAGTTGGTGGTCAAATCAGTGGTGGTTTTGGAAGCAGGAGGAGCAATGGAGGTTACAGCCGTGGTGGTTACGGAGGGAGAGATTAGGGATATGATTGTGGATCCTACTAATTGAGGGGTAGATGGTTTTATGGGAACTAAAGAAATTGAAAGAAACGGTGATAGCACTTCTTATGGCTACATTCTAGAGATGATTCTAGTTATCTAGGGATTTCATTTGCACAATACATGCTTATTTTATATCTATGTCATCGCTTATGTCTTAGAAAACTTGGTGTGTTACTTGGTTGACAAAATCGAATTGAATCTTCTCCCAAACCTAAACCAAAACCTAAACCTAAACCTAAAACCCTAAACCACAAACCTAAACCTAAAAACCCTAAACCTCTAAACCCTAAACTAACCCAAAACCCAAAAACCCTAAAACTAAACCTAAACTAAATCCTAAAATAAAATAAATAAAATAAAATAAAAAACTAAAACCTAAACCTAAAAAGAAAATAAAAAATAAAATTTAAAACAAAACTCAAATTAAATAAATAAAAACCTAAACTAAACTTAAAAAGAAAAAAACCTAAATAAAATAAAAACTAAACCTAAAATAAAAATAAAATAAACATAAAATAAAATAAATAAAAAATAAAAAAACCTAAACTAAAAAAATAAACTTAAAAATAAATAAAAAATAAAACCTAAACCCTAAACTAAAAATAAGAAAACCTAAACCTAAACTAAAAAAAATAAACAAAAACCTAAACTAAAATAAACTAAATCAAAATAAATACAACCAAAACCTAAACCTAAACTAAATAAAATAAAATATAATAAAAATAAATGAAACCCTAAACTAAAAAATAAAACTTAAAAATAAACCTAAAATAAAAACCTAAAACCTAAAACTAAAAAAACAAAATAAAATCCTAAACCTAAAAGTAAAAAATAAAACATAAATATAAATAAAAAAAAAAAAAAACTAAACTAAAATAAACCTAAACCTAAACCTAGAAAATAAACTAAAATAAAAAACCTAAACTAAAATAAATAAATCTAAAATTAATAAACTAAAGTAAATAAAATAAAACTAAACTTAAATAAAAACAAAAAATAAAATAAGCTAAAATAATTAAAAATAAACTAAATAAACATAAACCTACCGGTTTACTTAATTTTAAAAAAACCATAAACCCTGAACCCTAAAGCCTAAGCCTATAGCCCTTAACCCTAAACACTAAATCCAAAACCCTAAAAAACCCTAAACCCTAAAACTAAACCCTAAACCATAAAAGCATAAATCTAAACCCTAAACCCTAAAACCTAATCCTTAAACCCAAACCCTAAACCTTATATGCTAAACCCTAAACACCAAACTTAAACCTAAAGTAACTAAATAAATTTTAAAATAAACATAAACCCTAAAACCTAATAAACCTAAACCTAAACCTAAACCCTAAGAATGGGCAGAACCTTGACAGGAGGAACATCACAGTCAACCAGGCTCAGTCTAGATCTAGCGGTGTAGGCGAAGGTGAATGCGGCGATTATCGTAGTGGCAGTGGGGGATCTGGAGGCATTGGTGGGTATGGAGGTGGTGGTCAGAGCAGTGGTGGTTATGGAGGCAGGAGGAGCGATGGAGGTTATAGCCCTGGTGATGGCGGAGGGAGAGATCGAGGATATTATGGTGGACCCCGCTACTTGAGAAAGGGAAGGTTGATGGGAACCAAAGAAGAACGACGGATCGATCCTACTTTGGAATTATGTCTTTATAGTAGAGACGTTTCAAGTTATCTTGGGTTTTTTATTTACTCATGCATGCTCACTAAAGAAATCAAGAACACACGATATGATCCACTACTTTGGAATTATGTTCATAAGAGAGACGTCAAGTTATCTTGGGTTTTTTATTTACTCTATGCATGCTCATTTTTTATCTATGTCATCACTTGTCCGTTAGAAAACTTTGTGTGTTACTTGCTTGATGAAATCGAGAAGAAGAAATGTTGACTCTCAATATGTTCTCTATTACAAAAAAATCCAAATACCCTAAACCCTAAACTAAAATGTGAATCCTAAACCTAAACCTAAACCCTAAACCCTAAAAACCCTAAACCCGAAACCCTAAAACCTAAACACTAAAACCCTAAACCCTAAACCCTAAACCCTAAACCCCAAACCAAATCCTAAAGCCTAAACCTGAACCCTAAACCCTAAGCCCTAAACCCTAAAACTCTACAACCCTAAACCCTAAACCCTGTAACCCTAAAACGTAAACCCTAAACCCTAAATCATAAACCCTAAAACCTAAAACCCTAAACCCTAAAACCTACAACCCTAAACCCTAAACACTAAACACCAAACCCTAACCCTAACCCTAAACCCTAAACTCTAAACACCTAAAAACCTAAACCTAAATAAAATAAAATAAAATAAATAAATAAAATTAAAACCTAAATTAAAACCTAAACAAAAATCTAAACCAAAGCCTAAAAATAAAATAAAATAAAATATAAAAACTAAACAAAAATAAAAAAAATAAAAATCTAAAATAAACTAAAAAATATAAAATGAACTTAAAAATAAAATATAAACTAAATAAAAACCTAAACCTAAATAATAAACCTAAAAATAAAACCTAAAAATAAATAAAAAATAAAATCTAAACCCTAAACTAAAAAAACCTAAATCTAAAATAAAAATAAAATAAACATAAACCTAAACTAAAATAAATAAAAACTAAATCTAAACCTAAACCTAAACTAAATAAAATAAAATAAAGTAAAAATAAACCTAAACCTAAACTAAAAAAAATGAAAAGTAAACCCTAAACTAAATAAAAATCTAAACCTAAAATAAAAATAAAATAAACTTAACCTAAACTAAAATAAACTAAACTAAAATAAATAAAACTTAAATAAACTAAACCTAAACCTAAACCAAAACTAAATAGACAAAATAAACAAAAAATAAACCTAAACCTAAACTAAAATATAAACCTAAAATAAAAACCTAAAACCTAAACATAAAAAAATAAAATAAAAACCCTAACCTAAACTTAAAAATAAAAAATAAAACTTAAACCTAAAAAATAAAGAAAAAATAAAATTAAACTAAGAAATAAATATAAACCTAAACTTAAACCTAAAAATAATTAAAATAAAAAACCTAAACTAAATTAAATAAACATAAAATAGATAAGCTAAGCTAAATAAAAATTAAACCTAAATAAAAATATAAAATAAACTAAATAAACCTAAATCTATCGATTTACTTAATTTAAAAAAACCCTAAACCCTAAACCCTAAAACCCTAAACCCTAAACCCTAAACCCTAAACCCTAAACCCTAAAAGCCTAAACCCTAAACTCTACACTATGCCTAAACCCTAAACCCTAAACCCTAAATCTACAAACCCCAAACAACAACCTTAAACCATAAACCCTAAAACCCTAAACCCTGCTAAACCTAAACCTAAACTAAATAAATAAAATAAAATAAATAAAAAAACTTAAACCAAAATAATAATAATAATAATAATAATAATAATAATAATAATAACATAAACTAAAACCTAAACCTAAACCTACACCTAAAAAGATTATAAAATAAAAAATTAAAACTAAAATAAAATAAAATAAAATAAAAACTAAACTAAACTAAACTAAAAAACATAAAAAAACTAAATAAAAAAAATGCTAAACCTAAAGTAAAAATAAAATATACCTAAAATAAAATAAAATAAAAAATAAAATAAAAATAAACCTAAACAAAAGTAAAAATAAAATTAACTAATATAAATTAAAAATAAATGAAATAAACCTAAACCTAATAGTTTATTTAATTTGAAAAAATTTTAAAAAACCTTAACCATAAACCCTAAACCATAAAATTAACCCTAAACACTAAACCCTAAACCCTAAACCATAAAACCTAACCCTAAACCCTAAACCCATAAACCCTAAACCCTAAACCTTAAAACCCTATACCATAAACCCTAAACCCTAAACCTTAAAGCTTAAACCCTAAATCTGACAACCCTAAACCCCAAACCAAACCCTAAACCCTAATCCTTAAACCCTAAAAACCTAAAAACCTAAGCTTAAATTAAATATATTTTAAAAACAAAAATAATTGAAAAAATCTAAAGCTAAATAAAATAAAATAATAAAATAAAATAAAAACTTAAACTAAAACCTAAATCTAATCCTAAACATAAAAAAACTAAATTATAATAAAAAAGCCTAAATAAAATAAAAAATAAATTAAACCTAAAATAAAATAAAATAATAAGTAAACCTAAAAAATAAATAAAAAAATAAAATCTAAAAAATAAAAAAAAACCTAAACCATAAACAAACAAAAAAACCTCAACTAAAATAAATAAAATAAAAAATATACCTCTAAACTAAAATAAATAAAACCCAAACCTAAGCCTAAAATAAACTAAACCTAAACCCTAAACTAAATAAACCTAAACCTAACAGTTTTCTTAATTTAAACAAAAAAACCCTGAACACTAAATCGTAAACCTTATACCTTTAAAGTAACCCTAAACCCTAATCCAAAAACCCTAAACCCTAAACCAACCCTAAACACTAAATCCTAAATAAATAAATAAAATAAAAAAATAAAAACTTAATCCCTAAAACCCTAAACCTTAAATCTACAACCCTAAATCAACCTTCAACCCTAAACCCTAAAACCCTAAACCATACACCCTAAATGCTAAACCCTAAACCCTAAACCCTAAACCCCAAACCCTAAACCTTAAACCCAATCCCTAAAGCCTAAAACCTAAAAACCTAAACTTAAACTACATAAAACCTAAAAATAAAATAAATACAAAACTTAAACATAAATAAATTCAAAAAATTAAAATTAAAACCTAAACCAAAACATAAAAAATAAAATAAACTAAAAAGTAAAAACTAAACTAAAATGCAATAAATTAAAACCTAAACTAAATAAAAAAATAAAATAAACCTAAAAATAAAAAAACTAAATAAAATAAAAACTAAATAAAAATCTAAACCTAAAAAATAAACATAAAAATAAATTAAAAATCAAACCTAAACCATAAACTACATAAACTTAAAATAAACTAAACCTAAACTCTAAACTAAATAAAATAAAAGAAACTAAAATTAAACTTAAACCTAAACTTAAAAAATAAACTAAAATAAAAAATATAAACTAAAATAAATAAAACAAAAATAAATAAACTAAACTAAATAAAAATAATGAATAAATAAAATAAAATAAACTAAAATAAATAAAAAATATAAACCTAAACATACTGGTTTTCTAAATTTAAAAAAAAAACCTTAAACTCTAAACTCTAAATCCTAAACATTAAACCCTAAACCCTAAAACAAATCGTAAACCTACAATCCTAAACCCTAAACCCTATACCCTATACCCTAAATAAAAATAATAAAAAATAAAAAAATAAACCTTAACTTAAACTCTAAATCCAAAGCCATAAAATGCTAAACCCTAAACCTTAAACCCTAAACCCTAAACACTAAACTCGTAAACCCTAAACCCTAAACCATAAACCCTAAAACCTATAACCCTAAACCCTAAATCCTAAACCCTAAAACCTAAACCTAAACCCTAAACTCTATACCCTATACCCTAAACCCTAAACCCTAAACTAACCCTAAACCCTAAAAAGCTAAAAACTTGAACCTAAACTAAATAAACCCTAAAAATAAAATAGATAAAAAACCTAAACCAAAATAAAATAAAATAATAAAATAAAGTAAAATAAAAATATAAACTAAAACCTAAACCTAAACCTAAACCTAAAAGAAAAAAATAAAAATAAAAAATCTAAAATAAAATAAATAAAACCTAAACTAAATTAAAAAATAGACAACCTAAATAAAATAAAAACTCAACTTAAAATAAAAATAAAATAAAAACTAGATAAAAACCTAAATAAAAATAAAAACAAAAATAAAATAAAATTGAATAAAAATAAAATAATAAAATACACTAAAATAAATAAAAATAAACTAAATAAATTTAAACCTACTAGTTTAGATAATTTAAAAATTAAAAATAAAAAATTCCCTAACCCTAAGTCCTAAAATTAACCCTAAACTCTAAACCCTAAATCCTAAATGAACAACTCTAAACCCTAAACCCTAATCCCAAAAACCATAAAACCTAAACCCTAAACCCTAAACCCAAAACCCAAAAATAATAAACCCTAAATCCTAATCCTTAAACCCTAAACCCTAAACGCTAAATCTTAAACACTAAAACCTACAACCCTAAACCCTAAACCCTAAAAAGCTGAAAAGCTAAACCTAAAATAAATAAAATAAAAAACAAAATAAATAGAAAAACCAAAACCTAAATAAAATAAAATGATAAAAAAAAAATAAAAGCCTAAACTAAAACCTAAACCTAAACCTAAACCTATACCAAAACCTAAAAATAAAATAATATTAAAAATAAAAACTAAAATAAAATAAAATAAATAAAAACCTAAACTAAACTAAAAAAATAAAATAAACCTAAATAAAATAAAAATAAAATAAACCTAAAATAAAATAAAATAAACACTAAATAAAAACCTAAACCTAAAAATAAAAACTTAAAAGTAAATAATAAAATAAAACCTAGACCATAAACCAAGAAAAAAACCTAAACTTAAAATAAACACAATTAAATAAACCTAAACCTAAACTCAAATAAACTAAAATAAATAAAACCTAGACTAAACCTAAACCCTAAACTAAATATAAAAAATAAATTAAAAATAAACATAAACCTGACTGAAAAATAAAACCTAAATATAAATCTAAAATAAAAACCTAAAACCTAAACCTAAAAAATAAATAAAATATAAACCTAAACCTAAAAATAAAAAATAAAACTTAAACCTAAAAAATAAAATAAATATAAAACTAAACTAAAAAATAAACATAAACATAAACCTAAACCTAAATAATAAACTAAAATAAAATACCTAAACTAAAATAAATACACCTAAAATAAATAAACTAAATTAAATAAAAATTAAAAATAAACCTAAATATAAGTAAAAAGTAAATTAAACTAAAATAAATTAGAAGTATACTAAATAAACTAAATAAATCTAATCCCTAAACCCTAAGCCCTAAACTCAAAACCCTAAATCCTAAATAAAAATAAATAAATAAAATAAAAACCCTAACCATTACACCACATCAGAATCACTTAAAAGGAATAAATAATGAAATTTTCTCAGAATATGAATAATGTTCACTTTGGATGTAAAATTTTCATCTTCTATTAGAAATGGTTCAAAATAGCATAATTTTGGTGTTTCTTCTTGGTGTGTGTCATGAATTTGGCCAAATTCTTCCATCTCAACCTTAAAATTAACATTTTTGTGAATTTAAACCTAATATATTATAACAAAAGTAAAACATACTAAAATGTACAATAACATTTAGTAACACAACACCACATTCATATATTTATATGAAGTTATATTGTTATGTACATTATATTTTAATATGCTTTCATATAATATATTATCTTACATTACACCTTAAAATGAATCACTATAAGCAACAAATTTATAAAATTTGGTTGAAAATTTAACATTTATTTTGGATGCAAAATTCCATTATTTTGATTAAATGACACACCATAGCACACCCCCAATGATGTTCCCTAAAGCTTACCTTAAATTTGGCCAAATCCCATCATCTCAGCCTATAAATCAGTATTTTTATGAAATATACTAGTACAAACTCTCCTACATCATACTATAACAAACTAAAATATACTAAACAATAAGTTGTAATACACAATAGTATCCTATAATGCATGATGCTACACTATGTTATAGCATCTTATACTATAATACATTATAACATATAATATTATATTATATTGCATATCACATCACAAGGGATTGCTTAAGATAAAAAATCATAAAATTAGTCTAACAAATAAAAAACTATATATTTAATTATATCACTTACATATTTTAAATTTAAATAATACATTATGAAGCCATACTCTACCTATTATGAATTTGGCCAAATTTGACCATTTTAAAGTCTAAATCAACATTTTTATAAATAATCCTAGTGTAGGCTAGACTACATGATTGTAAAATACTAAAAGAATTTAAAATGCGTAGAACAATATATATTATGATATATGTTGTTATACTATGCTACAACTTATAATATTTATTTTGAACATAAAATCTCACTTTTAGAATACAATTGGCATAGCACACCTTTGGTACTACAACCTAATTCCCACTTCAAATTTAACAAATTTCATCATATGATTTATTACATCAATATTTTTATGATTTATATTAATATAAATTATAGCAATACCATAATATACTAACACTTTTCAAAACATCTTATAACTTTCAAAACCACATCATTATATGCTCAAATATATGATGCTACATTATACTATAATATATGGTATTATAAAATTTCTTAGCATTAGGATATAGGGTATTCAAATCTCTAATAGTCAAAGGAAAGTCTCTTGAAGATATTTTCTTCAGCTTCCATAACTATGTTAGGATTAGGTCATTCTTTAGATCTACTCCTAATGACATCTTTATTCAAGGTTTAGGGTTTAGGGATTAGGGTTAGGGTTTATGGTTTAAGGTTAGCATAAGATTTAGGGTTTAGGGTTAAATTAGAGTTTAGGGTTTGGTGTTTAGGGTTTAAGGTTTATGATTATAAGTTTTAGGGTTTGTGGTTTTTTTTAGGGTTTAGGTTTGTGGTTTTAGGGTTTAAGGTTTAGTGTTTTGGGGTTTAAGGTTTGTGGGCTGATTTAGGGTTTAGGGTTTAGGTTTTAGGTTTAGGATTTAAGATTTAGTTTAGGGTTTAGGGTTTAAGGTATTTTTTTAACTAAGAACAAATTCATATTCAACATTTTTTCTTTTTTATTTCATCAACCAAAAGTTTTCTAAGACACAAGCGATGACATATAACAAAAATGGGCACCAATAGAGCAAATCAAAAACCCTATATAAGTAGAACTGTCTACACTATAAAGAAATAGTTACATAAGCAGCAGATCGACCATTCATTCTTCGCTTCTAGAACCCACCCCCTCTTCTTGAGTACTAGGATCCGCCATCATATCCCTGATCTCTCCCTCTACCACAACCATGGCTGTAACATCTGTCACTCCTCTTGGTTCCATAATCACCACTACTTTGACCACCACCTCCATATCCACCAACACCTCTAGATCCCCCACCACAACTATGATAACATCCGCCTCCGCCATCACCTCCACTATCAGATCTAGATTGAGCCTGGAGTGATGTTCTGCCATCAAGGTTCGCCCATCTTAAGGTTCGGTTAGTTAGAGTTAGTTTAGGATTTTTGGGGTTTTGGTTGGGTAGGTTTGGTTAGGTTTTTAGGTTATGTGGTTTATGGTTTATGTATTTTAGTGGGATTTAGGTTTATGGTTTAGGGGTTTAGTGGTTTATAGTTTACCAGGATTATTAGAGCTTAGGTAGGTTGGGTTTAGGGTTTGGATTAAGATTGAAGTTTAGTTTAGTAGGGGTTTAGTTTTTTTAAATTAAATAAATTAATAGGTTTAGATTTATTTTATTTTTTATTTATTTGAGTTTACTTTATTTTTTTTATTTTTCTTTAGGTTTATTTTTATTTCATTTTAATTTAGTTTATTTATTTTATGTTTATTTATTTTATTAGGTTTTTTATTTTTGTTATTATTTTTTAGTTTTTTTTTTTATTTAATTTTATTTTAGGTTTAGGTTAGATTTTATTTAATTTTTAGGTTTAGGTTTTATTTATTTTAGGTTTATTTTAGGTTTTTTTTTAGTTTAGGTTTAGGTTTATTTTACTGAAGTTTATTTTATGTTTGGGTTTAAGTTTTATTTATTTATTTTAGTTTATGTTTATCTTATTTTATATTTTTATTTTAGGTTTTAATTTTTAGTTTAGATTTAGGTTTATTTTTTTATTTTTATTTAGGTTTTATTTTTGGTATTTTTTAGGTTTATGTTTTCATTTAGTTCTTATTTTATTTTATTTTTATATCATTCATTTTAGTTTTATTTTATTTATGTTTTTATATCTTAGTTTATATTTATTTTAGTTTAGTTTTATTTATTTTATTTTTTTATTATTTATTTTTAGGTTTTAGTTAGTTATTTTATTTTATTTATTTATTTTATAGATTAGGTTTTTATTTTATTTATTTTAGGTTTTGTTTTTTTTGTGGTCAGTGGTTTAGGTTTGGGTTTGGGGGATTTAGGGTTTTAGGTTTAGGCTAGTGGGGTTAGTTTAGGTTTAGGGTTTGGCCTGTGCTTCAGCTTTAGTGGTCCGTGTCAGGTTGTGATTATTTATTTAGTTTTAGCTAGGGTGAGGGGTTAGTTTTGAGTGGTTGGGTTAGGAGTTTAGGGTTTGGGGGATTTCTCACTGCCAGTGGTCAGTTTTTTCCTAATCTAAACCCGACAGGTTTATGTTTATTTAGGTTTTATATATTTATTGTTTTGATTTTTTAGTTTTTATCTTTACATTTTATTCTTAGATTTATTAATTTTAGTTTACTTTAGTTTTTATTTTTTAATTTATTTTATTTTTATTTTATTTTATTTTATTTTTAGTTTAGGTTTATTTTATCTTTAATTTAACTATTTATTTGTTTTAGCTTTTTTATTTTATTTTGTTTATTTTAGTTTAGTTCAGTTTTGTTTTAGGGTTTATGGTTTATTTTAGGTTTTAGTTTAGGGCATTTGGAGGTGGTCTGTGTATTTTAGTTTGTTTGAGGGCCTGGGTTTGTGGGCAGTGGGTTGTGGTTTAGTAGGGTTTAGCCTGGGTGGCAGTTTCAGTTTAGGCCCAGGGTTTAGCCTGTGAGCCTAGGATTTCAGGTTAGGTGGCCCAGACTGGGGGCTCAGGTAGGTCAAGTAGGGTTTAGTCTAGCATCCACCTGACCAGGGTCAGGGTCAGGAAAGTTAGGGGTTTAGGCTCAGGTGGTAGTGATTTAGTGGAGTTTGAGTTTGGTTTTTTTGTTTTAAATTAAGTAAACCAAGTAGGTTTAGGATTATCCAGTTTATTTTTTATTTATTTTAGTTATTTATTTTATTTCTTATTTAGTTTATTTTTTATTTGTATTTAGTTTATTTATTTTATTTATTTATTTTAGTGTAGGTTTTATTTTATTATTTGGTTTAGGTTTATGTTTATGTTTCTTTAGTTTAGTTTTATTTTATCTTCTTTAGATTTTATTTATTTTTTATTTTAGAGGTTTAGTTTTATTTTATTTTTTTATGTTAAAGTTTTAGGTTTATTTTGGTTTAGGTTTTGGTTTATTTTAGATTATTTATTATTTAATCTTTTTAATTAGGAGTTTTTATTTTATTTATTTTATTTAGTTTAGATTTAGGTTTGGTTACATTTTTTAGGGTTTAGGTTTTATTTTCTCTTTATTTTATTTATTTTATTTTATATTAAGTTTGTTTATATTTATGCAGGTTTTATGATTTTATTTTATTTTTAGTTTATTTAGCTTTTATTTATTTTACTTTATTTTATTTTATTTTATTTTTATTTTATTTACAGGTTATTAGTTAGGATTAGGTGGTTTTTATTTTTTTTTTTATTTTTTAGGTTTAGGGTTTTATTTATTTTATTTTAGGTTTATTTAGTTTAAGATCACATTTTAGGTTTTAGGATTTAGGGTTTGGGGCCCAGAGTTTAGGGTAGCAGGTTTTAAGGTAGGGCCTAGTAGCATGATCAGGGTTACCATTTTAGAGTTTAGGGTTTGGGTAGGAGAATACATGGGGTTTAGGGTCAGTCACTTTTAGGATTGGTGTCATTAGTGTTTTTTTTAATTTTATTTGATTTAATTTTATTATTATTTTTTAAATAAAGTAAAATTGTAGGTTATGGTTTATTTAGTTTATTTAGTTTAGGTTTTTTATTTTAGTTTATCTTTTAGGTTTAGGTATAGGTTTATTTTTTTAGTTTATTTTACTTTTAATTTATCTTTGGTTTAGGTTTTATTTTTTTATTTTAGGTTTATGTTTAGGTTTTATTTGATTTTAGGTTTTTTTTAAGTTTTATTTTAGGTTTATTTTTAGGTTTTATTTTTAGTTTAGGTTTAGGTTTATTTTATTTTATTTTATTTTATTTGGGTTTTATTTAGTTTAGTTTATTTTAGGTTTATGTTAAGGTTTATTTATTTTAGTTTATCATTTTAGTTAGTTTAGGATTATTTAATTTTATTTTAGGTTTAAGTTTTTTTTTAGTTATGGTTTATTTTATCTTTATATTTTTTAGGTTTTATTTTTTAAGTTTATTTTAGGTTTAGGTTTTTTTATTATTTTTATTATTTTATTTTAGTATTTTATTTTATTTTAGTTTAGTTTTTCTTTATTTAGGTTTTATTTTATTTTAGTTTAGGTTATTTATTTTATTTTAGTTATTATTTAAGTTTATTTCTATTTTTAAGTTAATTTATATTATTTTATTTTTTATTTTATTTGAAGTTTTATTTATTTTATTTTTAGGTTTATTTAATTTATGTTTAAGTTTAGCTTTTTTTGTTTTGGTTTAGTTTAGGGTTTAGGGTTTAGTGTGGTTTAGGGTTTAGGGTAGGTTTTTGGGCCCAGTGGTCAGTATTTTTTAGGGTAGGGTTTAGGGTGAGTTAGTTTAGGTAGTTAGTTTATGTTAGGGATCTTTTAAAAGCCCAGCTGTTTAGGGTTTAGGGTTTAGGGTTTATGGTTTTTTTTGGTTTATGGTTAGTTAAGTGGTTTAGTCAGCTTGTATTTGTGAGTTTAGGGTTAGTTTTAGGGTTTAGGGTTTAGGTTTTTTTTTTAGAAAAAAAAAATTAAGTAAACCGATAGGTTTAGGTATATTTACTTTATTTTATTTATTTTTTATTTATTTTAGTTTTTTTTAATTTTTTATTTTTATTTAAGTTGATTTTTTATTTTTATTTTATTTGTTTTATTTTTTTTAGGTTTATTTTTTTTAGTTTTGGCTTTTTATTTTAGTTTATTTTTTAGGTTTAGGTTTATGTTTAGGTTTAATTTTTTGTTTAGATTTATTTCAATTTTCTTTTCTAGGTTTTTGTTTTATTTATTAATTTTAGGTTTAGGATTAGGTTTTATTTTATTTTTTCAGGTTTAGGTTTAGGTTTTTATTTTATGTTTATTTTCGTGTTTTATTTTTAGTTTATCTTAGGTTTATTTTAGTTGGTTTTATTTTATTAAGTTTAGGGATCAGTTTAATTTATTTTAGGTTTAGGTTTAGGTTTTATTTATTTTAATTTCATTTTATTTAGTTTAGGTTTATTTATTTTATTTTATTTATTTTATTTTTATTTTAGGTTAAGTTTTAATTTTTAGTTTAGGGTTTAGGTTTTATTCTTTATTTGTTTTGTTTTATTTTTAAGTTTATTTTTTTAAGTTAAGCTTTTTATTTAGTTTTTATTTTATTTTATTTTAGGTCTATTTTATTTAATTTTATTAGTTTTTTATTTTATTTAGGTTTTTTTATTCTTAGCTTTATTTTATTTTTAGTTTAGTCTAGCTTTTATTTATTTTATTTTAGTTTTTTTATTTTAATTTTATTTTAGGTTTTAGATTTTAGTTTAGGTTTTATTTTATTTTATCCTATTATTTTATTTAGTTTAGGTTTCTTTTATTTAATTTATTTTTAGGTTTTATTTACCTTAGGTTTAGGTTTTTAGGTTTTTATGGTTTAGGGTTTAGGGTTTAGGGTTCAGAGTTTAGGGTTTAGGGTTTTAGTATTTTGGGTTTTATTTTTATTTAGGATTTAGTTTTTTTAGGTTTATTCTTTTTTTATTTTTTTTTTTATTTTTATTAATTTTTTTATTAATTATTATTATTTTTATTTTATTTATTTTATTTTTTATATTTTATTTTATTTTTATTTATTTTTTTTTTTTATTATTTTATTATTTTTTTTTTATTTTATTTTTTTATTTTTATTTATTTATTTATCTTTTGTTTATTCTTTAGTGTATTCCAGTTTGTCTTTAGGTTTAGGGATTAAGGTTAGCTTAGGAATCAGGGTTATTTAGGGTTGATAAGGTGGCAAAGCTTTAGTGTTTATGGTTTGTGGTAGGGTATGTTTGGTTATTATGGCCTTAGATTGGCTGGCCTGGTGGTTTCAGTTCAGGTGGTATGGTTTATGATTTATGGTTTAGTGTTTAAGGTTTAGGATTTAGGATTTAGGGTTTAGGATTAGTTTAGGGTTTAGGGTTTAGGGTTATAGGTTAGGGTTAGGTTTAGGGTTTAGGGTTTAGGATTTATGGTTTAGGGTTTAGGGTTTAGGGTTTATAGTTTTATTTTAATTAAGTAAATCAGTAGGTTTAGGTTTATTTAGTTTATTTTTACTTATTTTAGTTTATTTTATTTTTTTATTATATAAGTTTATTTTTTATTTTTATAGTTTATTTTATTTATTTTAGGTTTATTTATTTTAGTTTGGTTTCTTATTTTAGTTTATTTTTTTATGTTCAGGTTTAGGTTTAGGTTTATATTTATTTTTCAATTTTATTTATTTTTATTTTATTTTTTTGGTTTATGTTTTATTTTTTATTTTTAGGTTTAGGTTTAGGTTTTTAATTTATTTTTTTTAGGTTTAGGTTTTAGGTTTTTATTTTATGTTTATTTTTAGGTTTTTTTTAGTTTAGGTTTATTTTAGTTTATTTTTATTTTATTTTATTTTATTTAATTTAGGGTTTAGGTTTAGTTTATTTTAGGTTTAGGTTTATGTTTTATTTATTTTAGTTTATTTTATTTTAGTTTTGGTTTAAGTTTATTTTAATTTGTTTATTTTAGGTTTAGTTTTTTTTTTAGTTTAGGGTGTAAGTTTTATTTTTTATTTATTTTAAGATATTATTTTTAGGTTTATTTTTTAGGTTTTGGTTTTTATTTAGTTTTTATTTTATTTTATTTTTATTTTACGTTTAGTTTTTACTTTATTTAGGTTTTTTATTTATAAGTTTATTTTATTTTTTAATTTAGTTTAGGTTTTTATTTATTTTATTTTAGTTTAGTTTTATTTTTTATTTTATTTTATTTTTATGTTTAGGTTTAGGTTTTGGTTTATGTTTTTATTTTATTTTATTATTTTATTTAGGTTTAGGTTTTTTATTTTATTTTTAGGTTTTATTTAGTTTAGGTTTTTAGGTTTTTAGGGTTTATGGTTTAGTGTTTAGGGTTTGGGGTTTAGGGTTTATGGTTTTAGGGTTTGGGGTTTAGTGTTTTAGGGTTTAGGGCTTAGGGTTTATTGTTTAGGGTTTAGGGTTTTATAGTTTAGGGTTTAGGGATTAGGGTTTAGGGTTGTAGGTTTAGGGTTTAGGGTTAGTTTTAGGGTTTGTGGTTTAGGGTTAGGGATTTTTTTTAAATTAGGTAAACTTGTCAGTTTAGGTTTATTTAGTTTATTTAGTTTATTTTTTCTATTTTAGTTTAGTTTATTTTTTATTTTTATTTTTATTTAGTTTAGTTTATTTATGGAGTGTGATTTTAGTTGTAGAAGTTATCATGGTATTGTTGTGACATTAAGTGAACAACTCATTAAAAAGAGTGAGTGATTCAAATTTTTTGGCTCTATTATTCCAAATGATGGTGAAATAGATGGACATGTTATCTATAAAATTCAGGTTGGATGGTTGAAGTGGAGCAATGCATCTAGCCTATTGTGTCATAGAAAAGTATCGCTTAAACTTAAGGGAAAGGTTTATAAGATGGTGTTGAGATCTGCAATGATTTATGGTCTAATGTTGGCCAATAAAAGAGAAGCATGAGACTAAGTTAAGTGTTGCAGATATGAGGATGCTAAGGTGGATGAGTGGCTTTACTCTTAGAGATAAAATGCAGAATGTGTATGTTTGGGAAAAAGTTGGAGTAGCTCCAGTGGCAGATAAAATTAGAGAGAGTGGCTTTAGATGGTTAGGCCACATGAAGCGTTAGTCATCCAATGACTTGGTTAGGAGAGTAGATGCATTGGATTTGCCTTATATTAAGAAAGGTAGAGGTTGACCTAAAAAGACATGGTTAAGATGTATAAAAAATGGACTAAGTATACTTGAATTGAATGAGAATTTGGCACATAATAGGACACAATGGAGATGAAGGATTCATGTAGCCGACCCCACTTAGTCGGATAATGGCTTGTTATTGTTGTTGTTGAAGTTTAGTTTATTTATTTTAGCTTAGGTTTTTTATTTTAGTTTATTTTTTAGGTTTAGGTTAGGTTTAGTTTTTTTTTTAGTTTAGGGTTTATAGTTTATTTATTTTTAGGTTTATTTTTTAAATTTAGGTTTTTATTTAGTTTTTATTTCATTTTAGATTTAGTTTTTATTTTATTTAGGGTTTTTATTTCTTAGTGTAGTTTAGAGTTTTATTTAATTTATTTTAGTTTAGTTTTTATTTTTTATTTTATTTTATTTTTAAGTTTAAGTTTAGGTTTTAGTTTAGGTTTTATTTTATTTTATATTATTATCTTATTTTTTATTTATTTTATATTTAGTCTTTATTTAGTTTAGGTTTAGGATTTTAGCTTTTTAGGGTTTAGGGTTAGTTGAGGGTTTAGGTTTAGGGTTTATAGTTTAGGGTTTGAGGTTAAGCATTTAGGGTTTAAGGTTTAAGGATTAGGGTTTACAATTTAAAGTTTAAGTTTTAGGGATTAGGGTTTAGGGTTTATGGTTTTATGGTTTAGGGTTTAGGGTTTAGGGTTTTTATGGTGTATGGTTTAGGGTTTTAGGGTTTAGGGTTTTAGAATTTAGTGTTTAGGGTTATAGTTTAAGGTTTAGGTTTAGAAACTTAACTTTAGGGTTTAAAGTTTTAGGGTTTAGAGCAGTTTAGGGTTAGCTTAGAATTAGGTTTAAACTTTAGTTTAGGGTTTAGGGTTTATGGTTTAGGGTTTAGGGTTTATGATTTAGGGTTTAGGGTTCAGGGTATAGGGTTGTTAGGATTTAGGGTTTAGGATTTAGGGTTTAGGGTTTAGGGTATAAGGTTTAGGGTTTAGGGTTTCGGGTAGTTTATAGTTTAGGGTTTAGGGTTAGTTTTACTATTTAGGGTCTAGGATTTAGGGTTTAGGGTTTAGGGTTTAGGTTTTGGGGTTTTATTTTAAATTAAGTAAACCTGTAGGTTTAGGTTTATTTAGTTTAATTTTTATTTATTTTAGTTTATTTTATTTTATTTATTTATGTTTATTTTTTATTATTATTTAGTTTAGTTTAATTATTTTAGGTTTATTTATTTTAGTTTAGGTTTTTTATTTTAGTTTATTTTAGGTTTATTTTTTTATTTTTTGGTTTAGTTTATTTTATTTTATTTTTTATGTTTAGGTTTTATTTTTTTATTTTATTTTTTTTATTTTTTTTTATTTATTTTTTATTTTTTATATTTTTTTAGTTTATTTTTATTTTATTTAGTTTATTTTATTTTATTTTAATTTATTTTTTATTTTATTTTAGTTTATTTATTTTATTTATTTTATTTATTTTATTTTTATAGTTTATTTATTTTTTATTTTTTTTAGTTTATTTTTTTATTTTATTTTATTTTTATTTTGGTTTTTTTTTAGGTTTATTTTAGGTTTATTTATTTATTTATTTTATTTTATTATTTAGGTTTTATTTATTTTATTTTATTTTATTTTAGGTTTAGTTTATTTATTTATTTAGGTTTAGGGTTTATTTAGGTTTATTTTAGGTTTAGGGTTTAGGTTTAGGATTATTTTAGGGTTTAGGGTTTAGGTTTTTTTTTATTTTTATTTTTTATTTTTAAATTAGGTAGGTTTAGGTTGATCTATTTATTTAGTTTTATTTTTTATTTTATTTATTATTTATTATTTTTTAATTTTTATTTATTATTTATTATTTTTTAATTTTTATTTATTATTATTTTTTTATTTAGTTTAGATTATTTTTGGATTGTAATTTTAGTTGTAGAAGTTATAGTGGTGGTGTTGTGAAATTAGGTGAACAAGTCATTAAAAAGAGTGAATGATTTAGATATTTAGGCTCTATTGTTCAAAATGATGGTGAAATAGATGGAGATGTTATTAGTAGAATTCATGTTGGATGGTTGAAGTGGAGTAATGCATCTAGTCTATTGTGTGATAGAAAAGTACCGCATAAACTTAAGGAAAAATTTTATAAGTGGTGGTAAGACCTGCAATGATTTATGGTGCAGAATGTTGGCAAATAAAAGAGAAGCATGAGACTAAGTTAAGTGTTGCAGAGAATGTTCAGGTGTATGAGTGGCTTTACTCTTAAAGATAAAATGCGAAATGTGTATGTTCGTGAAAATTTTGGAGTAGCTCCAATGGCAGATAAATTTGGAGGGAGTAGCCTTTGATGGTTTGGCCACATAAAGTGTCGGCTGTCCAATGACCCGTTTAAAAGAGTAGATGCATTAGATTTGCTTTATGTTAAGAACGCAGAGGTAAGAAAAGACATGGTTAAGATGTATATAAAATGACCTTAGTATACTTGAATTGAATGAGAATTTGACACATAATAGGACACAATAGAGATAAGGATTCATGTAGCCGACCCCACTTAGTGGGATAATGGCTTGTTGTTGTTGTTGTTTAGTTTATTTATTTTAGGTTTATTTATTTTAGTTTTGGTTTTTTATTTTAGTTTATTTTTTAGGTTTAAGTTTAGGTTTAGATTTATTTTTTAGTTTAGTTTTATTTTTATTTTATTTTTTAGGCTTAGGTTTTTTTTTAGGTTTAAGTTTAGGTTTTTATTTTATTTTTTTAGGTTTATTTTTAGGTTTTTTTTTTCTAGTTTAGGTTTAGGTTTAATTTTAATTTATTTTATGTTATTTAGGGTTTAGGTTTAAGTTTAGGTTTAGTTTATTTTAAGTTTAGGTTTAGGTTTTATTATTTTAGTTTTGATTATTTTAGTTTAGGTTTAGGTTTATTTTATTTTTATTTTAAGTTTAGGTCTTTTTTTAGTTTAGGGTTTAGGTTTTATTGTTTATTTATTTTTAGTTTTATTTTTAGGTTTAGGTTTTATTTAGTTTTATTTTATTTTATTTTAGATTTATTTTAATTTTATTTTAGGTTTAGTTATTATTTTATTTAATTTTTTCTTTTTTAGTTTAGTTTAGGTTTTTATTTATTTTATTTTAGTTTAGTTTTTATTTTTTATTTTATTTTCTTTTTAGGTTTTAGTTTAGGTTTTTATTTTATTTTAGTTTAGGTTTTTTATTTATTATATGTTTATGTTAAATAAGCAAGGGTTCCGATATTATGGATGGTTGCGGGCAAAGAAGTTAATCCATAAACTAGAATTAGGTTAGGATCTTGGAATATAGAATCAATAGGTAAATTAATGGAATTAATAGATATTATGGTTCATAAAAGATAAATATTTTATGTGTTCAAGAAACTAAATGGGTTGGGGAGAAAGCCAAGTAGATTGATAGTTTAGGTTTTAAACTTTGGTATTCGTAAAAGTGAACTAGAAATGGTGTAGGTGTGATTATAGATAAAAGTTTGAAGGATAATGTTATAAATATTAATAGATGTGGAGATAGAATTATAGCTTTAAAGATTATTGTTGATACTAAGATTATCAATGTTATAAGTGTATATGCTCCTCAAGTAGGTTTGGAGGTGCAAAAAGAAAAATTTTGGAACGAATTAGAGGAATTAATACAAAAGATACCTCTTGAAGAAAAAGTATTTATTGGAGGAGATTTAAATGGATATGTTAATAGAGTGATAGGCAATTTTAAAAGTATTCATGGTGGTTATGGATTTGGAGTAATTAATGAAGAAAAGTATGACTATATTAGATTTTGCTTTAGTCTATGATTTTATAGTTGCTAATATTTTATTTAAGAAAAGAGATGAGCATATTATTACTTCAAAAAATAGATCTAGTAAAACACAGATTGATAATTCTGATAAGAAAAATAGATCGCTTAGATTGTAAAGATTGTAAGGTCATTCCAAGTGAAAATCTAAGTACCCAACATCGATTGTTTTTTAGATTTTAAGATGAAAGGTTGTAAGAGAAAAAATAAACTAAATTATTGTCCTAGAATTAGATGGGGACACTTAAAGAACACAAATAAAAATATTTTAAGAGAGCTACAAGAGATTAGAATTTGGGATGTTCATGAGGAAGCTAATATTATGTGGGAAAAAAATAGCAAGTGAAATTAAGCAAGTTGCTAAAGATGTGCTTGGAG
Source organism: Cymbidium sinense (assembly GCA_021442155.1). NCBI lineage: Eukaryota > Viridiplantae > Streptophyta > Magnoliopsida > Asparagales > Orchidaceae > Cymbidium > Cymbidium sinense. The sequence continues at coordinate 186,278,940 of CM038214.1, forward strand.
AATCAAAAGGAAAAACTTTCTTTAATAAAAATAGTTGGTGGAGTCGAGTGTACAAGAAAAGATAAAAAATAAGAAGTATTATAAAACTTGGTTTAGATGTAAAAGTCGAGAATTGGGAAAGATATAAAGTGACTCGTAGAGATTCTAAGAAAGCAATATATGATGCAAACAATTTAGCTTTTAGTGATTTATACAATAGATTAGATACCAAAGAAGGTGAAAGATGTATGTATAAGTTAGCCAACCAAAGAGATAGGAGAAGTAAAGACATAGTTCAAGTGAGGTGTATTAAGGATGAAAATAATAAAATTTTTTTTTAGAAAAGGATATTGAAAATAGGTGGATGAGGTATTTTGATAAACTTTTCAATGAAGGATCTGATGATTGATTTTAGCAACCTTAATACCCCTAAACAAAATAGAGAATTTCATTTTATCATTAGTAAATATGAAGTTAGTGAAGCTTTAAAGAAAATGAAATGTGGAAAAGCAAGAGGACCAAAAAAATATTCCAATAGAAGTGGAAATGTTTAGGAGATCAAGGAATTTCTTATTTACAAATCTTTTAATGTCATTTTAAAGACTAAAAAGATGCTAAGAGTGGTGAAAAGAGTTTGTTGGTTCCTATATTTAAGAATAAAGGTGATGCACAAGAGTGTGCAAATTATAGAGGAATTAAGTTAATGTGCCATATATTAAAAATTATGGGAGAGAGTAATTGAGCATAGGTTACGATGTGAAGTTTCTCACAATTTTGGTTTCATGCCAGGTAGATCTAGTATGGATGCTATACATTTGTTAAGGGATTTGATGGAGAAGCATAGAGAAAGTAAGGAGGATATACATATGATATTTATTGATTTAGAGAAAGCTTATGATAAATTTTCAAGAGATGTTCTTTGGAGAGTTCTAGAATAGAAAGGAGTTAATATTGGTTATATTCAAGTCATTAAGGATATGTATACTAGAGCTGTTACTTGTGTCCAAACACAATGAGGATTGACAAAATATTTTCCTATTTTAGTTGGATTACATCAAGGATCAGCTTTAAGCCTTTATCTTTTTAATTTAGTTATGGATGTTCTTACAAGGCATTTACAAGAAGATGTACCTTGGTGTATGCTTTTTGCTGATGACATTCTTCTTGTTGATAAGACTAGAGAGGAGTCCAACAAAAAACTTGAATTATGGAGGTCAACTCTAGAGTCTAAAGGTTTTCATTTAAGTAGATCTAAAATTGAATATATGGAGTGTAATTTTTGTAGAAGTTTTAGTGTAGTGTTGTGACATTAGGTGAACAAGTCATTAATAAGAGTGAGTGTTTCATATATTTAGGCTCTATTGTTCAAAATGATGGTGAAATAGATGGAGATGTTATTAGTAGAATTCAAGTTGGATGGTTGAAGTTGAGGAATGCATCTGACCTATTATGTGATAGAAAAGTTCCACTTAAACTTAAGGGAAAATTTTATAAGATGGTGGTAAGACACTGACTTATGGTGCAATGTTGGCCAATAAAAGAGAAGCATAAGACTAAGCTAAGTGTTATAAAGATGAGGATGCTTAGGTGGATGAGTGGCTTTACTCTTAGAGATAGAATGCAAAATGAGTATATTCGAAAAAGTTGGAGTAGCTCCAGTGGTAGATAAGATTAGAGAGTCTCAGATGGTTTGGCCACATAAAGCGCCATCCAATTGATTAGGAGAGTAGATGCATTAGATTTGCCTTATGTTAATAAAGGTAGAGGTAGACCTAAAATACTTGGTTAAGATGTATAAAAATGATCTTAGTATACTGATTTAAATGAGAATTTGACACATAAGGACAAATGGAGAAGAAGATTCATGTAGCCCCACCTGGGATTAAGGCTTGTTGTTGTGTGGTATGTTTAGGTTTTAACTTTTGTGAGTTTAGATAGAGTTAGTCAAGTTACCCAAGTTAGTAGTTTGGTGGTTAGGGCCTGGGGTTAAAGGAGCATTTGGTTTGGTTTGAAGGGTGTGGATCAGGAGAGCCCAGGGTAGGAGGGCCCAGTGATCAGGGCCCAGGGTGTGGCTATGGCCTGGTTTTAGGCCCAGGTCACAGAATGTGGGAGGGCCCAGGATAGAGGCCCAGGGCCTTAGGGCCCAGAGGCCTGTGGCCAAAGTCAGGATCTGGGGTAAGGGCTCAGGATGTGAGCCCAGATGGATCTGGGGAGTGTAGTGTTATTGGTCAGCCCAGAGAAGTTCAGTTTAGGTTAGGGCCCAGTCAGGCAGTACTCAGTTAGGTACCCAGCAGAGCCCAGTCTGGCCTTGTGAGCCCAGGTCAGTAGGTCAGTTTGGGCTCAGGCCCAGTTAGGCCTAGTCAGTGGCCTTTCGGTTGCCAAGCAAACTGACATTTAGGCTCATCTAGCCCATCTATTTTTACTTATATCTAGATCTTATTATTATCTTAGATCATTTAGTATACTCCATTTATCTAAGCCTAGTCTGCTTTTATTCATCTAGGTCTTATTAGCCTAGCCTTTAGTTAGGCCCAGTGGCCTAGCAGCATTAGCCCTTTTATTTGGGCCCAGTGGCCCAGGCGGGCTCAGGGCCCAGCCTGTAGCCAGATTAGGGCCTCAGACTCCAGGGCCCAGGTCATTCAGCTGCAGTATCCAGTTTAGGGCCTGGGCTGGCCCAGCCTCAGGGCTCAGTGGCCTGGCCTTTAAGGGTTCAGGACTCCAGTGGCCCAGGGCTCAGGGCCCAGGATCTAGGGCCTGTGGGCCCAGGCCCAGGGCCTTGCAGTCCAGGGCCTGCTGCCTGGCCCAGGTTTCAGGCCTCAGTTGGCCAGTATTCAGGCCTGTGGGGCCTCAGTTTGAGCTTAGGGTGCCCAGCCTGTTTAGGCTCAGGGTTCAGGGCCCAGTTTTGGGTCAGGGTCAGGGTCAGGTCAGGTCACACTCAGGGTCAGTTTGGGGCATTTGGCTATGGTTTAGGCCTGGGGCCCAGTCAGTTTAGGGTGTATTTTGTTTAGGCCTAGGGCCTGCATGGGATTTTAGGCACAAGGCCCATGGCCCAGTTCTCTTAGGATCAGGGCTAGGCCATACAGAGAGTTTAGGTCACTTTTTAAGCATAGGGTCAGAGTTTTATCTTTATTTATTTTATTTTATCTTTTAAAATTATGCAAACTGTTAGATTAGTTTATAATTTTATCTGTATTTATTTAAATTTTGATTTAGGTTTATTTTTTATTTATTTAGTTTAGTTTATTTATTTTAGCATTTTATTTTGTTTATTTTTTATTTTAGATTTTTTTAGGTTTTTTTTTTTTAGTTTAGTTTTATTTTTCTTTTTATTTTAGGTTTAGGTTTTATTTTATTTTAGGTTTAAGTTTAAATTTGATTTTATTTTATCTCATTTAGTTTTAGGTTTTATTTTAGGTTTATTTTAAGTTTTATTTTTTATTTTAGGTTTAGGGTTTTAGTTTATTTTATTTTAGTTTAGTTTAGGTTTATTTTATTTTTTAGTTTAGGTTTATTTAGTTTAGTTTATTTATAGGTTTGGTTTATTTTATTCAATATTTTGGTTTTTTAGGGTTTGGTTTTAGGGTTTGGTTTATTTTATTTATTCCAGGTTTATTTTAGGTTTTAGGCTCAATTTTTATTTAATTTTAATTTAATTTTTAGGTTTATTTTATTTTATTTTAGGTTTAATTTTTTATTTTATTTAGTTTAGGTTATTAGCTTTTATTTTAGGTTTAGGTTTGGGCCAAGGGAGGTCATGATTTATGGTTTTTGGGTTATTTTTTTAGGTTTAAGGTTTAGGGTTTAGGGTTTAGGGTTTAGTGTTTAGGTTTTAAGGTTTAGGATTTAGGGTTTAGGCTTTTAGGGTTTACGATTTTAGGGATTAGGTTTTATGGTTTTGGTTTTAGGGTTTTTAGGGTTTAGGATTGTGTTAGCTAGCTATGGTTTATGGTTTTTTTTTAATAGAGTACAAATTCATTCAAAATTTCTTCTTCTTGATTTCATCAAGCAAGTAACACACCAAGTTTTCTAAGACACAAGCAACATAGATAAAAAAATGAGTGTGCATAGAGCAAATCAAAACCCTAGATAACTTGAACCGCCTCTACTATAAAGACACAGATAAGCAATAGATCGAATGGGTCATCCTTCGCTTTCTAGTTCCCATCAAAACCACCGACCTCTAAAATAAAGTAGCGATCCACCATGGTTCGTAACCTTGTCGCCCTCCCGCCTCCACAACCACCACTACTCCGACCACCACCTCCATATCCCCGACATCTCTAGATCCCCCACCACCATGATAATTGTTGCCTCGCTCCACCTCATCTAGATTGAGTCTTGTTGATTATGATGTTCCGCCATCAAGGTTCTACCCATTCTTAGGGTTTAGGTTTAGGTTTTAGATTAGTTTTAGGTTTTAAATTTATTTTTAATTTATTTAGTTACTTTATTTTTAGCTTAGGGTTTGGGGTTTAGGGTTAGGGTGTTAGGTTTAGGGAGGTTAGGGTTAATGCTTTAGGGTTAGGTTTATGGTTAGGGTTTAGAATTGTAGGTTTAGGGTTTAGGTTTAGGATTTAGGGTTTATCTTTTTTTATTAAGTAAACCCAGTAGGTTTAGTTTATTTAGTTTATTTTATTTTTTTATTTATATTTAGGTTTATTTTTTTTATTTAGTTTAGTTTATTTATTTTAAGTTTAATTATTTTAGTTTAGGTTTTATTGTAGTTTCTTTTAGGTTTTGGTTTAGGTTTATGTTTATTTTTTAATTGAGTTTTATTTTTATTTTATTTTTTAGGTTTAGGTTTTATTTTTTAGGTTTAGTTATTTTTTAGTTTATTTTATCTTATTTAGTTTTACTTTAAGTTTAAGTTTAGGTGTTGGTTTTATTTATTTAGTTTTAGTTTATTTATTTTATTTTATTTTTATATTTTAGGTTTAGGGTTTGTTTTTTAGTTTAGATTTAGGTTTTATTATTTATTTATTTTAGGTTTGTTTTAAGGTTTATTTTTTTTAGGTTTTAGGTCTATTTAGTTTTATTTTATTTTATAGGTTTATTTTATTTTTATTTTATTTAGGACTTTGTTCATAGGTTTATTTTATTCTTTAGTTAGTTTAGGTTTTATTTATTTTTTAATTTATTACCATTTTATTTTATTTTTAGGTTTAGTTTAGTTTTCACATTATTTATTTTATTTTATTTATAGTTATTTATTTATTTTATTTTTGTTTTATTTAGTTTAGGTTTAGTGGCTCAGTTAGTGGCCCAGTGGTTGTGGTTTTTAGGGTGGCCCAGATTTGGTGGTCAGGGTAGAGGGCCTAGGGGCTCAGTAGTGGTTAATTGCTAAGGCTCAGGCCTAGCTCAGCCAGGGTTTTAGGGTCACCCTGGCTCAGTGGGTTTAGTGGCCTTTTATGGTTTAAGATCTAGCTTTGGATTGGGTTGGTATATTTATGCCCAGTGGTCAGTTAGCCTCAGTGGTTTGTGGTTGTACTCAGGCCCAGTGCCTGTGTGGCCTTAAGTTTAGGCCTAGATTTAGTTTCAGGGCCTCAAAGCCTAGGTTTAGGTCAGTTGTGGCCCAGTGGTTTAGGCTCAGTTAGTTTGCCCAGGGTTTAGTGGGGCAATTTAAAATCAAGCAACCCCAAGCTCAGCCCACTTAATTTATTTAAATTATCTTTATTTATTTGAGTTTATTTTATATTATTTTAGGTTTATTTTCTTTATTTAGTTTTGTTTATTTTAGTTTAGATTTTTATTTTAGATTCTTTTGTTATGTTTAGTTTAGTTTTAATTTTATTTTAGTTTAGGTTATTTGTTATTTTAGTTTAGGTTTTAATTTGTTTAGGTTTAATTTTTTATTTTTTATTTTAGGTTTTTCTTTAGTTTAGGTTTAGGTTTATTTTAGTTTATTCTTGTTATTTAGGGGTTTAGTTTCATTTATTTTGGTAGTTTAGGTTTATTTATTTTATTTAGTTTTATTAGAGTTTATGATTTTATTTTGTTTATTTTATGTTTAGTTTTTTTAAGTTTTAGGTTTTTTTTATTTTTATTTTTTAGGTTAAGGTTTTATTTTATTTTATTTTATTTTCAATTTATTTTATTTTACATTTAATTTTTTATTTTATTTAGGTTTTTATATTTATGTTTATTTTATTTTTTAGTTTAGTTTAGGTATTTATTTATTTTATTATATTTTAGTTTTACTTTTATTTTTATTTTATGTATTTTGGTTTAGGTTTAAGTTTTAGGTTTAGTTTAGGTTTATTTTAGGTTTTTTTTTTTAATTTTTTTTATATAAGATTTGGTTTTTTATTTATTTATTTTTTTATGCATTATTTAGTTTTAAGTTTAGCATTTTAGGTCTAGGGTTTACCTAGGGCCCAGGTAGGGCCTGTGGTAGTGGGTTACAGGGTTTGGGGTCTTTAGTGGTAGGTTTGGGAGTTGTGGGTCAAGGGGGTAATGTCAGTTTAGGGTAGGGTTTAGTGGTTTAGGCAAAGGTTATATATATATTTAAATAAACCAAGTAGTTTATTTATTTTATTTAATTTATTTTATTTTTATTTTATTTAGTTTATTTTATTTTTATTTAATTTTATTTATTTAAGATATTTTATTTTATTTTTTAGGTTTAGGGGGTTTATTTTTAAGTTTAGTTTCATTTATTTTATTTTTTTAGGTTTAGGGTTTTTTTTATTTATGTTTAGGTTTTATTTTATTTTTTTAGGTTTAGGTTTTATTTTCATTTATTTTAGGTCTTATTTTAGCTTTTAGGTGTTAATTTTATTTTTATTTTTTATGGTTTAGGATTAGGTTTAGTTTATTAGCTCACGCTTAGGTTTTATTTTTTAGTTTAGTTTATTTTTTTAGGTTTATGTTTTAATTTTAGGTTTAGTTTTTTTGTTTAGGATTAAGTTTATTTTTAATTACTTTTAGGTTTATATTTTAGGTTTAGATTTTTATTTAGTTTTTATTTTACTTTATTTAAGTTTATTTTATTTTTATTTTATATTTAGATTTTATTTTATTTAGGTTTTATTTTTTAGTTTAGTTTAGGTTTTATTTATTTTATTTTAGTTTAGTTTTATTTTTATTTTATTTTCTTTTAGGTTTAGGTTTAGGTTTAGGTTTAGTCAGCTTAGGTTTTATTTTATTTTACCATTTTATTTTGGTTTAAGTTTTTATTTATTTTATTTTGGGTTTTGTTTAGTTTAGCTTTTAGCTTTGGGTTTAGTGGTTTAAGTTTAGTGGTTTGGGGTGGAGGGTTTAGGCTTAGGGGTTTAGGTTTAGGTTTTAAATTTTAGGGTTTGGGGTTTGGGGTTTAAGGTTTAGGGTTTAGGGTCATTAGGGTTTAGGTTTAGAGTTTTAAGTCTAGGGTTAAAGTTTTAGTTTAGGGTTTTGGCTTTTTCTTCTAATTGGGAACAAACTATGATTCAACATTTCTTCTTTTCAAGTTCATCAACCAAGTAACAAACCAAGTTTTCTAAGACACAAGCGATGATGTAGATAAAAAATGAGAACGCGTAGAGAAAATCAAAAACCCTAGATAACTAGAACTATCTCTAGGATAAAGACACAATTCCATAAGGAGCAGATCCTATCAGTTGTTCTTCAGTTTCTCTAGTTCCCATCAGAACCATCACGGTCTCCCAAGTAGCCTGATCTACCATCATATCCTCGATCTCTCCCTCCGCCGCCACTACCAGAACCTCCGCCTCCTCCCACCTCGAGCACCATACCATCTACCACCACCTCCATCTCCATCACTACGATAATCGCCATGCCTTCGCCTCTAACACTGATCTAAACTGCTGATGGATGTTCTCACATTATGCCCAATCTTAGGGGTTTAGATTTATTATTATTTTATTTTTTTTTTATTTAGTTACTTAGTTTAGGTTTGGTTTAGGTTTAGGTTTAGGGTTAGGTTTAGGGTTTAGGGTTTGGGTGTATCTGGTTAGTGTGGGGTTTAGGGTAGGATTTAGTTTGGGTTTAGGGTTTAGGGTAGTTTAGCCTTTAGGTTTGGGTAGGGTTTGGTTTAGGGTTTATGGTTTAGTGTAGTGGTTTGTGGTTTAGGGTTTAGAGTTTAGAATCAGTAGGGTTTAGTCAGAGTTATAGTTTTAGCTCACTTAGGATTTGTTTATCAGGAATGTTTTAAAATTAAGTAAAATTGGTAGGTTTAGGTTTATTTAGATTATTTAGTATATTTTATTATTTTTAGTTTATTTTATTTTAATTTTATTTAGGTTTATTTTATTTTTTATTTAATTTAGTTTATTTATTTTAGGTTTATTTATTTAGTTTAGGTTTTCTTTTAGTTTATTTTAGGTTTCTAGGTTTATGCTTATTTTAATAGGTTTATTTTAGCTTTAAATTTTAGGTTTAGGTTTATTTTCTTTAGGTTTTGGATAAGGCTTTTATCTTGTTTTAGGTTTAAGGTTTTAATTTTGGTTTATTTTAGGTTTATCTTTTAATTTAGGTTTGGTTTATTTTAGTTTATTTATTATTTATTTTAGCTAGGTTTTTTTAGTTTATTTTTTTTATTATTTTATTTTATTTTGTCTTGGTTATTTTAGGTTTTTTTATTTAAGTTTAGGTTTTAGCTATGGTTTAGGGTTTAGGGTAGAGTTTAGAGTTTAGGGTAGGTTTAGGGTTTAGGGTTTAGTTTAGGGTTTGTGGTGGTTTAGTTGGTTATGGTTTAGGGTTTAGGGTTTAGGGTTTAGGTTTAGTGTGTTTAGGGTTTACGGAAGGTTTATGGTTTAGGTTTTAGGTCTAGGGTGCAGTTTAGGGTTTAGGTTTTTTTAATTGAGAATAATTTTAGATTCAACATTTCTTCTTTTCAATTTCATCAACCAAGTAACAGCAAGTTTTCTAAGACATAAGAAATGACAGATAAAAAAATGAGCATGCATAGAGCAAATCAAAAACCTTAAATAATTAGAACTGTCTCTACTATAAATACTAAAGATAAAGTTCCATAAGTAAATCGGATCGATCATTTTCAGTTTCTCCATTACCCATCAAAACAACCTCGACCTCTTGAGTAGCGGGATCCACCATGATATCCCCGATCTCTCCATCCGCCACCACCATAGATGTAACCTCCAACGCTCCTCCCGCCTCCATAACCACCACTACTCCAACCACCACCTTAATATCCACTAGAACCTCTAGATCCCCAACCACCACTGCGATGACCGCCGCCTCTGCCTTCGCCTCCATCGCCAGATCTAGACTGAGCCTGGTTGACAGTGACGTTCCTGCCGTCAAGGTTCTGCCAATTCTTAGAATTTAGGTTTAGGTTTATTAAGCTTTATGGTTTAGGTTTATTTTTTAATTTATTTAGTTACTTTAGGTTTAGGGTTTAGGGGTTGGGGTTTAGGGTTTAGGGTTTAGGATGTAGGGTTTAGTTTAGAGTTTAGGGTTTTAGGGTTTATGCTTTTAGGGTTTAGAGTTTAGATTAGGGTTTAGGGTTTAGGGTTTAAGGTTTTTTAGGGTTTAGGGTTTAGGGTTTAGGGTTTAGGTTTTAGGTATAGTGTTCAAATTTAGTTTGGGGTTTAGGGTTTTTATTTATTTTTAACAGAGAACAAATTCAGATCTAACATTTCTTCTTTTCAATTTCATCAACCAAGTAACACACCAAGTTTTGTAAGACACAAGTGATGACATAGATAAAAAATGAGCACACAAAGAGCAAATCAAAAACTTTAGATAACTAAAACTATCTCTATTATAAAGACATTTCCATAAGTAGCAGATCGGATCGACCGTTCTTCAATTTCTCTAGTTCCCATCAGAACCACCCAGGCCTCTCGAGTAGTAGGATTCACCATCATATCCCTGGTCTCTCTCTCCGCCACCACCACGGCTATAACCTCCATCGCTCCTCCCGCCTCCATAATCACCACTGCTCTGACCACCACCTCCATATCCACCAGCACCTCTAGATCTCCCACCACCACTGTGATAACCATCGCTGCCGCCTTCCTCTCTACCGCCAGATCTACTCTGAGCCTGGTTGACGGTGATGTTCCTATGATCAAGGTTCTGCCCATTCTTAGGTTAGGTTTAGGTTTAGCTTTAGTAGGTTTTAGGGTTTAAGTTTTCTTTTAAATTTATTTAGTTACTTTTAGTTTAGGGTTTGGGGTTTAGGGTTTAGGGTTAGGGGTTTAGGGTTTAGGGTTTAGGTATATAGTGTAGGGTTTAGGGTTTAAGGGTTTAGGTTTAGGGTTTAGGGTTTAGGGTTTAGGGTTTAGGTTTAGAGTTTAACGTTTAGGGTTTAGATTAGGGTTCTTTTATTTTATTTTTATTCTTTTATTTATTTTTAAATTAAGTAAACTCAGAGGTTTAGGTTTATTTAGTTTTTTAGTTTTTTTATTTTATTTTTTATTTTAGGTTTATTTTATTTATATTTTTTAGTTTATTTATTTAGTTTAGGTTTTTATTTTAGTTTATTTTTAGGTTTAGGTTTTGGTTCATTTTAGTTTAGTTTTTTTTTTTTAGTTTAGGTTTTATTTTATATTTAGTTTAGGTTTAGGTTTTATTTTATTTTTAAGTTAAGTTTTACATTTATTTTAAGGTTTTATTTTCTTAGTTTAGTTTAGGTATAGTTTATTTCTTTTAGGTTTAGGTATTTATTTTAGTTTAGCTTTAGGTTTATTTTTTATTTTAGGTTTTTTTTTTTTATGGTTTATTTTATTTATTTTTTTATTCTTAGGTTTATTTTTAGGTTTAGGTTTTTTTTAGTTTTTATTTTTTTATTTTTATTTTAGGTTTAGTTTTATTTTAATTAGGTATTTTATTTTTAGTTTTAGTTTTATTTATTTTTTATTTATTTTAATTTTATTTTATTTTCTTTATAAGTTTAGTTTAGTTTAGGTTCTTTTAAGTTTAGTTTTTTAATTTATTTTTTTTAATTTATATTTTTTTAGGTTTTTTTTATTTATTTATTTTTAGGTTTTATTTAGTAGGTTTAAGTTTTAGCTTTTGTGGATTTAGGTTGTTTGGGTTTAGGGTTTAGGGTTTATGTTTTAGGTTTAGGGTTTAGGTTTTAAGATTTAGGTTTAGTTTGTGGATTTGGGTTTAGGGTTTGGGTTTGGGTTTAGTAGTTTAGGGTTTAAGTTTTAGGTTTAAAGTTCTAGTTTTATTTTAGGATAGGGTTTTTTTTTAGCGGAGAATAAATTCATATTCAACATTTCTTTTTTTCGATTTCATCAACCAAGTAACATAGCAAGTTTCTAAGACACAAGAGACAACATAGATCAAAATTGAGCACGCATAGAGCAAATCAAAAACCTTAGATAACTAAAATCATCTACTGTAAAGATGCAGTTCCATATGCAGTAGATCGGATTGGTCGTTCTTCAATTTCTCTAGTTCCCATCAGAACCACCCCGATCTCTCAAGTAGTGGGATCCACCATCACATCCCCGATCTCTCCCTCCGCCACCACCACAGGTAACTTTGCTGCTCCTCCCACCTCCATAACCACCTCACCACCACCTCCATATCCACTAACACTCTAGATCCCCACCACTAATGTGATAACCGCCACTGGCTCACCTCCACCATAGATCTAGACGAGGGCTGATGATGATGTTCCTATCAAGGTTCCGCCCATTCTTGGGTTTAGGTTTAGGCTTATTAGGTTTTATGGTTTAGGTTTAATTTTTAATTAATTTATTTACTTTAGGTTTAGGTTTAGGGTTTGGAGTTTAGGGTTTATGGTTTAGTATTTAGGTTTTTAGGTTTTATGCTTTTAGGGTTTAGGATTTACGATTAGGGTTTAGGGTTTAGGGTTTAGTGTTTAGCCTTTAGGGTTTAGGGTTTAGTGTTCAGCTTTGGATTTGGGTTTAGGGTTTTAGGGTTTAGGTTAGATTAAGTTTTAGGTTTAAGGTTTAGGGTTTCAAGGTTTAAGGTTTAATGTTTAGGTTTAGGTTTTAGGGTTGTTTAGATTTAGGGTTTAGAGTTTAGAGTTTAGGTTATTTTTTTTTTTTGGGGGGGGGGAGGATGATGTAGAATTTATTACCATAGAAGGAAAAGATACAATGTTCTTAGAAGGTTAAAGCTCTAAAATTCTACTCCTCTCGAGCTACAAGAAACCTAAAGAGCTTAAGCCATCTAAGTATTAGAAAATGAAAACAAAACAAAAGAGCAAATACAATAGCAAAAAATCATAAGAGATAAAGACAGAGTAAGACTAAAATAAATCTTGAAAATAGTAAAAGAATGAGTCAACAATAGTATAAAAGAAATCAGCAACACACTACAAAGACAAAAGTCATAGCTAAAAAGGATAAGGATAAAGATAGGAAAAGGAGAGTGTTGAGAAAGAGAATGCTCAGGCTCAGTTAAGATCATCTCAAGGGGCAACAATACATATGAGCATCCAAACTTCGTAAAGAAGGGTTACAATCATATGTAATGCTACCAACCAGAGAGAATAGGTGAGTAACATCAAAGCCATCATAGCGATACCGATACAAGAAAACATCAAGGCCAACAATAATAGTGTTCTAGATCCTACCATTTAACAAAGAGAAACCACCAACAACTAGCTAGAAAAAACCACCAAACAAAAACCACAACAAACTAATCACAATAACCTAGAGTGAGGCTAGAACAAAGTAAAAACACCAACAATAACCATTACCCAAATACCAATCCAAGCTCCAAACCAGGGAAAACTAGAACCAGCAATCATCAAGCACCAGACCCATGCTGATTAATAGAGAAACAACCAACACAACCAAGATAGGAGCCCTCAAGCCAAAGTCCCAACAAGTAGCAGTCACTAAGCCAAACCAAGGTGAGCAACCACAAATGATTTAATAGCTCACAAATGAAACCATCAATTGAAGGAAACATAAGCTGCAGCCAGTGCAAATCAACATAAGACAACACAGACACACAAAAGGGGGCCAAAGGCAGCCACCAAACACCAGAAACCAAAAAGTCCAATCCAAAAGGATCAACAAAGGTTCAACTAGCATAGCAAAAGGCTCTAGAAAATTTTCCAAGAAGAAGAAAAAGACCAACAAGGAAAAAAATCAACCAACCAAGATTCTAAGGATAACTAAAAGTCCTCCAACCAAACGAGCTATGTAAAATAGCCATAAGGCAACCACTAGAGAACAACCAATAATACGTAACCAATAAAAGAAGCATCCCTAGTAGCCAAGGAAAAGTAGAAAATTGACAAAGTACCATAAAATAGAGGTCCAAATGAAGCACAACAACCATAGAAAGGCAAAGAGTAGACATACAAAACCAAACTTCCCAACAACAAAGACTAACTGACATGAAGCATAATAACAACACAAAATGTGCAAAATAAAAATGCACCCAATAGAGGCTAATCAGGAGAATAACCAAATGCAAAACCAAGGCAAAAGAAGGATCTAGCAATAAATAACAAGGAACTAGGAGGCAAACCCAAAAAAGTAGCCAGGAAATTCTTCAAAAGAAGTTCAGAAAGGCAACAACCAAGAATAATTCCCACTAGAATGCCACCCATTCACCCATCCATGAAAAAAACCAACAAAGTAATTCAAGTTCAAGAGGAGAGCCAATAAACCAACCAAGTGTAGAAAATAGAATAAAGTTAGAGAAACCATCTCATCCACCAACAACCAGAGTAATAAGGCACATGATCTAGTCTCTTTTGGGAGTGAGTTTAACGACTTAATATCTTTCTAATAAATAAATAGCCTAGTTATCTTACATAATCATAAAGACTTGTTTACATGTATTTAAAATCATAGGAGTTAGTTGCCACCCCAGTTGTAAGTCCAAGCCTTGTGGTTTGTCCTCTTGTGGAGGCAAACCAAATACCCATTTTCACCTTAGATTTAGGTTATGCTTCGCCCCTGTCAAGCTCCCTAGATTTAAGTTCTAAGATTGCTTTTCCCTTTGAGCCATATGCATAATTCCTCTCTTAGGCATTTCCTTAATCTTGTGTTAAGGGATCTTAAGTCCTAAATATCTAATGAAAAGATCCAACTCAAACAAACTAAATCAATTTCTAAAATATAAAGCCCAATTATAGGATAGTTTGAGATGCTTGCTAAGTTTCTTAGCAATGTGGGCATCTCCTACTTATCTTCCATTTTGGCTTCGATAATAACTCCCTCTTTTGACCAATCTCATTTGAACTTCAAAATAAACCAATTGATTCCTTCCTATTGAAATCTTTAAAGGCAAATGATCATTTACCTTAATTGAGAGTTTTCCTAAGGGATCCTATCCTTAGATGTAATTAACTATGGGGATTGCCTCAGGGAACTTAACAAACCCAATTTAAAATAAACTGCATTCTCCATTTGAAGTGGGGAAGAATCTCTAGTACATATGTAGACCCATCATCCTTAAGAGTCCTTATTGAGGTGATTAGGTCCATTAAAAAGTAGTGACTTATGTCTTTCGAGCCAAGACACTATTCTTGATGATTACTCATCATCCAATAAGTACATCTATCTGATCATTATTAAAAAAAGATAAATTTCTATAAGGTCTCCTGTTCCTTTTCTAACCAATAGATTTGAAAGGCGACTCCCTAATAGGAATTTATTCACCACAGTATTATAACCAAACTAAAATAAACTAAAATGTATAATAACATTAGTAACACACCACATTCATATATATGTGAAGTTATATTGTTATGTACATTATATTTTAATATTCTTTCATATAATATATTATCTTACATTACACCTTAAAATGAATCACTTTAAGCAAAAAAATTTATAAAATTTGGTTGAAAAAATGAACATTTATTTGAAGGAAAAATTCCATTCTTTTGATTAAATGACACACTATAGCACACCCCCAATGATGTTCCCTAAAGTCTACCTTAAATTTGGTCAAATCCCATCATCTCATCCTATAAATCAATGTTTTTAAGAATTATACTAGAACAAACTCTACTACATCATACTATAACAAACTAAAATATGTTAAACAACATGTAGTAATACACAATAGTATGCTATAATGCATGATGCTACACTATGGTATGGCATCCTATATTATAATACACTATAACATATTATATTATATTATATTATATTATATTATATTATATTGCATATCACATCAAAAGGGATTTCTTAAGATAAAAAATCATAAAATTAGTCTAAACAATAAAAAAAACTATATATTTTAGTCATATCACTTACATATTTTAAATTGAAATTGAAATAATATATTGTGATGCCATGCTCTACCTATTATGAATTTGGCCAAATTCCTCCATTTTAAAGTATAAATCTACATTTTTATAAATAATTCTAGTGTAAGCTTGACTGCATTATTGCAAAATACTAAAAGAATTTAAAATGTCCAGAACAATATATTATGATATTTGATGATATACTATGCTACAACTTATAATATTTATTTTTAACATAAAATCTTACTTTTTAGACTACAATTGGCATATAACACCTTTGGTACTACAACCTAATTCCTAATTCAAATTTAACAAATTTCATCATCTGATTTATTAAACAAATATTTTTATGATATATATTAATATAGACTATATAGACAATACCATAATATACTAAAACATTTTAAAACATCTTATAACATCCAAAACACATCACGCATACTCAAATATATGATGCTACATTATACTATAATAAATTGTATTATAATATGATTTAGGTTAGGGTTTAGGGTTTTCAAATCTCTAATAGGCAAGGAAAGTCTATTAAAGACATTTTCTTTAGCTACATAACTATGTTAGATTAGGTCATTCTTTATATCTACCCTAATGGCATCTTTATTCAAGGTTTAGGGTTAGGGTTAGGTTAGGGGTTTAGGGTTAGTGTTTGGGGTTAGTTTGTGGTTAGGGTTAGGTTGGGTTTAGAGGGTTGTAGTTTTGGGTTTAAGGTTTATGGTTTTAGGTTTTAGAGTTTTGTGTTTAGTGGTTTAGGTTTAGGGTTTAGGGTTTCAAGTTTAGGGTTTTGGTTTTAGGGTTTAGTTTTAGTTTAGGGTTTAGAATTTAGAGTTCAAGGTTTTTTTAACAGAACAACTCGATGCAACATTTCTTCTTTTCAATTTCATCAACCAAGTAGCACCCCATGTTTTCTAAGACACCGATGACATAAATAAAAAATGAGCACCCATAGAGCAAATAAAAATCCCAATATAAGTAGAACTGTCTCTACAAAAAAGATAGTTCCATAAGCGGCAGATTAGATCAATTGTTCTTCAATTTCTTCAGTTCCTATCAGAACAACCCCTTCCTGTCGAGTAGCAGGATTCACCATCATATCCCTAATCTCTCCCTCCACCACCCCCATGATTGTAACCTCCACCGCTCCTTCCATCTCTATAACTACCATTGCTCCAACCACCACCTTCATATCCACCAAGACGCCCAGATCCCCACCACCACTACACAATACCGCCTTTGTCTTCCAATTCACCACCGCCAGATCTAGAAGCTTAGTTGACAATGATGTTCCTACCACAGGTTCTACCCATTCTTAGAGTTTGGGGTTTAGGGACTCGTGTTTATGGTTTAGGGTTTTAGGATTGTGGTTTGGTTTAGAGTTTTGGGTTTAGAGTTTAGATTTTAGGTTTAGGGTTTTAGGTTTGTAGATTGTAGCTTTATTGTTTTAGAGTTTAGGGTTTTGGGGTGGGTTGGGGTTTAGGGTTTAGGTTTAGGTTTGGTTAGGTTTAGGGTTAGGGTTTAAGGTTTAGGTTTGTGGTTAGGGTTTTTTTAATTATTTTATTATTATTATTATTATTTTTAAATTAAGTGAACTCATAAGTTCAGGTTTATTTAGTTTATTTTTTATTTATTTTAGTTTATTTTATTTTTAATTTTAAATTAGGTTTATTTATTTTTTTTAGTTTAGTTTATTTATTTTAGGTTTATTTATTTTAGTTTAGGTTTTTTATTTTAGTTTATTTTTTAAGTTTAGGATTAGGCTTAGTTTATTTTTAGTTTATTTTATTTTTATTTTATTTTTAGGTTTAGGTTTAAGGTTTTTTTTTTTAGGTTTATTTTAGGTTTATTTTTTTTAGTTTAGGTTTAGTTTAATTTTTAATTTTATTTTATTTTATTTGTTTAGTTTAGTTTAGTTTTATTTTTAGCTTTATTTTAGATTTTATTTAATTTAGTTAGTTTAGGTTTATTTTATTTTATTTTAAGTTTAGGTTTTTTTTAGTTTTATTTTAGGTTTTATTTTTTATTTATTTTAGGTTTTATTTTAAGGTTTATTATTTAAGTTTAGGTTTTTATTTTAGGTTTATTTTATTTTTTATTTTACTTTTAGTTTTATTTTATTTAGGGTTTTTATTTTAGGTTTATTTTATTTTTATTTTGGTTTAGGTTTTATATATTTTATTTTATTTTATTTCATTTTGGTTTAGGTTTTAATTTTTATTTTTATTTTATTTATTTTATTTAGGTTTGGTATTTTATTATATTATTTTAGGTTTTATTTAGTTTAGGTTTATGATTTTAGGTTTCAAGTTTAGGGTTTGTGTGGTTTGAGTTGGGATTTATTTGGTTTGGGTTTAGGATTTAGGGTTTGTGGGTTTAGGATTTGTGGGTTTAGGGTTTTTTAGGGTTTTGTGGTTAGGGGGTTTTTAGGGTTTTGTTTTTTTAGGGTTTAGGTTTTAATTTAGGGTTTAGAATTTAGGATTCAAGATTTTTTTTAATAGAGAATAAATTTAGATTCAACATTTATTCTTTTCGATTTCTTCAACCAAGTAGCACCCCAAGTTTTCTAAGACACAAGTGATGACATAGATAAAAAACAAGCACCCATAGTGCAAATCAAAAACCCTATTGTACTATAAAGAAAGTTCCATAAATAGTAGATCGATTAACTATTCTTTATTTCTCCTTATTAAACCACCCCGCCCTCTCGAAAATAGATCTGCCATCATATCCCTAATCTCTCCCTCTCACCCCTGTTGTAACCTCTATCATCGCCCTCCCACCTCCATAACACTATTTCTAACCACCACCTCCACATCCACCAAAGACGC
The DNA here is from genome assembly GCA_021442155.1 of Cymbidium sinense. Taxonomy (NCBI): domain Eukaryota; kingdom Viridiplantae; phylum Streptophyta; class Magnoliopsida; order Asparagales; family Orchidaceae; genus Cymbidium; species Cymbidium sinense. The sequence continues at coordinate 186,296,922 of CM038214.1, forward strand.
TCATCCCCCAACACTACTAGATAATCGCCACCTCCGCCTTCCCTTACCACTAGATTTGGGACCGATCTTAGCTGGCTCATGTTCCCCGCCATCATGGTTCCTCGCCATTCTTAGAGTTTAAGGTTTAGGATTCATGTTTACTGCTAAGGTCAAGGTTTGTGGTTTGGAGTAGGTTTGTGAGTTTAAGATTTGTGGAGTTTGTGGGTAGAGGTCAGTGGTTTAGGGTTAGTGGTTTGTGGTTTAGGGTTTTTTTAATTATTTTTATATTATTTTAAAATTAAGTAAACCCATAGGTTTAGGATTATTTATTTTATTTTTATTTGTTTTTTTATTTTATTTTTTTATTTTAATTTTACATTTATTTCTATTCTTTTATTTAGTTTATTTTAAGTTTATGTATTTTAGTTTAGGTTTTATTTTAGTTTATTTTTAGGTTTAGGTTTAGGTTTATTTTTTCTACTTTATTTTATTTTATTTTATTTTTTAGTTTAGTTTTTATTTTAGATTTATTTTAGGTTTTATATCTTTAGCTTTAGGTTTAGTTTATTTTAATAATTTATTTTTAGTTTGTTTTTAGATTTAGTTTATTTTAGCTTTTAGGTTTAGGTTTTATTTATTTTAGTTTAGTTTATTTTAGCTCAGGATCAGGTTTTTATCTTTTAGTTTAACGCTTTATTTATTTTATCTTTTTAGGTCTTATTTTATTGTTAGGTTTTATTTTATTTAGTCTTATATATCTATTTTATCTATTATTTTTTATTTTATTTCTTTTTTCTTTATTTTATTTTTTAGTTTAGTTTAGATTTTATTTTTTTATCTTTAGCTTAGTTTTTAATCTTTTATCTTTATCTTATTTTTAGTGTTTTTGGCTCCTAGGGTCTTAGTTTTCTTTTATTTTATCTTATTTCTTTAGGTTTTGATTTTATTCATATTTTTATCTTGATCTAGTTTAGTCTGGGTATCAGGGCTTTAGGTCAGGGCTTGTGGTTAGGCCTTTAATGTTTACCCAGCTCTGGGGCTAAGGCCCAGGGGCTGAGTGTGGGACAGGGCTCCAGATCTGGCCTTGTGGCTAGGGTCCTGGCTCAGGCTCTGTGCCTGTGGCTTTGGCTCAGCCCAGGTGCCTGGGGCTCAGAGCCTAGATCAGGTGGCTTAGGGTTTAGGCTCAGGTTTTAATCATTATTTTTAAATTAAGCAAACCATTTAAGATTTAGTTTATTTTAATTATTTTATTTTACTTTATTTTTGATTTAGATTTAAGTTAATTTTAATTTAGAATTTATCCATTTAGTTTATTTTAGTTATGTTGTTTTATTTTAGTTTATTTTTAAGTTTAGGTTTAGGTTTATTTTTATTTTTATTTTAATTTATTTTAAGCTCTTTTATTTTATTTTGGGTAGTTTGTGTTCTTATTTTACTTTTAGGTTTAAGATTTGTAGGTTTATTTTTAGGTTTATCTTTAGTTTAGGTTTTAGTTTATTTTGTATTTATTTATATTTACTTTAGGTCAGTTTAGCTAGCTGATCTTGGATTTATTTTAAGTTTTATTTATTTTAGTTTAGTTTATTTTAGCTTAATTTTTATTTATTTTATTTTTTTATTTTAAGTTTCATTTTAGTTTTTTTATTTTAGCTTTTATTTAGTTATTTTATTTTATTTTATGTTTATTTTATTTATCTTTATTTATCTTTAGTTATTTATTTTAGGTTTTTTTTAGTTTTGTTTAGGTTTTTTAATTAATTTATTTTCGTTTAGTTTTTTTTCTTTTTAGGTTTAGGTTTAGGTTTTAGTTTATGTTTTTAATTTTTTTAATTTTTTGTTTTATTTTTGTTTAGGTTTTTAGGTTTTTAGGGTTTAGGGTTTAATGTAGGGTTTAGGGATTAGGGTTTAGGGTTTAGGATTGTGGATTTTAGGGTTTTGGTTTTGGGTTTAGGTTTAGGGTCTTAGGTTTAGGGTTTAGGGTTTAGGATTTAGGGTTTAGATTTTAGGGTTTCTTTTGTTTACTTAAGCTTCAAGAAATAAACCTAACATATAAACTAAAGCTTCCAAAAAAGAAAAAATTCAAACTTGTTTGCTTTTAATAAAAGATGGATCTTAAGAAAAAAAATTAAAACCATATGCATAAAACACAAAGATGTTAAGTGCCCAAAATAGTGAGGACATAGACTAAGACCCTTTGCTTTTCCTTCTTCTTTAAAATAGCCAAGAGGGACACGCCAAACCTTCACAACCTTGAACCTAACTAGAATATCTCCTACAAAGATGCCCTTTATGGCCAAATCTAGCAATCAATACCTCATCATTTTCCTCGGTGAAGTTCAAACAACCATCATTTGGAACAAAGGCTGCAATTTTATCCCATTCTTGATCAATTGGGCCCTAGCACATTTTTTGATAGCAGAGTTGGGTTGCTTTGCCTCAATGCAATTTTTTCAAGCACAATGGCCTTTGCAAGAAAAGTTCATGTGAATGGCTTCTTCCATTCATTTCCAAGGTGACTTTTCTTGTATGATTTGTCTGGCCACCTCTGATTTCTTCTATTGGTCTTCAGTTTTTGACTAGCTCCCTTACCATGTGTTTTCCCTATGTTGAAGAAATGAAAGAAGAGCCTCTAATCTAATCAGGAGTTCTCCACGATGCTGTGAGAGATCTCAATAGTTGGGAATTATTTAGTTAGTTAGTTATTAGTTAGTTCTTACTTTAGTTAGTTATTAGTTAGTTTAGTATTTAGTTTTATATTTATTTTATTTATTTTATTTAAATTAAGAAACTAGTAAGTTTAGGTTTATTTAATTTAGTTATTTTAGTTTATTTTATTTTTATTTTTATTTAGGTTTATTTTTTTTAGATTTAAGTTTTATTTTTTTATTTTAGGTTTAGGGTTCTTATTTTATTTATTTAAGTTTAGGTGTTAAGTTATAGGTTTATTTTTATGTATTATTTTTAGTTTAGGTTTAGGTTTATTTTAATTTACTTTATTTTATTTTAATAGTTTATGTTTAGGTTTGGTTTATTTTGGTTTAGGTCTGGTTTTATTTAATTTAGTTTAGTTTATCTTAGTCAGATTTATTTTATTTTAGGTTTAGTTTTTAGTTTATGGTTTATGTTTTACTTTTATTTTTGTTTATGTTTTATTTTAGGTTTATCTTTAGGTTTAGGTTTTATTTAGATTATTATTTTAGGCATATTTAATTACTATTTTAGGTTTAGTTTTTTAATTTGGTTTTATTTTTTTAGTTTATTTTATTTTATTTTATTTTGATTAGTTTTATTTATTTATTTTTCTTTAAGTTTAGGTGCCTAGTTAATGTTTGTTTTATTTTATATTATTTTATTTATTTTTGGTTTAGGTTTTAGGTATTTATTTAGTTTACCTTTTAGCTTTTAGTGGAGGTTTGGGGTTTTAGGTTTATTTTATATTTTGGCATATTTTAGTTTGTTTAGATTTTTTTATTATTTAGTTTTTTTAGGTTTTATTATTTTAGTTTATAGGGTTTTTATTATGTTTATTTGTTTTTATTTTGGTTTATTTTATTTTATTTTAGTTTAGCTTTTATTTATTTTATAGGTTTTTTTATAGGTTTTTTTTAGTTTATATTTAGGTTTATATTTTATTTTTATCTTTTATTTTCTTATTTATTTTCTTTTAATTTATTTTAATTTATCATTTATTATTTATTTTTATTTTATTTTTAATTTATTTAGGCCTAAGTTTAAGTTTTATTATATTTTATATTTTAATTAAGTTATTTATTTTATCTTAGTTTATTTTAATTTATTTTATCTTAATATCTTATTTTTAATCTTTATATTTTTATATAGTATTTTATTTATATCTTATCTAGTCTTTTAACTCATCTAGGGTTTAGTTTGTGGGCCCAGTAGGTTATCTTTACCTGGGGCCCAGGGCCCAGGCCCAGTGGCCTAGCCCATCTGGGCTCATGGTCTTGTGTGGCTCAGGGCCAGGGTCTTAGGGCCTGGTCTGTGGCCTGGCCCCATGTCAACCAGTGGCTAAGGCCTTGGTTGTGTGGCCCATGGTTTTGGGCCCAGTCTCTTCTGAGCCTGGCCTGGATCTGGGCCCAGGGAGTGGCCCAAAGAGTGCCAGTCATTTATCATCATTATTTATCTTTAACGGCCCATGGGCCCAGCTCAGTATCTTTTCACCAGCAGCCCAGTGGCCTGCTCCTTTAGGGCCCAGCCTAAACCATAGAGAGCTTTATCTATCTTTAGGTCAGATCAGATGTATCAGGGTTTGGCCTCAGTATCTGCTCTCAGTGGTCTTGTGCCCAGGCTTATGGCCCAGGCTCAGTCCTCTGGGGCCTTGGCCCTAGGGCGTCTGGCCCAGGCCAGTCAGCTAGGCTGGCTAGGGCCCATAGCCATGGCCCAGGGCCCAGGGGCCCAGCCTGTGGCTCAGTCGGCCTAGTGGCCTGGCCCAGTGCTGGGTGGCCTGTGGCCCAGGGTCATGGCCCAGGTCAGAGCCTGGGCGTGGGGGCTCAGGTCAGTGTGGGCTTAAGTTGTGCAGGTCAGGGCCTCAGCTCCAGGGCCCATGTTCAGTGGCCCATGGCTTGAGGATCTTTCTGGGCTAGGATCTTGCAGGCCTGTGTCAGAGTGGCCCAGGGCCTGTTGTCAGCTCAGGGCTCATGGTCATGGTTTGTGGCCTGGGTGGCCCAGGATCTATGGCCCAGTGGCCCAGACTCAGTGGCTCAGTGGTCCGTGGCCTGTAGACAATAATTGGGCTTAGTGGTTGGTTAGCCTGGTATTATGACATTATTATTTAATTTTAATTTAGGTTTAGGTGGGGTAGGTTTTTAGTTTAGTTTATTTTAAATTAAGGCAAACCACTTTTAGGTTTTAGCTGATTTTGGTAGTTATTATGGTTTAGTGTTTTTTTAAAAATTACAAACCCCATGTGGTTATTTAGTTTATTTATTTATTTAGTTTATTTCATCATTTAGTTTATTTTATTTTTTATTTTCTTTATGATTATTTTTATTTTATTTAGTTTAATTTATTTTATTTTATTTTATTTTTTTTAGGTTTTATCTTATTTTTATAGATCAGTTTAGGCTCTTAGTTTTATCCCAGATTTTATTTTAGGTAGCTTTAGGCTTTTTAGATTTTATTATTTTATTTTTCCATTTAACTAGGTTTATGCTTCATTTATCTTATTTTTTAGATCTTATCTGCTTTTTTTTTTAGATCTTTGTGGTATTGCAGTCAGGGCCTGTGGATTCAGCCTGTGATTTGTGGCCTTGGTTAGGGCTCATGATCAGGGCTCATGCAGGTCAGGGCCTGTGGCTTGCCCAGGTTTATTCTTGTGGTCTGGTTTGGTCAGCCTGCGCTCTGTCCTTTAGGCCCAGTTAGGGCCTGAGGGGCTAAGGCCCAGAGCCTGGCCCAGGCCCAGTGGCAAGGTCAGTGGCTTAGCCTTGGCTCATGGCCTTGGGCAGCCTAGCCCAGTTGTCTGTTTAGTATTTAGTCAGCTTTAGTTTTATTTTGTATCTTAAGTCAGTTTTATAATTGTGTTTTTTTAAGTCGATTTATTTTTTAGTTTTATTTTATTTTATTTTATTTTATCATCCATTTTTATTTATTTTAGTTTTAATTTTAGGTTTATTTTATTTTGTTTAATTTAGATTTTAATTTATTTTATTTTATTTTATTTTATTTTATTTTTTAGGTTGTCTGTGGTTTTATTTTTTTGTTTAGTTTATTTTATTTTATTTATTTCTTATTTTAATTAGGTTTAGTTTATTTATTTATTTTATTTAGGTTTTATTTTAGGTGCATTTTTATTTTGGGGGTTTAGGTTTTTGGTAAGTTTGTGTTTTGTGGATTTAGGGTTTGGTGGATTAGGGTTTAGGGTTTAGGGGGTTTTTTTATTTTTTTTATTTTCATTTTATTTATAGGGTTTAGTTTATATTTTGTGTTTAGGGTTTGTGGTTTTGGATTTTTTTTTAATAGAGAACAAATTCATATTCAACATTTCTTCTTTTTGATTTCATCAACCAAGTAACACACCAAGTTTTGTAAGATACAAGCGACAACATAAATAAAAAATAAGCATGCATAGTGCAAATCAAAAACCCTAGATGACTAAAATCGTCTATATTATAAAGACAGTTCCATAAGTAATAGATCGGATTGGCCGTTCTTCAATTTCTCTAGTTCCCATCAGAACCACCTCAGCCTCTCGAGTAGCAAGATCCACCATCATATCCCCAATCTCTCCCTCTGCCACCACCATGGTTGTAACCTTCGTCGCTCCTCCCACCTCCATAACCACCACTGCTCTGACCACCACCTCCATATCCACCAGCACCTTCGCCTTTGCCACCATCGCCAGATCTAGACTGAGCCTAGTTGACTGTGATGTTCCTATCATCAAGGTTATGCCCATTCTTAGGGTCTAAGTTTAGCTTTAGGTTTATTAGGTTTTAGTGTTTAGGATTATTTTTAAAATTATTTATTTACTTTAGGTTTAGGTTTAGGGGCTGGGGTTTAGGGTTTAGGGTTTAGGGTTAGGTTTTAGTTTTAGGTTTAGTTTAGGGTTAGAGGTTTATGCTTTTAGGGTTTAGGGTTTAGGATTTATGCTTTACAGTTTAGGGTTTAGGGTATTTTAGGGTTTAGGGAGTAGGGCTGTAAGTTTAGTGTGATAGGTTTAAGGTTTAGGGTTAGTTTTAGGGTTTAAGATTTAAGATTTAGGGTTTAGGGAGATTTAGGTTTTTATTTTTTAAAAAACCAATCAAACGCAGGTTTATATATATTAGTTTACTTATTTATTTATCTTAGTATCTTATCTATTTTTTACCAGGGTTATTTTTATTTATATTTAATTTAGCTTATTTATCTTAGTTTATTTATCTTAGTTTGGGTTTTATTTTAGTTTGAGGTTTAGGTGGTCTTTATTTTTTAGTTGAGTTTTTTTATTTTTTAGGTTTGGGTTTAGGTTCAGCCTTTAGGGGGTGTAGGGTCTTAGGTTTTATGGATCACGGCAAGGTAATGGCCCACACTAGGGTTTAGGGTTGAGTTTAGGGTTTAGTTTTGGGTTTGGGTTGTGTTTAGGGTGGTAGGGTTTATGCTTTTAGTGTTTAGGTTTAGGAGTTTAGAGCCTGGGGGTTTAGAGTCACAGCAGTGGGATTAGGGTTTAGGTCCAGGATTTAGTTTTTATTTATTTATTTATTTTATTTTTTATTCTCATTTAGGTTTATTTTTTATTTTAATTTAGTTTAGTTTATTTATTTTAGGTTTATTTATTTTAGTTTGGGTTTTATTTTGTTAATTCTTTAGGTTTAAGTTTAGCTATATTTTACTTAAGTTTTATTTTTATTTTATTTTTTATTTTATTTTTTTTTTAAGGTTTAGGTTTAGGTTTTAATTTATTTTTTTTAGGTTTAGGTTTTAGGTTTTTATTTTATGTTTATTTTTAGGTTTTATTTTTTTATTTTAGGTTTAGGTTTTTTTAAATTATTTTATTTTATTTAGTCAGTTTAGGTTTAGGTTTAGTTTATTTTATTTATGTTTATGTTTAGTTTAATTTATTTTAGTTTTGTTTTATTTATGTTTAGGTTTAATTTACTCTTTTTATTTTATTTTATTTTAGGTTTAAGTTTTTTTTAGTTTTTGATTTTGGTTTTATTTTTTAATTATTTTTAGGTTTAAATTTTTATTTAGTTTTTATTTTTTTTATTTTAAGTTTAATTTAATTTTATTTTACCTTTAGTTTTAATTTTATTTAGGTTTTATATTCTTAGGTTTAATTTACTTTTAGTTTAAATTAGTTGTTATTTATTTTATTTTTTTTGTATTAGTTTATGTTATGTTATTTTTAGGTTTAGGTATAGTTTAGGGTTTAGTGTTTAGGGTTTAGGATTTAGGATTTAGGATTTAGGGTTTATGGTTTAGGGTTTTTTTTTAAAATTAGATAAACCGGTGGGTTTATGTTTTTAGTTTATTTAGTTTATTTTATATTTATTTTTGTTTATTTTATTTTTATTTTTATTTATTTTAGTTTAGGTTTTATTTTAGTTTATTTTTTAGGTTTAGGTTAGGTTTATGTTTGTTTTTTAGTTTAGTTTTATTTTAATTTTTTTAGGATTAGGTTTTATATTTTTATTTTTAAGTTTAGGTTTAGGTTTTTATTTTATTGGTTTATGTTTTAGGTTCATTTTTAGGTTTATTTTATTTTAATTTATTTTATTTAGTTTAAGTTTAGGTTTATTTAGGTTTTAGGTTTTATTTATTTTAGTTTAGGTTTATGTTTATTTTATTTTGTTTTAGGTTTTGGTATTTTTTTTTACTTTAGGGCTTAGATTTTATTTTTATTTTATTTTAGGTTTAGGTTTTTATTTTATTTATTTTTTACTTTTATTTTATTTTATTTTTTTATTTTAGGTTTATTTTAGTTTTTAGTTTAGTTTAGGTTTTGATTTATTTTATTTTATTTTAGTTTTTATTTTTTATTTTATTTTATTTTAGGTTTAGGTTTAGGTTATAATTTAGGTTTTTATTTTATTTTTTATTTTTATTATATTTAGGTTTAGGTTTTCTTATTTGTTTTATTTTTAGGGTTTATTTAGAATAGGTTTAGGTTTTAGGTTTATAGGGGTTTAGGGTTTAAGGTTTAGGGTTTGAGATTGTAGGTTTTAGGGTTTAGAATTTAGGGTTTAGGGTTTAGGGTTTAGGGTTTAGAGTTAGGGTTTAGGTTTTAGATTTAGGGTTCTGGTTTTAGAGTTTTTGGTTTTTTTTTTTTTAAAAAAAAAAGAGAACAAATTGAGATTCAACCTTTCTTCATTTCGATTTCATCAACCAAGTAACAAACCAAGAGAAGTGAGGTAATAAAATTACCTCCTTGGGGCTAGCTAAACCCTCTTGTTCTAGGGATATCCATACTATATACCCATTACCATTCAATCTTATATAAATCAACACATGAATGGAGGAAAGAGAACTCAACATTCATACACTTAAGCTATAAGCACATGCATTTCTTATGTATTTATAACTAGCATCATAACACATATTATTAGTCATTTATAAGCTTTTGAAAAATACATTTGGATTTAATAGTGATAATGACGATATTTTAAATTAAATCAACACATGCAAGCTTCCATAAAGGAAATCCATTTTATTTTACTCAATTTTGAAAGTATAGATGCATGACTTGAAATAACATACCAATTTTAACTTGATTGGAAAAAGGACAATCTATATAAGCATGTAATTCATTCAACCAAACTAGTTCTTAAGGACAATCAAATCAAATAAGATGATTTGAAGCAAACCAAAGCTTCTTTATTAATTAAGTTTTGGATTTGATTTGATTTAAAGAGGAGAAAATGTTGTTATTTTAAACACGCTCCACATTAGTGATTTGATTTAATTTAAGGAAATGTAATTAAGTTGATTTTATGGGTTAATAAAGTTGAACCCTTAATTAGATGAATTACTTACCCTTATCTATGTCACCTTAAAGTAATTAAATAATTATGAGCCAACATGATATGGAAAATAAACTTGCAATGATCCTAGGAAATAAAAGGGGAAATAATTTGCCTCATGATTAATAGTTAGTATTAAGAGACTTAATTAATTACTCTTGTGGTTTCCCACACATGTGGACTAACTATAATATCATTAAATGCCTTTAGGTTATCAAACACCTAAAGATCTACCCCATGATTTATTTAATTCAGGTTTGATGTGATTATGATTTCAATTTGATTCAGTGATTTAATTAATTACATTTTTAGAAAAGGTGAAATGAACATGGGGAAAGGGGTCCCAGCCCTATTCCTTAGTTCACTTACTGTTGAACAATGATTAATAAACTTAATTGACCAATTTGTTATTGTTCATGAGATTAATCAATTAACTTAAAAGAGTAGTTAAGGTTTAATTAGTCAATTTTCCTAATTCAGTGAGCAATAAATCCCAAGAAAATCATAGGAGGCAGAGGTCATCCCATTAAATTAACCCACAAAATTTCATATTAATTGTTTAAGTAATTATAAAGTAATTAAGCTAATTAATTTTGTAATTAAACCTTAATTAAACCTTAATTACTATTCAAAATTAGTTAAGATCATTTTAAATTAATTCTCCTCAAATACCTTTAAAATGAGTATTTATTTGCATTTTTATTTCATGATTTTTTTATGATTTTTAGAAGTTTCAATCATTAAATATGAATAATTAAGCCTAATTAAAGCCTAATCCTATTGGCACCACATGGCGCACTGACACGACCTGCTTTCCACATGACACCATGGGATAGGCTACTTAAAACTTATCCGACTCATTGCCTATGATGGCGAATTTCTCTTCTACCATCTCGATCTAAGATCTATCGATTAATCTCACTTAATAAGATTAAATCATATCAATATAGCATATTTAATCACTATCATTCATTCCAATCACAAAGAATGAATGATGCATGATCAAACGTCACTCGAGTGTGGGAGAATGGAGTCCATCTATCATTGCTCACTTTATCTGAGCTTTCCTGAGCTCAGATCAACTCCAAAAGGATCCCACACCATCATGACATCGATCAGATGGGATCAAATGGTCAAGATGACACAATATGCAAGTTTTCTTCAAAAAGCTCCAACCCATTTTTGCCTAAGGATCAATTTTGGAAGCATACCTCACCGAAGCTCAAGACCAATGGCTCAAACAATTGAGGAAGCTTCATCTAGTGGATACGAAGCCCTATTGAGTAGCAATTGGATCAATTCCTCGACGTTCTCTTAGAAGGCCATGAATCGATTATTTGGAGCTTAGGTTTGATCAAAGTCCCAACCTCCGTGTAGGGTAGCTTGGGAGATAATTCATTCTTGCTCGATGAGGCCTAAGGAAGGAGTGTACAAGTTAATTTGAGTTTGAGAAATGTGAAATTTAAGAAATTGGTGTCTTGTTTTGGATAGAGGGGATGCCATTTTTTGATCAAGGAATGAGCTTAGAGATTAAGAATAGCTCTAGCAGCTCGTCTTGGGTAGCTAGGGCTCTAAGGAATGATTTTTGTGTGTGCTTGAGTGGAAATGAGTGGGTGTATACCTTCCTTAATCTTGATTGGCTGGGATCATGTTTGGCTTGGCTGTCGACCATCTCGTGGAGTCGGGTGGCGTGTAGGAGGTGAGTTGGCTCGGCCTGGTTGGTTAAAGGTGTGGATGTGATTACCAAGGAGGAATCATAGGTGTCCTGATTTTCAAATGCTAAATGAGCTAATTTCACCATCCATGGGTCATGGCCAACCCAACCACCTTGGGTCGCGGTCTTAGTGCCTAGGTGGACCATTGGGAGAGTACCAAGCCAAGGAAAGGAAATGACCACTTACATCGATGATTTGTCTCATGTGATGCCCTTGACCCAAGGGTAGAATGATCATTTAGCATTATATTTTAAAAATGAGCCAAAAGTGGGTTAGCCCAAATTTCAAGTCAATTGGAGTTGATTTGATTAGGTTTGGCTCAATTTGATGTAATTAGGTCAAATTGTTAGTTTGTCAATTGACCAATTGGTCAAATTGGGTCAAACCAAGGGTGTCAAGTATGATCATTTGGGATATTTTGGGTCAATTGGTTTCGTTTAGTTTGGCTTAGATTTGTTTTTGGCTCATTTGAATTCATTTGGGTCAAATAGGTTAAGTTGACCAATTTGACTAACTTGGTAGTTGACCAATTGAAAATGATTGTAGGCTTTGGTTTCAATTAATTTGGACTTTTGATTTAGGCCAACCTTTTTATGCACATTTGGCTAAGTAGGTCAATTGGGTTCGATTAGGTCCAATCATAGCTTTGATCAAGTTCAACATTCAATTTGGAATGAACTTGACCCATTGGTTGCAATCAATTTGATTTATTTTTTGATTTGATCCAATTTGGTCCTTTAGGTCAATTTGGGTCAACTTGGGTCAAGAGGGCCAATTAAGTTTGGTTTGACTTAATTGAAGGTCAAGTCATATTCAAATATTGATTTTGATTTGGTATGAATAATTGGTTTCAAGGGATTTGGCATAGGTTGTAATTTGGCTAGTTTGGGTTCATATTGGTTAAGGGGTTGACTTGGTCAAATGATCAAGTTGACTTGATTTGATCCAATTTGTGATAATTGATCAACTTAGTATGATCAACGATCATGATGGGAAGTTTTTATGGGCTTGGTTCAATCCAATTTGGTTAGGATTAGAACTTGGCTCAAATAGGTCAGATTGGCTACTTTGGATCAAGTGGAATAATTGGGTTTAGTCAACTTGATTTTGGATTGAGTTTAATTTAGTTGAGTTTATATATGGATTTGTGATAGATATATAAATTTGATTGTAAATTTTGGGTAAAATGGGTTTTGGTTCATTTGAACATTTCAAGTCAAAAGTGTTAAGTTGACTTGAGTTGATTTTTTTTGATAATTATAGATTTCATTTATATTTGTGAATATGATTGAAGGTATTGATTCATGAGAAAATCAATTGAATTTGGGTTATGGAATGAAGGAATTTGGCTAAGTCCATGGAGTTGGGTCATGTGGCTTAGTTTGGATTTTGATTTGGTTTGATTAAGTTTTGATGATTTAAATGTATATTTCATTTAAATTTATGAAGATGATTGAAAATATGATTGAGTTATGAGAAAATAAATTGAGTTTGACTTGATTTGGATTAAGATTTGGCTAGGTCCATGGGATAGGTCATATGGCTTAGGAAGGGTTTTGATTTAGTTTGATCATTTGAATATGGCTTTGATTTATATTTAGGAAGATGATTGAAGATATAAATTGATTATGAGAAAATCAATAGATTTTGGATTGATTTGGATTAATATTTGACTAAGTCCATGGATAGGTCATGGAAAGGTTTCAAGTTTGGATTTTATCATGGATTTCAATCATTTGGTTTTGGAATTTGGTTTGGATTTGATTTGAATTTGATTGAACTTGAAGATTTGGATTGGATAGGTAGGTGATTATCTTAATCCCTAACTATAGGTTAACCCTTTTAAGTCTTTAAGCTTAAGTGTTTACCTAATTGATAAGTGTCTTATGAGAAGTCTTAGTGTTAGAAGACTCCTAAGTCTAAAATGGGTTGATTGAATTCCCACTCCAGAAATAAGGTCAATAGGCCTTAGGCTCCATAGTGTTGCCCTTAGAGATAGATGATTGGAAGGCCGATGCCAAGGTTCACATTATAAACTTAGATACATTTTTCAATGCTTTATTTGGGAGACCATGGATATAATATAGTTCCATCCTCTTTACATCAATATATGAAGTTTGTGAGAGGTGTCATCTACTGTGTCAAAGGAGATCCCAAAACATTTATAGTTCATGAGGTTAATATATGAGGATGCGTTTACTACCTCCCTCAAAATCAACAAGTCTATTCTCGAACTTCAAAATTTAAAAAATAAAAGAAAAAGAAAAAGAAAAAAAGAAAAAGATAAAAGAAAAAATAAAAGAAAAAATAAAAGAAAAAATAAAAGAAAAGAGAAAGAGAAAAAGAAAAAGAAGAGAAAAGAGAAAATAAAAAAGAAAATAAAAGGGAGCAAAAATAGACTTGGAGGAAATGGAACCTAACATTTGATTCCACCCAGTTCATTACTCCATTCAAACATATGAGGGTGACTAGACCTACACCGTAGTGGAAGAGGCCAGAGGTAGTCATGGGTGGAAAACCTTTATTATACCACCCAATAGAAGATATGTCAGCCTACCAAGACTACACTTGCTATCCATATAGACTTAGAATCTAGTTCATAGGATGAGTCTTATATAGTTAGTATATATAGCTCTTCTCAGTAGATTCCCTTGAGGTGACACTTGAATCGATAGCAATGAAGACTGGCTCCAAAGCAAAGCATAAGTGTATCTAAACCTATATGTGAAATAGTTTGGCATCTTTGGGAGCCTTAGCTCTAACCCCACTTTCCTATTAAAAAGTTGAGAGTTTGGTAGTTAAGGAATCCCTTAAGTCAACCACAGGTGTGAAGACTCAGAGGTTCTTTTTGGGAGCATCATCTTCAAGTCAAGAAGTTGTTGTAAAAGTTGAGGATGATTCATATAAAGATTTAATAAAATTACCTTTTGATTGGTACTTGCCTTATTTTCATAATTTAGCAAAGAAAGTGTTAATCCCACATACTTGGTCAAAGCATAGGTCAGACTACATCGAAAGAATATGGAAGAACAAATGCAAAAGCTCTCAATCAAGATCAGGATTAGGATTCAGTATAGTAGGGCTAATCGATGATGATGACTTAATCATCACCAATCATTTGGAATGATAGGTTCTTTTCAAATCACCTTAAATCATATGAGAGCAAAAAACTTTAGATGATCCAGATGATTTTGAAGTCAAAGATGCACCACCAAAGTTTGAAGAAGAGATCAAGTCAACCATCGACGAGCTCAAGGAAGTCAACTTAAGAACTTAAGAAGATCTACACCTGACATACATTCTTTGTTGAATAAAAATAAAACCAATGACTTAGTTAGACTATTGACTAAGTTTAAGGGCTGCTTTGCATGCAGTTATAAAAAGATGCCTAGATTGGCTACTAATGTAGCGGTCCATAAACTAGAAATAAAGCCTACTTCTAACCCTATCAAGCAAGCTACTAGATGCATGCAATTAGACATAAAATAATAGGTCATTTCTGGAGTCAAGAAATTGATCGATGTTGGCTTCATCCAAGAAGAAAAATACCCTACCTGGTTAGCCATCATGTTAAAAATAAAAAAAACATATATGTCAATTTTAGGATTTAAATAAGGCATTTCCAAGATATAAATTTCCACTACCAATCTCAAAGCTAATGGTGAACATTGCCTCATCTCATGCAATCTTTCTTTGGATGGATGGCTCATCCGATATAACCAAATAAAGATGGCCCCTGAAGATGAAAGAAACACTACTTTTAGAACCCCGATCAGAATATATTGCTATAAGGTCATGCAATTCAGCCATAAAAATGCCAGTGCTACATACCAGAAGGCTATGACTCAAATCTTTGACAAACTCATTCATCTTCGACAAACATCTAGTTCTAGCATATCTAAAGCAAGCTCATACTTTACTTGCATTAGATGACTCCCTTTGTGCTTTGTTGACCCAAGCTAATGATGAAGGGAAGGAAAACACTCTACTACCTCAACTATCATCTAATCCCCGAGGCTAATAATCCACTCATTGAAAACATTACCTAGCTTTAATCTTTACATCCCAAAAGCTATAGCACTACATGCTTCCTAATAAGGTCAATTTAATCTCTAGGATCAAGCCACTACAATATCTCATGACATGGCAAACGCTATCCAGATGGTTGGCACGACAGTCCATGATCATCTCATAGTTTGACATTACCTTTCTTTGAAAGGACAAACGCTAGTGATTTCTCGAACAACCCACTTCTTTTAACTCTCTATTTAGTGATGATCTCCGTGATGAACAAATCATGAACTTAGGGGATACTTGCATTCACCACCGGAGACATACTTTGATGGTGCATCTTCTTCTCAAAGAGGAGAAGAACCACAATCAACTACTGTGAAAAAATAGTGGAATAGTTCTCTTAACTAACGGATCGTGAGATTATTATCATCATCTATCCAATCCTTGCCCCAACAATGCAAATAAGAGGCTCGATTGTCCGAGTTAGTTGGTACTCTAAGAACATCAACATCTTCAAGGATTCAGTTATTAACCAAATCATTGGGTCCTATAAGGTTATAAAGCCCAAGCTCCACCATAAGTACACCATGGAGTTATTGGCCCAAATTCTAGAGGTTACCATTTATAAGATTCCTTCGTAAGAGAATGTTGTAGCATATGCTTTAGCCAATCTTTCCAAGGAGTTGACATGTTTGGAGGATGAGTCCATATCAATAAAGGTCCAAAATAGACAAGTCTTATCCCTTATTGAGATTGAACTCATAAAAAAAGTACTCTCTTGAAAGAGAGGTTGCTATTTCTAAGAAAGACAAAGAGTTAGATTGGAGGCAACCATTCATGGATTACTTAAATAAAGGCAAACTTTCTCAAGAGAAGTCCCAAGCCCATCAGATGAAGTTGAGAGCACTTTCCTATGCTCTTGTGGATGGTTTCTTGTACCTGTAATATTTCGATCATATGTGGTTACATTATTTAGATAAGCACAAAGCCCATAAGATCATGACCGAGGTACACTCAGGAATATGTGGAGCCAACCATTCTGGTTCGAAGATGAAACCCAAGATCAAGAGACTTGGATACTACTAGCCATCGATGATCAAATATTGTGTGGATATGGGTAGGCGATGCCACCAATGTCAAATACATAGTATCATCCTACACAAACCACCCAACATTCATCCTACATTGGCCTCATGGCCATTCGAAAGTGTTGGGGTATAGTCCATTGATCCTTTTTTTCCAAGGGTCATCGATTCATCTTAGTTACCGACTACTTTTCCAAATGCATGAAGGTGATTCTACTCAGAGAGGTCAAAGCTCAGCATGTGCTATAATTTTTTAGGAATCATATCGTATATAGGTTCGAAGTGTCTCAACAAATTATATCTGATAATGGTACTACATTCAAGAGCACTGAGATCAACAACATTTCCCAAAGACACAACATATATTGGAGATATTCTATCATCAACTACACAGGGCAAACCACTGCGTAAGCCTTCAAATAACTCTCATTCAAATACTAAAGAAGACACTGACACCAACATGCTGTGCATGAGCATTTAGTTGAAGCTTTGTGGGCCTACCATGCCACATATAGAACTCCAACTCAATTTACTCATTTCTCCTTAGTGTATGGGTCTAAAGTCGTTCTACTATTAGAAGTCCAACACCCATCACTAAGGATAGCTGTGGGTAGCAAGATCAGAAAATGCCAAGTTGGGGTTAGAAGAGCTCTAAGATTTGAAGGAGAGACATTTGCAGGCATGCCAAAACCTCTAATTGTACAAAGCTAAAATGATTCAAACT
The DNA here is from genome assembly GCA_021442155.1 of Cymbidium sinense. Classification (NCBI taxonomy): domain Eukaryota; kingdom Viridiplantae; phylum Streptophyta; class Magnoliopsida; order Asparagales; family Orchidaceae; genus Cymbidium; species Cymbidium sinense. Next base: position 186,313,897 of record CM038214.1, read on the forward strand.
CACAACAAGTTGGTCTGTCCTAGAGCTTTTCAAGTAGGAGAGCTTATTTTAATTTTATGGAGACCAATTATTGCCCATTGTAAGATGGGAGGCATGTTTGAACCCACATGGGAAGGCCCTTTTTCCATAGAGAGGCCTACCAAGGAGGATCTTATCACTTATTAACCATAAGGGAGAGAACCCAATGCTTCCAATCAATGGGCACTACTTAAAGAAATATTATAAATCATGTTTGAAAATAATTATAATCAATGAAAATTCAATCTCATCCATGTTGAAAGTATTCTTGTTTATGAATCCGCAATGTTGTGTTTAGGTGTAAGGAACTCGAGCATCCTATCCTTCATCGACACAAAAACATAAACCACACAAACATATAAAATAAACACATATCTTTTATCTCTTTTGAGTTGAGATAACGCCTCCAGGCACTCACTAGATGATGCTCACATGCTACCCTACTAGTGTCACCCCAATGATTTTCATGCTTTGGAGGATGTTATTCTAATATGCTTTCCTTCTTTACTTGGACACTGCACACTAAAAAGTGCCTTAGTTTGGTAGTCCTTACTGCATGGCCTGTAAGCCACCTCATGTAGGCTTCATTTAAGAGGATGTGAGTCTACACTTTCTTCTTAGATTAGCCTTTGTGCACTGACTGGGTTGAGTGTATTTGAGGTTTAGGATAAGTCTCATAATGGCTCCTTCTCTCCTGACTACTTCAAGTCTGGGTCCAGTCATTCCTCGAGCCTCCCCTCTTAGTAGTCACTCTAGGTCATATAGCATTTGGCCACCAATGATAGACTATCCAGATGATTAGTTCCGCTCAAAAAGTTGTAAGCCTACATGCTTTCTTTCATTGATCATCGTACACTGATGGGCACCTTAGGTTGGTTGGTTATCACTATGCTAATGAATACATCACTCATGTTTATGAATACACCTTAGGTTGGTTAGTTCTCTCACCTTAGGATACACCACTCATGGTAGATGTAAGTATGCTATGCTTTCCCCTTGAGTTGGCCATCATACCTATAGGATTTCTTTTTAGGCTCATGATAATGCCCCTAAACACACTCATCTGTCACTATATTTGGATCACATCCCCCATTTAGACACTAAATGGGTTACACTAATTTAATCGATAGCCCCTTCCTAGAAACCACCCTTGTGGTTGGAGAATCCATTTTGTGGATGATTCTCCCTTAGTCCAAGAATCAGAGATAAAGCTGACATAGCTCTTCTTGTGGTCCCTCACACAGCAACATGGTCCACATAAACATATAAACAAAATATATATTCACTTGTGGATTAAGAGGACACCCCTAGTGGTACCTTTTCCCAAGCAGACATCCTATCTTTAGGGCAATGCATGCAAAATTGTCTATAGGAATCACCGACTACTCTTGAGTTGATATAAGTCCCAGATTCACCAGGTAGTCACCTCTAAGTTGGGTTTGATTTGTCAGGCTACCAATAGTCACCCCAAGATTGTTTTGTGCTTTAGTAAGATGTTTTTGCGCCTTCTTCCTAGCACAGCCATTACACACTAAAGGCAACCCCTTAGGTTAGCTAGCTCTACCTCATGACCAGTAGACTATCCCTTTGGATTTATAAATTTGAGGTAAGACAAGTCTGATATTTTCCCTTCTCAGTGGGTCCATTGCACACTAACATGGTCCTGAAATAAAATCTATCAAATTTGATCGAGCTCACATCCCAAAGATATATTCCCTCAATTAAAAAAATAAACCAAATAAACCATATCAAATCACATGAAATTAAGATAAAATTAAGTCTAACTACTTTGAGTTGACATAAGTCCCGAATGAGATTCACTTAGTAGTCACCCAGTGCATCCATATAGTTGGTTGTTCCTCTCTTTGAAAGATGTAAGTCTGCTACACCTTCTTCTTAGCATAGCCATTGCACACCAAAAGGAAACCCCTTAGGTTGGCTACCCTACCCAACAACCGGTAGACTATCCCTTTTGATTTGTAAACCCGTGGTAGGTCAAGGTTAATTTAGCCCATTCTCAGTGGGTCCATCGCACAATGATAGGGTCCATACATTAACTTAGATTAAATAAAACCCAATCTAATTTTCCTCGTTGAGTTATACTATACCCTTCTTCCGGTAGAAAATCATATATAAATAATTCAACAAATAAATCAAATTCAAAATCAGCTCCTAGTGGAGCCAAATTAACTCCCTAAGTAGTGTCTAAATCAAATAAATCCACTGCTTATTCAGTGGATATATCCCCAAACAAATCTATGAAATCAAACTCAAATCTCAATCCCTGGATGGCGGAATTCGCTTCCCTAGTGCAAGGTTCACATACAATCCAAAGTTGAGACTTATCAAATGGATATGCCTCCAATCAATAAAATCAAACCCTTGACCTTAATCCTTTATATTCCTCAACATAGAATGGAATTCTAAGCAAATCTTATTTTTTTCTCTTATGCACACCTTTAATGTTGCCCATAATGTATTCATTCAAATTACATCATCTTAGCATTAATTAACATTGTGTGTGAAATAACCAATACATGCCATATTATACTATTATAATTTATATATATGATGTTATAAGCTATAATATTACACCTCATTAGAGTCACTTAAAAGTAACAAATAACAAAATTTTCTCAAAATATGAATAATGTTCATTTATGATGTAAAATTGTTTATTTTCTATTATAAATGGTACAAAATAGCATAATCTTAGTGTGTTGAATTTGGCCAAATTCTTCCATCTCAATCTTCAAATTAACATTTTTGTGAGTTTTGACCCAATGTATTATAACAAAAGTAAAACATACTAAAATGTATAATAACATTTAGTAACAGTCCACCATATTCATATATATATGAAGTTATATTGTTATGTACATTATATTTTAATATGCTTTCATATAGTATATTATCTTACATTACACCTTCAAATGAATCACTTTAAGCAAGAAATTTATAAAATTTGGTTGTAAAATGAACAGTTATTTTGGATGCAAAATTTCATTCTTTTGATTAAATGACACACCATAGCACATCCCCAATGATGTTCCGTAAGGCATACCTTAAATTCGACCAAATCTCATCATCTCAGCCTATAAATTAGTATTTTTATGAATTATACTAGTACAAAATCTACTACATCATATTATAATAGACTAAAATATGCTAAACAACAAGTAGTAATACACAATAGTATGCTATAATGCATGATGCTACACTATGTTATGGCATCCTATATCATAATACACTATAACATTTTATGTTATATTATATTGCATATAACATCACAGGAGATTGCTTAAGATAAAAAATCATAAAATTAGTCTAAACATTAAAAAACTATATATTTTAGTCGTATCACTTACATATTTTAAATTAAAATAATATATTATGATGCCATCCCTACTTATTATGAATTTGGCCAAATTCCACCATTTTAAAGTATAAATTAATATTTTTATAAATAATGGGCTCACTGAATAATTATAAAATACTAAAATAATTTAAAATCACGAACAATATATATGATATATATTCTATGTTACAACATATAATATTTATTTTGAACATGAAATCTTACTTTTTAGACTACAAGTGGCATAGCACACCTTTGGTACTACGACCTAATTCCCACTTCAAATTTACCAAATTTCATCATGTGATTTATTAAATCAATATTTTTATGATTTATGGCACAATACCATAATATACTAAAACATTTCAAAACATCTTATAACATCCAAAACTACATCACTACATGCTCAAATATATGATGCTACATTATACTATAATATAGGGTATTAAAATATGATTAAGGGTTAGGGTATTAAAATCTCTAATAGTTAAGTGAAAGTCACTTGAAGACATTTTCTTTTGCTACCATAACTATGTTAGAATAGGTCATTCTTTAGATCTACTCCTAATGACATCTTTATTCATGGTTTAGGGTTTTTGATTTAGGGTTAGGGTTTAGGATTAGTTTAGGGTTTAGGGTTAGTTTAGGGTTTAGGGTTTAGTTTTAGGGTTTGGAGTTTAGGGGTTTAGGTTTTGGGTTGTGGGGTTTGGGTTTTACAATTTAGGGTTTAGGGTTTAGGTTTAAGGTTTTAAAGTTTTATGGTTTAGGGTTTAGGGTTTAGGGTTTAGGGTTTAGGTTTTAGTGTTTAGGGTTTAAGGTTTTTAGGGTTTAGGGTTTAGGGTTTATGGTTAAGGTTTAGGATTTACATTTTAGGTTTAGGGTTTAAGTTTTAGTTTAGTGTTTAGGGATTAGGGTTTAATGTTTTTTTAATAGAGAAAAAATTTAGATTCATCATTTCTTCTTTTTTATTTCATCAACCAAGTAGCACCCAAAGTTTACTAAGAGATAAGCAACGACATAGATAAAAAATGAACACTAATAGAGCAAATCAATAACCATAGATAAGTAGAACCATCTCTATTGTAAAGACATAGTTCCATAAGCAGTGGATCGGATCAACAACTCTTCAATTTCTCCAGTTCCCATCAGAACCACCCTCGCCTCTCGAGTAGCAGGATCTGCCATCATATCACTGATCTCTCCCACCACCACCACAGTTATAACTTCGTCGCTCCTCCCACATCCATAACAACCACTGCAGTGATCACCACCTGCATATCCACCAACACCTCCAGACTGCCCACCACCATTATGATAGCCTCTTACACTACCTTCGCCTCCATCACTAAATCTAGACTGAGCCTAGTTGAAGGTGATGTGCTACTGTCTAGGTCCTACCCATTCTTATGGTATAGGGTTAGTTAAGGGTTTAGTGTTTGGGATTTAGTTAGCTTTATTTTGGGTTTGTGGATTAAGGTTTAGTTTGTGGGTTTAGGGTTTAGTGTTTCTAGGTTTATCCTTGTTAGGATTTAGGGTTTAGGGTTTAGGTGGTTTAGGGTTTATGGTTTATGGTTTAAGTTTGTAGTTTAGGGTTTTGTGGTTTTAGGTTTTTTTTTTTTTGGGTTTAGTTTAGGTTGTAAGTTTAGGTCTGGGGTTTTAGGGTTTAGTGTTTATGGTTAATTTTATTTAGGGTTTGGGTTTAGCTTTTAAAAAAATTAAGTAAATTGGAGTTTAGATTTATTCATTTTATTTTATTTATCCGAGTTTATTTTATTTTTTTATTTAGTTTATTTTATTTTCTTTAATTTAGTTTTATCTTAGGTTTATTTATTTAGTTAGGTGTTTTATTATAGGTCATTTTAGGTTTAGTTTATTTTAACTGAGTTTATTTTTAGGTTTAGGTTTAGGTTTCATTTTATTTTAGCTTTGGGTTAGTTTTTATTAGGTTTATTATCAGGTTTTATCTTTTAATTTAGGTAGGTTTATTTGTTTTTAGGTAAGTTTAGGTTTATTTATTAGGTTTATGTTTAAGTTTTAATTATTTTAGTTTAGTTTATCTAGTTTAGGTTTTAGTATTTAGTTTTTATGGTCTTTTATTTTAGGTCTCTCTTTTTTATATAAGTTTATTTATTTTATATATTTTTAGGTATTTTTTAGGTTTATTTTAGGTTTAGGTTTTATTTAGTTTATTTTATTTTATCTTTAAAAATTTTATTTTTAAGGTTTATTTTATCTTTTAGTAGATTTATATTATCTTATATTTTTTTTATTATTTTATCTTGAGGCCCAGCTCAGGTTTTAAGGTCAGGTACACTTTATGTTTATTTAGTTTAGTGTAAATTAGGCTAGATGGGAGGGCCCAGTTTGGGGCCCATAGCCCAGGGCTAAGTTTCAGGCCTAGGGCCCAGGTCAGTGGCCTATTAGGTTAGTGTTTGGCCTAGTCCTGTGCCTCAGGAGTTGTGCTGGTGTGGCCTGTGGCCTGTGAGTCCGCCGTCAGGCTGGGCCTAGCTAGCTAGTGGCTCAGGATCAGGCCCAGGGCCTAGGGTCAGTGGAGTGGCTTAGGGTCTGGGCTAGGGTTCCTTAGGTTTGGTGGTGGTCCAGTTTAGATGGCCGAGTCAGTTTATAGATAGGGCCTGGTAGGCTCATGGCTCAGTAGGATCAGGGCCTAGGACAGATTTAGTGGCCTAGGGTAGGGTAGGAGGGTCAAGATTTTTATTTTTTAAAAACAAACCAACATGTTTAGATTATTTATTTTTATTTAATTTAGTTTATTTTATTTTAGGTTTATTTATTTATTGTTTTTATTTAGTTTATTTTAGGATTAGGTTTATGTTTATTTTAGTTTAGTTTATTTTTATTTTAATTTTGAGGTAAGTTTATTTTAAGTTTTAGGTTTAGGTTTTATTTTAGGTTTATTTTTAGGTTTTATTTTAGTTTAAATTTTTTATTTTAGTTTATTTTATTTTAGTTTAAGGTTTAGTGTATTTTTAGGTTAGTTTAGGTTTTATTTATTTATTTTAGGTTAAGGTTCTTTATTTTATATTATTTTACATTTACTTTTTTATTTTATTTAGGTTTTTTATTTTTTTGGTTTATTTTATTTTTCAGATTAGTTTAAGTTTTAATTTTTATTATTTTAGTTTAGTTTTATTTTAATTTTATTATATTTTATATTTAGGTTTAGGTTTAGGTTTTTTATTTATTTTATTTATTTATTTATTTAGGTTAGATTTTATAATTTATTTTAATTTTATGTTTTATTTTAGTTTAAGCATTTTTTAGGTTTTCAAGTTTGTGGGTTTAGTTTTTTTTAGGGTTTTTTGTAAGTTTTAGTTTAAGGTTTATGGTTTAGGTTTTGGTTTAGGATTTTAGGATTTTGGGTTTAGTTTAGGATTTAGGCTCTCAAGTTATACATTTAAGTTTAGTATTTGGGTTCAGGGTTGTGGCTTGGGTTCTTTTATTTAGTTTTAATTTTAATTTTAATTTTTTTAAATTAAGTAAACTTGAAGGTTTAGGTTTAGTCTATTTTATATTATTTTAGTTTATTTTAATAGATTTTAGTTGGTTTATTTTATTTAGTTTATTTATTTAGGATTTATTTTAGTAGTTTTATTTTAGTTTATTTAGGAGGTTTGGTATTAGTTTAGTTTATTTTATTTTGTTTAGTATTTTTTTATTTGGTAGTTTAGTTTATTTTAGTTGATTTGTTATTTTAGGTTTGTTTAGTAGGTTTAGGTTTACTTAATATTTATTTTATAGGTTTAGGTTTAGTTTAGTATTATTTAGGTTTAGGTTTTATTTATTTTGTATTGTTTATTTTAGTTTAGCTAGTTTATTTTATTTATAGGTTCATTTTTAGTTTTTAGGTTTTATAGATATTTATTTTGAGATTTATGTAGGTAGGTTTAAGTTTTTATTAAATTTATATTATTTTATTTAGGTTTAGTTTTCTTTATTTAGTTTTATGACTTTTTAATTAAGTTTAGGTTTTATTTATTTCATTTTAGTTTAGTTTATATTTTTGTTTATTTTATTTTATTTTCTTTTCTTTTAAGTTTAGATTTATTGTTCAGGGTTTAGGGTTTTGGGTTTAGGGCTAGGGTTTTTTTTTATTTTACTTCAACTTAATTAATTTATTTTTTTAAATTAAGTAAAATTGGTAGGTTTTAGTTTATTTAGTTTATTTTTACTTATTTTAGTTTATTTTATTTTTATTCTTATTAGGTTTATTTTAAATTTATTTAGTTTACTTTATTTATTTTAGGTTTGTTTATTTTAGTTTATTTTTTAGGTTAAGGTTTAGGTTTGAGTTTATTTTTTGTTTAGTTTTATTTTATTTTATTTTTTCGGTTTTGATTTTATTTTTTATTTTTTATTTTATTTTTAGAGTTAGGTTTAGCTTTTTATTTTATTTTTTTTAGATTTAGGTTTTAGATTTATTTGAAAATTTTATTTTTTTTGTTTAGGTTTAGGTTTATTTTTAGTTTATTATATTTTATTTATGGTTGAAGTTTTATTTATTTTTGTTTATATTATTTTTGCTTAGGTTTAGGTTTAATTTATTTTTATTTTAGGTTTAGGTTTTGTTTTTTAGTTTAGGGTTTAGGTTTTATTGTTTATTTATGTTTATGAGTAAGTTTTAGGTTTATTTTTTAGGTTTAGGTTTTTATTTAGTTTTTATTTTATTTTTATTTTAGGTTTATTTTATTTATATTTTAGGTTTAGTTTTTATTTTATGTAGGTTTTTTACTTTTTAGTTTAGTTTTTATTTTTTATTTTGATTTCTTTTTAGGTTTAGGTTTAGGTTATGATAATCCAACATTTTTAGAAAAAAGGGTAGTATAACCATTAGGACCATCCATGGAGTCTTTATTCATACTCTGCAAAGTGTTAATAATTTCAGTCTCAGAAGGTAAGGAAGAAAGCATATTGTTATCATCATCAGAAATAAGATTAGGAAAAACATCAGGCGAAGAAATATCATCATAAGCAACATTTTTATTCAGAAACTCTTTATAAAAGAAAGTAGAATCAAGCTCTTTCTTATCCAAACACCAAACTTCATTAATTTTAATTAGGTGAATATGAATTAAAGCCTTTTCTTTTAACCATGGCATGAAAATATTTAGTATTACGATCACCGTTAGAGGTCCATTTCATAGATGCTTTTTATAGCCAATAGGTCTCCTCCATGTCTTGAAAAAATGTTAACCTATTTTTAGCTTGAGCCAACAAATGAATTTTAGAAGGATCATTAACAACAGCATCTTCCAAAACTATAACCTCAATCTCCATTTCTTTGATATTAACAAAAAGGTTCTTGAAATAATGTTTATTCCACCAATTAAGGCATTGCTTAAGTCTTTTTAATTTGAACCACAATCTCATCATCCCAAAAATAGAATCATTAGGATGGAGAGGTTCACCCGAGTTACTAGCAACAACATCTAAAAATCTATCATCCATGAGCCACATATTTTAGAAGCGAAAAGGGATAGGGGAGGAGGATTTACTAGAAATAGAAATCAAAGTGATAAGCAAGGGAGAATGGTCTGAAAAGGTTGCTTAAGTGCTCCAGAAACTAGGAGAAGATTAATCCACAAATGATCAAAAAGAACCCGATCAAGCCTTTGCCAGAGTCTATAATTATTCCAAGTGAATTGAGACCCACTAAAGCCAATATCAGTAAGATGACAATCAAGGATCATGTTATTAAAATCTTCCATAGAAAATAAGTTTGGAATTACCACCACTTTAGAGGAAGAAGAGATAGTATTAAAATCCCCACCCACAAACCAAGGAGCATCAAGAGAAGAAAAACTAATAAGATCCTCCCAAAGAAGCCATCTGCTATTTCTATTACAAGAAGCATAAACAAATGAACCAAAACAACACCAATTATCTTAAGTAATCTTAACATTCACAACTTGGGATAAATCATCTAAAACTTATAGAACATAGGGACTATTCCAAAAAATCTAAATTTTATTGCTCAAGTTAGCAAAAAAATTACCAAAACCAATCATTCTAGTAATAAAAGAAATGTTAGAAGGAATAATAAAGGGTTCCAATATAGCCAAAAAGGAGATGTTATGAGAATGAACTAAATTTCTAATTCTATTTCTAATAGAGAGGATACCAATCCCTCTCACATTCCAAATTAAGAATGAAATAATTTATTTTTGGCCAGAAGAGCCAGATCTAGTAACTCTGTCAAAGTTAAGAAATTTAGTTTTAGGAGTTTTATTTTTCTTTCTAAAAACCATTTGGAATTTATTAGTCATATCCACAACATCACCATCCAATAGAGATTGTTCAAGATATGTTTGGAATAAGGTTGCACATTTAAAAGAACATTGCAGGACGCTTCACCTTCTTCCAAATCATTATTATGTTGAAGTATCAGATTAGAAATGAGTTCAACATTAGATGAAGAAGTAGTAGAAGGATTAGAACCATTTAAAGCCAAAGTGCCCAAATCATGATTAGAAACTTTATCATTAGTTTTCTCACTATTCAAACCCTCATCAAGGATCATATTTTCTTCAATTAAAGGTGGCAAAGAAGTAGGAATGGAATCATTTGAGATAGAATCATCATCCATAGGTTTTAAAAACATATTATTGTCCATATTATTACCAATATCAGAGAGATTCAAATGTATAGGCCCATTGCAAGGTAATGCATCCTTATTAACATGACTAACATCCAAAAGCTGATCAGGCTTAAGACCACAGCATTGTCCAAAGTAGCAGTGGGAGGATCAAAGCGATGATCCTCGACTTCGAGTAAGGAGTTATCCATTGGAACAACTTTCTAAAGTTTAATCGAGGGCACCTTAAGATTGGGATACAATTTTTTAAGAATGGGTTTGGGTTTCTTAAGGTGAGGATGAACCATAAAGCAATCTGAAACTCCATGACCATGAATTTTGTAATGGGAACAAAAAATAGGAAAATTCTCAAAATCCACTTTTTGCAAATATCCATATTTCTCTGAACCTAGCCAAATTTCCTTTGGAAATTTTTTAGTTATATCCAACTCGACTAGAATAGAACATGGTGCAATATTAGAAGTCACGATCAACTTGAATAGGATGACGAACAGCATAGAAAGAAACTCATGATTAATGAAATGGACACATAAATTAGGAAGAGAAATCCAAACTAGAATGATAGGAAATTCCTCAATATCAAAATGATGCGTCTATTTCAATAATCGTATATGACAATTGAAAACAAAATACGATCGTCGCAAAAAACCTCGAGAATAATCTAAGTAGTTTGAAAGCTGAATCTAGACATGATGGGAATCGATCAATCTGATAGAAAAAATACCAGAGAGTTTCAAGCTATAAAAAAATGATCGAATATTCACCAAAGTAGGATGACGCAAAGAAAATTTACCAACCAACATGAATTCAAAGGGTTTCACAAGCCTTTCCATAATTGAATTAGAACACATTATTATGGGTACAACCTTGAAGGAGGTAGAGATAAGCTCAAGAGACTCACCATCATAATTGACCTTACTAGCAAGAACATCCTTGAAAGACTTCAAAGCTAGCGATGGATTTAATCTAAAGACCCCCAAGGAGTCAGAAATCTTAACGGGAGAAGCCAAAATCTCAAGATTTCCCCATGGGGAAGCAGAAATCAAAGCCATGATCAATAGCGGCACATGATAGGAGAAGTCAAAAGTCGAGAAAAGCTAACGAGAAGGAATCACCAAAGAATCCCAAAAGTCCATAGGAAAAGCCATAAAGGAGACGCGCCTCCATAGGGGAAACAAAATTCACCAAAGCACCAAAAAATAAAGGAGGTTTAGGATTTAGGGTTTAGGGTTTAAAGTTTAAATATTTAGGTTTAGGGTTTAGGGTATAGGGTATAGGGTTTTAGGGTTTAGGGTTTAGGGTAGTAGGTTTAAGATTTAGAGTTTAGGGTTTAAGGCTAGTTTTAGGGTTTAGGGTTAGGGTTTTTTTCTAAAGTAAGTAAGCTTGTAGGTTTAGGTTTATTTAGTTTATTTTTTATTTATTTTAGTTTATTTTGATTTAAGTTCATTTTTATTTTTATTTAGTTTAGTTTTTTATTTTATTTTTATTTATTTAAGCTTAGGTTTTTTATTTTATTTTATTTTTTAGGTTCACGTCTAGGTTTAGGTTTATTTTTTAGTTTAGTTTTATTTTTATTTTATTTTTTTAGGTTTAGGTTTTAGCTTTTTTTTTTAGTTCTAGGTTTAGATTTTTTTATGTTTAGGCTTTAGGTTTATTATTAGGTTTTATTTTTTAGTTTAGGTTTAGGTTTATTTTAGTTTATTTTATTTTAGGTTTAGGTTTATATTTTATTTATTTTAGTTGAGTTTATTTTAGTGTAGGTTTAGGTTCATTTTATTTTTATTTTAGGTTTATGTTTTTTTAGTTTATGGTTTAGGTTTTATTTTTTTATTTATTTTTTTGTTTTATTTTAAGGTTTATAGTTTAGGTTTAGGCTTTTATTAAGTTTTTATTTTATTTTATTTTAGGTTTATTTTATTTTTATTTTAAGTTTAGTTTTTATTTAATTAATTTTTTTAGTTTAGTTTAGATTATTATTTATTTTATTTTAATTTAGTTTTTATTTATTATTTTTTTTTTTTTTAAGTTTAGGTTTATGTTTTAGTTTATGATTTTATTTTATTTTTTTTATTATATTTTGGTTTAGATTTTATTTATTTAATTAAATTTAAGGTTTAATTTAGTTTTGGTTTGGTTTTTGAGCATTTTAGGGTTTAGGGTTTAGGGTTAGTTCAGGGTTTAGCATTTTTTTTTTGATTTAGGGTTTAGATTTTAGGGTTTAGGGTTTAGGGTTTAGGGTTTTATGGTATAGGGTTTAGGGTTTAGGGTTTAGGTTTAGGTTTTTTATTTTAGTTTATTTTTTAATTTTAGGTTTAGGTTTATGTTTATTTTTTAGTTTAGTTTTATTTTTATTTTATATTTTTAGGTTCAGGTTTTTTTAGGTATAAGTTTAGGTTTTTATTTTATTTTTTTATGTTTAAGTTTTAGGTTTAGGTTTAGGTTTTATTTTTTAGTTTAGGTTTAAGTTTATTTTTAGTATATTTTATTTAATTTAGTTTAGGTTTAGGTTTAGGTTTAGTTTATTTTAGTTTAGGTTTAGGTTTAGTTTATTTTAGTTTAGTTTATTTTAGTTTAGGTTTAGGTTTATTTTATTTTTTATATTTTATTTTTTAGGTTTAGGTTTTTTTGTAGTTTAGGGTTTAGATTTTATTTTTTATTTATTTTTAGGATTTATTTTTAGGTTTATTTTTTAGGTTTAGGTTTTTATTTTTTTTTATTTTTTTATTTTTATTTTATTTTTTATTTTATTTATTTTTTTATTTTTTATTCTTGGTTTATTTTATTTTTTTAGTTTAGTTTAGGTTTTTTTATTTTTTTATAATTATTTTTATTAGTTTATTTTATTTTATTTTAGGTTTAGGTTTAGGTTTTAGTGTAGGTTTTTCCTTTCTTTTATTATTTTATTTTATTTAGGTTTAGGTTTTTTTATTTATGTTATTTTTAGGATTTATTTAGTTTAGGTTTTAGTTTTTAGGTTTTTAGGGTTTAGGGATTATTGTTTAGGGTTTAGTGTTTAATGTTTAGGGTTTAGGGTTAACTGTTTAGGGTTACTTTAGGTTTAGGGTTTAGGTTTATACTTTATTTAGGTTTAGGTTTACGTTTTAGGGTTTAGGGTTTGCTTAGGGTTTAGGGTCAGTTTTAGGGTTTAGGGTTAATTTTGAGGTTTAAGGTTAGTGTTTCTTTTATTATTTATTTATTTTATAATTTTTTATTTTTTTAAACTAATTAAATTGGCAGGTTAAGGTTTATTTAGTTTATTTTTTTTAGTTTTTTATTTTGATTTAGATTTTTAGTTTAGTTTAGGTTTTTATTTATTTTATTTTATTTTAGTTTTGATTTTTTATTTTATTTTATTTTTAGGTTTAGGTTTAAGTTTAGGTTTAGGTTTAGGTTTATGTTTTTGTTTAAGTATTTTTTTAATTTATTTTATTTTGGTTTAGGTTTTTTATTTATTTTATTTTTAGGTTTTATTTAGTATAGGTTTAGGTTTTTAGGTTTTTAGGGTTTACGATTTAGGTTTTAGGGTTTAGGGTTTTAGGGTTTAGGGTTTAAGGTTTGGGTTTAGGGTTTAGGGTTTAGGGTTTAGAGTTTAGGGTTTAGGATTTTAGGATTTATGCTTTATGGTTTAGGGTTTAGGGTTTACGGTTTAGAGTTCAGGATTTAGGATTTAACATTTAGGTTTTAGGTTTAGGGTTCAAGTTTTAGTTTAGGGTTTAGGGTTTTGGGTTTTTTTTTAACAGAGAATAAATTTAGATTCAACATTTCTTCTTTTCGATTTCATCAACCAAGTAACAAACTAAGGAAGTGAGGTAATCAAATGACCTCCTTGGGGCTAAAGCACTTGTGTTCCCAGGATGTCGACTATATACCCATTACCATTCAATCTTATATAAATCAACACATGAATAGAGGAAAGAGAACTCAACATTCATACACTTAAGCACATGCATTTCTTATGTATTTATAACTAGCATCATAACACATAATTATTCATTTATAAGTTTTGAAAAATACATTTGGATTTAATAGTGATAATAGCCACGCATATATTAAATTAAATCAACACATGCAAGCTTACATAAAAAAATCCATTTTATTTTACTTGATTTTGAAAAGATGAATGCCTGAATTCAAATGACATACCAAATTTAACATTATTGGAAAGATAATAATCAAATATAAGCATGTGATTCATTCAACCAAACTAGTTCTTAAGAACAATCAAATCAAATATGATTATTTAAAGCAAACCAAAGCATCTTTATTAATTACGTTTTGGATTTGATTTGATTTAAAGAGGATAAGAGAAATCATCACTTGTTGTTTTAAACCCATTCCCACATTAGTGATTTGATTTTATTTAAGAAAATATAATTAAGCTAATTTTATGGGTTAATTAAGCTGAACCCTTAATTAGATGAATTAATTACCCTTACCAATTTCTCCTTAAAGTAATTAACTAAATAATTATGAGCCAACATGATATGCATGGAAAATAAACCTACAATGATCGTAGGAAATAAAAGGGCCTATGCAATTAGCACATGATTAATAGTTAATTAAATTAAGGGACTTAATTAATTACTCTTATGGTTTTCTCAAATGTGGACTAACCATAATTTCATTAAACTCCTTTTGGGTTATTAAACACCTAAAGATCTACCCCATGATTTAATTAATTAAGGTCTGATGTGATTATGATTTCAATTTGATTAAGTGATTTAATTAATTAATTAAATCTTAATTAATTTCATTCCCGACCCTATTCCTTAGTTCACTTATGGTTGAATAATGATTAGTAAACTTAATTAACTAATTTATTACTATTCATGGGATTAATTAATCATTAATTAACTAATTTATTACTTAAAAGGGTAGTTAAAGCTTAATTATTCAATTTTTTTAATTAATTGAGCAATAAATCTCAAGAAAATCATGGGAGGCAGATGTCATCACATTAAATTAACCCACAAAATTTGGGATTAATTTCTCAAGTAATTAAAAAGTAATTAAGCTAATTAATTTTATAATTAAACATTAATTACTATTCAAATTTAGTTAAGATCAATTTTAATTAATTCTCTTATGAAATACCTTCAAAATGAGTATTTATTTGCATTTTTTTATTTCTATATGAATTGTTTTATAATTTTTAGAAGTTTTAGTCATTAAGAATGATTAATTAAGCCTAATTAAAGCCTAATCCTCGTGGTGCCATGTGGGCGACACGCGCACTTTCCATTGGCCTTTGTTGGATACTTAAAATGTATCCGACTCAACACTACGTGGCGACATACTTTCTTAGATCCCACTTAATAGAATTAAATCGGATAAATCTAAGATCTAATCGATCGTTCATTAGATCATGGAATGCATAGTGTGATTTTCATCGAGTGAGGGAGAATGGAGTTCGTCCACCATTGCTCACTTGATTCGAGCTTACCCAAGCTCGGATCAACTCCAAAAGGATCCCACACACGACATCGATCAGAGGTGATCAAACGGTCAAGGTCACACAAGATGCATGTTTTATTCAAAAAGCTCAATCCCATTTTTGCCTAAGGATCGGTTATGGAAGTATACATCATAAGAGCTCAAGACTAGTGGCTCGAACGATTAAGGAAGCTTCATCAAGTGGAGATGAAGCCTTGTTGAGTAGCAATTGGTTCAATTCCTTGACGTTCACTTGGATGGCCATGAACCAATGATTTGGAGCTCGGCTTTGATCAAAGTCCCACCTCCGGTGCTTGGGAAGCTTAGGAGAATATTTTTTCTTGCTCGATGGGTCGTAGGGAAAGTGCGTGCAATGTTAATTTGATTTTGATTGAGAAATGAGGAAGTTAGGTTAAAAATGAGAGTGTCTTATTTCAGGACAGATAGGAATGGCATTTTCTGATTGAGGAACGAGTTTGGTAGCTTAAGAAATGGCTCTAGTGGCTCATCTTGGGTAGCTAGGGCTCTAAGGAATGATTTTTGTGTGTGTTTGAGTGGAAATGAGGAGGTGTATACCCCCTTCATCTTGATCGGATGGTGGGATCATGTTTGGCTTCCAGTGGTTATCTGACCATCTCAGGGAGTCTTGGGTGGCAAGGAGGAGGTGAGTTGGCTCGGCTTGGTTGGTTGAAGGTGTGGAGGTGGCTTCCAAGAAGAAATCATGGGTGTCTTATGGGTTTCAAATCCTTCAATGGGAAGGGTAGGTGATTTCACCCCCAATGAGTCATGGGCAACCCAACCACCCCTTGGGTTGTTGGGCAGTGTCCTAAGTGCCTAAGTAGACCATTAGGAGAGTACCAAGTGGCCAAGGAATGGTAATGACCACTTATATGGTTGATTTATCTCATGTGGTTCCCTTGACCCAAGGTTAGAATGATCATTTGGCATTGGATTTGATTTGGGCAGATTTGAAATGAGTCGAAAGTGTGTCAGCCCAAATTTCAAGTCAATTGGAGTTGATTTGGTTAGGTTTGGCTCAATTTGACTCATTTAGGTCAAATTAGGTTAGGTTGGGTCAAGCTGACTAATTGGTCAAATTAGGTCAAACCAAGGGTTGGGTCAAGTTCATATGATCATTGGGATGTTTTGGTTTAATTTGTTTGGTTTAGTTTGGCTTAGATTTATTTTGGCTCATTTGAATTCATTTGGGTCAAATGGGTTAAGTTGACCAATTTGTCCAAACTAGCCAAATTGGCTTGGGTTGGGTGTTGGTTTGGGTTTAGTTGACCAATTGAAGTTGATTGTAGGCTTTGGTTTCAATTAATTTGGATTTGGTTTTATTTAGGCCAACTTGAACCATTAGGTCAATTTAGGCTAAGTAGGTCAATTGGGTTCAATTGGGTCCAATGATAGCTTTAGTCAAGTTCAACAATCAATTTGGAATGAACTTGAGCCATTGGTTACAATTTGGTTTATATTTTGATTTGACCTAATTTGGTCTTTTAGGCCAATTTGGGTCAACTTGGGTCAAGAGGGCCAATTGGATTTAGTTTGACTCAATTGAAGTTCAAGTCATAAAAATATTTATTTTGATTTAGTATGAATCATTAGTTTTAAAGGATTTGGCATAGGTTGCAATTTGGCTAGTTTGTATTCATATGGGTTAAGGGGTTGATTTAGTTAAATGACCAAGTTGACCTGGTCAAATGACTAAGTTGACTTGGTTTGACCCAATTTATGATAATTGATCAACATAGTGTGATCAATAATTATGATGGGAGGTTTTGATGGGCTTGGTTCAATCCAATTTGGGTAAGATTAGAACTTGGCACAAATAGGTCAAATTGGCCACTTTGGGTCAAGTGGGCCAATTGGAATTAGTTGGCTTGATTTTTAGGTTTTATATATATTTGGGATTAAAATATAAATTCAATTGCAATTGGCTTGGGGTCAAATGGGTTTTGTTTCATTTGAATATTTCAAGTCAAAAGGGTTAAGTTGGGTTTAACTTGGGTTGATTTTGGTTTAGCTTGATGATTGTAGATTTCATTTATATTTGTGAATATGATTGAAGGTATGATTGATTCATGAGAAAATCAATTGAATATTGGTTTTGAATGAAAGAATT
Organism: Cymbidium sinense; assembly: GCA_021442155.1. NCBI lineage: Eukaryota > Viridiplantae > Streptophyta > Magnoliopsida > Asparagales > Orchidaceae > Cymbidium > Cymbidium sinense. The sequence continues at coordinate 186,331,447 of CM038214.1, forward strand.
TGGCTAAGTCCATGGAGTTGGGTCATGTGGCTTAGGTTTGGATTTTGATTAGGTTTGATTTAGTTTTGGTGATTTAAATGCATATTTTATTTAAATTTGTGAAGATGATTGAAAATATGACTAAGTTGTGAGAAAATCAATTTAGTTTGACTTCATTTGGATTAAGATTTGGCTAAGTCCAAGGGATAGGTCATATGCCTTAGAAAAGGTTTTGATTCAATTTGATTTAGTTTTGATCATTTGAATGTAGATTTGATTTATAATTTGGAAGATAATTGGAGATATAAATCTATTATGAGAAAATCATTTGAATTTGGATTGATTTCGATTAAGATTTTCCTAAGTCCATGGGATAGGTCATATGGCTTAGGAAGGGTTTAAAATTTCGATTTGATCATGGGCTTCAATCAGTTGGTTTCAGGATTTGGGTTTAGATTTGGATTTAAATTTGATGTTTGAATTGAACTTGAGGTTTGGTTTGAGAAGGTGAACATGGATTGGATTTGTGATGTAGGGTAGGTGGATTATCCTAATTCTAGGCATAATCCTATAGTTAACCCTTCTAAGTCTTTAGGCTTAGGTTAATTATTTACCTAATTATTAGAAGTGTCTTATATCTAGGGATGTCTTAGTGTCTAGAAGACTCCTAAGTCTAAGATGATAAGATTGAATCCGTACTCTATAGGTAAGTTCAATAAGTCTTCGGATCTATAGTGTTTCCCTTAGAGATAAATGATTAGAAGATCAAAGCCAAGTTTCACATTATAAGCTATGATACATCTTTCAATGCTTTGCTTGGGAGACCATCGATACATGAGAACAACATAGTTCCATCCTCTCAATGTATGAAGCTTGTGAGAGGTGGGAGCGTCTCGTGTCAAAGGAGATCCCAAGCCATTTACAGTTCACAAGGTCATATGAGGAGATGACTTACTACCTCCCTCAAAATCAATATTCTGTGAACTTGGCCAAAGTTTAAAAATAAAAATAAAAAGAAAAAAGAAAGAAAATAAAGAAAATAAAAGAGAAAATGAAAAATAAAATAAAAGGGATCGAAAATAGACTTGGAGAAAGAATTGGAGCCTAACATTAGATTCCACCCACAGTTCGTTACTCTATTCTAACATATGGGTAGGATGACAGGTAGAAGAGAGAGGGAGGAGGAGAGGTCTCAAGGGTGGAAAACCTCTTTATTGACCACCCGAAGATATATCCCGCTACCAAGAGTACCACACTATCCATGGACTTAGAACCTAGTTCATAAGATCAGTCTTATCGTTAGCACACTAGCGACTCTTCTCAATAGTAGATTCCCTTGGAGGTGACACTTGAGCTAGATGATGAATCTGCTCCAAAGCAAAGCATAAGTGTATCCAAGTCTATATGTGAAACACTTAGGAATCAGTTGGGAACCTTAGCTCTAACCCCACTTTCCTCTAAAAAAGTTAAGGGTTTGTTACTTAAGGAATCCAATAGGTCATCCACAGGTGTGAAGACTCAGAGGTTCTTTCTAGGATCATCATCCTTAAGTCAAGAAGTTAATGTAAAACTTGAGGATGATTCATATAAAGATTTAATAGAATTACCCATTGATTGGTACTTGCCTTATGTTCATAATTTAGCGAAAGGGTTAATCCCACATACTTGGTCAATAGGTTAGACTACTTGAAAGAACATGGAAGAACAAATGCAAAAGCTCTTAATCAAGAGGACTAGGATTTGGTATAGTGGGTCCGTCGATGACAATTCTTGTCATCATCAATCATTTGGAATATAGGTTATTTTCAAATCACATTAAATCATATGAGGAGCTATGCTTAAAACTTGAGATGATCTAGATGATTTTAAAGTCAAGGTGCACCGAGTTTGAAGATAAGATCAACTCAACCATCAACATGCTCAAGGAAATCAACTTAAGAATTGAAGAAGATCCATGCCCGACATACATCAATTCTTTATTGAATGAAATTGAAACCAATGACTTAGTTAGGCTATTGACGGAGTTTAAGGACTGCTTTGCATGGAGTTTTGAAGAGATGCTTGGATTGGCTCCTGACGTAGTGGTCCATAAACTAGCAATAAAGACTTCTGCTAACCCTATCAAGCAAGCACCTAGATGCATGTGATTATACATAGAACAATAGGTCATTTCTAAAGTCAAGAAATTGATCAATTTTGGATTCATCTCAGAAGAAAAATACCCTACCTGGTTAGCCAACGTCATCCCAGTTAAGAAAAAGAATGGCCAAATTCACATATACATCGATTTTAGGGATTTAAATAAGGCATGTCCAAAAGATGAATTTTTACTACCAATCACGAATATGATGGTGGACATTACCTCATCTCATGCAGCCTTCTCTTTCATGGATGGCTCATATAATATAATTTGAAGATTAAAGAAACACTACTTTTCAAACCTCGATCAGAATCTATTACTATAAGGTCATGCTTTTCAGCCTTAAAAATGCCTGTGCTACATACCAGTGAGCTATGACTACATTCTTTTATAAACTCATTCATCATCAAGTCGAGTGATATGTCGATGATCTTGTGATCAAAAGTTGAAAATAGGAATACCATCTCTTTGACTTGAGAGTAGTTTTCAAATAGTTAAGATAATTTAACTTCAAAGTGAACCCCTTGAATTGTTCATTCAAAGTAGCTTCAGAGTAATTCCTTGGGTTTGTTGTCCAACACCAAGGAATCGAAATAGATCTAGAGAAGATCAAGGCGATATTAGAAATGCCACCCCCCCTAAAAGTTTAACTCAACTCAGATCATTCCAAGGATGGTTGGCATATCTAAAATGCATTATATCTAACCTATCAAGAAAATTTTAGCCATTCTCAGCACTTGCTAAAAAGTATGCCAAGTTTAAGGGGGATAACAAGTGTGAGCATGCCTTCGAAGACATCAACCATTACCGATGATGATTCTGGCACTCTATCCGGCAAGTCGCTCATACATTACACTGCTATGTTAGATGACTCCCTTGGTGCTTTGTTTGCCCAAGCCAATGATGAAGGGAAGGAAAATGCACTCTACTACCTTAGCTATCATCCAATCTCTATGGAGGCTAATTATCCACCCATTGAGAAGTATTGCCTAGCTTTAATCTTTGTATCCCAAAAGCTACAACATTACATGCTTCCTCATAAAGTGAACTTAATCTTTAGGATCAATCCACTACAGTATCTCATGACATGGCCGACACTATCTGGATGGTTGATAGAATGGTCCATAATCCTCTCACAGTTTGAAATTACCTTCGTACCCCTCTGTGCCATGAAAGGACAAGTGCTAGCGGATTTCTTAGCAGCACACTAACTTCTTGCTGACTCTCTACTTAGTGATGATATCCCCGATAAACTAATCATGAACTTAGGAGATACTAGCATTCACCACTCAGAGATTTACTTTGATGGTGCGACTTCTTCTCAAAGAGGAGAAGAATCACAATCTACTATTCTATGAAAGTTAGGGGTAGGAATAGTTCTCTTTACTCCATACTGTGATGTGGTGAGCTTCTCATATCATCTGTCCAATCCTTATACCAATAAAGAAGCCAAATATGAGGCTCTAATTGCTGGTCTAGAGTTAGCTGTTACTCTAACCATCCAAAACATCAACATCTTCAGGGATTCTCAACTAGTTATCAACCAAATCATTGGGTCCTATAAGGTTATAAAGCCCAAGCTCCATCACTGCCACAAGTACACCATGGAGTTGTTGGCACAAATCCCAAAGGTTACCATTTATAAGATTCTTTGAGGAGAGAACATCGTAACGTATGCTTTAGCCAAGCTTGTCAAAGAGTTGTCCTATCCGGAGGATGAGTCCATATAAATAAAGGTCCAAAATAGACAAGTCTTATGCCTTATTGATATTGAACTCATCAAAAAGTACTCTCTTGAAGGAGTGGCTGCCATTACGAAGAAGGTCAAAGAGTTAGATTGGAGATAACCATTCATGGATTATTTTAATAAAGCAAACTACCTCAAGAGAAGTCTCAATCCCATTAGATGAAGCAGATAGCACTTTTCTACGCTCTTGTAGATGGTGTCTTGTACCAGCGATCTTCCGAACATATATGGTTACATTGTTTAGACAAGCATGTAGCCCATAAGATCGTGACCGAGGTACACTCAAGATTATGTGGAGCCAACCATTTTGGTCTAAAGATGAAAGCCAAAATTAAGAGACTAGGATACTACTGGCCATTGATGATCAAAGATTGCATGGATATGGCTAGGCGATGCCACCAATGTCAAATACACTGTGTGGTCCTACACTAAGCACCCAACATTCTACATCCTACATTGGCCTCATGGTCATTCGAGTGTTGGGGTATCAACATAGTGGGTTTAATTGATCCTCCTCCTTGGTCATGGTTCATCTTAGATGCTACTGACTACTTTTCCAAATAGGGGAAGGTGATTCTACTTAGAGAGGTCACATCTTAGCATGTGCTTCAATTTTCTAGGAACCATATCGTATATAGGTTTAAAGTGTCTCGATGAATTATATTTGATAATGGTATTGCATTCAAGAGCACTGAGATCAACAACTTTGCTCGAAGACACAACATAGATTGGAGATATTCTACCATCAACTACTCAAGGGTAAACAGCCTTAGTAGAAGCCTTCAACAAAACTATCATCCAAATAGAAGACGACAATAACATGGTAAGCATTTAGTTGAAGCCTTGTGGGCCAACCACACCACATATAGAACTCCAACTTAGTCTACTCATTACTTTTTAGTGTATGGGTCTAAAGCTATTCTACCATTAGAAGTCCAACTCCCATCACTAAGGATAGTTGTGGGTAGCAAGATCACAATAGAGAAAAATGTCATGTTGCGATTAGAAAGCTAGAAGGTTTGGAGGAGAGATGCTTGTGGGCATGCCAAAATGTCTAGTTGTACAAAGCTCAAATGATTCAAGCTCACATTAGATTGGTCCATCCTAGAGCTTTTCAAGTAGGAGAGCTTATTTTAGTTCTAAGGAGATCGATTATTGCCCATCATAAGATGGGAGGCATGTTTGAACTCACTTGGGAAGGTCCTTTTGCCATAAATAAGGCCTACCAAGGAGGATCTTATCATCTTATTAATCATAAGTGAGAGCACCCAATGCTTCCAATCAATGGGCTCTACTTAAAAAAATATTATAAATCATGCTTGAAAATAATTAGCATCAATGAAAACTCTTTTTTGAATCAATCTCTTCCATGTTGACAGTATTCTCGTTTGTGAATTCACCATGATGTGTTTAGGATAGATGTAAGGAACCCGAGTGGCATCCTATCATTCATCGACACAACACAAACATAAAACTACACACAAACATATAAAATAAACACATATCATTTCTCTCGGGCTACTCAGAGTTGATATAACTCTCCCAGCAGCACTCACTTAATAGCTGCTCTAGGTATGGCTGATGTACTACCCTACTAGTGTGTCACCCCAATGGTTTTCTTGCTTTGGAGGATGTAAGTGTGCTACGCTTTCCTTCCTTACTTGGCCACTGCACACTGATGAGCACCTTGTTAGTTTGGTAGGCCTTATTGCATGGCTGGTAAGCTACCTCATGTTGGCTTTATTTAAGAGGATGTGAGTCTACTATGCTTTCTTCTTAGATTAGCCTTCATGCACTAATTGGGTTGAGTATATTTAAAGTTTAGGATAAGTCCCCTAGTGGCTCCATCCCTCCTGACTGCTTCAAGTATGGGTCTAGTCCTTCCTCGGGGCAACCCGCTTAGTAGTCTCTCTAGGTCAGACAACATCTATCCTGCCGATGACAGACTATCTTGATGATCATTTCCACTTGGAAAGTTGTAAGCCTACATGCTTTCTTTCTAGATTGATCATTGTACACCGACGGGCATGTTAGGTTGGTTGGTTCTTATTATGCTAATGGATACACCACTAATGCAAACAGATACACATTAGGTTGGTTGGTTCTCACACCTAGGAATACACCATTCATGGTAGATGTAAGTCTGCTACAGTTTCTCCTTGAGTTGACCACTCTACACCTATAGGCTTTCTTTTCTAGGGCTCAGGATAATGCCCCTAGTAGCACCTCCCCTGTGGTCACTATATTTGGATCATGTCCTTTCTGACCCTATTTAGATACTACTCAGGTTACTATCAGAATGGATAGTTCCCCTTTCTGAGTAATGACCCTTGTGGTTGGAGAATCCATCTTGTGGATGTGCAAATTATCCCTTGGTTTACTAAACGAGATAAAGGCCACATATCCTTCTCAGTGTGGTCCCTCGCACACCAATAGGGTCCACGTAAACATATAAACAAAATATATATTCACTTGTGGATTATGAGGACACCCCTAATGGTACTTTTTCCTAAGCAGACATCCTATCTTTAAGGCGGTCAACAAACTCCCAATAGGAATCAATACTCTTAATATAAGTCCCAGCCAGAGTCAACCCTAAGTCGGGTTTGATTTTTTATGCTAACAACAAGTCACCCTAGCGATTGTTCCCTGCTTTAGAAGATGTAAGTCTACTACACCGTCTTCTTAGCATAGTCGTTGCACACTAAAAGGAAACCCCTTAAGTTGGCTATCCAACCTTCTAAAGACATATGGTCCATTACACCCACATGATCCATAAATTAAATATATTAAATTTGATTGATCTCACATCCCCATCGAATATGCCCTCAATCTAAAATCAAACTAAACCAAACAAACCATATCAAATCACATGAAATTAAAATAAAATTAATCCTGACTACTTTTGAGTTGACATATGTCCCCAGTGGCATTCACTTAGTAGTCGCCCTAGGTCATGTTTAATTTGTTGTGCATCCAATAGGTCACCCCAGCAGTTGTTCCATACTTTGGAAGATGTAAGTCTGCTATGCCTTCTTCCTAGCACAGCCATTGCACATCAAAAGAAAACCCCTTAGGTTGGCTAGCACTACCCCGCAACCGGTAGACTATCCCTTTAGATTTATAAACCTGAGGTAGGTCAAGGCTGATATAGCCTCTTCTTAGTGGATCCATCGCACACCAACAGGTTTCATATATTAACTCAGATTAAATTGAACTCAATCTAATTTTCCCCAATGGAGTTAAATCACACCCTTCTCCCCAGTGGATAAATCATATATAAACAATTCAAGTGAACAAATCAAATTCAAAACCAACCTCCCCAGTGGAGTCAAATTAAATAAACTCCCCTAGTAGAGTCTAAATCATAGAAATTCAACTAAACTCTTATCCCAAGTGGATAAATCTCCAAACAATTCTATGAAATAAAACTCAAATCCCAATCTCCAGTGGATAGCCTGAACCTGCTTCCCTAGTGGAAGGCTCATATACCCGATCCCCAATGGACTCGAGCCCATATCTCTAGCAGATATGCTTCCACTTTAATTAAAACAAAATAAATTAAAGTTGATTCGATCTTAATCTCTGATGGATTATAGATTCTTATCCCCAATGGATCTTCTTTCCATAAATCATATAATCAAATCAAATTCAAACCTTATCCCTACTAGATTTTCCTCTTTTAGGCCTCACATAGACCCTCACATGTCATATCCAATGCATGTGATCCCTATGGATCTCCCTCCATGTCCTTGACATGGAATTCTCATCAAATCTTATTTCTTCTCTTATGCACCCCTTTAATACTTTAACCAAAAGCCTAACAATGTATTCGTTCAAATTACATAATCTTAACATTGCAATCAACATTTTATTATTTTTGATTGTACAAGTTCAAACTAACTATACAATATCATGCTAAACATATTATAGTGTGAATTAACACACTATATTATATTATAATATATGATGTTATATTATAATTTGCTATAATATAATATATTGTCCAACATTACACCTCATTAGAATCACTTAAAAGGAACAAATAATAAATTTTTCTCAAAATATGAATAATGTTCATTTTGAATGTAAATTTGTTATTTTTCTATTAGAAATGGTACAAAATAGCATAATTTTGGTGTTTCTTCTTGGTGTGTGTCATGAATTTGGCCAAATTCTTCCATGTCAACCTTTAAATTAACATATTTATGAGTTTTGACCCAATGTATTATAACAAAAGTAAAATAGACTAAAATGTACAATAACATTTAGTAACACACTACAACATTCATATATATGTGAAGTTATATTTTTATGTACATTATATTTAGAAATGGTTTCATATAATATAATATCTTACATTACACCTTAAAATGAATCACTTTAAGCAAAATATTTATAAAATTTGGTTGAAAAATGAACATTTATTTTGGATGAAAAATTCCATTCTTTTGATTAAATGACACACCATAGCACACCCCAATGATGTTCCCTAAAGCTCAACTTAAATTTGGCCAAATCCCATCATCTCAGCCTATAAATCAGTATTTTCAGTGTAGGCTTGATTGCATGATTGTAAAATACTAAAATAATTTAAAATGTGTAGAATAATATATTATGATATATGATGATATACTATGCTATAACATATAATATTTATTTTAAACATAAAATCTTACTTTTCAGAGTACAAGTGGCATAGCACACCTTTGGTACTACAACATAATTCCCACTTCAAATTTAACAAATTTCATCATCTGATTTATTAAATCAATATTTTTATGATTTATATTAATATAGACTATAGGGCACAATACCATAATATACTAAATAATTTCAAAACATCTTATAACATCCAAAAACACATCACTACATGCTCAAATATATGATACTACATTATACTATAATATATGGTTTTATAATATGATTTAGGGTATCCAAATCTCTAATAGTCAAGGAAAAGTCTCTTGAATACATTTTTTTAGCTACCATAACTATGATAGGAATAGGTCATTCTTTAGATCCACTCTTAATGATATCTTAATTCAAGGTTTAGGGTTTAGGGTTCATGTTTAGGGTTATTTTAGGGTTTAGGGTTTAGGGTTTAGGGTTAGTTTAGGGTAGGGTTTAGGGTTTAAGGTTTAGGGTTTAGGGTTTATAGTTTAGGATTGTAGGTTTTAGGGTTTAGGGTTTTAATGTTTAGGGTTTAGGGCATATAATTTAGAGTTTTAGGGTTTAGGGTTTGGGGTTTAGGATTTAGGGTTTATGGTTTAGGGTTTAGTGTTTAGGGTTTATGGTTTAGGGTTTATGGTTTAGGTTTTAGGTTTAGGGATTAAGTTTTAGTTTAGGGTTTAGGGTTTAGGGTTTAGGTTTAAGGTTTAGGGTTTAAGTTTTAGTTTAGGGTTTAAGGTTTATTTTCTTTAATAAAGAACAAATCTCTTAAACTAAATTAAATTAAATCTAAACCTTAAATCTAAATCTAAACTCTAAACCTAAATCTAAACTAAACTAAATCTAAACTCTAAAATCTAAACTAAATCTAAAAATCTAAACTAAAATCTAAATCTAAACTAATTCTAAACTAAATCTAAATTAAACTAAACTAAACTAAGTTTAAACTAAATCTAAAAATATAAACAAAATCTAAATAATTTAAACTAAATGTAAACTAAATCTAAAATATAAAATTGAAACTAAACTAAACTAAATCTAAACTAAATAAACTAAATCAAAATTCTAAACCAAATCTAAAAAAACTAAATTAAATTTAAAATCTTAAAACTAAATAAACTAAAAATCTAAACTCTAAAAATAAAAAACTAAACTAAAGTCTAAATCTAAAATCTAAACCCTAAATTAAACTAAAATTTAAAATCTAAACTAAATAAATCTAAACAAAAAAAATCTAAACTAAACTAAACTCTAAACTAAACTAAATCTAAAATCTAAACCCTAAAAAATATAAACTAAACTAAATCTAAAAATAAACTAAAATCTAAATCAAAACTAAACTAAAGCTAAACTAAATCTAAAAACTAAATAAAAATTCTAAACTAAAATCTAAATTTAAACTGAATTAAATCTAAAAATTTTAAAAATTCTAAAATAATTTAAAATGCATAAAACAATATAATATGATATATGATGTATTACTATGCTACAACATATAAAATTTATTTTGAACATAAAATCTTACTTTTTAGACTATAAGTAGCATAGCACACCTTTGGTACTACAACATAATTCCTACTTCAAATTTTACAAATTTCATCATGTGATTTATTAAATCAATATTTTTATGATTTATATTAATATAGATTACGGGACACAATACCATATTATACTAAAACATTTCAAAACATCTTATAACATTTAAAAACACATCACTACATGCTCAAATATATGATGCTACATTATATTATAATATATTATATTATAATATGATTTAGGGTTTGGGCTTAGGGTACTCAAATTCTAATAGTCAAGGAAAAGTCTCTTGAAGGCAATTTCTTTAGCTACCATAACTATGTTAGGAATAGGAAATTCTTTAGATCTACTTCTAATGGCATCATTATTCAAGGTTTAGGGTTTAGGGTTTATGGTTAGGGTTTAGGGTTAGTTTAAGGTTTATGGTTTAGGGTTAGTTTAGGGTTTAGGTTTAGTTTGGGGTTTAGGGTTTAGAGTTTAGGGTTGTAGGTTTTAGGATTTAGGGTTTAAGGTTTTACAATTTAGGGTTTAGATTTTAGGGTTTTAGGGTTTAAGATTTATGGTTTAAGGTTTAGGGTTTAGGCTTAGTGTTTAGGGTTTAAATTTTTTACGGTTTAGGGTTTATGGTTTAGGTTTTAGGTTTAGGGTTTAAGTTTTAGTTTAGGTTTTAAGGTTTATTTTTTAAGGCTTATTTTTCTAACATTTCTTCTTTTTAATTTCATCAACCAAGTAGCATCCCAAGTATTTGAAGAGATAAAAAATGTCATAGATCAAAAATAAGCACTCATAGAGTAAATCAAAAACCCAAGATAAGTAGAACAGTTTCTACTATAAATACATTATTTCATAAAAAGCATATCAGATCAGCCATTCTTTAGTTTCTGTAGGTCCCATGAGAACCACCCTCGCCTCTCGAGTAGTTGGATCCTCCATCATATCCTAGATCTCTCCTTCTGCCTCCTGCCTCCATATCCACCATTACTCCAACCACTACTTCCATATCCATCAGCATCTTCAGATCCCCCATCACCACTGTGATAACCGCCTCCTCCACCTTCTCCACCGGTAGATCTAGACTAAGCCTAATTGATGGTCATGTTCCTGTCGTCAAGGTTCAACCCTTTCTTAGGGTTTATGGTTAGTTTAGGGCTTAGAGTTTATGGTTAATTTAGGGTTTAGGGTATGGGGTTTAGGGTTTAGGTTAGGGTTTATAGTTTAGGGTTTAGGGTTTTAGGGTTAAGGGTTTTAGGGTTTAGGGTTTAGGGTTTAGGATTTAGGGTTTAGAGTTTAGGGTTTTAGGGTTTAGGATTTTAGGATTTAGGGTTTAGGATTTAGGGTTTAAGGTTTAGGGTTTAGGGTTTAGATTTTAGGGTTTTAGGGTTTGTTAGTTTAGGGTTGTAGGTTTAGGGTTTAGGGTTTAGGGTTTGTTTTAGGGTTTAGGGTTTAGGATTTAAGGTTTAGGGTTTTATTTAAAAAATTATGTAAACTAGTAAGTTTAGGTTTATTTAGTTTATTTTTTATTTATTTGAGTTTATTTTATTTTTTATTCTTATTTATGTTTATTTTTTATTTTTAATTAGTTTAGTTTATTTATTTTAAGTTTATTTATTTTAATTTAGGTTTTTTTTTGTTTATTTCTTAGGTTTAGGTTTATTTTTTAGTTGAGTTTTATTTTTATTTTATTTTTTGGGTTAAGGTTTTATTTTTTTATTTTTAGGTTTAAGTTTAGGTTTTATTTTCTTTTTTAGATTTAGGTTTTAGGTTTTATTTTAGTTATATTTTAGGTTTTATTTTTTTAGTTGAGGTTTTTTTTTTTTGTTTATTTTTATAATTTTATTTAGTTTAGGTTTAGGTTTAGTTTATTTTAGATTTAGGTTTATTTTATTTTGTTTATTTTATTCTTATTTTAGGTTTAGGTTTTTTTTAGTTTAGGGTTTAAGTTTTATTTTTTATTAATTTTTATATTTATTTTTTATGTTTAGGTTTTTATTTAGTTTTCATTTTATTTTATTTTAGGTTTATTTTATTTTTAGTTTTTATTTTATTTAGATTTTTTATTATAGTTTAGTTTTATTTATTTATTTTATTTACTTTATTTTTATTTTTTTTACTTTTAGGTTTAAGGTTTTAGTTCAGTTTTATTTTATTTTTATTTTTTATTTTAGTTAGGTTTAGGTGTTTTTATTTATTTTATTTTTAGGTTTTATTTTGTTTAGGTTTTAAGGTTTAGGATTTAGGGTTTAGGTTTAGTGTTAGTTTAGGGTGAAGCATTTAGAATTTAAGGTTAGTTTAAGGTTTAGGGTTCAGGGTTAGTTTAGAGTTTAGAGTTTAGGTTTAGTTTATGGTTGAGGGTTAGTTTATGGTTTAGGATTTAGGGTTTAGCATTTGGGCTTTAGGGTTTAGGGTTGTAAGTTTTAGGTATTAGGGTTTAGGTTTTCAAATTTAGGGTTTAGGGTTTAGTGTTTAGGGTTTATAGTTTAGGGTTTAGGGTTTAGGGTTTAGGGTTTAGGGTTAAGTGTTTAGGGTTTAAGTTTTTTAGGATTTAGGTGTTTATGGTTTAGGTTTTAGATTTATGGTTTATGTTTTAATTTAGGTTTAGAGTTGATGGTTTAGGGTTTAGGTTTTAAAGTTTTTTTAAATAGAGAACAACTTCAGATTCAACATTTCTTCATTTTAATTTCATCAACCAAGTAGCACCCCATGTTTTCTAAGACACAAGTGATGACATATACCAAAAATGAGCACCCATAGGGCAAATCAATAACCAAGATAAGTTAAACCATCTCTATTATAAAGACACAGTTCCATAAGCAACAAGTTGGATTAGTCGTTCTTCAATTTCTCCAGTTCCCATCAGAACCACCCCCACCTCTCGAGTAGTGGGATCTGCCATCATGTCCCTGATCTCTCTCTTTGTCACCACCACGGTTGTAACCTCCGTTTCTCCTCTCACCTCTATAACCACCACTGCTCTGACCACAACCTCGATATCCACTAGCACCTCCAGATCCCTCACCACCACTGTGATAATCATCGCATCCGCCTTTGCCTCCACCAACAGATCTAGACTGAGTCTAGTTGACAAGGATGTTTTAATCAGTTTAATTTATAGGGTTTAGGTTTGGGATTTAAGTGTTTAGGTTTGGTTTGTGGGTTGGGTTGTGTGGTTTAGGTGTAGGTTTAGAGTTTGGTTTGGTTTAGTTTAGGTTTTTTTAGGTTTTAGGTTTATTTATTTATTTTTTTTATTTTATTTAAATTTAATTATTTTAATTTATTTTAATTTTAATTTATTTTATTTTATTTTATAGAAGTTTAAACTTAAGTTTTAAGTTTATTTTAGGTTTATTTTAGATTTTATTTTTAGTTTAGGTTTAGGTTCAATTTTAGTTGAGTTTTTTATTTTATTTTATAGGTTTTGGTTTAACTTTATTTTTGGTTTTATTTTATTTTTTTTTTAGGTTTCGTTTATAGGTTTTTATTTTACATTTATTTTAGGTTTTATTTTTTATTTTAGGTTTAAGTTTTTGTTAGTTTATTTTATTTTATTTAGTTTAGGTGTAGGTTTAGGTTTTTTATTTATTTTAGTTTAGTTTATTTTAGATTAGGTTTAGGTTTATTTTATTTTATTCATTTTATTTTTATTTTAGGTTTAGGTTTTTTCAATTTAGGGTTTACGTTTTATTTTTTATTTATCCTTGGGGTTTAGTTTTAGATTTATGTTTTAGGATTAGGTTTTTTTTATTTCAGTTTTTTTAGTTCTTATTTTATTTAGGTTTTAAAATAATATAGCCCCTTCTGCCTACTCTTAAACCCTAAACCCTAAACTGTAAAACCCTAAATCATAAACCCTAAACCCTAAACACTAAACCCTAAACCCTATAACCCTAAACCCTAAACCCTAAACCCTAAACCTTAAAACCTAAACCCTATAACCCAAAACTCTAAACCCTAAACTAACACTAAACCCTAAATCCTAAACTCTAAATCCTAAAATCCTAAACCTTAAACCCAAAATCAGAAACCCTAAACCCTAAACGCTAAACCCAGAAACCTATAACCCTAAAACCTTAAACTTTAAACCCTAAACCTGAAACCCTAATCCCTAAATCCTAAAACCTACAACCCTAAAAATAAAATAAATAAATAAACCTAAACCTAAACTAAATAAACCTAAAATTAAATAAATAAAATATTCTAAACCTAAATAAAATAAAATAAAATAAAATAAAAACCTAAACTAAATAAAACTGAAAAAATAAATAAATAAAAAAACCAAAACCTAAATAAAATAAAATTATAAAAATAAAATACAAACCTAAACTAAAACATAAACCTAAACCTAAAAATAAAATAAAACAAAAAATAAACTAAACTAAAATAAAATAAATAAAAACCTAAACTAAACTAAAAAAAATAAAAACCTAAATAATTATTTAGTTTTTATATGTTCATAATATATAGCATTTCGTCATATAACCTGAAGTAAGAAAATATAGGTAGCTAAGCTCTACCCTTATACAACATTGAATATGAAATAATAATTATAATTGTATTAAATTCTATGGGTGTCTTCTTACTTCATATCTCCATTTCAAATTTGGTTCCTTCTTTGATTTGGTTGGTTCCTGCTTCAAAGACATCACAGGGCACCCTAAGACAAAGCCTTCTGGACACTGCTCATCCTAATCCCCCATAGCACTAATCCTAATTCCTATTGCAAAAATTACATTTATGTTAGAAAAGTAAATCTAACTATACCTGTAAAATAGAGGTTAGCTAAATATACATATAATCCCAAGAAATTATATTTATAATTTGGACTTAGCACCAGGGTTAACTAAGTCCCACCTATCCTAACTTGGATTATGCTTAATGATTTATGTAACCTACAAAGAGCGCATTCACATTTATTTTTAAGCATCTTTTAAGCATAATCCTCTACAGAAAACATGATTAGGCTACCATTGGCCTATCATCCGGTCTATGAAGCATACACCCTAATATAAAATAATATATTAAAAACAAAACATACATCACATCATACATCATCCTAACTTAGAGAAGTGGCGAATTAATTCTAATGTGTGTATTAAGGCTTCGTGGTAAGTCTTGTTAGGCATTCTATATTTTTAAGTGTAAGGATTCAATTTAACTTGAAAGGTTGATTTTACTTGAAGTAGTTTAACATATTTGAGAATTTTAATTTGTTTTTCTTTTGTTTTATTTGATTGCACTTAGCAACTTAGTGTTATAAAGAAAGGGAAAGAGGATTGCCCTTTTTCATCCCTACCTTAAGTCACTCTCTAAAGTATATTAATTTGATTTAGTTTTTTTTTTGTGAATGCTTATTAAATGATTTAATTAATCTTGAGTTTAGGTTCACTTTAAATAATCCTATTCAAAATAAAAGGCATTTTAAGATTAATTTAATTGAATTACTACC
Organism: Cymbidium sinense; assembly: GCA_021442155.1. NCBI lineage: Eukaryota > Viridiplantae > Streptophyta > Magnoliopsida > Asparagales > Orchidaceae > Cymbidium > Cymbidium sinense. The sequence goes on from CM038214.1 coordinate 186,346,963, forward strand.
ACATGACATATATTAAATCATTCCTTTCCATCACATCTAACATGCATGTGATTTATTCCTAAGTGTATCTATACATGCAACATATTTTAGCACACTTAAATGATGAGTGTATGTGTATGTTTAGAATTTATATTTTATTTGATTGAATTATTTAAACATATTAATTTAAAACTTTATCCAAATTCTTATACAAAAAGGGCATAAGAATGAAATTAAATAGGCATGTGTCATTGTTAAACTAGGGAAGTAAGGTAATCAAATGACCTCCTTAGAGCTAATTAAAGCCTCGTATTCTCAGGATGTCCATATTATATACCCATTTGCATTCAAACATGTAAATTCATATACATGAACAAATAAACCAAGACCTTTAAGTTTACTTAATTTAAAATAAAAAATAAAAAATAAAAAATAGAAAAAATAAACCCTCACCCTAAAACTAACCCTAAGCCCTGAACCCTAAACCCTAAACACTAAACACTAAACCTACAACCCTAAACCCTAAACCCTAAACCATAAAACCCTAAACCCTAAACCTTAAACCCTAAACCCTAAAATCATAAACCCTAAACATTAAACCCTAAACTCTAAACCTTAAAACTTATAACCATAATCCCTAAGCCCCAAACCCTAAACCCTAAATCATAACCCCTAAACTAACACTAAACCTTAAACCCTAAACCCTAAACTAACCCTAAACCCTAAGAATGGAAAGAACCTTAATAACAGGAATAGCACTATCAGCTAGGCTTAGTCTTGATCTAGCGGTGGAGGTGAAGGCAGAGGTGACAGTTATCGTAGTGGTGATGGGGGATCTGGAGGTGGTGGTCAAAGTAGTGGTGGTTATAGATGCAGGTGGAGCGATGGAGGTTACAGCTGTGGTTGTGGTAGAGGGAGAGAGCAGGGATATGATGGTGATCTTACTACTCAAGAAACTGAAGAATGATTGATTCAATCTGTTGCTTATGGAACTGTGTCTTTATAGTAGAGAAAGTTCTACTTATCTAGGGTTTTTGATTTTCTTTATGTGTGATCATTTTTTATCTATATCATCGCTTGTGTATTAGAATACTTGGGATGCTACTTGGTTGATAAAATTGAAAAGAAAAAATGTTGAATATGAAATTGTTCTCTATTAAAAAAAACCTTAGATCCTAAACCCTAAACCTAAACTAAAACTTAAACCCTAAACCTAAAACTTAAAACCTAAGCCCCAAACCATAAACCCTACACCCTAAAAACCCTAAACCTTAAACATTAAATAGTAAACCTTAAACTATAAACCCTAAACCCTAAACACTAATCCCTGAAACCCTAAACCCTAAACCCTAAACCCTAAAACCATAAACCCTAAACTCTAAAACCTACAACCCTAAACCCTAAACCCTAAACCCCAAACCCTAACCCCCAAAAACTAAACTAACCCTAAACCCTAAACTAACCCTAAACACTAAACCTTAAACCTTGAATAAAGATGCCATTAGGAGTAGATCTAAAGAGTGACCTAATCCTAACATAGTTATGGTAGCTAAGAAAACTATCTTCATGAGACTTTCCTTTGACTATTAGAGATTTCCCTAAACCTAACCCTAAATCATATTATAATACCAAATATTATATAATTTAGCATCATATATTTGAGCATGTAGTGATGTGTTTTTGATGTTAAAAGATGTTTTGAAGTGTTTTAGTATATTATGGTATTATGCCCAATAGTCTATATTAATATAAATCATAAATATATTGATTTAATAAATCAGATGATGAAATTTGTTAAATTTGAAGTGGGAATTATGTTGTAGTACCAAAGGTGTGCTACACCATTTGTAGTATAAAAAGTAAGATTTTATGTTCAAAATATCTATTATATGATAAAGCATAGTATATCATCATATATCATAATATATTGTTCTAAGATTTTATGTTCTAAACTAAAAAAAATGAAAAACCTAAAATAAACTAAACATATTAGAGTTAGTTTGTTCTTTGTTCCTTTTAAGTGATTTTAATGAGGTCTAATGTTATATAATATATTATATTATAGAAAATTTTAATATAAAATCATATATTATAATATAATATAGTATGTTAATTCACATTATAATATGTTTAGCATGATATTGTATAGTTAGTTTGAGCTTGCACCATCACAAATCATAAAATGTTATTTATAATATTAAGATGATGTAATTTTAATGAATACATTGTTCAACTTTTGGTTGAAGTATTAAAAGTGTGCATAAGAGAAGAAATAAGATTTGATGAGAATTCCATGTCAAGGACATGGAGGGAGATCCGTTAGGGGATCACACATGCATTAGACATGACATGTGAGGGGTCTATGTTGAGGACATAGAAGAAGAAAATCTTCTAAGGATAAAGTGATAAGAATTTATAATACATTAAGGATTAAGATTGAATCAACTTTAATTTGTTTTATTTAAATTGATTTGGAGGCATATCTACTAGAGATATCAACTCGAGTCTGATGGGGATCAGGTATATGAACCTTCCACTAGGGAAGCGGGTTCGGGCTATCCATTAGGGATTGAAATTTGAGTTTGCTTTCATATATTTATTTGGTGAAGTATACACTAGGAATAAGAGTTTGGTTGGATTTCTTTGATTTAGACTCTTCTAAGGGAGTTGGTTTAATTTGGCTCCACTAGGGAGGTTGGTTTTGAATTTGAATTGTTTGCTTGACTTATTTTATATAATTTGGGGCTCCATTGGGGAGAAGGGTGTGTTTTAACTCCACTGGGAAAAATTAGATTGGGTTTAATTTCATCTGAGTTAATGTATGGACCCTGTCGGTGTGGATCGACCCACTGAGAAGAGGCTATATTAGCCTTGACCTACCTAAAGTTTACAAATCCAAAGAGATAGTCTACCGGCTCTAGGGTAGAGCTGGCCAACCTAAGGGGTTGCCTTTCAATGTGCAACATCTATGCTAAGAAGAAGGCATGGCAGACTTACATCTTCCAAAGTGAGGAACAACCGCTTGGTTGATCTATTGGATGCACAATAAATTGAACCTGACCTAGGGCGACTACATAGTGAATGCTGCTGGGGACTTATGTCAACTCAAAAGTAGTCAAAGTTAATATTATTATAATTTCATGTGATTTGATAAGGTTTGTTTGGTTTAGTTTGATTTTAAATTGGGGGCATATCCACTGGGATGTGAGCTCGATCACATTTAATAGATTTAATTTATGGACCATGTTGGCGTGGGATGGACCCACTGAGAATAGGCTATATTGGACTTGTCCTATCTCAAATTTACAAATCCAAATGGATAGTCTACTGGCCATGGGGTAGAGCTATCCAACCTAAGGGGTTGCCTTTCAGTGTGCACTGATTGTGCTATGAAGAAGGCATAGCAGACTTATATTTTTTAAAGCAAGGAAAAATCATTGGGGTTACCTGTTGGTAGCACAACAAATCAAACTTGACTTAGGGGCAACTACTGAGTGAATGCTGCTGAGGACTTATATCAACTCAAGAGTAGTCAGGAAATTCATATTGGGAGTTTTGCTAACACTGCCATAAGGATAGGATGCTTTCTTTGGAAAAGGTATCGCTAGGGGTGTCCTCCTAATCCACAAGTGAATATATATTTTCTTTATATGTTTACATGGACCCTATTTGTGTATGAGGGACCACATTGAGAAGGGGCTATGTTGACCTTGACCTATCTCAAATTTATTAGATAAAAAAGAATATGCACATCCACAGGATGGATTTTACAGCCACATTACTAGGAAAGGGGAACTGTCTAATCCGATAGTAATCTGGATAGTGTCTAAATGGGATCACAAAAGACAAGATCCAAATATAGTGCCCACAAGATGGTGCTGCTAGGGGCAGTATCATGAGCCCTAGAAAAGAAAGCTTATAAGTGTATCATGGCCAACTCAAGGAGAAAGCATAGTAGACTTATATATGTCGTGAGTGGTGTATCCTAAGGTGCGAGAACCAACCAACCAAAGGTGTATTCATTAGTATGAGTGGTGTACCCGTTAGCATAGTGAGAACCAACCAACATAACATGCCCATCAGTGTCCAATGATCAATTCTGAAATAAAGCATGTAGGCTTACAACTTTTCAAATTAAACTGATCATCGAGATAATTTGTTGTCAGCAGGACACATGTTATCTGACCTAGAGCGACTACTATGCGAGGATCCCCGAGGAAGGACTGGATCAATACATCAAGCATCTAGGAGGGAAGGAGCCGCTAGGAGACTTATCCTAAATCTCAAATATACTCAACTTAGTCAGTACAACAAGGTTAATCCAAGAAGAAAGTATAGCAGACTCATATCCTCTTAAATGAAGCTAACATGAGGTAGCTTATCAGCCACATAGTAAGGCCTACCAAACTAACAAGGTGCTCGTCGATGTGTAGTGGACAAGGAAGGAAAGTGTAGCAGAATTACATTCTTGAAAGCAAGAAGACCACTGGGGTGACAAACTAGCAGGGTAGCACATCAGCTCGACCTAGAGCAGCTATTGTGTGAGTGTCATTAAGGGTGTTATCTAAACTCAGAGTAGCTTGATACGAAAGATATGTGTTGTTTTATATGTTTGTGTGTAGTTTATGTCAAGGAAGGATAAGATGCTACTCAATCCCTTTACACCTACCCTAAACACATCATGACAGATTAACAAACAAGAATACTTTCAACATAGAAGAGATTGAATTCGAAATGGAATTTTCATTGTTGATAATTATTTTCAAACATGATTTGTAATATTTATTTAAGTAGAGCCCATTGATTAGAAGCATTGGATGATCTCCCTTATGATTAATGAGCTGATAAGGTCCTCCTTGGTAAGCCTTGTCTATGGCAAAAGGGCCTTCCCAAGTGGGTTCAAACTTGCCTCCCATCTTACGACAGGCAACAATCAATCTCCTTAGAGCTAAAATAAGCTCTTCTAGTTGAAAAGCTCCAGGATGGACCAACTACATATAAGCTTGAATTATTTTAGCTTTATACAACTCGAGGTTTTGGCATGCTTGCAGCCATCTCTCCTCCAAACCTTCGAGCTCTTCTAACTGTAACATGATATTTTTCTCTGTTATGATCTTATTACCCATAGCTATCATTAGTGATGGGAGTTAGACTTCTAATTGTAGAACGGGTTCATACCCATAAATTAAGTGGTAGACTGAGTTGGAGTTCTAAATGTGGAGCGGTAGGCCCACAAGGCTTTAACTAACAGCTCATGCCACTATCACTTGTTATTTTTGAGTGTCTTCTTCAGTATTTGGATGAGAGTTTTATTGAAGGCTTCTTCTAAGACATTTTCCTTTGGGTAGTTGATGGTAGAATATCTCCAATCTGTGTTGTGTCTCTGGGCAAAGTTGTTGATCTCAGTGCTCTTGAATGCAGTACCATTATCATTTATAATTCATTGTGACACTCTGAATAAGATATGGTTCCTAAAACTTGGAGCACATGCTGAGCTGTGACCTCTCTGAGCGAAATCAACTTCGCCCATTTAGAAAAGTAGTCAGTATCAGCTAAGATGAATTGATGACCCTTGGAAGGAGGATTAATCACACCCACTATGTCGGTACCGCAACACTCGAATGGCCATGAGGCTAATGTAAGATGTAGAATATTGGGTGGTTGGTGTAGGACCACACCATGTATTTGACATTGGCAGCATTGCTTAGCCATATCCATGCAATCTTTGACCTTCGATGGCCAGAAGTATCCTAGTCTCTTGATATTGGCTTTCATATTCAGACTGGATTGGTTGGCTCCACATAATCTTAAGTGTAACTCGGTCACAATCTTACGAGCTTCGCGCTTGTCTAAATAACGTACCCACATATGATCAAAATTCCACTGATACAAGACAACATCCAAAAGAGCATAGGAAAGTGCTCTCTATTTCATCTGATGGGCTTGGGACTTTCCTTGAGGTAGTTTGCCTATATTTATGTAATCTATGTATGGTTGCCTCCAATCTAACTCCTCATCCTTCTTGGTAATGGCAACCTCCCTTTCAAGAGAGTACTTTTTGATGAGTTCAATATTAAAAAAGGATAAGACTTGTCTATTTTGAACCTTTATTGATATGGACTCATCTCCGGACATGCCAACTCTTTGACAAGCTTGGCTAAAGCATACGCTATAGCATTCTCTCCTCGAGGAATCTTATAAATGGTAACCTCTGGGATTTGGGCCAACAACTCCATGGTGCACTTGTGGTAGTGATGGAGCTTGGGCTTTATAACCTTATAGGACCCAACGATTTGGTTGATAACTAGCTTAGAATCCCAGAAGATGTTGATGTTATGGACGCTTAGAGTAACGACTAACTCTAGACTGGCAATCAGAGCTTCATATTTAGCTTCATTGTTGGTGCAAGGATTGGATAGATGATATGAAAATCTCATCACATCCTGGTCCGGAGCTAAGAGAACTATTCCTACCCCTTCCTTTCCTGGAATTGTAGATTATGATTCTTCTCCTCTTAGAGAGGAAGATGCACCATCAAAGTACATCTTCCAGCGGTTAATGATAGTATCCTCTAAGTTTATGATTTGTTCATCAGGGAGATCATTAGAAAGTGGAGAGTTAGTAGGTTGTGGGTGTGCTACTAAAAAATCCACTAGTGCTTGTCCTTCAATCACATAGGGGTAAAAGGTAATGTCAAACTGTGAGAGGATCATTGACCATTATGTCAATCATCCGGATAGCATCAACCGTGTCATGAGATTTTGTAGTGGATTGATCCTAGAGATTAAGTTCACCTAATGAGGAAGCATATAGTGATATAGCTTTTGGGATGCAAAGATTAAAGCTAAGCAATGCTTCTCAATGGGTGGATAATTAGCCTAAGTAAGGATTAGATGATGGCTGAGGTAGTAGAGTGCATTTCCCTTTCTTTTGTCATTGCCTTGGGTCAACAAAGCACTAAGGGAGTTATATAATGTAACAGTGTAAAGTATGAGTGACTTGCACGGGATAGGGGCTTCTAAAACTGGTGATGTCATCACATAATGTTTGATGTTTTAAATGGCATGCTCACACTTGCAATCCCACTTGAACTTAGTGTCCTTTTGATAAGTGCTGAGAATGGTTGACATCTTTTCAATAGATTGGATATAAACCATCTTAGATACTCCAACCACCCTTGGAATGATCTGAGTTGAGTTAAACATTTAGGGGTGACATTTCTAATATCGCCTTGATCTTCTTTAGATCTATTTTGATTCCCTAGTGTCGGGCAACAAACTTGAGTAATTTTCCTAAAGCTACTCAATGAACACTTCAGGTGGTTCATTTTGAGGTTAAATTATCTTAACTGTTCAAAAACTACTCTCAAGTCAAAGAGATGGTCTTCCTTTTCTTCACTTAGGACATGAGATCATCGACATAACACTGGAATTCATGATGAATGAGTTTGTTGAAGATTCGAGTCATAGCCCACTGGTATGGAGCAGATATTTTAAGGCTGAAAGGCATGACCATATAATAATATATTCCATTTAGGGGTTCTAAAAGTAGTGTTTCTTTCATATTCAGGGTTCATCTTTATTTGGTTATATCCAGATGAGCCATCCATGAAAGAGAAGACTACATGAGATAAGGCAATGTCCACCGTGAACTCCGAGATTGGTAGTGGAAATTCATCTTTTGGTCATGCCTTATTTAATTCCCTAAAATTGAAGAATAAGTTAATTTGTTCATTTTATTTCTTAATTAGGATGACGCTGGCTAACCATCTAAGGTATTTTTCTTCCTGGATGAAGACAACATCAATAAGTGTCTTGGCTTCATAAATGACCTATTGTTCTATGTCGCATGCATCTAGGAGCTTACTTGATAGGGTTAGCAGTAGGCTCTATTGCTAGTTTATGGGTAGCTATGTCAGGAGCCATTCCAAGCATCTCTTCATAACACCATGCAAAGCAGTCTTTAAACACAGTCAATAGCCTAACTAAGTCATTAGTTTCAATTTCATTCAACAAAGAACTGATGTATGTCGGGCGAGGATCTTCTTCAGTTCCTAAATTTATTTTCTTGAGCTCATTGATGGTTGACTTGATATCTTCTTCAAACTTTGGCAGTGCATCTTTGACTTCAAAATCATCTAGATCATCTAAAATTTCTAAGCATAGCTCCTCATATGATTTAATATGATTTAAAAAGAACCTATCAGATTCCAAATAATTTGTGATGACTAAGCAGTAATCGTCATCATTGACTAGACCCACTGTACCAAATCCTAGTCTCGGTCTTGATGGAGAGCTTTTGGATTTGTTCTTCCATATTCTTTTGAAGTAGTCTGACCTCTGTTTTGACCAAGTATATGGGATTAACCCTTTCTTTGCTAAATTTTGAGCACAAGGAAAGTATCAATCAAATAGTAATTCTATTAAATCTTTATATGAATCATCCTCAAGTTCTACATTAGCTTCTTAACTTGAGGATGATGCTCCCAAAAAGAACCTCTAAGTCTTCACACTTATGGATGACATAGCGGCTTCCCTAATTGCCAAACCCTCAGCTTTTTGAGAGGAAAGTAGGGTTAGAGCTATGGTTCCCAACTAATGCCTAATTATTTCACATATAGACTTGGATACACTTATGTTTTGCTTTACAGCTCGGTCTTCATCGCTATCTGGCTTAAGTGTCACCTCCAAGGGAATCTACTGCTGAGAAGAATTAGCTGGTGTGCTAATCATATAAGACTCATCTTATGAACTAGATTCTAAGTCTAGATGGATAATACGTATACTCCTGGTAGCTGGGACATATCTTCTATTAGGTGGCCAATAAGAAGGTTTTCCACCCCCGGAACTGCCTCTGAAGTAGCCTTTTCCTCTTCCTGGTAGACGTCAGGTCATCCTACCCATATGTTCGAATGCAATAATAAACTGTGGGTGTAATTTAATGTCAGGCTCCACTTCCTCCTCCAAGTCTATTTTCGCTCCCTTTTATTTTCTTTTTCATTTTATCTTTTCTTTTCTTGTTCTTTTCTCTTTCATTTTCTCTTTCTTTTTTTCTTTTATTTTTAAACTTTCCCCAAGTTTGCAAGAATAGACTTGTTGATTTTGAGGGAGGTAGTAAGCCGCATCCTCATATTTGCTGACCTCGTGAACTATAAATGGCTTGAGATCTCCTTTGACACAGTAGACGATCCCACCTCTCACAAACTACATACACTGATGTAGAAAGGATGAAACTATATTATTCTCATGTGTCCATGGCCTCCCAAGCAAAGTGTTGAAAGATGTATCCGACTCTATAATGTGAAATTTGGCTTTAGTCTTCCAATCATCTATATCTAGGGAAACACTATGGAGCCTAATGCATGTTGACCTCACTTTTGGAGTGTGGATTCAATCTTCCCATATTAGACTTGGGAGACTTCTAGACACTAAGACATCCCTAATGATAAGAAACTTCTAATAGTTAGGTAAACACTTAACCTAAGCCTAAAGACTTAAAAGGGTTAACCATAGGATTAGGTTATGCCTTAAGCATTAGGATAATCCACTACCCTAAAATCCAAATCCAATCCATGTTCACATTCTCAAACCAAGCCTCAAGTTCAATTCAAGCATCAAATTCAAATCCAAATCCAAATCCAAATCCAAGCCCAAATTCCAAAACCAAATGATTGAACCCCATGATCAAATCCAAACTTGAAACCCTTCCTATGCCATATGACCTATCCCACGGACTTAGCTAAATATTAATCCAAATCAATCCAAAATCAATTGATTTTCTCATAATAAATTTATATATTCAATCATCTTCCTAAATATAAATTAAATCTATATTCAAATGATCAAAACTAAATCAAACTAAATTAAATTAAATTAAAACCCTTCCAAAGCCATAGGCCTATCCCATGGACTTAGCCAAATATTAATCCAAATCAACTCATACTCCATTGATTTTCTCATAAATCAATCATATTTTTAACCATCTTCAAAAATTTAAATAAAATATACATTTAAATCATCAAAATTACTTCAAACTAAATCAAAATACAAACTTAAGCCACATGATCCAACTCCATAGACTTAGCTAAATTCCTTCATTCCAAAACCCAAATTCAATTGATTTTTGCATGAATCAATCATACCTTCAATCATATTCAAAAATATAAATGAAATCTACAATCATCAAGCCAAACTAAAATCAACCCAAGTCAAACCCAACTTTTGAAATGTTCAAATGTACCAAAACCCATTTGAACCCAAGCCAATTGTAATTGAATTTATATATCAATCCCAAATCCATATATAAACTCAACTAAATCAAACATAACCCAAAATCAAGCCAACTAAACCTAGTTGGTCCACTTTATCCAAAGTGGCCAATTTGACCTATTTGAGCCAAGTTTTAATCCTACCCAAATTGGTTTGAACCAAGCCCATCAAAACCTCCCATCATAATTGTTGATCACCCTAGGTTGATCAATTATCACAAATTGGGTCAAACCAAATCAATTTGGTCTTTTAACCAAGTCAACCCCTTAACCCATATGAATCCAAATGAACTAAATTGCAACCGAAGCCTATTCCCTTGAAACCAATGATTCATACCAAATCAAAATAAATATTTGAATATGACTTGACCTTCAATTGAGTCAAACCAAACCCAATTGGCCCTCTTGACCCAAGTTGACCTAAATTGACATAAAAGATCAAATTGGGTCAAATCAAAATATAAACTAAATTGATTGCAACCAATGGCACAAGTTCATTCCAAATTGATTGTTGAACTTGACCAAAGCCATGATTGGACCCAATTGAACCCAATTGACCTAAAGGTTCAAGTTGGCTAAATCAAAACCAAATCCAAATTTATAGAAACTAAAGCCTGCAAATATCTTCAATTGGTCAACTAAACCCAAACCAACACCCCACCCAAGCCAATTTGGCCAATTTGGTCAAATTGGTCAACTTAACCATTTTGACCCAAATGAATTCAAATGAGCCAAAAATCAAATCTAAGCTAAACTAACCCAAACCAATTAAGCCAAAACATCCCAAATGATCATATGAACTTGACCCAACCCTTAGTTTGACCCAATTTGACTAATTGGTAAACTTGACCCAACATAACCCAATTCGACCTAAATGAGTCAAATTGAGCCAAACCTAACCAAATCAACTCCAATTGACTTCAAATTTGGGCTAACCCACTTTTGGTTCATTTCAAATCTAGCCAAATCAAATTAAATGCCAAATGATCATTCTACCCTTAGGTCAAGGGCATCACATGAGACAAATCACCCATGTAAGTGGTCATTTCCATTCCCTGGCTAGTTGGTACTCTCCCAATGGTCGACTTAGGCACCTAGGACACTGCCCAACCTGACCCAAGGGGGGTTGGGTCGACCATGACCCATGGGAGGTGAAATTGCCTCACCCTCCCTTTTGGAGCATTTGAAACCCATAGGACACCCATGATTCCTCCTTGGCAGCCACCTCCGCACCTTCAACCAAGTCGAGCCAACTCACCTCCTCTCTGGCACCCATGACTCCCTGAGATGGTCAGACGGCCACTATAAGCCAAACTCAATCCCACCATTCGATCAAGTTGAAGGGGGGGCGGGGGGTATACACCCCCTCATTTCCACTCAAACACATGCAAAAAATCATTCCTTAGAACCCTAACTACCCAAGATGAGCTGCTAAAGCCATTCCCTAAGCTCCCAAGCTTGTTACTTGATCAAAAAATGCCATTCTCATCTGTTCCACAATAAGACACTCCCATTTCTGACAAAAATTCCCCATTTATCCATCAAACACAAATTAACTTTGCACGCACCTTCTCTAGGCCTTGTCAAGCAAGAATGAATCATCTTCCAAGCTTCCCAAGCACTGAAGGTGGGACTTCGATCAAAGCAGACTTTCGACCAAGCTTCTCGAATAAGAGAAGGATAGTATGACTCTGAATCAAAAAAGAAAAGGATAAAAAATACTAGAGCTACTATTTTTATTTAGACTTGGAGATCTTTCAATAAGAATAAAATCAATATCTAAGTAGAATCAGCTTTTGTCATTAATTTCTTTTTGGGTGGAGGTACATGATAAATCAAGTAAAGTAAGTGGAGTAAGGGATTTAGTGCCCTTATCTGTAGATACAATGCTTCTGCTGGTAGTAGAGGAACTAGTAGAAGATTTGGTTACTGTAATGGTGGAGGGAGTACTGGACTTGGATGGTGGCTACGCTAGTGGACTATCCCAGGCAAGTATGGTGAGCTACTGTTACTGGTAGGCTATCACCTTCCATGAGTTATCCTTTGCAACTAGAAAACTTTCCTTAGTGTTGGAGGTTTGAGCTACTTCAGACACTTACAAGGAAAGCTTCTTGATCTTAGAAATGATCTCTTTAGAAGATTGGGATAGGGAGATATACTAACCTTCTTTGGTCTTAAAAGGATTGCAAGTATCCCTACAGATTACTCTAACAGATCTAGATGGTCATTCTAATAAGTATTCCTTAGGGATAAATATGGTTCTCAACTTATAGCTACACTCAAGCTAGTCCTTAAAAGTAATACAATCCTCTGAGATATGGCCTAACATGCGGGGTAGAGCCAATAGGCAGGATCATCGCTCATGCCCAGTTCTTCTGGCCTCTTAGGCTCTGGTAACTGAGAGTCAGGTTTCTTTAAGAGATTTTTAAAGAATTTCCTAACTACTTCCCTTTTGAATGAATATGGCTTATTCAATCTATAGGTAAGAGTAGGTGAAAAGTAGCTACTTAGCGATGAATATGAATACCGCTGCTGGGTAGGCTACAACGGCGGTGGAAATGGTCGTTGTGGCTGCTGCAGTGGCCGGTATGTTGACCGAGGTGGTGGAAGAGGTTGTGGCAAAGGAGGCTGCTGAGCTCATAGTCTCTCAAACTAAACACTAGCGTAGCATACTTACATCCTCCAAAGCAACAACACCACTGGGGTGACACACTAACAGGGCTGCACGTTAGCCCGAACTAGAGGAACTATTGAGTGAGTGTCGCTAGGGGCGTTATCTCAACTAAGAGCAGCTCGAGATAAAAAAATATGTCGTTGTTTTATTTATTTGTGTTTAGTTTGTGTTTGTGTTTTCTTGATGAAGGATAGGAAACCTAAACCTAAACTAAACTAAACCTAGACCTAAACCTCAACCTAAACTAAATAAAATAAAATAAACAAAAAAATGAACCTGAGCTTAAACTAAAAAATAATACCTAAAAAAAACCTAAAATAAAAACCTAAAACCTAAACCTTAAAAAATATAATAAAAACCTAAACATAAAAAATAAATCCTAAACCTAAACCTAAACCAAAAAATTAAACTAAAATAAATAAACCCAAAATAAATAAACTAAAGTAAATTTAAATAAAAATAAACCTAAGTAAAAATAAAAAAAATAAACTAATTAAACCTAAACCTACCAATTTATTTAATTTAAAGAAAAATAAAAAAAACCTTAACCATAAACCCTAAACCCTGAACTCTAAACCCTAAACCTTAAAACCCTAAAGCCTAAACCCTATACCATAACCCTAAGCCCTAAATCATAAACTAGCCTAAACCTTAAGCTAACCATAAACCCTAAACCCTAAACTCTAAACCTTAAATCCTAAATCCCAAAAACCCTAAACCGTAAAGTGTAAACACTAAACCCTAACCGTAAACCCTAAACTTTAAAACCATAAACCCTAAAATCCTAAACCCTAAACCCTAAAAACCCAAAAACCTAAATCAAAACTAAATAAAACCTAAAAATAAAATAAATAAAAAAACTTGAACCTAAATAAAATAAAAAAATAAAATAAAATAAAAACCTAAATTAAAACTTAAACTTAAACCTAAAAATAAAATAAAATATAAAATAAAAATAAAATAAAATAAAAGAATGTAAAACCTAAGCTCAACTAAAAATAATAAAATAAACCTAAGAATAAAAAGACTTAATAAAATAAAAACAAAACATAAAATAAAAATAAAATAAACATAAAAGAAAATAAAACAAAAACTAAATTAAAACCTAAACCTAAAAAAAAGACTAAAAATAAAACTTAAAAATAAACAAAAAATAAAACCTAAACCCTAAGCCAAAAAAAAACTAAACCTAAAATAGAAAAAATAAACAAAATAAAACCTAAAACCTAAACCTAAAAAAATAAAATAAAAACCTAAACCTAAACCTAAAATATAAACTAAAATAAAAAACCTAAATTAAAATAAATAAACCTAAAATAAATATAATAAACTTAATAAAAATAAAAAATAAACCCAACTAAAAATAAAAAATAAAATAAATTAAAATAAATATAAGATAAACTAAATAAACCTAAACCTTTCGATTTGCATAATTTTGTTAAAAAAACCATAAACCCTAAATCCTAAACCCTAAACCTAAACCCTAAACCCTAAGCCCTAAACCCTAAAAAAGCGTAAACCCTAAACCCTAAAAAACCTTAAACCCTAAACCCTAAACCCTAAACCCTAATAAACACTAAACCCTAAACTAACCCTAAACCTTAAACCATATACCCTAAACCCTTACCCTAAACTATAAACCCTAAATCCCAAACCCTAAACCTAAACCAAAAGTAACTAAATAAATTAAAAAATAAACCTAAAGCCTAAAATGTAATAAAGTTAAACTCTAAGAATGGGCAGAACCTTGATCGCAGGAACATCACTATCAACTAGGCTTAGTCTTGATTAGGCGGTGGAGGAGAAGGTGGAGGCGTCGGTTATCACATTGGTGGTGGGGATCCAAGGTGTCTGGATATGGAGGTTGAGGGGTGGTGGATGCGAAGAGTGATGGGGTATAAAGTGTGGATATGGAGGTGGGAGCAAAGTGGTGGTATGGATGAGAAGAGATGGAGGTAGCCCATAGTGGTGGCAGAGGGAGAGATCGGGGATATGATGGTGGATCCTGCAACTCGAGAAGCCTGGGTGGTTCTGATGGGAATTAGAGAAATTGAAGAACGATTGATCCAATATGCTGCTTATGGAACTGTGTCTTTACAGTAGAGACAATTCTAGTTATCTAGGGCTTTTGATTTTCACTATGCATGCTCATTTTTGATCTATGTTGGCTTGTGTCTTAAAAAACATGGTGTGTTACTTGGTTGATGAAATCGAAAAGAAGAAATATTTAATCTGAATTTGTTCTTTGTTAGGAAAATAAACTGAAAACCCTAAACATTAAATTAAAACATAAACCCTAAACCTAAAAACTAAACCCTAAACCCTAAACCCTAAACCCTAAATCTGAAAAACCTAAACCCTAAACCCCAAACCATAAGCCCTAAAACCCTAAACCTTAAGCAATAAACCCTAAAACATAAACCCTAAACCCTAAACCCTAAATCCTAAACCCCAAACCCTAAACTCTAAACTCTAAACCTTGAACTAACCCTAAACCCTCAAACCTAAGAAGCTAAAAACCTAAACCTAAACTAAATAAAACCTAAAAATAAAATAAAAAAATAAACCTTAACCAAATTAAATTAAAAACATAAACTAAAACCTAAACCTAAACCTAAACTTAAAAAAGAAAATAAAATAAAAAATAAAAACTAAAGTAAAATAAAATAAATAAAAACCTAAACTAAATTAAAAAACTTAAATAAAATAAAAACTAAACCTAAAATAAAATAAAATAAAAACTAAATAAAAACTTAAACCTAAAAAATAAACCTAAAAATAAAAAAATAAAACCTATACCTAAAATAAAAATAAAATAAATTAAACTAAAAAAAACAAAACCTAAACCTAAATCAAGATAAAATAAAATAAACTAAAAATAAACCTAGACTTAAATTTAAAAATAAAACTAAAATAAAAACCTAAAGCTTAAACCAAAAAAAAATAAAATAAAAGCCTAAAATTAAACCTAAAAATAAAATATAAAACCTAAACCTAAAAATAAAGTAAAAATAAAACTAAACTAAAAAAATAAACTTAAACCTAAACCTAAAAAATAACTAAAATAAAAAACCTAAACTAAAATAAATAAACCTAAAATAAATAAACTAAACTAAATAAAAATAAAAATAAACCTAAGTAAAAATAAAAGTAAATTAAACTAAAATAAATAAAAAGTAAACTAAATAAACATAAACCTACCACTTTACTTAATTAAAAAAATTTAAAAAAAATTAAAAAAATGTAAATAAAACCTAACCCTAAACCCTAAGACTAACCTAAAACCCTAAACCCTAAACCCTAAACTAAACCTAAACCCTAAACCCTAAGACCTTAAACCTAAACCCAAACTATAAACCTAAACCTAAACCTAAAAAAACCTAAACCCTACACTCTAAACCCTACACCCTAAACCCTAAACCCTAAACCCTAAATCATAAACCCTAAGAACTTAAGAACCTAAAATCTAAACTAAATAAAACCTAAGAAATAAAATAAATATAAAAACCTAAACCTAAATAAAATAATAAATACAAAAGAAAATATAAACCTAAACTAAAACCAAATCCTAAGCCTAAAAATAAAATAAAATAATAAAAATAAAATAAATAAAAACTTAAACTAAACTAAATAAAATATAATAAACCTAAATAAAATAAAACCTAAACATAAAATAAAAATAAAATAAACCTAAAATAAAATAAAATAAAAACTAAATAAAAACCAAAACCTTAAAAAAACCTAAAAAAACATAAACCCTAAATTAAGAAAAACCAAAACCTAAACTAAAATAAACTAAACTAAATAAATAAAACCTAAACCTAAACCTAAAATAAACTAAACCTAAACCCTAAACTAAATATAATAAAATAAACTAAAAATAATGCTAAACCTAAAATAAAATAATAAAACTTAAAAATAAACCTAAAATCTAAACCCAAAAAGATAAAATAAAAACCTAAACCTAAACCTCAATAAACCTAAACCCTAAACCTAATAATAAAAGTAAAACCTAAACTTAAAAAATAAAATAAAAATAAAACTAAACTAAAAAATAAGCATAAACCTAAACCTAAACCTAAAAAATAAACTAAAATAAAAAATCTTAAACAAAATAAATAAACTAAACTAAATAAAAATAAATATATAACTAAATAAAAATATAATATAAACTAAATAAACCTAAACCTACCAAGTTACCTAATTAAGAAAACCTAAATCTAAAACTAACCTTAAACCCTAAACCCTAAACCCCTAATTAAAAAACTAAAAAGCTAAAACTAGTAAAAAAAACTAAACTAAATAAACATACGCTAAAAAGTAAAATAAAACTAAAATCTATAAATAATAAAACAAAAAACTAAAATAAAATTAAAACTAAAACTAAACTAAAAAACCAAATAAAAAATAATAAAATCTAAACCTTAAAACCTAAATCAAAAGAAAACTAAAACCCAAACCCAATTAAACTAACCCCCCCCCCCCCCTAAAAAATAAGACTAAAATAATAATAACTAAACTAATAAAAATTATTAATAAAACAAAAAATAATAATAATAAAAAACTAATAAAACATAAAAAAATCTAACTAATAAAACTAAAAAACTAAACCTAAGAATAATAATAATAATAATAATAACTAAAACTAAACTAAAAAATAAAATCTAATAAATAATAAATAACAAAAAAACCTAAACCCTAAAACAAAATTTGTAAAAAAAACCTAAAAAACTAACTAAGCTAAACCAATAACTAAAAAAACCTAAACCTTATAAACCTTGCAATAAACTAAAAACTAAATTAAAAACCTAGACCCATCCCACGGCCCCTTCCCATTTCATGCTCTAGTGATTCTTGAATCCCTTTCCTTTTCGTTCTCCTTCTTAGTGTTTTTGTGCTATTTTCTAGAAATTTCTTCTAGTTTGGCTTCGGATCTTCTGCCTTAGGCCGATCCTTGTTCGGTTCTTAAGTGGCGCCATTTGCCATGTCGTCGTGTTCTATGAATACTTAAGGAAAACTAAATGCTCTAGTTGCTCTGGCTTGGGCTTCCAATTCTTTGGAAATAGCTAAACCTTTTGCCTCTAAATCCTTCAAAGATGCCTTATTTGGTAAGGATTCCTCAACTTCTTCTGATCTTTCTTTAAACCTAGTTCATATGACCTTCAAAGGTGTTCTGGCTATTATGTGCTCTGACTTGGATACTGAAAAACTAGCTAAGCCTTATGCATATACTTTGATTGGAAAATTTTCTTTTAGCATCCTTGTATGGAAGAAATTAGATTTTTCTATCATGATTTGAATATTTTTGGTGTTTTTTTGATTAGTTTACTAGATGGTATACATGTGCTGATTAAATTATCTAATGACCTTGATTATAGTTGTATCTTTGCTCGCCAATCTTATTATGCTAAAAACTTTCAAATGCATATTCTTAAATGGACTCCATTTTTTAACATTAAAATGGAATCTCCTATAGCACTAGTTTGGTTATCTTTACCTAATCTTCAGGTTCACTTTGTTGATTATCAATTCTTTCATGTTGTGAGTTCTATGTTGGTAGACCCTTGCAAATCAATCAAGCAACCACAACCAAATCTAGGCCATCGATTGCTCGGATCCTTGTTGAAATTGATGTAACAAAGAAATTTCCAAAGGAGGTGTGGATTGGATCAGAGAAATATAGATATTTCTAGCAGGTTGAGTTTGAAAACTTCCTTGATTTCTACAATCATTGCAAAAATCATGGGCATTATGTATCAAAATGTTTTGTTCCTCATCAACATCTTCAAAAGAAAGTGGTTAAAGATATTAAGGTTGGCGGCAAAATTGAAGATTTAAAAAGTGATAAAAGAAATTCTGCTTTAAATTTCTAAGGCTAACGGTGTTGTGAATGAAATTGTTGATTTTTCTAATGATGTTCCTAATGTTTCTAATGTTGTTCCAAATGTTAGTGGTAGTGATAAGCTTGTTAAAAATGCTTATGTAACTATTTTGGAGAGTAATCAGGTTTCGGTTGCTATTATTTCTGATATTCCTGAAAATTTACAAGTGGATGATTTTCCTATTTTAGTTCCTAATGCTAAGGAGATTTGTGATAAAGTTGCTGAAAATCTTATAGAAAATATTTCTCTTATTTTGTCAAAAAAATTTTTAAAAGAAAATCTTGTTTTATCTTCTTTTAATTTGGGCAAGAATGATGTTATGGACCTTATTGATAATGTGCAGCCAAGTTTTTGTTTGGTTAATAAATCTATTTCTGCCCTTTCTTTAACTATTATTTCGGATGGTATTTTGCTTAGTGATAATTCTCATTTAATTGAGAATGAGGATTTATCTTAATGTCAAATGGGATCTTCTCCTAAATCTATTGTTAATAATGATGACAAATTTTTTTTCTGATGATCAATCCATGGAAAGTGAGACCAATTTTCAAACTATTTTTGTGAAAAGGAAAAAATAGTTTAAAAATTATCCTCATAAAGTTTCTAGATCTACTCAATCTTCTTCATCTTCTTTGCCTAATAAAATTAATGTTTAACTTTCTTATTTGGAATGTGAGGGCATTGGTACTCTTGCTGTTAGAAATAGAATTAGGAATCTTTATAGAATTTATAATGTTGGTTTCTTGGTTATTCTTGAACCTTTCTTTTTTTTCTAAAATAATGCATGCGGCAGGATGATTGGTTTTAGCAATTTTTATTTCAATAGCAATAACATTTGGTTATTTTGGAATATCTCTTTTCTACTAATGTTATTAATGATTTTCATCAAGTTATTAATGTGGATATTTCATTTGGTTATTATCATGCTTTTGACTCTTTTTTATATGATGCTTGTAACAAGTTAGGAGGAGAATTCCTTGGGATCAATTATCAAATTTTGCTTCTATTGTTAATAATTCTTGGATTGTTAGTGGGGATTTCAATATGGTCCTTTTTTGAATGAAAGGAAAGGGGGTTCTTTGTCGAATTTACATTAAATAGAAGATTTTGCAAATATGATTTTGGATTGTAATCTTTATGATGTTGGTTTCATTGGTTCTCAATTTACTTGGAATAATCATAGAGTAGCAGTTTGATCGTGCATTATTTAATAATTATTTGTTAAATTGTTAGCCTTTAACTTTGATGGAGCATCTTAGTAGAACTCTCTCGATCATGCTCCTCTTTTGGTTTCTATTAAGGATGTTGTTCATAATAATGTCATTAAAATTTTTGTTTTCAAAATATGTGGTTACAAGATAAAAGTTTTCTTGATGTTATTGCTTATAATTAGTGTGCTCCTCTTTCTCGATGATTTTTTTGGTATGATGAGATTTTGGCTTAAGCTTAAAAGGCTTAAGCATAATATCACTTGGTGGAATAAAGCATTAAAAATCTTTTGATAATATCAAGAATATGGAACAAAAGGTGAAAGATTTGGAAGAACTTGTTATTGATTGTTCTTTTATGTTCTAATCTTCTTTGAAGCTAAAGATAATCTCATTAAGTTTTAGGATTTGGAGAGACTTATTGGAGACAAAAGCTACCTCTAAGCATCTTTCGAGGGGAGAGAAACACTAAATATTTTCATGCTTTGGTAATGAAAAGGAGAGTTCTTGGTTACATTCATAAAATCAAGAACTTTGATGGTTCTTGGCTTACCGAAAAGGAGGATATATTTTCTTGTACTTTTAATTAGTTTAAAGATCTTTTAAATAAAAATTATCAACTTGAGCATTTATCCAATCCCTTTATCATCCCTTCTATTATGTCTACTAAGGATAATGAGTGCTT
Source organism: Cymbidium sinense (assembly GCA_021442155.1). Classification (NCBI taxonomy): domain Eukaryota; kingdom Viridiplantae; phylum Streptophyta; class Magnoliopsida; order Asparagales; family Orchidaceae; genus Cymbidium; species Cymbidium sinense. The sequence goes on from CM038214.1 coordinate 186,367,658, forward strand.
GGTTGCTCCTCCTTCTTATCAAAAAATTTATAATATTTTTACAGGTATGAATGTTGATTCTGTTGCAAGGCCGGATGGTTACACTACTTTGTTCTTTCAAAAAGCTTGGTTTATTATTAAAATTGATCTTCCTGATGCTGTTAAGGATTTTTTTCAAGGGAATTCTATTCCAAAATATTTTACTAGCACTTCTATTATTATTATTCCAAAGAAAGATAATCCTGACTTTTGGAATGACTTTAGACCTATTAGTCTTTGTACTTTTTTCAATAAATTGATTTCTATAATTTTGATTAATAGGCTTAGTAAGTTTCTTCCTAAGATTATCCCTCCTAATCAAACTGGCTTTATGGAAGGTAGAACTACTATGGATTATATCTTGCTTGCTCAAGAATTGATTCATGATTTGAATGTGAAAACTATAGGTGGAAACTTACTTTTTTAAGCTTGACATCATCGAAGCTTATGAACATTTCTTGGGATTTTTTTAATATCATTATCATTTTCTTTCTTTGGTTAACAATATAATTAGAAATGTTTGGTTTTCATTAGTTATCAACGATGAAAACGTTGGTTTATTTTTTTTAAGGTATAAGATAAGGTGACCCTCTTTCTCTGTCACTTTTTATTATTGCGGTTGAATATTTGTCTCGTTGGCTTAATCTTTTTTTAGAAGAATTCTAGTATGTATTTCAGGAATCTTTGTGGTTTGGCTATCTCTCACTTAAGCTTTGCTAATGATTTCATAATTTTTTGTAATTGCTCATTACATTATGTTAAAAAGCTTAAGGATTTTTTAAATAAATTTGAAAATGAAAGTGGCCTTTTGATTAGTACTCATAAAAGTTGTTTAATCACTTCTACTTCTATTTCTATTTATAGAATTAATAAAATAAAGGACATCACTATTTTTCTCATCAAAATCTTCCTATTAAATATTTAGGCTCCCCTTTATATTGTATATAAAGATCCCATCTCTTTGATGAGGTAATTCATAATATTCAAAATAAAATTTTTACCATTGAATTTCATTTTTTATCTTTTGGTGGTAGATTAATTGTTATTAAAAGTATTTTTTATTCTCTTCCTTTTTTACTTATTGCTTAATATTGTTCCTACTTCCCACGTTCTTATTAAAATTGAAAGACTTTTCAATAAGTTTTTTCAGGCTCTAGGAATTCGACCAAAAGGCTTCATTGGACTTCTCGGTCTAATATGTGTTGTACTATTTATGAAGGTGGTATTGGGTGTAGATCTTTAAGGGATTCTGCCAAGGTTTTTTCCTATAAACTTTGGTGGAATTTTTGGAAAAATGAAAGTCTTTGGGATAAATTCATGAAATTTAAATATTGCAAAGGTAAGCATACTTTAATTTGAAATTATAAACATGATTACTCTATTGTTTGGAAATGGCTCTGTGATATTAAATGGAAAGTAGAACGTCTCATTTTTTGGGGTATTAATAATGGATCTTCTTTCTTTAAGTGAGATAATTGGATGGGGTATTTTTCCATTAATTCTCTACATAATACTCACTCTACTTCTTCTTTGAAAGTTAGTCATTATATTTATAATGGTGAACAGAATTTCTCTCTTTTAAATGATTTGATTCTTGAATTCATTAGTAATAACATCATTAATATTTCTATTGAAGGTAATTTTTCGGATCAAATTGTTTTCAAAATTTCTAGTAATGGAGAATTTTCTTTTAAAGATACTGTTGACCTCATTTTTGGAAGAGGTCATTTTAGCAATGAGAAGATCTCAAGTTCAAATAGAGATTTCCTAATTCAATTTCCAAGTCACTATGCTTAGTAACTTAGGAAATACATTTTGAGCTAAATCCAATCTACTTGGTTCGATGCAAAACCAAGTCAAATATCAGCATAAATTAAATCAAGTAAATCAATGAAAATAAAATGAAAGTTAAAAATCAAACCTAAAGTCAACTCTAGACAACCTAGGATAGACTTAAGTGGACCCACATGGTCAAAAAGTCAACCCACTAAAATTTGACCAAATTAACTCATCAAAAATATTTCAAATGATCAAATAAACATGTTAGATCACAATGACAAAGAAATTTGAGTCCATTGAGGCCTAGATTAGGTAAGTTAAATTCCTTAAATCAAAATAACCTAAATAGGCTACATTGAACTCAAACCCAAGGAAAATTCAAATCACTTTGAACCAATGCATATGGGATGGAGACTAATCCTCTTAAACCTTGCTAATGAGGGAATTAAGTGCTAATTAACCTCCCTAACTAAAGCCACTTAAGGAACTAAATGACAAAACCCAAAATGAATTAAAAAAATTCACCAAGGGAAGGTAAAATCCATTTTCCCTTCCCTATCTCCCCACCTCTTCAACCTAGACACTTGTAAGGCAAAGAGGGGAATCCTAGCAAGCTTCCAAGCTCTCTTCATTCCCCCAAGCTAACCAAGGATTAGCCAAAAGAGTATTAAAACTCTCGATCACATAGCAAAAACATAGATACACTCTTCCCCAAGGAAAACTGAAGTTCCCTTCACCTTCTTACATCCAAACCAAATCCAAATGAAAACTCTTCCCCTCTCAAGTGCTCTTAACCATTACAAACCACTAAAGCCAAAATTTCTCAAGCTAAGGGTTGGTCTAGGAACAATAAGAAATTAACCCAATTCCTTTGGCAAGCAAGTTGATTCGAGGTTCAAGCTCTAGATCAATTCAAAGCCAATTGTCCAACTTGAGGTATGCCATTAATGAGCTTGAGTTTTTTCTTAAATAATTTGGTTGTGATCATTTTCAAACAAAACATGATCTTCAATAAGATCAAATCATATATGATCGTAGGATATCCTTCAATGATTATGTAATTGAAATCACTTGATTTTATGCTCTAGATTGTTCACAATTAGCAAAACACTATGAATGACTCTCAATTCCCGTAGGAAATGAAGGAGATGAGCCATCCACCATCCGATCTATGTATTTGGATTGGATGGTCCAGATCTAGGAGGACCATATGATTTTCTCCCTTTAAGGAACCGTGGGATCGATCTAGACCGTCCGATTTTTGATCTAATGATCCAGGATCATTCCCGCATAATAGCGTGGGCTGATGTGGCACCACATGGGCTCTACATGGACTAACCTGTGCATGCCACATGATGAGATGTGCCACGCAAGTGCGTGCCATGCAACATGCGGATCCCATGTGGGCCACTTCACTTAAAACTGTTAAATACAATTATTTAACGGTTCAATATCCTTAAAAAAGTAACAAAAATTTATAAAATTTATAGAAAAGTAAAAATAAATAAAAAATACAAATGAAAGCTCTATGGATTCATCTTGATGAGAGGAATCCATAGGAATTAAAATCTCAAAATTGTATTGGGTATTTTTCCCTTAATTTGGGTTAATTGAAAAACATTAAACTCAAATTACTCTCTAAATAATAATCCAATTAATTTGAAACTTTGGGGAATTTAAATTAAGCATAAAACACACCTTGGATGAATTTTAGGGGATTTTATTCTCTACATTCAAAGGAAATTAAAAATTCATATGCTTAACCTTTAAATTAATCAAATTAATTAATCCTTAATGAAATAATTAGGGAATTTTAATATAACAACCTTAAATCACCCTAATGAACTTCAATGAACATTAAAACATCACTTAAACTCAATTAAACCTAAAAATCCTTAAATTGACCTAATTAGGTAATTAAATGAATTAAATAATTCAATTAAATAACCTAAATTTAATTAAATCATAGTAAATCAACCAGTTAACCAACAATTATGAATAAAATCTCATAGGAAAGATATTTAGTGAGAAATTTATAAAAAATAAAACCATTAACTGAAACTCATTCAATTAGGCCTAATTTAAGTTTTAATGAAATAATTAAAATCTTAATTACTCCCTAATTGTAAATCTAATCTGGATGAAACTTTGAACATTTGAAATTGGTATGTAACCCCAGTTGCCAAAAAATTTATAATCCCAATTGATCTCTGGATTAGAAGTTGTTAATTTTCTAAATCCTTAAGTCAATGTTAATCAAATATTAGGTTAAGGAAATTAATTAATCTATTAAATTAAGTGGTAATTAAAACCAATTTCAATCAAAAATCAAACTATTAAGGAACTTCTCTAAATATCCTAAGTCAATTGAATGATCAAACTCAATCTTAAGTTAATGAAGTAAAACCTTGGGTTAACAAAATTATTAATTAACTTAAACCTTAAACTTGAATCAATGAAATTTAATGAAAACACTCATCTCTAATGAATTTAAGAATGAATCTAAAACTTAGGTCAATTAAATCAAATCGAAAATTAACAGTACTTTAGGTTAAGCTAATCCATGAACAAACTTAAGGTACTAATTCAAATTAATGAACTTAAACTTTAAGCTTACAAATCCATAATTTAATAAACTTAAATTAAATTGAATGAAATCAAACTTTAATCTAAACTTTTTAAATTAACATTAACCAAATCAAATGAAACCCATATAGCTTAATTCAAAATGAAACAAACCCAACAAATTAAATCAAACAAAGCAATTCAAACAAATGAAATAACTCAAATCAACTCTAGAATTCAAAAGGAAAAGAAAAATAAAACCAATCCAAACATAAACAACATCAAAAGGATTAACTAAGAAACTTTGGGATCTAAGTTAGACTTCTGAAAACTTTATTAGGAATTTGGATGTTGAATGGAAAGAACTCCATCCAAAAAATGGAATCATTCCATTCTTCATTCTTGATAACCTATACAACTTTAGTAAAATAAAATGGAATAAAAAGAAAATTAGATCTTTAAATTATTTGAATTGAAATCGTCCAAAGGTAAAAATTAAACAAAATCAAATGTTGAATTGAAACTTGAACTTAAAAGTGCCTAGCAAAGTCTTACCACACACAACTCCTCTTTTACACACACTAGATCATTTAGGTCACAGACTCTAGATCTAGGTTAGATCATTTTCTAATTTTCTCTAATCTTCTATGTTGTACTTCACATGTCTATGGTGTATTGCTTTACTAGATGCTTGCTTGTTTGTTATAGACTCGATGTTAGGTTTTTAGATTTAACACTATTTTCTAGGGTTGTGTTAAAGGGATCTCTATAATAATAAATCATAAAATTATTGTTTGCTTGCAGTGTTAAAATCTTTAACATAGTCCATAAGGTGGGCGGCAACTAATGCTAAGCCCGTATGTTTGTGAAATATAAACTGTTTTGTGTGTTGTGTGTATTTCCTAAAGTCTATTTTACTGGGTGTAGGATTTCTTTTAAATTTTAAATGTAAATTTGAGCATAGAATTAGGTTAGGATCTATGGGGTCTAGGATTAGCAGGAGCTGACCCAACCAGAAGATGGTGTAGTGTTCACCTATGGTGCCCTAATGGTGTCCCTAAAGAAGGAGACTTTCCTGGAAAGAAGATCCATATATCTAAACTTGTAGTTCTAGGTTTTGTATAAAAATACCCATTTTTCTTTCTTCGGGATGTAATATCACGCATTGACCTTTTCCTTATATAATTTAATTTGGCTTGATTTATTTTGGGTGTGCAATAGAAACAACATGCTTTTCTAGGTTTCTTTTAATGTTATGTTTATGTTGTGATGTATACCTAGACATAGGCTCATAGGATAAACTAAATTTTTTACCCAACTAAATCAATTGAGACATAAAAATAAATGCAATTCATAATCTTCATATAAAAGCATAAGCATTAAATCAAGATAAAATATGTAGCAACCCCTTAGCTGGATGTTTTAATATCATGCATAAATTATGTTATTTCACTCTTGATTAAGGAAGGGCTTCCATCTTTGAGAGAACTTGGGCTTGACCTTTGAGCCTATGATGGAAGAACACCTTCTTTTATTCTTATTTCATAACCTTTTCTAATTACATACATTAGGCATAAATTTCATTCCTATGACCTAAATGAATCTTGAGTCAAAATTCATAAAAATTGAAAAATATGCATTAGTTAGATGCATTTTCATGCCCTACATGATCTTAGGGATTAGGGAGTGAGTCTAGTTTCATAGATTTCTTTCCTAAAATGCAACACCTCCATCTTGCTTTCATGTGACCCTAACTTCATAAATTTAAAATACGCTTGGTTTAGGCACCTTCTGGGTTGTAAGTCCGGAGTCGAATAGGCTAGTTCCCTTAGGTGAGGAGAATATGGCCAATGATTTCAAGGATAGAGCTAGATTAGCATCTAACATGTGTAAAGCACACTAGACTAGGTTCAAGCATCCTTTTAGGAATAAGTCTTCAACCTAGGCATTTTTGTCTTATCTTGTAGAATCTAAGACATAGATTTCTAAGAAAATGACAACTAAAAATCTAAAATTAAATCCAAAATTTGAAGCCCAATCATAGGATAGTTGAAATGTCTACTGGGTATCCCAATATCAATAGGCTTTTCCAACTCTTTCCCATTTGACTACTGAAATTGATTCTCTCCAATTTGGACCTCACCCAATTGAATTTCCAAAATCAATCCTATGAAAGCTACCTTAATAGTCTTTAGAAATAACCATGTATTTCTTTAATCGAGTATTCTTAAGAACACCCTTCCTAAGATGTAATTAACTATAGAGGCTTACCTTTATAGGGAACCATGATCCCAAGATAAAATAAACCTTGTTCTACCTTTCCATGTAGTTCAGGGGAAAATACTCTCGTACATTAAAGACCCATTAGCCTTAGGAGTCTTTTATTGAAATGATCGAATCCATTAGAGGAGAGCATGTTTATCTTTCGAGATAATATGTTTATTCTTTAATGTCATATTTGGTCATCTAAATAAAATATTCCTAAACTCTATGTGGTGTCATTTCTTTTCTCTATTCCAGAAAAGACACCAACATAGTTTTTGGCGACTCCGCTGGGATTAGTTCCTTTCTCCATCGTTAGAAGTAATTGGTTATTTCTATATATCGATAATGTACTAGTGCCACTCATTGGTCAAGACTGCCTTTCTTTCTGTTGGATACATCTCCATTTCATTCTTGGTTGAGCCTATCCAACATCTTAGATAGAGGTTCTAGAACACTTTTTTTATCATAGTTAAATGATTTGGTCCTAGAACCAAATCCTAAAATAAAATGAGAGAAATAAATAAAACCAAGTCATTTTTGTTAAGACTTAAATCTGGTCAAGACAGATTTGAAACCATTCCAATATGGAAAAGAAATGTTAAATTTTAAAAAGTATGAAAAGTACTTCAAAATTTGAAAGCAAATCTCCAAAAAATAAAGTCTCAAAGTTAAACTTACCCTTGATCTTACTTTGGCTTTGTACTAGAGCTAAAGATAATTAGGATAAGGTCCTCGAATGGATACCCTTTATTTTACTACATTCAAAGATGGAAAACACCTAAGGATGTAGATTGAAATGAAGGCGTTCCTTCAAATCCTGAGAAATCCAAATCAAAAGGCGACATAGTTATGCCTATTGCCCATTTACCACCACGATTGAGTTTGAATTGCATTTTAAAAAAAAGGATAAAACAAAATCATCCCAAAAGATAATGCCTTATTGACCTTAGGTAGAGGTTGATTAAGAAAATAAATGTGAATCTTCTATTCTATAGAAAATTTTACATAAATGCAAATCGCTTTAATCTCAATTCATTTCCACAAGTCCACTAGAATATTGGAAAATCGTTGTTCAAGCTAATTGGCCAAATCTAAGAGTGACTGAGGTAACCCTCTTTTAGACCTTTTCAAAACCTTAAATTCTTAAGAGCTTAGAGAGAGTCAAAAGAGGAAGATGAAATGACATAAAGAAAAACAAAAGTGAAAGGATTCACTCTTGCTCCTAATCAATCAAGAAGAAAGAGTAGTGAAAGAGAATTCTAATTCTCGATAAATGAATGAAATTTAAACTAATAAATTTAAATCAACTATTTTTCTCATTAAATGAAATGATATTTCATGAATGGCTTTAATTATAAAAGCTAAATCATGAATAAAAAATAAATGAAGTGTTTAATCCTTCTAAATAAATCATGATCTTAAGATTGGGTCCTAAGGGTGATATTTCTATCTCTCAAAGTAAAAATATGAAACTTTTATCTCTAGTTAGTTGATAGATAAATCACTTATGACATTGTCAATCCAAATGAATGAAGAAAGCCTTAGTTTTCTCTGTTCAGAGACTAAGCCATTATATGATTTCAATACAAAGTGAACCTAAGGAGAATCCTTCGCAATGTCTTATGACCTATTTGACATTATCTTAATCTCAAGTATGGTGGTTAAAGATTTCATTGCAAGCTGAGATTACCCTTAATCTTATATGTGTTATAAAAGAATGCAAATCAAACTTGACTTTCTAATAGCATATACCCTAGAGGGTCCTCTTTTAAATGATGATCCTTTAAATGAATAGATCATGAGGTCTATTGATCTATTGAGGATAGAGTTAGACCTACCTTCCCTGCATATCAAAAGGGAAATTCTTGAAATCAAATTCAAAATGGTAGACTTATACCACCTCAAATGACATTGAAAAGAAATGGCAAATGAGTCACCTTCAAAATGTGATGTCTTGCCCATCTTAGAGAAGTTGCTTGCAAAATCAAGCATCATAATGCTCTATTAAAAATAATATGAAATATGAAATAAAATAAAAAAATGAAAAAAGAAATGAAAGTAAAGCAAGGCATTACATAATCATGAAATTTTCCTTACTTAACTATAAGAAACTTCCTGATGTGGCATTCCACTATGAAAAGGTTCTAGGGTTATCTTCTATGATGAAGATAGACTACTAAGAACTTATTGACATTTTAATTAGATGCAAGATTCAAAAGAAGAAAATCTCCAAAACTTGTTGATCAGTGCATGGTCAACATTAATTATAAACGAAAGTGAATTTATATAGGCTCAATTCTAATCAAGATTTGATAAGATGGTGCCATATAAATTCAATGAAATAAAGAAAGTAATTTTTAGCTTCATGAAAATTCAATCTTGAAAACTCAACCTAGAAAAAGAACTTAGTCTCAATCACATTGTTGATTGAAGAAAAAAATTCAAACATGAAAAAGAGCAAATTAGGAATTCATGAAACATCTTTAAATGCTCTTGGATGGTCCTATCCAAACCAAATAATAAAAAAGAAGGGAATCAAATGGAAAGAAAAAGAAGAAACATATTGATTGTTGAAGGATGTTCATATTCATCCTAAAGTGTTGAGTCTTTAGGAATATCATTTTGCTACTCCTAAATGACCTCACTACATATTTGATTCCATTAGAAAATTTTGATTTCAGAAATGTAAAGTTTTCAAGGAAGTCATTATGCCAATCTTAAATGACTCACTCCACTAAATAATTTTGAATTCATAAGTGTAACATCTTTAGAAAGTCATTTTTACCAATTTTAAATGGCTTTACTAGATTTATTGTTCCATGAAATGATGAAAAAGAAATAGAAATGTTGGATCATATTATATGATCAATCAAGGAAAGCCTTGAATCATATCAAAATGTCAATCAATATAATGTTGTATTTGGACAAAAAGTCAAATACATCAAATTTCCTAGCAAATCATTTAGTGGAGTCATTTCATAAAGAGTGAAATGTTATGGAAATGAGTTAAATACATCTATCTTCTTAGTGAATCTTGTAACTAGAAAATTACCAAATGTAACCTTTCATAAAAATGAAATCATAATATTACCAAAAAGAAAGAAAGAAAGAAAAGTAAAGGGATGGAAGGACTATATCCAAGAGCAAAAGAATGAAGTCTAAAATTTCTAAGCATGTGGACATTTTTGACTTTAAAATTCTCCACATCAAAATAAAATGGTAGGGTTAGAAGTTAAAAATTGTCCCTAGCTAAATAAAAATAATCAGATATCTCATGCTTTGTCATTTTAGCCTTTTTGGCAGGTTAAACAAAAAGATAGTGGATCTTCTTTTTCAGAAGTCCATATTTTTTGAATGTCAAAGGTCCCATTGAGTATACTCTGATTCCATTACAAATGAAGTGAAAATACCTAATGTAAATGGACATTTTAACTTCAAACTTCTCCACATCAAAATAAAGTGGTAGGTTAGAAGTCAAAATTGTCCCTAGAACAAAAAAAAATAGCGGATATCTCATACATTGTCATTTTAGCCTTTACTATGATTGGGTGAACTCGCTTTTCAGGTTAAAAGAAAAGATAGTGGATCTTCTTTTCCAGGGGTTCGTATCCTTTGTATGGAAAATGGCTCATTGAGTATAATCTGATTCCATTGCAAGTGGCTTATAACCATAAATAAGAAAAGTTATGGAATCATAGAGCCATTGCATGATAAAGCTTAATTGGTTTGGGTCCTAACTTTCTTTTCAGAAGGAACTCTAGTACAATGCATGAAATTTGTTTAGATGTGTCTGGAGATTTATATAGTCTTCAAGTTCAGGATGCACCCTTAGAATTTGAAGAAAAATCCCATTCCACAATTGACAAGTTGATATCAATGATCTAACTCTTTAATGAGTTAGCTATTGATGACTTGATCAACCTATCTTTTGGGTTTAAAGACTACTTTACCTAGAAATAAATTGAAATGATCTCCAGATGTAGCGGTCTATAAACTTAAGCTTGATGCCATTTCCATAAACTATGTCCCTTGATGATTATGGTCAAATTCTAAAAGAAAAGCAAAATTTTTTGTTAAATTAAAAGCTAGAAAATGATGGATGTACATGAGAAGAAAACTTTCTTCTTGGTTAGCTAACATCATTATATGACATCCGGGACTAGGTAGAATCTTTACCTTGAAAATGGGTTCATATTACCCATATTTCATTTTAAAATCAAAAAAGGCTTTCATGCATAAGATTATCCTTCTTAAGGATAACTTATCTAAAAATTGTCAAATTAAAATAATTCTAGAAAAGAAGAATTGAAAGCATATGATATGACATTCAAAATCCTTACAAGAATGTTCTATTATAGAGTCATATCATTCAATCTCAAAATATTTGGGGAAATTTAGCAAAAATGGTCATGATTAAGATTTCTTATAATCCCACTTTCAATTAAGTTAAGGGTTATATTGAAAACCGTGCCAAAGAAGAAAAATAAAATAAAAGAAACATCAATATGATTTGAAGAACAATCTTGTTACTACATATAGAGTCTTGAAATTTACTTTTGAAGTACTTTCAAAGACCTTGTAGTAAAATATAGAAGGATCAAAAATGTAAAAAATAAGAAATGAATCAAAGACAGTTATGAAATTTTGTTTCATTTATCCTTTAAAAGAATAATAAATTAACTGATGAAATTCAATTTCAAACTTATTAGGAGAATTTAATTTTTTTAATAGTTAATCCTTTCAATTTCATTATTGATTAAGGATAAAATTATTGTCTCCATGAGAATCCAAAAGATTATCTTGATTCTCATTCACTTTGGAAAGCTTTATAGGAATCTTTTGATCTCTATTGATCCCAAGAGAATGCCCTATAAGTTGTTGATTCATGTCAACAAAGCAAAAAGGACATACATGTCTAAACAAAAACAAAAGAAATTACATTTAAGAAGCACTGGTTGACTTTGGTTCTTAGTACCTAAAGAACTACAGAGTCAAATGCAAGCTCAAAAAGATAGAATTCTCAAGTTAGTACCATATGATATCTTGCCTTCAGTGACATGGACATCTAGCATGGTTCATTGTAACTCTGAGATGAAAAAAAGAAACAAAGAAAAATGATGAACTTCCATGCTCATGGCATAGTAAAGCATTGGGTCCAAAATATGCCCAAATCCTCCTTCAAAAAAATAAATTCCAACTCTTTGAAACCTTCTTCACTAAACTTCTTCATGTGTAAGGAGTATTAGCGAAATCAAGAAATGGATGCAAACCTTCTATCACCCTTTCATCAAGTTAGACTGATCAAGTAAAGATCAAGTTCATGAAACTCTTGCTTATTAGTCAAAACTATTGGGGATTAGGAGTAAGTCACTTTGACCCCTTTTTCGTCATTTACATCACCGATAAGGTGGGAGCAAGCCCTTTGTGGCACCTTTCCTATACATGACTTGAGATGGGAGCAAGCCCTTTGTGGCACCTTTCTCATGTCTTTCTAGGTTTGGAGTAAGCCTTTGTGCACCATTCCCATGAAATACTATCTTTGTAGGTTTGGAGCAAGCCCTTCGTGGCACCATTCCTACTTTCCATAGGTTTGGAACAAGCCCTTCGTGGCACCATTCCCATAGAGTACATGATTAGATCAAGTCATTGTGACTCCTTTCATGTTACCCAGGCTATTTAGATTAGATTAAGTCTTTCTAACCCCTTTCTAATAGCCAAAGATGTAAGTCCCAAGATCATACTTTTGTGTACATGATTAGATCAAGTCATTGTGACCCCTTTCATGTTACACTGGCTATTTAGATTGGATCAAGTCTTTACGACCCCTTCTAATAGCCAGAAAGATATAAGTCCCCTAGTCAAAATTCTTTCTAAAACTCAGGAGTAAGTCCCCTAGCCGATATCCTACTATTGTGTACATTATTGGATCAAGTCATTGTGACCCCTTTCATGTTACACAGGCTATTTAGATTGGATCAAGTCTTTATGACCCCTTTCTAATAGCTAGAAAGATGTAAGTCCCTTAGTCGGCATTCTTTCTAAACATCTAAGAGTAAATCCCCCAGTCAGCATCCTACTATTATGTACATGATTGGATCAAGTCATTATGACCCGTTTCATGTTACACGGGCTATTTAGATTGGCTCAAGTCTTTATGACACCATTTTAATAGCCAGAAAGATGTAAGTCCCCCAGTTGGCATCCTATTTTGAGGATTGGATCATGTTTTTAAGGACTCCTCTCCTCTTTTCGGCTAATTAGGATGGATCATGCCTAACCCCATCTTATTAGCTAAAAAGAAGTAAGTCCCTAATTGGCATTCTTTCTAATCTAAAGTAAGTTCCCTAGTCCACATTCATTCTACTCAAGTAAGAGTAAGTCCCCACTGCATCCTACATAAGTGTAAGTCCCCCAATTGGCATCTTATTTTGAGGATTGGATCATGTCTTTAAGGACCTTTCCTCTTTTTTTAAATAATTAAGATTATGCCCTTAAACCCCATCTTATTAGCTAATCACATTAGAGTAGGCATTCTTTTCTAATCAAAAGAAGTAAGTTCCTAGTCGGCATTCTTTCCAAATGAGTAAGTTCCCAGGTTGGCTTCCTATTCAAATTCTATGGAATGAACCAAGCCATTGAAGGCCCCATTTCTTTGGACTACTCAAATAGGATTAAGTCCATGTACTATTTAGTAGTCAAAGTGATCTGATTAGATCAAGCATTTCAAGCCTCTTCTCCCCAGCATAGCTTTTCAGGATTGGATCATATATTTAAATACCTCTCTCCTCTTTTTAGCTAACTAGGATGGACCATGCCCATAACGACCCCATCTTATTAGCTAATCACATGGATCACTACTATTCTATTTTAAGAGAATGTCTCTTTGAGCATAGTGATTGCATTGGGAATTGATCATTCTTTGATTCCATTCTATTCATCCTAGAACTTAATGAAGTTAAGTTTCTAAGAATGAATCACACCTCCAAAGCAAAGATAGGTATACATATACATATCTTTCACAATCAAAACCTAAATAGAAATTCAAATCAAAAATTAAAATCATGAATTGGAACCCCAAGCTTATGGTTGTATGTTGATCAATCTAGTCAACACCAATATGTGAAGTTTATTCTAGATGATCCACTACACATATTGGGGTCCAATTTGACCTCATTTTTTGGAAGTGGTCATTTTAGCAATGAGAAGATCTTAAGTTCAAATAGAGATTTTCTATTCAATATCCAAGTCACTATGCTTAGTAACTTAGGAAATGCATTTTGAGCTAAATCCAATCTACTTAGTTTGATGCAAAACCAAGTCAAATATCCAACATAAATTAAATCAAGTAAATCAATGAAAAAATGGAAGTTCAAAGTCAAACCTAAAGTCAACTCTAGTCAACCTATGATTGACTTAAGTGGGCCCACTTGGTCAAAAAGTCAACCAACTAAAATTTGACCAAATTAAATCATCAAAAAAATTTCAAATGATCAAATAACATGTTTAATCATAATAACAAAGAAAATTGAGTCCATTGAGGCCTAGATTAGGTATGTTAAATTCCTTAAATCAAAATAACCTAAATAGGTTACATTAAATTCAAACCCAAGGAAAATTCAAATCACTTTCAACCAATGCATATGGGATGGAGACTAATCCTCTTAAGCCTTGCTAATGAGGGAATTAAGTGGTAATTAATCTCTTTAACTAAGCCACCTAAGGAACTAATTGACAAAACTCAAAATGAATTAAAAAAATTCACCAAGGGAAGGTAAAATCCATTTTTCCTTCCCTATCTTCCCACCTCTTCAGCCAAGACACTTGTAAGGCAGAGAGGGGGATCCTAGCAAGCTTCCAAGCTATCTTAATGCCCCATAGATGACCAAAGATTAGCCAAACAAGAGCTTTAAAGCTCTTGGCCACTTAGCAAAAACATAGATACACTCTTCCGTAAGGAGAATTGAAGTTCCCTTCACCTGCATACATCCAAACTGAAGCCAAATGAAAGCTCTTCCTCCTCCCAAGTGTTCTTAACCATTGTAAACCACAGAAGCTAAAATTTTCAAGCCAAGGGTTGGTCTAGGGAATAATCAATGAGGAATTAACCCAATTCCTTTGGCAAGCAAGTTCTTTTCAAGGTTCTGAAGCTCTAAGATCAATTCCAAAGCCAATCGTCCAACGAATTGAGGTATGCCATTAACGAGCTTGAGTTTTTCCTTATAGAATTCAGTTGTGATCATTTTCAAACAAAACATGATCTTCAATAAGATCAAACCATATATGATCATAGGATATCCTTCAACGATTGTGTAGCAATTGAAATCACTTGATTTCATGCTCTAGATCATTCATAATTAGCAAAATACTATGAATGGCTCTCGACTCCCACGGGAAATGAAGGAGATGAGCTCTCAGCCATCCAATCCATGTATTTGGATTGGACGGTCTAGATCTAGGCAGACCAGATGATTTTTGCCCTTTAGGAACTGCGAGATCGATCCGGACCATCCAATCTTCGATCGAACGGTCCAAGATCATCCCGCATAACCATGCGAGCTCACGCGGCTCCACGTGGGCTCCAAGTGGACCAACCTGTGCATGCCACGCGGTGGGATGCGCCACGTGACATGCGGATCCCCTGTAAGCCCCTTCACTTAAAACCGTTAAATACCATTATTTAATAATTTGAAATAATTAAAAAATTAATAGAATCTTATAAAATTCATAGAATAATAAATATAAATAAAAAATAGAAATGAAAGCTCTATGGATTCATCTTGTTGAGAGGAATCCATAGAAATTAAAACCCTAATTTTTATTGGGCCTTTTTCACTTAATTTGGGTTAATTAAAAAATTAAACCTAATTACTCTAATTAATAATCCAATTAATTTGAAACTTTGGGAAATGAAATTAAACATAAAACACACCTTAGATGAATTTCTGGGGATTTAATTCTCAATTCAAAGGAAATTGAAATTTAATATGCTTAACCTTTAAATTAATCAAATTAATTAATCCTTAATGAAATAATTAGGGAATTTTAATCTAACAACCTTAAATCACCCTAATGAACTTGGTGAACATTAAAACATCACATAAACTCAATTAAACCTAAAATCCTTAAATTGACCTAATTAGGTAATTCAATGAATTAAATAAGTTAATTAAATAACCAAATTTAATTAAATCATAGTAAATCAACAGTTAACCAAAATTATGATAAACCCTCATTGGAAATATTTGTGAGGAATTTATAAGAAATAAAACTCTTAACTGAATCTAATTGAATTAGGCCTAATTTAGGGTTTAATAAAATAATTAAAACCTTAATTACATCCCTAATTGCAAATCTAATCAAAATAAAACTTTGAAAATTTTAAATTAGCATGTAGCCCCACATGCTAGAAAAGTTTCACTCCCAATTGATCTATAGATTAGAAGTTGATAATTTTCTAAATACTTAGGTAAATGTTAATCAGATATTAGGTTAAGGAAATGAATTAATTTATTAAATTAAATGGTAATTCAAATCAATTTCAATCAAATATCAAAAAACTATTAAGAAACTTCTCTAAATATTCTAAGTTGATTGAAGTGATCAAACTCAATCTCAATTAATGAAGTAACACCTTAGGTTAACAAAATTATTAATTAACTTAAACCTTAAACTTGGAATCAATGAAATTTAATGAAAACACTCATCTCTAATGAATTTAAGAATGAATCTAAAACTTAGGACAATTAAATCAGATCAAATAATAACCTAAGTACTTAGGTTAAGCCTAATCCATGAACAAACTTAAGGTACTAATTCATATTAATGAACTTAAACTATAAGCTTAAAAATCCATGATTTAATAAACTTAAAATAAATTGAATGAAATCAAACTTAAATCTAAACTCTTTAAATTAACATGAACCAAATCAAATGAAACCCATATTGCTTAATTCAAAATGAAACAAATCAAACAAATAAAATCAAACAAAGCAATTCTAATTAATGAAATAACTCAAATCAAATCTAAAATTCAAAAGGAAATAAAACATAAAACCAATCCAAACATAAACAACATCAAAAGGATTAATTAAGAAACTTAAGGATCTTAGTTAGACTTTTGGAAACTTCATTAGGAATTAAGATGTTGAATGGAAAGAGATCCATCCAAAAATGGAATCATTCCATTCTTTATTCTTGAAATCATATACAACCTTAACAAAATAAAATGGAATAAAAAAGAAATTAGATCATTAAATTATTTGAATTGAAACTTCCCAAAGGTAAAAATTTAACAAAATCAAACATTAAATTGAAACATGAACTTAAAGGAGCCTAGCAAAGCCTTACCACACAAACTCCGCTTTTACACACACTAGATCATTTAGGTCACAGACACTAGATCTAGGTTAGATCATTCTGTGATTTTCTTTTATCTTTTGTGTTGTACTTCACATGTCTGTGTGGTATATTTCTTTAGACTGGATGCCTAGTCATGTTTGTTCATTAGACTAGATGTTAGGGTTGTCTTTCAATATTTAACACTATTTTTTTGCAAGGGGATGTGCTAAAGAGATTGGTGTAATAAATAAATCATAAAATTGCTATTTGATTGCAAGTGCTGAAAATTCTTTAACATAGTCAATAAGATAGGTGGGCTTGGCAAGAAACTAATGATAAGCCCGTATGTTTGTGAATGTAAACTACTTTGAGTGCCGTGTGTATTGCTTAACGTCTATTTTACTAGGTGTAAGATTTCTTTTAAATTTTAAATGTAAATTTGAGCATAGAATTAGGTTAGGATCTATGGGGTCTAGGATTAGTAGGAGCTAACCCAACCAGGAGATGGTGTAGTGGTCCCCTGTGGGGCCCGGTGGATGTCTTTAAAAAAGGAGACATTCTTAGAAAGAAGACCCATAGATCTAAACTTGTAGTTCTAGGTTGTATAAGGCGAACTTCATACCCATTTTCTTTCTTCTGGGGTGTACAGTGATATCTGGCCGCATCGACCTTTTTCTTATATAATTTAATTTGGCTTGATTTATTTTGGGTGTGTAATAGAAACAACATGCTTTTTCTAGGTTTCTTTCTGTGCTATGTTTATGCTATGATGTATGCCTAGACGTAGGCTCATAGGATAAACTAAATTTTTTTACCGAACTAAATCAATTGAAATATAAAAATAAATGCAATTCATAATCTTCATATAAAAGCCTAGGCATTAAAGTAAGATAAAATATGTAGCAACCCCTTAGTTGGATGTTTTAACATCATGCATAAATTAGATTGTTTCACTCTTGATTGAGGAAGGGCTTCTATCTTTGCTAGAGAACTTGGGATTGACCTTTGAGAGCCTATGATAGAAGAACACCTTCTGTTATTCTTATTTGGCCCATAACCTTTTTCTAATAACATGCATTAGGCATAAATTGCATTCCTATGACCTAAATGAATCTTGAGTCAAAATGCATAAAACTTGGAAAATATGCATTAGTTAGTTGCATCCTCATGCCCTGCATGCTTTGAGGGATTAGAGCGCGAGTCTAGTTTCATAGATTTCTTTCATAAAAATGCAACAGCCTAGCCATCTTGCATTCATGTGACCTAACTTCATAAATTTAAAATATGCTTAGGTGGTGTTAGTTGGTAGCCTTCTCCAGGCAGGTTGTAAGTCAAGAAGAGTCAGAAATAGGCTAGTTCCCTCAGGTGAGGAGAATGGCCAATGATTTCCAAGGATAGAACTAGGTTGAGCATCTAACATGTGTCAGAAGCACTTGTAGACTAGGTTCTAAAGCATCCTTTTTAGGAATAAGTCTTCAACCCTAGGCATTTCTATAATCTTGTGCTGCTAGAATCTAAGCCCTAGATTTCTAAGAAAATGACAACTAAAAATCTATAATTAAATCCCAAATTTGAAGCCCAGTCATAGGATAGTTGAAATGTCTACTAGTATCCCAGTATTAATAGGCATTTCCTACTCTTTCTCATTTGACTCTTGAAAATGACTCTCTCCAATTTGGACCTCTCCCAATTTAATTTCCAGAAATCAATCCTTTGAAAGCTACCTTAGTAGTCTTTAAGAATAAGCATTTATTTTTTTAATCAAGAGTATTCTTAAGAAGAGACCCTTCCTAACATGTAATTAAATATAGAGGCTTTCCTTTATAGGAAACCATGATCCCAAGATAAAATAAACCATGTTCTACCTTTCCATGTAGTTCAGGGGAAAATACTCTAGTACATGAAATGCCCATTAGCCTTAGGAGTCTTTTATTAAAATTATTGAATCCATTATAGGAGAGCATGTTTATCTTTCGAGATAATATGTATATTCCTTAATGCTGTATTTGGTCATCTAAATAAAATATTTCTAAACTCTATGTGATGTCATTTCTTTTCTCTATTCTAGAGAAAACACCAATAGATACTTAGGACTATATTAGAGTTTAAAAAATCCTCTTCTCCTATTTTCTTTAAAATTGGGAATAATATTATTCCTACTTTTTATTCTATTCTTGTGTAGAAAATTTTAAGAGATTGTATTGCTATTGATTCTTTACTCTTAAACAAAGGTTTTTATCCACCCTTTAAATGCATGTGTTGCTATCATATTGAGAATGTTAGTCATGTTTTTGTTAATGGTGCCATTACGTCTAAAGTTTGGAGTTGGTTTGAGGATTTATTTAAATTAATTTTTTTAATGGTAATTTAACTTTAATGCAACGTCTTTACTCTTATTTTTGTTAATATTATTAAAGGGCATATCAAATTTATGGTGGCTATTACTTCAATTTGGTTTATTTGGCTTGACAGAAATGATGCTAAGCATCATAATGTGCCTATGAATTATAAGAGGAATATTGCTAGGACTAAAGATAAGATTTTTTTTTCTTTACATAAGGCTTCTCTTCTTAGTGGTACTAATTTTAGAGCTTGCAAGTTTCTTGCCTCTAAATTGGGTATCGGTTTTTTTATTGTGACTTATCTCTAGATTATAAAATTATTCATTGGATTAAGCCTCTTATTTGTTGTATTAAATTAATACTGATGGCTCTGTCGCATAGAACAAGTTGAGTTGTGGTGGTATTTCTAGAAATAATCTTGGCTTTTTCCACTCCTCTCTCTACTAATTCTAATATTTTTGCTAAATTGTTGGTTGTTTATCATGCTCTTAAGCTTTATTTGTATAGAAATTTTCAAACTTTTTGGTTGGAATCTAACACTGAGTTGGTTGTTGCTATGATCAATTCTAACCATAAGGGTAATGCTGAGATTTTTATTAAATTAGAAATATTAAAGCTATTATCTCTAAAGTTTCTTTTAAAATTTCTCATATTTTAAGAGAAGGTAATGCTTGTGCAAATTTCTTAGCTCGTTTGGGTTGTAATCTCTTTGATTTTACTTTGTTTACCAATGTGAACATTTTTAAGAAATTAAGAGGGCTATCTAATTTAGATAATCCTGATTTTCCTTATGTTAAATTTTCTTAGATCTTTTTCTTGCTTTCTGTTGGTGGTTTTGTTTGGGAGCTTCTGGTGGTTTTGGTTTGTTCGGTTACTGTTAGCTCCTATTTTTTTCTTGGGCACTTTCTGTTCTTATTTTATTCTTATTTTTTGCAAGTTGGATTGCTGGATTTAGCTATTTTGGTTATCAGGCTATTGTCGATTGCTGCTCTTACTTTTATTGTGGTATCTCTTGTGGGATTACTTTTTTGGCTTTTGGTTGGTTGGTTGGTTGGCTTTCTTTGGGAGCTTTGTGGTTGGTCTCCTTGATCTTCTTGGTTTTGGGTGCCTTCTCTGGATGTAATGTTGGTTGTGCTTTTCTTCCTTCTATTTTATTTTAGCAAGTTGGGATAGTTTTATTTTGGGAGTGGCTGCTACTTTCCTTTGTTGTTTTGGTGGTTGTGTTGTTACTTATTTGCTTGGTGGTTACTATGGTCTTTTGTAGTTTCTTTAGTCTGATTGGGGTTGGTGAGCTTGATGGTTGCTTCTCTTCTTCCCCCCTTACTTCACTTTCTAATATTTCCTCCTTGGTTGGTGATTTTGTTTCTTTCTCCTACTTTTGGGTGGTTGGATGGTTGTGCTAGCTTGGAATTTTTTCTTTGTTGCCTCAGTTTTTTCTACTATTGCCCAGTTCGACTGGTGGCTCTATTGCTATTCTTCCTTTTTTAGTGGCTGGTTCTAGATCTTTTTTGGTTATTGGTGTGTGCTCAGGTGCCTTTGTGAGGTTTGTTGGCTATGATGGCTAGGATGTTTACTCTTTTTTGTTGGTTGGTGGCATTTTTTGTAACTGTAACTCTTCTTTTAGAGTTTGGCTACTCACAAATTTTTGTTGCCCCTTCTAAAGTTTGTGACTAATCTTCAGCCTTGTCTTTTGCTTTACTTTCATTTCTCTTTATGTCTATTTATTTTATTTTAATTGTGCTTATCTCTGCTTTAGTTTTTTTCCTATAGGTTTCCTTCATTTTCTCTTGGGTCTCTTCAGGTGGTATGCTAACATGCTCAGGGATTTTGTGCTGTAGCTATTCTTTTTTTTAGTTTTCCTTTATTTTTGTTCTCTTTTGTATTAGTTAGATAATTTTTCTCTTTAGGTCTTTCTGTAGCTCTTTGAGCAATAGTCTTTGAGATTTATCCCCATTAAGGACAATGTATCCTTCACGTTTGGTAATAAAAATTTCCCTTTTTACCAAAAAAGAAACCGTAAACCCTAAACCCTAAACCCTAACCCTAAATCCTAAACCATTAAACCCTAAACCCTTAAACCATAAACCTAAAAAATTCTAAACCCAAACCCTAAAACTTAAAAAACCTAAACCTAAACTAAATTAAACCTAAAAATAAAATAAATAAAATAAAATAATAAAATAATATAAAAGATTAAGCTAAAACATAAACCTAAACCTAAAAATAAAATAAAATAAAAAATAAAAATAAACTAAAATAAAATAAATAAAAACCTAAACTAAATGAAATAAAATAAAATAAACTTAAGAATAAAAAACCTAAGTAAAATAAAAACTAAACATGAAATAAAAGTTAAATTAACCTAAAATAAAATAAAATAAAAACTAAATAAAAACCTAAACCTAAACAATAATCCTTAAAAAAAAAAAACTAAAACCTAAACTCTAAACTAAAAAAAACCTAAACCTAAAATAAAAATAAAATAAACAAAATAAAAAAAAGTTAAACCTAAACTAAAATAAACTAAACTAAAATAAATAAAATATAAACCTAAACCTAAACTAAATAAAATAAAATAAACTAAAAATAAACCTAAACCTAAACTAAAAAATAAAACCTAAAAATAAAAAATAAAACCTAAACCTATAAAATAAAATAAAATTAAACTCAACTAAAAATAAACCTAAACCTAAAAAAATAAACTTAAATAAAATGTAAACTAAAATAAATAAACCTAAATAAAATAAACTAAACTAAATAAAAATAATAAATAAACTTAAGTAAAAATAAAAAATAAACTAAACTAAAATAAATAAAAAATAAACTAAATATACTAAATAAACCTAAACTTAGAGGTTTACTAAATTTTCTTTTTTTTAAAAAAAAAATCATTAACCCTAAATCCTAAACCCTAAACCCAAAACCCATAACCCTAAACCTAAAACCCTAAACTTACAACCTTAAACCCTAAACCCTAAACCCTAAACCCTAAACCCTAATCCATAACCCTAAACCCTAAACCCTAGACCCTTAAAGCATAAACCCTAAAATCCTAAACCCTAAACCATAAACCTTAAACCCCAAACCCTAAACCTAAAGTAACTAAATAAATTAAAAAAACTAAACTAAAACCTAACCTAAACCTAAATCTAAACCCTAAGCATGGGAACATCACCGTTAAGCAGGCTCGATAGGCGGTGGATATGGAGTTTGTGGTCGGTGTGGTGGTTATGGAGGCAGGAGGAGCGATGGAGGTTACAGCCGTGGTTATGGCGGAGAGAGATCGGGGATATTATGGTGGATTCCACTACTTGAGAGGCCAGGGTGGTTATGATGGGAACCAAGGAAACTGAAGAATAGTTGATCTAATCTAGTGCTTATGGAACTATGTCTTTACAATAAAGATGATTTTAGTTATTTAGGGTTTTTAATTTGCTCTATGCATGCTCATTTTTTATCTATGTTGCCACTTGTGTCTTAGAAAACTTGGCGTGTTACTTGGTTGATGAAATCAAAAAGAAGAAATATTGAATCTAAATTTATTCTCTATTAAAAAAAAACCAAAAACCTTAAACCCTAAACTAAAACTTGAACCCTAAACCTAAAAGCTAAATTCTAAACCCTAAACCCTAAAACCCACCCTAAACAGCAAACTCTAAAACCTTAAACCTACCTGCCCTACACCTACCACTACCCCAGGCCCTATCCACTGAGCCCTAACCACTGACCCAACCCTGAAAACCCAAAATAACCACTGAGCCCCACCTACCCTACCCAACTTACTGAGCCTAAACTCTCTTAACCTGATCAGCCCAGGCCCTAAGATCTACAGGCTGAGCCCAATCCCCAGGCTGACCTGAGCCACCCCACTAAACCACTAACCTGAGCTCTACCTACCCAAACTAACCCACTGACCTAACCCTGACCTAACCCTAACCTAACCTAACTCCAACCTAACCTAACCCTAACAGCCCCAACCCAACCCTAACCCCACCAAAACCCTCCCTCGGCTCTCTCTCTCTAGTGATTTTTGCATCCCTCTTCATCCCTGTTTAGGGATTTTTGCAATTTTGGCTTTAGTTTTGAATGAATTTAAAGGTTTGAATGGAATCTATCCGATTACGTGATGCTTCATCCTTAATCATGGCTATGGTGAGTTTGATTCATATGGCTCCACCTCAAATTTTGGATGCTTTGGCTAAGACATCAGACATTTTTGGGATCGACATCCCAAATGCTACAAATTCTACTAAATCATTTAAGGAAGTGCTCTCTAGTAAGGCTTCTCACCTTACTGAGTTGATTAATCTCATTTTGACTTCTTTAATGGTTTGCTAGTCATTATGTGCTTTGATGTGGATGTTGGATTGTTGGTGAAACCATTTGAATTCCCTCTTGTTAGAAAATTTACTTTACGTCGTCTGAATTTGGATAAAATTTGCACCTATTTTATCATCTTAATCTTACGGGTGCCTTCTCAATTGGTCTTATTAACCCTCAGTATTCTGATTCAACTTTCTAATGATCTAGATTATTCATGTATTTTTGCGCATCACTCTTCATCTTTAATTATCAAATGCGCTTACCACCCCTTTTTGACATTAAAGAGGAATCTCTTATTATCTTTGTGGGGTTATCACTTCCTAATATGCCCATTCATTTTGTTACACATCATGTGCTTTTTGCAGTTGGGGCTCTTTTTGGTTAACCTTTGCAACTCGACGAAGCGACCGCTGAGCGATCTCGCCCTTCTATGGCTCAGATCCTAGTGGAATTAGACATAACTAAAAAATACCCTAAGGAAGTTTTGATTGACTTTGACAAATATGGGTATTCATAAAAGGTTGAATTGGAGAATCTTCCAGTTTTTCATTCTAACTATAAAATTCATGGCCATAAAAAATCTGATTGCTTTATTCTCCATCCCAATTTAAAAAAGAGAAATCCTCCCAAATAAAATCTTGTTCCTAGTCATAAGCTAATCGCTACATATGTTCAAAAATCAGCCTATGATCCTAAGAATGGTATGAAGGCTGCTATTGAGGTTGATTCCTTGAATATTAGAGTCATTTATGTTGAACCAATTTTGGATCCTATTGTTACTATGGCTTCAGCTAATTTTCAGAATAGGAAAGATGATTTACCTCATACCTCTTCTTTAAATTTAAAAATTTCTAATGTGAAGAATAATAAATTTTCAAGGTTATTAGATGATTATTCTATTTCCTTTGATTTTATCCTTGCTTCTATGCCAACTTTGATTGATGAAAATTAAGTTTTCAATGAGGATTTAAATGATGTGGACGGTGAAAATATTTGATGATTTAAGCTGTCACATGCTTTTAATGGTTCTAAATCATCACGTCTCATTTCTAATCTTGATATTCATGTTAATCCTATTTTTCAACTTAATTTGGATTTGGAAGAGGGTGAACTCCCCTATAAACACTTGGAGAAGTCTCTTAAATTGGTGACCAATGTTACTAAATCTTACTTGGATGATGACTCTAGGAGAAAAGGAAATGGTTTTCAAACCTATCATGCTAAAAGAAAAAAGGGTTAAAAATTAGCCTAATAAATTGTCTAAAATTACTAGATCTGCTATAGCCTCTCACTGTTCTCTTAATTATCCTTTTCTTTCCCCCTTTTTACTTCATTATGTTTAATTTTCTTATTAGGAACATTAGAGGGATTGGTATCCTCTATATTCATAATCATATTAGAAATCTTTATCGCATTTATAATATTTCTTTACTTATTATTTTGGAACCTGTTATTCATGCTAATAAAATTAATCATGTTGCTAGAATGATCGACTACAACAAATTTTACTCCAATGTTAGTAATAAGATCTGGTATTTTTGGAATAATTTCATTTAGGTTTTTATTATTGATGATTTTGAACAAGTTGTTAATGCGCAAATCTCTCATGGTGACTATTGCATTTTGAGCTCTTTTATTTATGCTTCTTGTTATAGATCTGGTCCAAACCTCCTTTGGGATAATTTAAGAAATTTTGTACCTCGATCAACAAACCTTAGTTTGGGGATGGCAATTTCAACACAATTTTATTTTCTTCAGAAATGGAGTGATGGTTGCTCTCCCAATATTTATTCTATGGAAGAATTTTCCAATATGATCCTTGATTGTAATTTAGTTGATATTGGCTTTAAGGGTTCTAATTACACTTGGGAAAACTCTAGACTTTGGCAAAGGTTGGACATGATTCTTTTTAATACTCATTGGATTACTCAATTGCTTATTACTTATGTTGATCATTTAAGCAGAACCTTATATAATCATGATCCTCTTCTGGTTTCTGTTGAACATAATTCTAATAAATTTAAAAAACTCCTCTCCTTTTAGATTTTAGAACATGTGGATTCAACATATTAATTTTTTTGATGTTCTAGCTAAGAATTTGAAAGCCCCTTTATGTCTTGATAATTCGATTATGGGGATGAATAGAATTTGGTTTAAACATAAAATACTTAAACAAAATTTGGGTTGGTTGAACAAGCATTATTTAAAAAACCTTTTTACTAATATTAAAGACATGGAAAATTTGGTTTATGATCTTGAAGTCTCTGTTATGTCTAATCCTTCTAAGCTTACAGAATTGACTGAAGTGAAAGAAAAAATTGTCAATTTTTAAAATATGGAAGAGACTTACTGGCACCAAAAAGGTAGTAGTAAAGATATTATGGATGGTGACAGGAATACTAGGTATATCCATGCTTTGGTTAAGAAAAAAAGAGCTTTGAATAATATTCAAAAAATTAAAAATGACTACGAAAATTGGATTATGGATAAAAATGAGATTACAGATTTGGTTATTAAGTACTTTATAAATATGCCTAACAAGAATTGCTCTTATGAAGCTATTTCCAAATCGCACCTAATTCTTTCCATTATTAATAATGATGATAATTATTTTCTTACCATTGTGCCTAATGAAGATGAATTTTTTAAAGTAATAAATAACATTAACATTGATTCTGTTGCTAGTCTGGAGGGTTTCACTACTCAATTTTTTCAGAAATGTTGCTTTATCATTAAAAATGATTTGATTGAGGATGTGATTGATTTTTTAATGGTAATCATTTTCCTAGATATTTTTCTATTACTTTTATTATTCTATACCCAAAAAAGATAACGTGGATTTTTCGAGAGATTTTAGACCTATTAGTCTTTGCACCTTCTTCAATAATCTGATTTCTAAAATCCTTACCAACAGACTTAGTCCTTTACTTAATAAAATTATCTCCCTCAACCCAACTAGTTTTATTAGAGGTAAATCTATTTCTGACAATATTTTACTTGCTAAAGAACTAATTCACGATCTTGATGCCAAGATAAGAGGGGGAAACATTCTTTTCAAATTAGATATTACCAAAGCCAATTTTGAATTTATTTGGGTTTTCTAAAAAATTTATTTTTCTTATCAAAAATTATATCAATAATGCATGGTTTTTTGATTTTGCTTAATGGGGAAGCCCTGGGTTTCTTTCCCTCTTCCCATGGCTTAAGACAAGGGGATCCTTTATCTTTAGCTTTATTTATTATTTTTGTTGAGTACTTATCTAGGAGCATCAATGATTTATTCTTACATAATCCTAGTATGTACTACAAAACTCTTGGTGGTCTCCCTGTTTCCCATTTAAGTTTTGTTAAACATTTTATTATTTTTTACAATGCTTCTATTCATCACATCAAACAACTTAAGAATTTTTTAAATAAATTTGGTAGAAAAAGTGGCCTTTCGATAAATGATAAAAAAAAGCTATTTTATCACTTTCTCTAGCATCTCCAATTCTAAACTCAATCAAATCCTTCATATTACTAATTTTAAACATCAACAATTACCTCTAAGTACTTTGGTGCTCCACTCTTTAAAGGCCCAAAATGTTCCCATCTCTTTGATGATTTAATTCAAAAATTTTAAAGAAAATATATATTTGGGAATTCCATTTACTATCCTTTGGTGGTAGGCTCACTATCCTTAAAAACACTCTCAACTTTATGCCTCTTAATTTGATTCAAACTATTATTCCCATTAATGCAACACTTATCAGAACTGATCATTTGCTTAACAAATTTATTGGGGCTCTAATAATTATACCAAAAGAATGCATTGGACATCTTGGAATAAATGTTGTGGTCCTTTGGATGAAGGTTCTCTTGGTTGCAAACCTATTCAAGAAGCTATCACTGCATTTTTCAAAAACTCTGGTGGAAATTTAGAATGAATGATAGCCTTTGGGCTAATTTTATGATGAAAAAATATTGCCAAGGTAAACACCCTCTTAACTAAGCTTATAAAGTTGGTGACTCTCAGGTTTGGAAAAAGCTTTGTTCCATTAAATGGGTTGCTGAATCGTTAATATCGTTGGGTATCCAGTCCAATTTTTCCTTTTTCTAGCAAGACAATTGGATGGGCATCAGTTCTATTGACACCCATTTATCTACCCAGTCTACTACTACTATTAAAGTTAATTATTTTGGCTTAATAATAATTGGAATGCAAACAAACTTGAGAACTATATCCCTAATTCTCTTATTGACAACTTTAGAAATATTCTCATTTCTTCTAACATACCTGACCAAATTGCTTTTAAACTTTCTCAAAATGGTGATTTTGTTCTTAAAGAGATTTGGAACTTTATTAGAGATAAACATCACCCTTCTAATGTTTTTATTAAACTTTGGAACATTATCAGTCCCATTTCCAACTATATTCTTGTGGACTCTTTGCCCTAGACTAAAGGTTTTATTTACCTTCAAAGTGCTATTGTTGCTTTCATATTGAAAATGAAAATCATGTTTTTGTCAATGGAGCTGTTGCTTCTAAATTATGGTTTTGGTATGATGATTTATTTAATACAAAATATTTTCATGGTTCTCTTTCTTTATATCAACTTGGAAGCCTATTTCAAAACACTATGAAAGGTCATATAAAAGTTTTAAATGCTATTACTATTATCTGGTTCATCTGGATGGATAGAAATGATGCTAAATATCATGGTATTTCTATGAACCATAAAAGGACCTTTGCTAGAACTACATAAAAAATTCATGCTCATTTTAATGCCAATCTAATTAGTAACATTCATTTTATAGGTTACAAAATTGCAGCTAAAAAATTGGGTATCATTTTGCCTGATCTAGACTCTCATAAAGGTGCTAGGATTATCCGTTGGATCAAACCTAAAGACAATGTGATTAAAGTTAATACTGATGGTTCTATTACTTCTAATAAATATAGTTGTGGTGTTATCCTTAGGGATTCTAAAGTTACACTTATTTGTGCTTTGCTTATCCTCTCAAAGCCTATTTTGTTCTCTTTATTGAGCTTATGGTTGTTAATATAGCAATTGAAATTTGTTTGAATAAAGGTTTCCTCAACATCTGGATTGAAGTTGATGCTCTCTTACTTCTTGACATCCTTAATTCCAATAAAAATGGGAATGCTGAATTATTTTATCTTCTTAATCATACTAAAATTCTGCTTTCTCATGTTTATTTTAAAATTTCCCACATCTTTCATGAAGGTAATGGTTGTACTGATTATTTAGCTATTTTTGGTGCCAACTTAACTAATTACACTTTATTTGACAACTAAACATTGCCTAAATTATTAAGAGGTTTGGTTAATTTGGATAACACTGGATTGCCTTATCTTAGATTATAATTTCTTAGCTTGGTTTTATTATTGGTTTTTTATCATCCCTTGTTTTTTTTTGCCCTCTTTAAACCATTTTGGGTTGTGGTGATCTACTAATTTTCCCTGGCTTATTTCTTGTCTTACTAAGCTTTGTATCTTTCTATCTCTGGCTGGCTTTTCTACCATTATGGATTGGATTTTCTTTTTCCTTGATTGGGTTTGGTGGCTACTGTCTGTCTCTACCCTTTCCTGGGCTATCTTGGATGGTTTTGCTTGGATTACTATTGTTGGTATTTATTATGATGTTTTTGGTTTAGATGTTCTAGGAGGATTTGTTGGATGGTTGGTTGGGTTGGTTGTTTTGGCTGGCTAGACTGGTTGGAGGGGTGGTTGCTTTGGCAGGTTTTTCCTGCTAGTTTGGTGACTATTCTGGGAACCTGCTGGTTGTCTTTTAGAGTTTTTTTGCTGGTTTCCTTCTGCTTGACCTCTTTTCTCTTGGCTCTGACACACAAACCACAAGCCTAAACCTAAACACTAAATCAAACATTAAACCCTAAACCTAAGCCCAACCCTAACCAAAACCTACAACTTACAACCCTTAACCCTAAACTTTAAATCCTAAACCCTAAAAAACCCTAAACACTAAACCCTATATAAAAAAATAAAATAAAATAAAAATAACCCTAACCTTAAACCATAAACACTAAACCTATAACCCTAAACACTAAACCTTAAAACCCTAAACCCTAAACCCTAAATCCTAAACCTAAAAACTCTAAACCCTAAACCCTAAATCCTAAATCTTAAACCCTAAACCCTAAAACCTACAAACCACATGCCCTGAGCCACTAAAGCTGGAGACTTGAGCTAAACTAAATAAAACCAAAATAAAATAAATAAAAATTAAACCTAAATAGATTAATAAATATAATATAATGAGCTTAAACTAAAACCTAAACATAAACCTAAACCTAAAAATAAAATAAAATAAAAAATAAAAACTAAAGAAAATAATAATAAATAAAAACCTAAACTACACTAAAAAATTAAATAAACCTACAAATAAAAAACATAAATATAATAAAATACAAACGAAAAATAAAAATAAAATAAAAAC
This sequence comes from Cymbidium sinense, assembly GCA_021442155.1. Taxonomy (NCBI): domain Eukaryota; kingdom Viridiplantae; phylum Streptophyta; class Magnoliopsida; order Asparagales; family Orchidaceae; genus Cymbidium; species Cymbidium sinense. Next base: position 186,397,746 of record CM038214.1, read on the forward strand.
ATAAACCTAAAAAATAAACCTAAAAATAAATAAAAAATAAAACCTAAACCCTAAACTAAAAAAGCTAAAATAAACAAAATAAAATAAAGCGTGGACCTTAACTAAAATAAACTAAACTAAAATAAATAAAACTTAAACCTAAAAACAAAACCTAAACCCTAAACTAAATAAAATAAAATAAACTAAAATAAACCTAAACTGGACCAAAACTAAAACCTAAAATAAATTTAAAATAAAACCTAAAACCTAAACCTAAAGATAAAACAAAACCCTAAACCTAAAATAAAAATAAAACCTACTTCTAAAAAAAATAAAACTAAAACTAAAGTAAAAAATAAACAAAAACTTAAACCTAAACCTAAAAAATAAACTAAAATGAAAAACCTAAACTAAAATAAATAAACATAAAATAAAGAAACTAAACTAACAAAATAAAACATAAACCTAAATAAAAATAGAAAAATAAACTAAATTAAAATAAATAAATAATAAACTAAATAAACTAAACAAACCTAAACATATTGGTTTACTTAATTTAAAAAAAATATCCTAAACCCTAAACCATAAACCCTAAACCCTAAATTTTAGACCCTAAACCCTAAACCACACTACCCTAAAAAACTAAAACCCTATGACCCCTACCTACAACTACCTGTAAATCCTAACTTTAAACCCTAAACCCTAAAAATAGAAACCCTAAACCATAAACACTAAACCCTAAACCCTAACCCTAAACGCTAAACCCAAAACCTAAACCAAAAGTAACTAAATAAATTAGAAAGTTAAACTAAACCGTTAAACTTAATAAACCTAAACCTAAACCTAAACTCTAGGAATGGGTAGAACCTTGATGGTAGGAATATCACCGTCAACCAGAATTAATCAGATCTGGTGGTCAAAGCGAAGGGGGAGGTGGCAGTTATCCCTGTGGGGGTGGACGATCAAGAGGTGCTGATGGATACGAAGGTAGTGGTCGAAGCATGAGTGGTTATGGAGGTGGGAGGAGCGACTAAGGTTACAACCGTAGTGGTGGTTGAGGGAGCGATCGAGGGTATGATGGTGGATCCCGCTACTTAAGAGGACGGGGTGGTTCTGTTGTAAATTGGAGAAACTGAAGAACGGTCGATCAGATCTAATGCTTATGAAATTATGTCTTTATAGTACAGATAGTTCTAGTTATCTGAGGATTTTGATTTGCTCTATGCATGCTCATTTTTTGTCTATGTCATCGCTTGTGTCTTCAAAAACTTTGTGTGTTCCTTGGTTGATGAAATCGAAAAGAAGAAATTTTAAATCTGAATTTGTTCTCTATTAAAAAAAATAAAAACCAAATAACCCTAAACTAAAACCTAAACCATAAACTTAAACCCTAAACCCTAAACACTAAAAAAAATAAAAATAAAAATAAAAAAACCTAACCCTAAACCTTAAACCCTAAAACTAATAACCCTAAACCTTAAACTCTAAACCCTAAACCTTAGACCTTGAAAACCTAAAAACCTAATGATAAACTAAATAAAACCTAAAAATAAATAAATAAATAAACCTAAACCTAAATAAAATAAACAAATAAAATAAAATAAAATAACTCAACTAGAACCTAAACCTAAACCTAAACATACAAATAAAATAAAAAAGAAAAACTAAACTAAAATAAAATAAATAAAAACATAAACTAAACTAAAAAATTAAAATAAACCTAAAAAAAAGAAACCTAAAAAAAACAATAACTAAACCAAAATTATAAATAAAATAAAATGAAACAAAAATAAAATAAAAACTAAATAAAAACATAAACCCAAAAAAATAAAACCTAAAAATAAATAAAAAATAAAACCTAAACCTTAAACTATAAAAAAAGCCTAAACCTAAAATAAACAAAATAAAATATACCTAAACCTAAATTAAAATAAACAAAACTAAAATAAATAAAATCTAAACTTAAACCTTAAATAAACTAAACCTAAACTGTAAACTAAATAAAATAAATAAACTAAAAATAAACCTAAACCTAAACTAAAAAATAAAACATAAAAATAAACCTAAGATAAAAACCTAAAACCTAAACCTTCAAATGTAAAATAAAAACTGAAACCTAAACATAAAAATAAAGAAAATCAAACCTAAACCTAAAAAATAAAATAAAAATAAAACTAAACTAAAAAATAAACATGAACCTAAACATAAACTTAAAAAATATAATAAAATGAAAACTAAACTAAAATAAATAAACCTAAAATAAACTAAAATATATAAAAAAAATAAACCAAATAAACTAAAAAAAAAACCTAAACCTTCCAGTTTATGTAATTTAAAATAATAAACCTGGACACTAAACCTAAACCTAAACCAAACCACCTAAACCCCATAATAATAAAAATCCTTAACCCTTAACATTAAACCCTAAAACTAACCCTAAAGCCTAAACCTACAACTATAAACCTTAAACCCCAAACCTAAACCACACTAACCCTAAACCCTACACTAAACCCTGGACTCAGGCTTTAAAACCCTAAACCTAAAGCATAAACACACCCTAGGCCCTGAGCTAACCCTGGGCCATAAAACCCTAAATCTTAAACAAACCTTCAACCTAAACTAAAGGCCTAAAACTATAATAATAAAACTCAACTAAAGATAAACCTGAGCCTAGGCTGATCCTAACTAAAGATAAACTAAGATAAAACCTAAAGATAAAAGAAATAAACCAAATAAACTAAAATAAAAAATGAAACCTAAATAAAAATAAAGATAAAGCAAAAATAAACTAAGTGACTAAAATGAGCTACCTTACTTAATTTTCTTGAAAAAAACACTAAACCTTAAATCTATAACCCTAAACCATAAACCCAAAAACTAACCCTAAACCCTAAAAAAACCCTAACCCTAACCTTTAAACACTAAAATTAATCCTAAACCCTAAACCCTAAACCTACGACACAAAATCTACAACCCTAAATCCTAAATCATAAACCTTAAGAAACTCTAAACCTTAAACTCTAAATCCTAAACCCTAAATCCTAAACCCTAATCCCTAACCTTAAACCTAAACCCTAAAATCATATACCCTAAACCCTAAACCCTAAACCCTAACCCCAACCCCCAAACCCTAAACATTAAACCCTAAACCCTAAATTTAAACCTAAGTTACTAAATAAATTTAAAAATAAACTTAAACCCTAAAACCTACTAAACCTAAACATAAACCTAAACTCTAAGAATGGGCAGAACCTTGATGGCAGGAACATCATCATCAACCAGGCTCAGTCTAGATTTGACAGTGGAAGCGAAGGCAGAGGTAGCGGTTATTATAGTTGTGGTGGGGGATCTGGAGGTGTTGGTGGATATGGAGGTAGTGGTCAGATCATTGGTGGTTATAAAGGTGGGAGGAGGATAGGTTCTGATCGTGGTGGTGGCGAGAGAGGGGATATATGATGGTGGATCCCGCTACTCGAGAGGCCTGGGAGGTTCTGATGGGAACTGAAGAAAATTGAAGAATAGTCAATACGATCTGCCGCTTATGGAACTGTGTCTTTATAGTAGAGACGGTTCTAGTTATATAGGGTTTTTGATTTGCTCTATGCGTGCTCATCTTTAATCTATGTCGTTGCTTGGGTCCTAGAATTCTTGATGTGTTCCTTGGTTGATGAAATTGAAAAGAAGAATTGTTGAATCTAAATTTATTCTCTATCAAAAAGAAACCAAAAATGTTTAACCTTAAATTAAAACCAGAACCCTAAACCTCAAACATAAGCCCTAAATCCTAAACCTTAAAAATTTTAAAAAATAAAAAAATCCTAGCCCTAAACCCTAAACCTACAACACTAAACCTACAACCCTAAACCCTAAACCCTAAACCCTAAACCCTAAGAAACCCTAAACCCTAAACCCTAACCCTAAACCCTTAACCTTAAAAGCATAAACCCTAAATCTTAAATCCCAAACTCTGAACCCTAAACCCTAAACCCTAACCCTAAATACTAAACATTAAATCCCAAACCCTAAACCTAAACCTAAAGTAACTAAATAAATTAAAAAATAAACCTAAACCTTAAAACTTAATAAACCTAAACATAAACCTAAACCCTAAGAATCGGCAAAACCTTGGCAGTAGGAACATCACCATCAACCAAGCTCTGTATGGATCTGACGGTGGAGGAAAAGGAGAAGGCTGTGTTATCGCAGTGGTGGTGGGGGATCTTGAGGTGCTGGTGGATAACGAGGTAGTGGTAGTTATGTAAGCAAGAGGAGCGATGGAGGTTACAGCTATGGTGCTAACAGAGGCAGAGATTGGGGATACGATGGTGGATGCAACTACTCAGAAGGTCAGGGTGGTCCTGATGGGAGCTAAATAAACTGAAGAACGGCCGATCCGATCTGCTGCTTATTGAATTGTGTCTTTATAGTAGAGGCAGTTTTAGTTATCTAAGCTTTTTGATTAGCTCTATATATGGTCACTTTTTATCTATGTCGTCGCTTGTGTCTTAGAAAACTTGGTGTGTTCCTTGGTAGATGAAATCGAAAAGAAGAAATGTTGAATCTGAATTTGGGATCTGTTAAGAAAAAAAACCTAAATCTTTAGATCTTAAACTCAAACTTGAACATTAAACCTAAAACCTAAAACTGAAACCCTAAACCCTAAACCTTAAAACATAAACCTTAAAAATAAAAAATAAAAAAATAAAAAAAGCCTAACCCTAAATAATAAACCTAAAACCCTAAACCCTAAAACCTACAACCCTAAACCCAAAACTCTAAACCACAAATCCTAAACCCAAAAAGCCTAAAAACCTATTCCTAAACTAAATAAACCCTAAAAATAATACAAATAAAAAACCAAAACCTAAATAAAATAAAAAGATAAAATAAAATAATAACCTAAACTAAACCCTAAACCTAAACCTAAACCTAAGCCTAAAAATAAAGTAAAATAAAAAATAAAAACTAAACTAAAATAAAATAAATAAAAACATAAACTAAACTAAAAACTAAAATAAACCTAAAAATAAAATACCTAAATAAAATAAAAATTAAACAAAAAACCAAAATAAAAAAAACCTAAAATAAAAAAAAATTATAAACTAAAGAAAACCAAACCTAAAAATAAAACCTAAAAAATAAATAAAAAAATAAATCCTAAACCTTAAACTTGAAAAAACCTAAACCTAAAATAAACAAAATAAAATAAACCTAAACCGAAACTAAAATAAATAAAACATAAATCCAAACATAAAATAAAGTAAACCTAAACCCTAAGCTAAATAAAATAAAATAAACTAAAAATAAACCTAAACCTAAACTAAAAAATAAAGCCTAAAAATAAACCTAAAATAAAAACCTACAACCTAAACCAAAAAAATAAAAAATAAAAACCTAAACATAAACCTAAAAATAAAATAATATATGTAAACCTAAAAAATAAAATAAAAACAAAAATATACTAAGAAATAAATATAAACCTGAACCTAGACCTTAAAAAACAAACTAAAATAAAAAACTAAACTAAAATAAATAAACAAAAAATAAACAAAATAAACTAAAGTAATTAAAAAATAAACCAAATAAACTGAAAAAAACCTAAGCCTACTAGTTTACTTAATTTAAAAATAAACTTAAAATAAATCCTAAACCATAAACCTAAAACCTAAACCCTAAACCCTAAACCCTAGACTTTAAAAATAAAAGTAAAAGAAAATCCTTAACCCTAAACCCTAAACCCTAAAAAACTCTAAACAGTAAAAACCCTAAATCCTAAATCCTAAGCCCTAAACCCTAAACACTAAACACTAAACCATAAAACCTAAACACTAATCCTAAACCCTAAACCCTAAACCCTAAAAACCTAAACCCTAAAACTCTAAACGCAAAACCCAAAACCCTAAACCCTAAAAACCTAAAAAACTAAACCTAAAAAATAAAATAAAATAAAAGTCACTAAAAAAAAAATAACCTAAACCTAAACATAAACTAAAATAAAACCTAAACTAAAGAAAACTTAAAATAAATAAACTCATTAAATAAAAATAAACTTAAAAAAATAAAAAATAAACTAAGTAAACTAAATATACCTAAACCTACGGGTTTACTTAATTTTGTTTTAAAAAAAACCATAAACTCTAAATTCTAAACCCTAAACCATGAACCCAAAACTAACCTAAGCCTTAATCCCCAAACATAAAACTCTAAACCTACAACCTTAAACCCTAAACCCTAAACCCTATAAATTAAATAAATAGATAAAATAAAAAAAACCTTAACCCTAAACCCTAAGCCCTAAACTTATGATAATAAACCTACAACCCTAAACCCTTATCCCTAAACCTTAAAAAACCGTAAACCCTAAACTCTAAACCCTAAACCCTAAACCCTAAACCCTAAGCCTAACCCTAAACCCTAAACTCTAAAAGCATAAACCATAAAACCCTAAACCCTAAGCCCTAACCCTAAACCACAAGCCCTAAAGTTAAACCTAACTAACTAAATAAATTAAAAAAATATACCTACACCCTAAAACTAATAAACCTAAACCTAAACCTAAACCTAAACCCTAAGAATGGGCAGAACCTTGAAGGTAGGAACATCACCGTCAACCAGGCTCAATCTAGATCTAGCGATTGAGGCGAAGGCGGAGGCAGCTGTTGTCATAGTGGTGGTGCGGGATCTAGAGGTGCTGGTGGATATGGAGGTGGTGGTTAGAGTAATGGTGGTTATGGAGGTGGGAGGAGTGATGGAGGTTACAGTCATGGTGGTGGCAGAGAGAGAGAATAGGGATATGGTGGTGGATCTCGTTACTCGAGAGGCCAGGGTGATTCTGATGGGAACTGGAGAAAATTGAAGAATGATCGCTAAGATCTGTAGCCTATGGAACTATGCCTTCACAGTTAAGACGGTTCTAGTTATCAAGGGTTTTTTATTTTCTCTATGCATGCTCATTTTTTATCTATGTCAGCAGTTGGGTCTTAGAAAACTTGGTGTGTTACTTGGTTGATGAAATCAAAAATAAGAAATATTGAATCTGAATTTATTCTCTCTTACAAAAAAACCAAAAATCTAAACACTAAACTAAAACCTAAACCCTAAACCTCAAACAAATACCCTAAAAATAAAAAAATAAAAATAAAAAATAAAAAACCCTAACCTTAAACCCTAAACCTATAACACTAAACCTACAACCTTAAACCCTAAAAGAATAAACCCTAAAACCCTAAACCCCAAATCCGAAACCCTAAACCCTAAACCCTAAAACTAAACCTTAAACACTAAACCCTTAACCCCAAATCCTAAACCAAAACCTAAAGTAACTAAATAATTAAAAAAAACCTAAACCCTAAAATTTAATAAACCTAAACCTAAACCTAAACATAAACCCTAAGAATGGGCAAAACCTTGACTACAGGAATATCACCGTCAACTAGATTCAGTCTAGATCTAGCAATGATGGCGAAGGCGGAGTCAGCTATTATCGCACATGTGGTGGCGGATCTGGAGGTGCTGGTGGATATCGAGGTGGTGGTTAGGAAGGCGGGAGGAGCAATCGAGGCTATAGCCGTGGTGGTGGCGGAGGGAGAGATTGGTGTTATGATGGTGGATCCCGCTACTCGAGAGGTCGGGGTGGTCCTGATGGGAACTAAAGAAACTAAAGAACGATAGATCTGATTTGTTGCTTAAGAAACTGTGTCTTTACAGCAAAGGCGGATCTAGTTATCTAGGGTTTTTAATTTACTCTATGCATGCCCATTTTTTTATCTATGTCGTCGCTTGAGTGTTAGAAAACTTGGTGTGTTACTTGGTTGATGAAAAGAAATAGAAGAAATATTGAATCTGAATTTGTTCTCTATTATAAAAAAAAACCAAAAATCCAGAACACTAAACTAAAACCTAAACCTTAAACCTAAAACATAAACGCTAATCCATAAACCCAAAACCTAAAACCCAAAAAATTAAAAGATATATATATATAAAATCAAACCCTAAACCCTAAAACCTACAACCCTAAACCCCAAACCCTAAACCCTAAACCCTAAATCATAAACACTAAACCCAAAAAATCTAAAAACCTTAACCTAAACTAAATAAAACCTAAAAATAAAATAAATAAAAACACCTAAGCCTAAATAAAATAAAAACCTAAACTAAAATCTAAACCTAAAAATAAAATAAAATAAAAAATAATACTAAACTAAAATAAAATAAATTAAAACATAAACTAAGAAAATAAAATAAACCTAAAAATAAAAAGCCTAAATAAAATAAAAACTAAATTAAAAATAAACCTAAAAAATAAAACCTATAAATAAATAAAAAATAAAACCTAAACCTTAAACTACAAAATAAACCTAAACCTAACATAAACAAAATAAAATAAACCTAAAATAAAATAAACTAAATTAAAATAAATAAAACCTAAACCAAAAATATACTAAACCTAAATGATAAACTAAATAAAATAAAATAAACTAAAAGTAAACCAAAACCTAAATTAAAATAAAACCAAAAGATAAACTGAAATCAAAACCTAAAACCTAAACCTAAAAAAATTAAATAAAAACCTAAACCTAAACCTAAAAATAAAAAAAAAACTTAATCCAAAATAATAAAATAAAAATAAAACTAAACTAAAAAATAAACCTAAACTTAAACCTAAACCTAAAAAATAAACTAAAATAAAAAACTTAAACTAAAATAAATAAATCTAAAATAAATTAAATAAAAATAAAATAAACTTAAAAAGAGAAAAAATAAAATAAACTTAAATAAATAAAAGTTAAACAAAATAAACTAAAAAAAACCTAAACCTACCAGTTTACTTAATTTAAAAATAAACCTAAACTAAAACCTGAACCCTAAACCTAAAACCTAAACCTAAACCCTAAAAATAAAAAAATATAACAATAAAAAAATAATAAAGAAACCCTAACCCTAAACCTTAAAAACTAACCTTAAACCCTGGACCTGCAACCCTAAACCCTAAACTCTAAAGCCCTAAATCCCAAACCCAAAATCCTAAACCCTAAACTCTAAACCAAATCCCTAAACCTAAACTCCTAAACCCTAAAACCTGAGCACAAACACTGATCCAACAACCATAAACCCTAACCTCTAAAATGATAAACCCTAAAACCTTAAACCCTAAACCCTAAACCTAAAACCATAAACCCTAAAAACCTAAAAATTGAAACCTAAAAAATAAAATAAAAATAAAATTGAACTAAAAAATAAACATAACCTAAAAAATAAACTAAAATAAAAAACCTAAACAAAAATAAATAAACCTAAAATAAATACACTAAACTAAATAAAAATAAAAAATAAACCTAAATAAAATTAAAAAAAATAAAGTAAACTAAAATAAATAAATAAAAGCTCGTAAACTAAAACCAAATAACATAAAACCCCAACCCTAAATCCTAAACCCTAAACCCAAAGTGACCCTAAACCCTAAACTACCCTAAACCTGGACCCTAAACCCTAATCTAAACCTAAAAGCATAAACCTTCCCAACCCTAAACCTAAACCATAAACCCTAAATCCTACACCCTAAACCAAAACCAAACCCTAAATCCTAAACCATAAACCCTAAAACCCTAAACTATAAAACCTAAACCCTAAACCCTAAACCATAAAACCTACAACCTTAAACCTTAAACCATAAACCCCAAACCTTAAACCTTAAATTCTTAACCCTAAAAACCTAGAAACCTAAACCTAAACTAAATAAAACCTAAAAATAAAATAAATAAATAAAAACCTAAACATAAATAAAGTAAAAAAATAAAATAAAATAAAAACCTAAACTTAAACCTAAACCTAAACCTAAACCCAAAGGTAAAAATAAAATAAATTTAAAAATAAAACTAAACTAAACTAAAATAAAATAAACCTAAACTAAACTAAAAAAATAAAATAAGCCTAAAAATTAAAAAACCTAAATAAAATAAAAACTAAATGTAAAATAAAAATAAAATAAACCTAAAATAAAATAAAATAAAAACCTTAACCTAAAAAAAAATGTAAACCCTAAACTAAAAAAAAAACTAAACCTAAAATAATTAAAATAAAATAAACATAAACATAAACTAAAATAAACTAAACTAAACTAAATAAAACCTAAACCTAAACCTAAAATAAATTAAACCTAAGCCCTAAACTAAATGAAATAAAATAAATAATAACTGAAACTTAAACATAAAAAATAAAATAAAAATAAAACTAAACTAAAAAATAAACATATTCCTAAATGTAAACTTAAAAAATAAACTAAAATAAAAAAAACCTAAACTAAAAAAATAAACCTACAATAAATAAACTAAACTAAATAAAAATTAAAAATAAACCAAATAAAAATAAAAATAAAATATAAACTTAAATATATAAAAAATGAATTAAATAAACTAAATAAGCCTAAACCTAACAGTTTATATAATTTTATGAAAAAACCCTAAACACTAAACCCTAAACCCTAAACCATAAATCCTAAACCCTAAACCGTAATCCTTAAACCCTAAAACTAACCCTAAAACTAAAATCCAAAATTGTAAACCCCAAACCTACAATATCAAACCCTAAATCCTATACCCTAAAACACCCCATACCCTAAACCCTAAACCCTAAACTACAAACTAACCCTAAACTCTAAACACTAAACCTAAAATCCTAAACCTAAATACTAAACCCTAAGCTCTAAACTCCATAAACCCATACCCGAACTAATTAACCTAAACCTAAACCTAAACCTTAAACACAGAAAGCTCAAGCCCTCTCAAACCTAAACCCAAACCTCAAACCTAAACCATAAAGCATAAACACTAAACCTAAACTAAACCCTAAAATTAACCCTAAACCATAAACCTAAAACCCTAAAATCTAACCTAAACCCTAAACCATAACTCTAAACCTTAAACCTTAAAAGTATAAACCCCAAAACCTTAAAGTCTAAACATTAAACTCTAAACCTTAAACCTTAAACCCTAAACCTTAAATCCTAACCCTAAAAGCCAAACCCTAAACCTAAACCTAAAGTGACTTAATAAATTAAAAAATAAACCAAAACCATAAAACTTAATAAACCTAAACCCTAAGAATGGGCAGAAGCTTGGCAGCAAGAACATCATCGTCAAACAGGCTAAGTCTAGATCTGGAGGTGATGGCAGATGTTGTGGTTATCACAGTGGTGCTGGGGCATCTAGAGGTGCTAGTGGATATGGAGGTGGTGGTCGAAGTAGTGGTGGTTATGGAGGCTGGAGGAGCGATGGAGGTTACAGCTATGGTAGTGGCAGAGGGAGAGATCGGGGTCATGATGGTGAATCATGCTACTAGAGAGCCAGGGTGGTTCTGATGAGAACTGGAGAAATTGAAGAACGGCCAGTCCGATCTGATGCTTATGCAACTATGTCTTTATAGTAGAAACGGTTCTAGCTATCTAGGGTTTTTTATTTTTCTCTATGCGTGCTCATTTTTTTATCTTTGTCATTGCTCGTGTATTAGAAAACTTAGTGTGTTAATTGGTTGATGAAATTGAAATGAAGAAATGTTAAATCAAAATTTGTTGTGTTAAAAGAATAAAAAACCATAAACCCTATACTAAAACCTGAACCATATACCTAAAACCTAAACCCTAAACCCTAAACCCTTAACCCTAAAAATCCTAAACCTTAAACCCTAAACCCTAAACACTAAAACCTAAACCCTAAACCTAAACCCTAAAACTTAAACCCTAAACCCTAAACCCTAAACCCTATACCCTAAAGCCTAAAGCCTAAACACTAAACCTAAAACTCTAAACCCTAAATCGTAAGCCCTAACAACAAAAAAACATAAACTTTAACTAAATAAAACCTAATAATAAAATAAATAAATAAAACTAATCCTAAAAAAATAAAATAAATAATATAAAATAAAAATTTTAACTAAAACCTAAACCTAAACCTAAAAATAAAATTAAATAAAAAATATACTAAAATGAAATAAATAAAAACATAAACTAAACTAAAAAATAAAATAAACCTAAGAATAAAAAACCTAAAAAAATAAAGACTAAACGTAAAATAAAAATAAATCAAATCCAAAATAAAATAAAATATAAACTAAATAAAAATCTAAACTTAAAAAATAAACCTTAAAATAAATAAAAAATAAAACCTAAACCCCAAACTAAAAAAAAAACTTAAACCTAAAATAAAAATAAAATAAACAAAATAAAATAATCCTAAACTTAAATTAAAATAAACTAAATTAAAATAAATACAACTTAAAGCTAAACCTAAAATAAGCTAAACCAAAACCTAAACTTAAACTAAATAAAATAAAATAAAATAAAGAAAAACCTAACCTAAATAAAAAAATAAATCATAAAAATAAACCTAAAATAAAAAACCTAAACCTAAGATCATAAAACCTAAACTTAAATAAAATATAAATATAAAACCTAAACCTAAAAAAAATAAATAAAATAAAACATAACTACAAAAAATAAGCATAAATCAAAAAACCTAAAACTAAACAAAATAAAAAGCCAACCTAAAATAAATAAACCTAAAATAAAATAAACTAAACTAACTTAAAATAAAATAAAACCTAAATAAAATAAAAAAAATATAAATAAATTAAACTAAATAAATAAACCTACTGTCGGTTTGCTTAATTAAAAAACCCTAAAACCCTAAATTCTAAATCCTAAACCCTAAACCTTAAATCTTAAACCCTAAACCCTAAACCTACAACCCTAAACCCTAATCCCAACAAAACCCTAAACCCTAAACCCTAAAAAACCCTAAACCCTAAACTAACCTTAAATCCTAAACCCTAAACCCTAAACCCTAAAGACCTAAAAGTAAAAATTAAAGCACAAGTAAAACTCAACTAAAAAATAAACCTAAACCTAAACCTAAACCTAAAAGATAAACTATAATAAAAACCTAAACTTAAATAAATAAACCTAAAATAAATAAATTAAATTAAATAAAAATAAAAAAGGCCTAAATAATATTAAATAATAAAATAAACTAAAAAAATTAAAAAATATACTAAGTAAACTGAAAAAACCTAAACTTACAAGTTTACTTAATTTTTTTTTTTTAAAAAAAACCCTAAACCCAAAAACTAACCCTAAATCCTAAACCCTAAATCCTAAAAGCATAAACCCTAAAACCTTAAACCCTAAACCCTACACCATATACCCTAAACTTTAAACCCTAAACCCTAAACCCTAACCCAAAACCCCAAACCCTAAACCTAAGGTAACTAAATTAAAAAATAAACCAAAACCCTATACCTAATAAACCAAAACCTAAAACTAATTCCTAAGAATGGGCAGAACCTTGTCAGCGGGAACATGACCATCAACTAGGCTCAACCTAAATCTCGCGGTGGCTATCGTAATGGTGGTCAGGGATCTTGAGGTGCTGATAGAAATGGAGGTGTTGGTTGGAGCAGTGGTGGTTATTGAGGTGGGAGGAGCAACAAAGCTTACAACTTTGGTGGTGACAGAGGGAGAGATCATGGATGTGATGGAGGATCTTGCTACTCGAGAGGTCGGGGTGGTTCTGATGGGAACTAGAGAAACTGAGGAACGATTGATCTGATCTACTGCTTATGGAACTATGTCTTTACAGTAAAGGCAGTTCTAGTTATCTAGGGTTTTTGATTTGTTCTATGCATGCTCACTTTTTATCAATATGATCGCTTGTGTCTTAGAATAGTTAGTGTGTTACTTGGTTGATGAAATCGAAAAGAATAAATGTTCAATCTGAATTTTCTCTCTATTAAAAAAAGCCAAAAACCCTAAACACTAAACTATAACCTGAACCCTAGACTTAAAATTAAAACCCTAAACCCTAAACCCTAAAAACCCTAATCCCTAAACCCTAATACCCTAAAGCTTAAACCTTTAAACACTAAACCCTAAATGCTAAACCCAAAACCTTAATCTCCAAACCCTAAACCCTCAACTAACCCTAAACACTAAACCCTAAACCCTATAAGCTAAAAACTTAAACCAAAACTAAATATAACATAAAATTAAAATAAATAAAAAAACCTAAACAAAATAACATAACAAATTTAAATTAAATAAATTGAAACTAAAAAACCTAAATCTAAACCTAAAAAAGAAAATAAAATAAAAAATAAAAACTAAATTAAAATAACATAAATAAAACCTAAAAAACTAAAAAATCCTAAATAAAATAAAAACTAAACCTAAAACAAAAATAAAATAAACCTGAAATAAAATAAAATAAAAACTAAAAACTAAACCCAAAAATAAAACCTAAAAATAAAAAAAATAAAACCTAAACCCTAAACTAAAAAAAAAACTTAAACTTAAAATAAAAATAAAATACACCTAGGCCTAAACTCAAATAAACTAAACTAAAATAAATAAAACCTAAAACAAAACCTAAACCTAAAGTCTAAATAAAAATAAATAAACTAAAAAAAAAAAACTATGAGCCTAAACTAAAAAAAACTTAAAAATAAACCTAAATTAAAAACATAAAACCTAAACATAAAAAAATAAAACCTAAAAAGCCAAAAAATAAAAAATAAAACCTAAACCTGAAATAAAATAAAATTAAACTAAACTTAAAATAAACCTAAACCTAAACCAAAAAAATAAACTAAAATAAAAAACCTAAACTAAAATAAATAAACCTAAAATAAATAAAGTAAACTAAATAATAATAATAGTAATAATAAATAAAATAAATAAAAATAAATAAAAAATAAACCTAAATAAACTTAAAAATTAAAAAAATTAAAAAAAACCCTAACCCTAAACCTACAACTCTAAATCCTAAACCCTAAACCTTAAAACCCTAAACCCTAAACCCTAAACTCTAAACCTTAAAACCCTAAACCATAAACTCTCAACCCTAAACCCTAAACCCTAAAACATAAAACCTAAAACTTACAACCCTAAACCCTAAACCTAAAACACCAAACCCTTAACCCTAAATCCTAAACTTTAAAAACCTAAAAACCTAAACCTAAACTAAATAAAACCAATAATTTAAATAAATAAATAAACCTAAAACTAAATGAAATAAAAAATAAAATAAAATAAAATCCTAAACTAAAACCTAAACCTAAATGTAAAAATAAAATAAAATAAAAAATAAAACTTAAACTAAACTAAAAAATAAAATAAACATAAAAAAAATAAATCTAAATAAAATAAAAACAAAATATAAAATAAAAATAAAATAAACCTAAAATAAAATAAATTAAATACTAAATAAAAACCTAAACCTAAAACATAAACCTAAAAATAAATAAAAAATAAAATCTAAATTATAAACTAAGAAAAAACCTAAACCTAAAATAAGTAAAATTAAATAAACCTAAATCTAAACTAAAATAAATAAAACGTAAACCTAAACATAAAATAAACTAAACCTAAACTTTAAACTAAATAAAATAAAATAAATTAAAAATATACCTAAACTAAAAAATATAACCTAAAAATAAACCTAAAAGAAACACATAAAACCTAAACCTAAAATAATAAAATAAAACCCTAAACATAAAAAATAAAAAAATAAAACTAAACTAAAAAATAAACATAAACATAAACCTAAACCAAAAAATAAACTTAAAATAAAAACTAAACTAAATAAAAATAAATAATAAACCTAAATAAAAAATTAAAATAAACTAAAATAAATGAAAAATAAACTAAATAAATTAAATAAATCTAAACCTACTAGTTTACTTGATTTAGAAAAAAACCCTAAACCCTAAACCCTAAATCCTAAACCCTAAACCCCAAACCCTAATCCCTAAAAGTAACCCTAAACCCTAATTGCTAAACCCTACACCCAAAACCTATAACCCTAAATTTAAAAATAAAAAAAACCTATACCTAAAAACTAAAATAAAACTAAACTAAATCTAAACCTAAACCTATAAAATAAACTAAAATAAAAAACCTAAATTAAAATAAATAAACCTAAAATAAATGAAAACTAAATAATAATAAAATTAAGAAAGAAAATAAACTAAAATAAATAAAAAATAAAGTAAATTAACCTAAACCTACCAGGTTACCTAATTTAAAAAATAAATAAAATTAAAAAAAAACACTAACCCTAAACCTACAACCCTAAATCCTAAGTCCTGAAACCCTAAACCCTAAACCCTAAACCAAAAACCCTAAACTCTACACCCTAAAACCTACAACCATAAACTCTAAACTCTAAACTCCAAACCCTAAACATTAAATCTTAAACTCTAAAAGTCTAAAAAACTAAAACTAAACTAAATAAAACCTAAAAATAAAATAAGTAACTAAACCTAAACCTAAATAAAATAATAAATAAAATAAAATAAACCTAAACTAAAACCAAGACCTAAACCTAAACGTAAAAATAAAATAAACTAAAAAATAAAAACTAAACTAAAATAAAATAAATAAAAACCTATACTAAACTAAAAAATAAAATAAACCTAAAAAAACCTAAATATAATAAAAATTAAATGTAAAATAAAAATAAAATAAACCTATAAATAAAATAAAATAAAGACTAAATAAAAACCTAAACCTAAAAAATAAACCTAAAAAAATAGAAAATAAAAATTAAACCTTAAACTAAAAAAACCTAAACCAAAAATAAACAAAATAAAATAAACCTAAACCTAAACTAAAATAAAGTAACCTAAAATAAACAAAACCTAAACCTAAACCCTAATCTAAATAAAATAATATAAAATTGAAAATAAACCTAAACTTAAACTAAAAAATAAAACCTAAAAAAACCTAAAAGAAAAATGTAAAACCTAAACCTAGAAAAATAAAATAAAAACCTAAACCTAAACATAAAAATAAAAGATAAAAGCTAAACAAAAAAAATAAAATAAAATAAATATAAACTAAAAAATAAACATAAACTTAAAAAATAAACTAAAATAAAAAACCTAAACTAAAATAAATAAACCTAAAATAAATAAACCAGCATAAATAAAAATAAAAAATAAACCTAAATAAAAATAAAAACTAAAAAAACTAAAATTAATATAAAATAAACTAAATAAACTTAAACCTACTGGCTTGCTTCAGTTTTAAAAAACCCTAAACCCTAAACCGTAAATCCTAAACCTTAAACCGTAAACCCCAAAACTAACCCTAAACCCTAAGCCCTAAACCTACAATCCTAAAACCTTCAACCCTAAACCCTAAACCCTAAGCCCTAAAAAACCCTAAACCCCAAACCTTAAACCCGAAAGCCTAAACTAACCCTAAACTTTAAATCATAAATCCTAAATCCTAAAGCCTAAACTCTAAACCCTAAACCCTAACCCTGACCCTAAACCCTAAACCCTTGACCCCCTAAACTCTAAAACCCTAAACCCTAAATCCTAAAAACTTTAAACCCTAAAGCCTAAACCCTAAACCCTAAACTAACCCAGAACCCTAAGCTAACCCTGAACCCTAACCTAACCCTAAACCTTAAACCCTCAAAACCCTAAACCCTAAACCTAAAACCTAACTCTAAACACTAAACCCTAAATCCTTAAATCGTAAAACCCTAAACCCTAAACCCTAACCCTAAACCCTAAACTCTAAAAGCATAAATCATAAAACCCTAAACCCTAACCCTAAACACCAAACCCTAAACTTAAACTTAAACTTGAAGTAACTTAATAAATTAAAAAAATAAATCTAAACCATAAAAACCTAATAAACTTAAACCCTAAGAATGGGCAGAACCTTGACAGCAGGAACATCATCGTCAACCAGGCTTAGTCTAGACCTGGTTGTAGAGCGAAGGCAAAGTCTTTGGTTATCATAGTGGTGGTGGGAGATCTGGAGATGATGGTGGATATGGAGCAGTGGTTGTCATGGAGGCCGGAGGAGCAATGGAGGTTACAGCCATGGTGGTGGATCACGCTACTAGAGAACCAGGGTGGTTCTGATGGGAACTAGAGAAATTAAAGAATGACCGATCCGATCTGCTACTTATGGATCTATGTCTTTATGGTAAAGATGATTCTAGTTATCTATGGTTTTTAATTTTCTCTATGTGTGCTCATTTTTCATCTATATCATCGCTTGTGTCTTAGAAAACTTGGTTTGTTACTTGGTTGATGAAACTGAAAAGAAGAAATGTTGAATATGAATTTGTTCTCTATTTAAAAAAAACCCTAAACCCTAAACTAAAACCTGAACCTTAGACCTAAAACCCAAACCCTAAACCCTAAAACCCAAAACCCTAAACCATAAACCATAAACCCTAAACCCTACACCATTAAAACCAATAACCCTAAACCCTAAACTCTAAACCCCAAACCCTAAACCCAAAACCTTAAACCCTAAAAACCTAAACCTAAACTAAATAAAACCTAATAATAAAATAAATAAATAAACCTAAAACTAAAAAATAAATAAATAAAATTAAAACATAAATTAAAACTTAAATCTAAACCTAAAAGAAAAATAAGAGGAAAAATAAAAATTAACTAAAATAAAATAAATAAAAACTTAAACTAAACTAAAAATAAAATAAAACTAAGAATAGAAAACCTAAATAAAATAAAACTAAATGTAAAATAAAAATAAAATAAACCTAAAATAAAATAAAAACCTCACCATAAAAATAAAATCTAAAAATAAATAAAAAATAAAACCTAAACCTTAAACTAAAAAAAATCCTAAACATAAAATAAAAATAAAAATAAAATAAAATAAACCTAAACTTACACTAAAATAAACTAAACTAAATTTAATACAACCTAAACCTTAACCTAAAATAAACTAAACCAAAACCTAAACCTAAACCTAAACTAAATAAAGTAAAATAAACTAAAAATAAACCTAAATCTAAACTAAAAAAATAAAACCTAAAAATAAACCTAAAACCTAAACCTAAAAAAATAAAATAGAAACCTAAACCTAAAAATAAAAATAAAACCTAAACCTAAAAAATAAAATAAAAATTAAACTAAACTAAAAAATAAGCATAAACATAAACCTAAACCTAAAAAATAAACTAAAATATAAAACCGAAACTAAAATAAATAAACTAAACTAAATAAAAATAAAAAATAAAATAAATAAAAAATAAACAAAATAAATTAAATAAACCTAAACTTATCGGTTTACTTAATTTAAAAAAATCCATCAACTATAAACCCTAAATCCTAAACTGATCCTCCTAAACCCTAAACCCAAACCTAAACTAACCCTAAACCTGCAACTCTAAACCACACCTAAACCAAACTCTAACCACACTAAACCCTAATTTAAACCAGAACTAAATAAATCCTCCTGTCCTAAACCCTGCACTTTGCACCATAAACACTAAACCTTACCAAACCCTGAGCCCCAACCCACCTAAACCACTTAAACCCAGGTTCTTGGACCTCAACCCTACTTGGGTCTAAAACCTAGGCCCTGAGCCCTAAACCTGACCCTAAACCATGATTCCTGGACCCTCAACCCTGACCACAAATGCTAAACCAAACCTACACTAACTCACACCCTGAGCCACTCCTCCTTAAACTATATAAACCCTAAACCAACTAAACCTAAACCTAAACTAGATAAAACATAATAATAAAATAAATAAATAAACTTAAACCTAAATAAAATAAAATAAAATAAAAACCTAAACCCAAATCTAAAATTTTTTTAAAAAAAATAAACTAAAATAAATTAAATAAAAATGTAAACTAAACTAAAAAAATAAAATAAACCTAAGTATAAAAAACCTAATTCAAAATAAAACTAAACTTGAAATAATAAAAAATATACCTAAAATATAGTAACATAAAAACCTAAACCTAAAAAAAACTCAAAATAAAAACTAATAATAAATAAAAAATAAACCTGAACTGTAAACTAAAAAAACCCAAACCTAAAATAAAAATAAAATAAAATAAATAAAATAAACCTAAACCTACACTAAAATAAACTAAACTAAAAGAAATAAAACTTAAACCTAAACCTAAAATAAGGTAAACTTAAACCTAAACCTAAACTAAATAAAATAAAATAAACTAAAATAAACCTAAACCTAAATTAAAAAATAAAACCAAAACTATATGTAAAATAAAAACCTAAAACCTAAACTTAAAAAAATAAAATAAAAACCTAAACCTAAAAATAAAAAATAAAATGTAAACCCAAAAAATAAACCTAAACCTAAAAAATAAACTAAAATAAAAAAACTTAAACTAAAATTAATTAACTTAAAATAAATATACTAAACTAAAAAAATAAAAAAACTAAATAAATCTAAACCTATCAATTTACTTAATTTAAAAAAAAAACTAAACCTTATACCCTAAACCCTAAACCTACAACCCTATAGGTGCTCATTTTTTATCTATGTCGCTTGTGTCTTAGAAAATTTTGGGTGCTACTTGGTTCATGAAATTGAAAACAATAATTGTTGAATCTAAATTTCTTCTTTGTTTAAAATAACCTTAAACCCTAAACCCTAAACTAAACCATAAACCCTAAACCTAAAACCTAAAGCCTAAACCCAAAAACCTAAACGTAAAACTAACCCTAAACCATAAACCCTAAAATGCTAAAAACATAAACCTAAAATAAATACAACCTAGAAAAATAAAAAATAAAAAACATAAATCAAAATAAAATAAAAATATATAATAAAATAAAAACTGAAACTAAAACCTAAACTAAAACCTAAAAAAGAAAATAAAATAAAAAATAAAAAACTAAACTAAAATAAAATAAATAAATACGTAAACTAAAATAAAAAAAATAAAAACCTAAATAAAATAAAAACTAAACCTAAAATAAAATAAAATAAAATAAAAACTAAATAAAAACCTAAACCTAAAAAATAAACCTAAAACATAAAACTTAAAAATAAATAAAAAATAAAACATAAACCTTAAACTAACAAAAACTAAACCTAAAATAAAAATAAAATAAATAAAATAAACTAAACCTAAACTTAAACTAAAATAAACTATAATAAAATAAATAAACCTAAACCTAAACCTAAAATAAACTAAACCTAAACCTAAACCTAAACTAAATAAACTAAAATAAATTAAAAATAAACATAAACCTAAGCTAAAAAAATAAAACCTAAAAAAAAGATAAAATAAAAACCTAAAACCTAAAGTTAAAGAAATAAAATAAAAGCCTAAACCTAAAACTAAAAATAAGAAATAAAACCTAAAACTAATAATAAAAATAAAAATAGAACTCAACTAAAAAATAAACCTAAACCTAAAAAATAAACTAAAATAAAATACTTAAACTAAAATAAATAAACCTAAAATAAATAAACTAAACTTACTCGAGTCTGTGACTTAAGCTGTGATGGGTTTGTGGTTTGATCATCAAACTAACGAATGAGGGCTCTTTCACTGCAGTCTTTTCTTGTGACTTGTTGAGTGAGGTGAGTGTCCGCAACTCAGCCTTGCTTGATGGTGATGTTCCTACCATCATGGTTTTGCCCATTCTTAGGGTTTAGGGCTTAGGGTTTAACGTTTAAGCTTTAAAGTTTAACATTTTAGTGTTTAGCATTTGAGGTTTAGGGTTTAGGGTTTGGGGTTTAGGGTTTAGGGTTTTGGGTTTGGGGTATAAGGTTTTAGGATTTAAGGTTTAGGGTTTAGGGTTTAAGGTTAGGGTCTCTAAGACACAAGCGATGGCATAGATAAAAAATGAGCACGCATAAAGAAAATAAAAAATCCTAGATAACTAGAACTATTTTTATTGTAAAGACATAGTTCCATAAGCAGTAGATCGAATTGGCCATTCTTTAGTTTCTCCATTTCCCATCAGAATCACCCCGCCTCTCGAGTAGTGAGATCCACCATCATATCCCCGATCTCTCCCTCCGCCACCACCACGGCAGTAACCTCCATCTCAATTCCATAGGTTTTTTTGTTTATTTTTAAAGTTTTATTTAGTTTAGGTTTAGGTTTTAGGTTTTTAGGTTTTTAGTGTTTAGGGTTTAGGGTTAGGGGTTTATGGTTTATGGTTTAGTGTTTAGGGTTTAAGGTTTGGGGTTTAGGGTTGTAGGTTTTAGGGTTAGGGTATAGAATTTAGGGTTTAAGGTTTAATTTTTAGGCTTTAAGGTTTAGGGTTTTTAGGGTTTAGGGTTTAAGGTTTAGGGTTTAGGGTTTTCAATTTACGATTTAGGGTTTAAGGTTTAGGATTTAAGGTTGTAAGCTTAGGGTTTAAGGTTAGGTTTAGAGTTAGGGGTTTGTTATTTATTTTTTATTTATTCTTTATTTATTATTTTTTTATTTTTTTAGGATTTAGGGCCTAGGGTTTACGATTTAGGCTTGAGGGTTAAGGTTTAGGGTTTAGGGTTTATGGTTTAAGGTTTAAGCTTTAGGATTTAGCATTTTTAGTGTTTAGCATTTGAGGTTTATGGTTTAGGGTTTGGTGTTTAAGGTTTTGGGTTTTGGGTTTGGGGTTTAAGGTTTTAGGGTTTAAAGTTTACGGTTTAGGGTTTAAGGTTATGGTTTTTTTTTATTATTATTTTTTTATTTTTAGGGTTTAGGGTTTAGGTTTTAGGTTTAGGGTTCAGGTTTTAGTTTAGGGTTTAGGGTTTTTACTTTTTTTAATAAAGAACAAATTTAGATTCAACATTTCTTCCTTTCAATTTCATCAACCAAGTAACACACAAAGTTCTCTAAGGCACAAGTGATGGCATAGATAAAAAATGAGCACGCATAAAGAAAATCAAAAACCCTATATAACCAAAATCATTTCTATTGTAAAGACATAATTCCATAAGCAGTAGATCGAATTGGCCATTCTCCAGTTTCTCCATTTTCGATCAGAACCACCCCACCTCTCGAGCAGTGGGATCAACCATCATATCCCCGATCTCTCCCTCCGCCACCACCATGGCAGTAACCTCCATCACAGTTCCATAGGTTTTTTAGTTTATTTTAATTTAAAGTTTTATTTAGTTTAGGTTTAGGTTTTATTGTTTAGGGTTTAGAGTTTGGGGTTTAGAGTTTAGGGTTTAGGGTTTAGGTTTGGGGTTTAGGGTTGTAGGCTTGAGGGCGAAGGTTTTAGGGTTAGGGTTTAGAATTTAGGGTTTAGGGTTTAATTTTTAGGCTTTAAGGTTTAGGGTTTTTAGGGTTTAGGGTTTAGGGTTTAGGGTTTTTGATTTAAGGTTTAGGGTTTAAGGGTTTAGGGTTTAGGGTTTAGGATTTAAGGTTGTAAGCTTAGGGTTTAGGGTTAGGTTTAGGGTTAAGCGTTAGTTATTTATTTATTTTATTTATTCATTTTTATTATTTTTTATTTTTTTAGGATTTAGGGCTTAGGGTTTAGAGTTTATGGTATAGGTTTATGATTTAAGGTTTAGGTTTTAGTTTAGTTTTATTTTTAAATTACATAAACCTGTAGGTTTAAGTTTTTTTAACTTACTTTTAAGGTTTAAGGTTAGCTTAGGATTTAGATTTTTTAAAGAAAATGAAGTAAATCGGTAGGTTTATGGTTATTTAGTTTATTTAGTTTATTTTTTATTCATTTTAGTTTATTTAATTTCTAATTTCTATTTAAGTTTATTTTTTATTTTTATTTAGTTTAATTTATTTATTTTAGGTTTATTTATTTTAGTTTAGGTTTTTAATTTTAGTTTATTTTTTTTAGATTCAGCTTTAAGTTTAGGTTTCTTTTTTAGTTAAGATTTATTTTTATTTTGTTTTTTAGGTTTAGGTTTTATTTTTTATGTTTACATTTAGGTTTTGGTTTTTATTTTATTTTTTATGTTTAGATTTTAGGTTTTTATTTTAGGTTTATTTTTAGATTTTATTTTTTTTTTAATTTAGGATTAGGTTTATTTTAGTTTGTTTTATTTTATTTAGTTTAGGTTTAAGTTTAGGTTTAGTTTATTTTAGGTTTAGGCTTAGGTTTTATTTATTTTAATTTAGTTTATTTTAGTTTAGGTTTAGGTTTATTTTATTTTTATTTTAGGTTTAGGTTTTTTTCTTTAGGGTTTAAGTTTTATTTTTTATTTATTTTTAAGTTTTTCTTTGGTTTTTGGGTTTATTTAGTTTTTACTTTATTTTTTTAGGTTTATTTATTTTTATTTTACATTTAGTTTTTATTTTTTTAGCTTTTTTATTCTTCGATTTATTTTACTTTTTTTTAGTTTTGTTTAGATTTTTAATTATTTTATTTTAATTTATTTGATTTTATTTTTAGGATAAGGTTTAAGTTTTATTTTTTTATTTTTTATGTTTTATTTAGTTTAGGTTTAGGTTTTTAGGGTTTAAGGTTTATGGTTTTCGTTTTGGGTTTAGGTTTTTATGGTTTAGGGCTTTATGATTTAGGGCTTAGGGTTTTTAGTTTTTAGGGTTTAGGGTTAGCTTAGGGTTTAGGATTTAGTGTTTGCATAGGGTTTGCTTTTTTTAAAAAAAATTAAATAAACTAGTAGGTTTAGGGTTATTTTGTTTATTTAGTTTATTTTTATTTATTTTAGTATATTTAATTTTTAATTTTTAAATTTGTTTTTTTATTTAGTTTAATTTATTTATTTTAGGCCTATTTATTTTAATTTAGGATTTTTATTTTAGTTTATTTTATTAGGTTTAGGTTTAGGTTTATTTTCTAGTTGAGATTTATTTTATTTTATTTTATAAATTTAGATTTTATTTTTTATTTTTAGGTTTAGGTTTATGTTTTTATTTTATTTTTTTTTTTTTTGATTTTAGGATTCTATTTTAGGTTTATTTTGAGATTTTATTTTTAGTTTAGGATGAAGATTATTTTTGATTTATTTTATTTATTTAGTTTAGGTTTTGGTTTAGGTTTGGTTTATTTTAGGTTTAGGCTTTGGTTTTATTTATTTTAGTTTAGTTTATTTTAGTTTAGGTTCAGGTTTATTTTATTTTGTTTATTTTATTTTTATTTTAGGTTTAGGTTTTTTCATTAGGCTTTAGGTTTTATTTTTTATTTATTTTTAGGTTTTCTTAGATTTTGGTTTTTTTTAGTTTTTATTTTTTTAGGTATATTTTATTGTTATTTTACATTTAGTTTTTATTATCTTTAGGTTTTTTATTCTTAGGTTTATTTTGTTTTTTTAGTTTATTTTAGGTTATTAATTATTTTATTTTAGTTTATTTGATTTTATTTTTCGGTTTAGGTTTAAGTTTTAGTTTAGGTTTTTATTTTATTTTATTTTTTTATTTTATTTAGGTTTAGGTTTTTTATTTATTTTATATTTAGGTTGTATTTAATTTAGGTTTAGGTTTTTAGGGTTTAGTATTTAGGTTTACGGTTTAGGGTTTAAGGTTTTAGAGTTTACAATTTTAGGGTTTAAGGGTTAGGTTTAGTTTTTAGGGTTTAGGGTTGTATGTTTAGGGTTAACTTAGGTTTTAGGGTTTAGGGTATAGATTTTCGATTTAAGGTTAGGTTTTAGTTTAAGTTTATTTTTAAATTAAGTAAACCTATTAGTTTAAGTTTTTTTTATTTTACTTTAAAGGTTTAGGGTTTAGGTTTTTTTTAAAAATTAAGTAAACTAATAGGTTTAAGGTTATTTAGTTTATTTAATTTATTTTGATTTATTTGAATTTAATTTATCTTTAATTTTTATTTATGTTCATTTTCTATTTTAAATTAGTTTAGTTTATTTATTATAGGTTTATTTATTTTAGTTTATTATTTTCTAAGTTTAGGTTTAGGTTTATTTTTTAGTTGAGAATTATTTTTATTTTATTTTTTAGGTTTTGATTTTATTTTTTATTTTAGGTTTATGTTTAGGTTTTTATTTTATTTTTTTATGTTTAGAGTTTAGGTTTTTATTTTAGGTTTTTTTTAGATTTTATTTTTTAGTTTATGATTAGGTTTATTTTTAGTATATTTTATTTTATTTAGTTTAGGTTTAGGTTTAGGTTTAGTTTATTTTAGGCTTAGGCTTATGTTTTATTATGTTAGTTTAGTTTATTTTAGTTTAGGTTTATGTTTATTCTATTTTTATTTTAGTTTTAATGCTTTTTTCTTTAGGGCTTAGGTTTTATTTTTTATTTATTTGTAGGTTTTTTAGGTTTAGGTTTTTATTTAGTTTTTATTTTATTTTTTTCGGTTTATTTTATTTTTATTTTTTTAGGTTTTTTATTCTAAGGTTTATTTTATTTTTTAAATTAGTTTAGGTTATTAATTATTTTATTTTAGTTTATTTGATTTTATTTTTAGGTTTAGGTTTAGATTTTAGTTTAGGTTTTTATTTTATTTTATTTATATATTTTATTTAGGCTTAGGCTTTTTTATTTAATTTATTTTTAGGTTTTATTTAGTTTAGGTTTAGGTTTTTAGGGTTTAGGGTTTAGGGTTTAGGGTTTAGGGTTTAGGTTTTAAGGTTTAGAGTTTTATGGTTTAGGGCTAAGGGTTTTTAGTTTTTGGGGTTTAGGGATAGCTTAGGGTTTTGGTTTTAGGGTTTAGGGTTTAGGGTTTAAGGTTGTAGGTTTAGGGTTTATGGTTTAGGGTTAGTTATAAGGTTTAGGGTTTAAGGTTTAGGATTTAGGGTTTAGGGTTTAGTGTTCAGGGTTTAGGGTTTTTTTAAAATTAAGTAAACTGATAGGTTTAGGTTTATTTAGTTTATTGTTTTATTTTATTTACTTTATTTTATTTTTATTTTTAGTTTGCTTTATCTTTTATTTTTATTTAGTTTAGTTTATTTATTTTAGAACATTTTTTAGGTTTAGGTTTATCTTTATGTTTTATTTTTATTTTTTTTAGATTAGGCTTTATTTTTTTAATTTTAGGTTTAGGTTTAGGTTTAGGTTTTATTTTACTTTTTTAGGTTTAGGTTTATAATTTTTAATTTAGGTTTTATTTTTTAGTTTATGTTTAGGTTTATTTTTAGTTTATTTTATTATATTTATTTTAGAGTTTAGGTTTTGTTTATTTTAGGTTTAGATTTTCTTTATTTTAGTTTAGGTTTAGGTTTATTTTTATTTATTTATTTTAGGTTTACTTTTTTTTTAGTTTAGGGTTTTTGTTTTATTTTTTATTTATTTATAGGCTTATTTTATAGGTTTAGGTTTTTATTTAGTTTTTATTTTATTTTATTTTAGGTTTATTTTTTTTTATTTTATGTTTTGTTTTTTTATTTATGTTTTTTATTTTTAGGTTTATTTTAATTTTTTAGATTAGTTTTGGTTTTTCTTTATTTTATTTTAGTTTTGTTTTTATTTTTTATTTTATTTTATTTTTATATTTATTTTTAATTTAGCTTTAGGTTTAGCTTTAGGTTTTAGTTTAGGTTTTTATTAATTTATCAATAGGTGTTTTTTATTTTTCTTAAAATTTTTAGGTTCTATTTAGTTTAGGTTTAGGTTTTTAGGTTTTTGGGGTTTATGGTTTAGGGTTTGGAGTTTAGGGTTTAGGGTTTAAGCTTTAGGGTTTAGGGGTTGAGATTTAGGATTTATGATTTAAGGTTGTAGGTTTTTGTGTTTAGGTTTAGGGTTCAAGGTTTAGGGTTTAGGGTTTATGGTTTAAGGGTTTAGGGTTTATGGTTTAAGGGTTTAGGGTTTGGGTTTAGGATTTTAGGGTTTATGGTTTAGGGTTAGTTTTAGGATTTAGGGTTTAGGTTTAGGGTTTTTTTATGATTTTATTATTATTTTTTAAATTAAGTTTACTCATTGATTTAAGTTTATTTAGTTTATTTTTTTATCTATTTTAGTTTATTTTATTTTTTTATTTTGATTTAGGGTTATTTTAATTTATATTTAGTTTAGTTTATTTATTTTAGGTTTAGCTATTTTAGTTTAGGTTTTTTATTTTAGTTATGTTTCATTTTAATTTTATTTTTATGGTTTCATTTTTTATTTTTTATTTTTATGTTTAGTTTAGGTTTTTATTTTACGTTTTATTTTTTTAGTTTAGGTTTAGGTTTATTTTTAGTCTATTTTATTTTATTTAGTTTAGGTTTAGGTTTAGGTTTAGTTTATTTTAGGTTTAGGTATACGTTTTGTTAATTTTAGTTTAGGTTTAGTTTATTTTATTTTTATTTTAGGTTTAGGTTTTTGATTTAGTTTAGGGTTTAGGTTTTATTTTTAGGTTTATTGTAAAAGTTTAGGTTCTTACTTAGTTTTTATTTTATTTTCTTTTAGGTTTGTTTTTTTTTATTATTTTAGGTTTAGTTTTGATTTTATTTAAGTTTTTTATTTTATTTAGTTTAGTTTAGGTTTTTATTTATTTTATTTTAGATTAGTTTTTATTTTTTATTATATTTTCTTTTTAGGTTTATGTTTAGGTTTAGGTATAGGTTTAAGTTTAGGTTTATGTTTTTATTTTATTTTATTTTGGTGTAGATTTTTTTATTTATTTTCTTTTTAGGTTTTATTTAGTTTAGATTTTGGTTTATAGCTTTTTAGGGTTTAGGGTTATTTAGGGTTTAGGGTTTGGGGTTTAGGGTTTAGGGTTTGGAGTTTAGTGTTTAGGGTTTAGGTTTTTTTGGGTTTAGGGTTTAGGATTTAGGGTTTAGGTTTTAGGGTTTAGAGTTTAGGGTTTAGGGTTTCAAGGTTTAGGGTTTAGGGTTTAAGGTTTAAGGTTTAGGGTTTTGGTATAGGTTTCAGGTTTCAGTTTAGGGTTTTGGGTTTTTGGGTTTTTTCTTTTAAATAGAGAACAAATTCATATTCAACATTTCTTCTTTTATTTTTTTAGTTTATTTTTTATTTGTTTTAGTTTATTTTATTTGTTTTATTTATGTTTATTTTTATTATTATTTAGTTTAGTTTATTTTTTAGTTTTAGGTTTAGGTTTATGTTCATTTTTTGTTGAGTTTTATTTTATTTTTTTTTTTTTTTAGGTTTTATTTTATTTTTAGGTTTAGGTTTAGATTTTATTTTATTTTTAGGTTTAGGTTTTATTTTTTATTTTAGGTTTAGGTTTAGGTTTTTATTTTATTTTCATATGTTTAGGTTTTAGGTTTTTATTTCAAGTTTATTTTTAGGTTTTATTTTTTAGTTTAAGTTTAGGTTTATTTTTAATTTATTATATTTTCTTTAGGTTTTGTTTAGATTTAGGTTTAGTTTATTTTAGGTTTAGGTTTAGGTTTTATTAAATTTATTTTAATTTTTATTAGTTTAAGTTTATGTTTATTTTTTTTATTTTAGGTTTAGATTTTTTTTTAGTTTAAGGTTTAGGTTTTATTTTTTTTATGTTTATTTTTAGGGTTTTTTTAGGTTTAGGATTTTATTTAGTTTTTATTTTATTTTATTTTAGGTTTGTTTTATTTTTATTTAAGGTTTATTTTTTATTTTATTTAGGTTTTTTATTTTTTGTTTAGTTTGGGTTTTTATTTATTTTAGTTTAGTTTTATTTTATTTTTTTTCTTTTTAAGTTTAGGTTTAGGTTTAGGTTTTAGGTTTTAGTTTATGTTTTATTTTATTTTGGTTTAGAATTTTTATTAATTTTATTATTAGGCTTTATTTTATTTATGTTTAGGTTTTTAGCTTCTCAGGATTAGGGTTTAGGATTAGTTTAGGGTTAGGGTTAGTTCATGGTTTAGGGTTTGGGGTTTAGGATTTAGGTTTTATTAGTTTTTTTTGGGTTTAGGGTTTAAGGTTTAGGGTTTAGGGTTTAGGGTTTATGATTTTAGGGTTTAGGGTTTAGGGTTTAGGGTTTAGGGTTTTTAGGATTTTGGGTTTAAGGCTTAGGGTTTAAGTTTTAGGTTTTAGGTTTTAGGTTTTAGTTTTGGTTTTGGTTTTGTTTTTTAGTTTTATTTTATGTTTATTTATTTATATTATTTTAGTTTTTTTTATTTTATATTTTATTATTTATTTTATTATTTTATTTTTGGGTTTAAGTTTAGGTTTTACTTTAGGTTTTTATTTTATTTTATTTTTTAATTTTATTTTTAGGGTTTATTTAGTTTAGGTTTTTAAGTTTTTAGGGTTTAAGGTTTATGGTTTAGGATTTAGTGTTTTAGGGTTTAGGGTTTACGGTTAGGGTTTAGTGTTTAAGGTTTAGGGTTAGGGTTTAGTGTTTAGGGTTTAAGGTTTAGTGTTTAGGCTTTAGGGTTTAGGGTTTTTAGGGTTTAAGGTTTAGGTTTTTGGGTTAGCTTAGGGTTTAGGGTTAGTTTAGGTTTTAGGATTTAAAGTTAAGGTTTAGGCTTTAGGGTTTAGGGTTTTTAAGGTTTAGGGTTTAGGGTTTAGGGTTAGTTTATGGTTTAAGGTTTAGGGTTTTAGGGTTTAGGGTTGAGGTTTTAAGGTTTAGGGTTAGGGTTAGGGTTTAGGATTTAGGGTTTAGAGTAGCCGAGCTTTGCCCTTATTCAACTTGGAATACGAAAGAATAATTCTAATTGTTTTAATTGTTATGGGGCCTAAACACTAAACTAACCCTAAACCCTAAACCCGAAACCTTATACTCTAAACCCTAAACCCTAAACCCTAACCTAAACCTACTTACCTAAACCTAAACTAACCTACCTAAACCACAAACCAAAACCCTAAACCCTAAACCTAAACTAAACCCTAAACCTTAAAGCCTAAACCCTAAACATTAAAACTTAAACCATAAACCAAACTAACCCACTAAACTTAAAACTAAAATCCTAAACCTGAACTGACCCTAAACCTACCCTAGGCTGACCACAAAACCCCAGACCTAAATCAAACTGAGCCTAACTAAACTCTCAGGCCACTGACCTAAAACTGATCACTGAATTACCAAAACCACCTGCCTAAACTAAACCAACCAAAAACCTAAATGACCTAAATTAAATAAATAAAATAAATAAATAAACCAAACCTAAATAAAATATAAAATAAAGTAAATGAAAACCTAAACTAAAACCTAAACTAAACCAAAAAAAATAAAATAATATAATAAAATGAATTAAAATAAAATAAATAAAACCTAAACTAGTAAATAATAAAATAAACCTAATAAAACCTAAATTAAATAAAAACTTCCAATAAAATAAACCTAAAATAAAATAAAATAAAAACTAGATAAAAACCTAAACCTAAAAAGATAAACATAAAAAACTTTAAAATAAATAAAAAATAAAACCTAAACCTTAAACTAAAAAAATAAAGCTAAAATAAAAATAGAATAAACAAAATAAAATAAACCTAAACATAAATTGAAATAAACTAAACTAAAATAAATAAAACATAAACCTAAACCTAAACTAAATAAATAAAATTAACTAAAAAAAAACTAAAAATTAAAACTTAAAAATAAACCTAAACTAAAAACCTGAAACCTAAACAAAAAAAATAGAATAACAACCTAAACCTAAAATTACAAATAAAAAAAAAAAACCTAAGAAATATAATGAAATAAAACTCAACCAAAAATAAACTTAAACTGGCTAAGCACTAAAAATTAAACTAAAATAAAACCCAAACTAAAATAAATAAACCTAAAATAAATAAACTAAACTAAATAAAATAAACCTAAATAAAAATAAAAAAAAAATAAACTAAAAAATAAAAAAAATAAACTAAATAAACTAAACCTACTTTACTTAATTAAAAAAAAGTAAACCCTAAATCTACTAAACCCTAAACTCTAAACCATAAACCTACCCCAACCCTAAACCCTAAACCCTAAAACCCTAAACCCTAAACAAACCTAAACCTTAAAAGCATAAACCCTAAAACCCAACCCAAACCCTAGACCCTAAACCCACCCAACCATAAACCCTAACTCTAAATCCCAAACCTTAAACCTAAACCTAAAGTAACTAAATAAATTTAAAAATAAACCTAAACCTTAAAACCTAATAAACCTAAACCTAAACCTAAACCCTAAGAATGGGTAGAACCTTGACGGCAGGAACATCACCGTTAACCAGTCTCAGTGTAGATTTGCTTATGGAGGCAAAGGCAGAGGTGGCAGTTATCGCAATGGTGGTGGGGGATCTGGAGGTGATGGTGGATATGGAGGTGGTGGTCGGAGCAGTGGTGGTTATGGAGGCAAGGGGAGTGATTTAGGTTACAGCCGTTGTGGTGGCGGAGGGAGAGATTGAGGATATGATGCGATCCCACTACTCGAGAGGCCACGGTGGTTCTGATGGGAACTGGAGAAACAAACGATTAGCTGATCCGATCTACTACTTATGAAACTGTGTCTTCACAGTAGAGAAAGTTCTAGTTATCTAGGGTTTTTGATATGCTCTATGCATGCTCATTTTTGATCTATGTCGTCGCTTGTGTCTTAGAAAACTTGGTGTGTTCTTGGTTGATGAAATCAAAAAGATGAAATGCTGAATCTGAATTGGTTCTCTATTAAAAAAACCAAAAACCCTAAACTAAAACTTGATCCTTAAACCTAAAACCTAAACCCTTAACCCTAAACCCTAAAACCTAAATACCCTAAACTCTAAACCCTAAACCTTAAAACCCTAAACTCTAAACCCTAAACCCTAAAACCTAAACCCTAAACCCTAAACCCAAAACCCAAAATTGAAACCCTAAACCCTAAACCCTAAACCATAAACCCTAAACCACTAACTCTAAACCCTAAACCCTCAACTAATCCTAAGAGCTTAACGCTAAACCCTAAGCCCCAAAATGCTAAAAACCAAAACCTACACTAAATAAAACATAAAAAATAAAATAAATAAGAAAAACTAAACTAAAATAAAATAAATAAAAACATAAAACAAACTAAAAAAATAAACCTAAAAATCAAAAACCTAAATAAAATAAAAACTACATGTAAAATAAAATAAAAATTAAATAAATACCTAAACCTAAAAAATAAAACCCAAAAATAAATAAAAAATAAAACCTAAACCCTAAACTAAAAAGAAAAACTTAAACCTAAAATAAACAAAATAAAATAAACCTAAACCTAAACTAAAATAAGCTAAACTAAAATAAATAAAATATAAACATAAACTTAAAATAAACTAAACCTAAACCCTAAAATGAATAAAATAAAATAAACAAAAATAAAAACCTAAAAATTAACCTAAAATAAAAACCTAAAACCTAAACCTAAAAAAATAAAATAATAACTTAAACCTAAACCTAAGAAAAAAAACCTAAACATACAAAAAAAAAACTAAACTTTGCTAGAAAATAAACATAAACCTAATCTGAAATCAAAAAAATAAACTAAAATAAAAAAACCTATTCTAAAATAAATAAACCTAAAATAAATAAACTAAACTAAGTAAAAATAAAAGATAAACATAAATAAAAATAAAAAATAAAATAAACTAAAATACGTAAATAATAAACTAAATTAACTAAATAAACCTAAACATACCAGTTTACTTAATTTTTTTAAAAAAAACTAAACCCTAAACCCTAAACCCTAAACCCAAAATGTACATCCCTAAACCTACAACACTAAACCCTTAAATCCCTATACCCGAAATCCTAAGACTTAAAACCTAAACCCTAAACCCTAAATACTTAAAAGCATAAACCTAAAGTAAATAAAACCTAAAAATAAAATAAATAAAAAAACCTAAACCTAAATAAAATAAAATCAACACCTAAACTAAAAAAGAAACCTATACCTAAAAATAAAATAACTAAAACTAATAAAATAAAATAAATAAATAAAAACCTAAACTAAACTAAAAAATAAAATAAAGCTAAGAATAGAAAACCTAAATATAATAAAAACTAAATGCAAAATAAAAAAAATAAACCTAAAATAAAATAAGATAAAAACTAAATAAAAACCTAAACCTAAAAATAAATAAAAAATAAAACCCAAACCCAAAATAAAAACTAAAAATAAAAATAAAAACAATAAAATAAAATAAACCTAAACTTAAACTAAGATAAACTAAACTAAAATAAATAAAAAGTAAATTTAAACCTAAAATAAACTAAATATAAACCCTAAACTAAATAAAATAAACTAAACTAAAATAAATAAAACCTAAACTTAAACATAAAATAAACTAAACATAAACCCTAAACTAAACAAAATAAAATAAACTAAAAATAAACCTAAATGTAAACTAAAAGATAAAACCTAAAAATAAACTTAAAATTAAAAACTAAAATTAAACCCTACACTCTAAACCCTAAAAAGCTAAAAAGCCTAAACCTAAACTAAATTAAACCTAAAAATAAAATTAAAAAAAAAACTTAAATTAAAATAAAATAAATTAATAAAATAAAATAAAAACATAAACTAAAACCTAAACCAAAACTAAAACCTAAAAAATAAAATAAAAAATATTAACTAAACTAAAATAAAATAAATATAATCCTTAACTAAACTAAAAAAATTAAAAATCTAACTACTAAACCTAAAATAAAAATAAAATAAACCTAAAATAAAATAAAATAAACACTAAATAAAAACCTAAACCTAAAAAAAACCTAAAAATAAATAAAAAATAAAACGTAGACCCTAAATTAAAAGAAAAACCTAAACCTAAAATAAACTATACCTAACATAAACTTAAACTAAATAAAATAAAATAAACTAAAAATGAACATAAACCTAAAGTAGAAAATATTAGCTAAAAATAAACCTCAAATAAAAACCTAAAACCTAAACCTAAAAAAATAAATTAAAAACCTAAACCTTAACCAAAATAAAAAAAATAAAATATAATCTAAAAAATAAAATAACAATAATACTAAACTAAAAAATACACCTAAACCTAAACCTGAACCTAAACCTAAACCTAAAAAAACTAAAATAAATAAAACTAAAATAAATAAACTAAACTAAATAAAAATTAACCTAAACCTAAATAAAAATAAAAGAATAAACTAAAATAATTAAAAAATAAATTAAATAAACCAAAACCTACAAGTTTACTTAATTTAAAAAAATTAAGAATATAATAAAAAAAATTCTTAAACCCTAAACCCTAAAACTACAACCCTAAATCCTAAACCTATAACCTTAAAACCCTAAACACTAAATCTTAAATCCTAAACCCTAAACTTTGAAACCCTACTAAACACTAAACCTAAACCACACCCTAAACCTACCCAAACAACTTAAACTAAACATTAAGATAAATGAAAGACATAAACCTAAACTAAAACCTAAGCTAAACTGGACCTAAAAGAAAATAAAATAAAATAAAATTAAATTAAAATAAAATAAATAAAACCTAAACTAAACTAAAAAAATAAATAAAATAAAGCTAAACTTAGATAAAACCTAAAAATAAAATAAAATAAATGCTAAATAAAAGCTAAACCTAAAATGTAAACCTAAAATAAATAAAATAAAACTAAACTAGACACTAAAATACTAAACCTAAAATAAAAATAAAATAACCTAAACTAAAATGTAAACTCAAATAAATAAACCTAAAAAACTAAACTGGACTACTATAAACTACTAAACTAGAAAATAAGATAAATAAAATGACACTGAGGTAATACCTAAAACCTAAAATATCCTAAAACCTACCTTAAAATTTAATAAAACCTACTAAACCTAAACATAAAAATAAAGCCTAAAACCTGACCTAAAATTAAACATAATATTTAAATAAAATAAACCTAAGACAAAAATTAAACTAATTAAACTAAACCAGTTTGTTTAATTTATTAAAAATGACCCTGAACCACGGACTCTGGGCCTTTCCCAGACCCTCTAGCCCTAACTATTACCCTCTTAACCTCACTCCACCACCCTAAACTCATCCTAAATCCCAAAACCCTAAATGGTTGAGCTAAACCACCCTCCCACCAAACTGACCCCCTAAAGCCTAAGACCCTAAACCTAAAATCCTAAACCCTAAACCCAGACCCTAAAAAACCTAAAAAACTAAATCAAGGAAATAACTTAAAAATAAAATAAATGAAAAAACTTGAACCTAAATAAAATAAAAAATAAAATAAAATAAAAACCTAAATTAAAACCTAAACTTAAACCTAAAAATAAAATAAAAGAATGTAAAACCTAAGATAAATTAAAATAATAAAATAAACCTGAATAAAGACTTAATAAAATAAAACTAAACATAAAATAAAATAAAATAAACTTAAAAGAAAATAAAATAAAACTAAATAAAACCTAAAGAAAGCCTAAAATAAAACTTAAAATAAACAAAAAAATAAAACCTAAACCCTAAGCCAAAAATACTAAACCTAAATATAAAATAAAAAAATTAAAACCTAAAACCTAAACCTAAAAATTAAATTAAAACCTAAACCAAACCTAAATAAACTAAAATAAAAAACCTAAACTAAAATAAATAAACTTAAAATAAATATAGTAAACTTAATAAAAATAAAAAATAAACCCAACTAAAAATAAAAAATAAAATAAACTAAAATAAATATAAGATAAACTAAATAAACTAAAACCTATAATTTTACATAATTTAAAAAAAAACCATAAACCCTAAATCCTAAACCCTAAACCTAAACTCTAAACCCTAAACCCTAAACCCTAAAAAACCCTAAACTCTAAACCCTAAAAAACCTTAAACCCTAAACCCACTAAATAAACCCTAAACCCAACCCTAAACCCTAACCCTAAACTATAAACCATAAACCCAAAACCATAAACCTAAACCTAAAGTAACTAAATAAATTAAAAAATAAACCTAAAGCCTAAAACGTAACAAACTTAAACCCTAAGAATGGGCAGAACCTTGATCACAGGAACATCACTATCAACTAGGCTCAGTCTAGATCAAGCGATGGAGGCGAAGGTGGAGGCGTCAGTTATCACATTAGTGGTGAAGGATCTGAAGGTGCTGGTGGATATGGAGGTGGTTGTCAGAGCAGTGGTGGTTATGAATGCGGGAAGAGTGATGGAGGTTGCAGCCACAGCGATGGCGGAGGGAGAGATCAGAGATATGATGGTGGATCCCACTACTCAAGAGGCTTGGGTGGTTCTGATAGGAACTGAAGAATGGTTGATCGGATTTGTTGCTTATGGAAGTGTTTCTTTACAGTAGAGACAGTTCTAATTATCTAGGGTTTTTGATTTTCACTATGCATGCTCATTTTTATCTATGTCATTGCTTGTGTCATAAAAAACTTGGTGTGTTACTTGGTTGATGAAATGAAAAAGAAGAAATATTTAATCTGAATTTGTTCTCAGTTAAGAAAAAAATTGAAAACCCTAAACATTGAACTAAAACCTAAGCCCTAAACCTAAAAACTAAACCCTAAACCCTAAACCTTAAACCCTAAATCCTAAAAATCCTAAACCCTAAATCATAGACCCTAAGCCCTAAAACCATAAACCCTAAGCCATAAACCCTAAAACATAAACCCTTAACCCTAAACCCTAAACCCTAAACCCCAAACCCAAAACCCTAAACTCTAAACCCTAAAACCTAAGAAGCTAAAAACCTAAACCTAAACTAAATAAAACTTTAAAATAAAATAAATAAATAAATAACAAAAAAATAAAATAAAAATAAACTAAAACTAAACCTAAACCTAAACCTAAAAGAAAATAAAATAAAAATAAAACTAAAGTAAAATAAAATAAATAAAACCTAAACTAAACTAAGAAAACTTAAATAAAATAAAAACTAAACCTAAAATAAAATAAAATAAAAACTAAATAAAAACTTAAACCTAAAAAATAAACCTAAAAATAAAAAAATAAAACCTATACCTAAAATAAAAATAAAATAAATCTAAACCTAAATTAAAATAAATTAAACTAAAAAAATAAAACCTAAACCTAAATCAAGATAAAATAAAATAAACTAAAAATAAAACTAAACTTAAACTTAAAAATAAAACTAAAATAAAAACCTAAAGCTTAAACCTAAAAAAATAAAATAAAAGCCTAAACTTAAACCTAAAAATAAAAAATATAAATAAAAAAAAACTATACTAAAAAAATAAACCTAAACTTAAACCAAAACCTAAACCTAAAAAATAACTAAAATAAAAAACCTAAACTAAAATAAATAAACCTAAAATAAATAAACTAAATTAAATAAAAATAAAAATAAACCTAAGTAAAATAAAAGTAAATTAAACAAAATAAATAAAAGAATAACTAAATAAACATAAAACTACCACTGCTTAATTAAAAAAAATTTAAAAATAAAATAAATTAAAACATTAACCCTGGACCCTAAACCCAAGACTACACAAACCCTAACACTAAACCCTAAACTTTAAAACCCTAAACCACACCCAGGACCTTAAACCCTAAACCCTAAACTCTAAACCTGCACCCAGACCCTCAACCCTAAACCTTAACCCACCCTACACTCCAGGCCCTAAACCCTGAGCCCTGAACTGACCATAAACCCTAAAAACTTAAAACCTAAAACCTAAACTAAATAAAACCTAAAAATAAAATTAAAAAAACCTAAACCTAAATAAAATAACAAAAAAAATAAAATAAAAACCTAAACTAAAACCAAAACCTAAGCCTAAATATAAAATAAAATAATAAAAATAAAAACTAAACTAAAATAAAATAAATAAAAACTTAAACTAAACTAAAAAAAATAAAATAAACCTAAATAAAATAAAACCTAAACATAAAATAAAAATAAAATAAAATAAAAACTAAATAAAAACCAAAACCTAAAAAAAAAATGTAAACCCTAAACTAAAAAAACCTAAACAACTAAAATAAATTAAACTAAAATAAATATAACCAAACCTAAAATAAACTAAATACCCTAAACTAATATATAAATAAACTAAAATAACCTAGATAAAAAATAAAACCTAAAATAAATAAAAGACCTAAAATCTAAACTAAAAGATAAAATAAAACCTAAACTAAACCCTAAACCTGATTAATAAAGTTAAACCTAAACTTAAAAAGATAAAATAAAAAATAAACTAAACTAAAATAAGCAAACCTAAAACCTAAAAAAATACTAAAATAAAACTTAAATAAAATAATTAAACTAAACTAAATAAAAATAAAAATATACCTAAATTAAAATATAATATAAACTAAATAAACCTAAACATACCAATTTACCTAATTAAAAAAACCTAAACCTAAAAAGACTAAAACTAAACCCCAAACTAAAAAAAAAACTAAGAGTGAAAAACTATTAGGCCCTCCCACGTTACCCCAGTTAAACTATGATCTAAGATAAGACAAAACAACAAACTAAGATTAAACTAACTAAACTAAACCTAATAAATAATAAATCTAAATAAAAGACCTAAAAGAATCTAAAACCCAAATGACTAAAAAGGCCCCCCATATATAGGCTAAATAAACCTACATTTACCTGATTAAAGGCTAAACCTAAACCTCCTAAACTAGGCCCTACCAAG
Organism: Cymbidium sinense; assembly: GCA_021442155.1. Lineage (NCBI taxonomy): Eukaryota > Viridiplantae > Streptophyta > Magnoliopsida > Asparagales > Orchidaceae > Cymbidium > Cymbidium sinense. The sequence goes on from CM038214.1 coordinate 186,436,863, forward strand.
GCCACCCCAAAGACTAAACTAAACTAGTGAAACTACTAAAGGCCCTCCCCCTTTGAGTAAATAAAACTATGATCTAAATAATAAAAAAAAACTAAAGATTAAAACTAAAAATAAACTAAGACCTTAAAACTAATAAAAATCTAAGAAACCTAAAAGAATCTAAAACCCAAACCCAACAATAAACCTAAAAAAAAGACTTAAAATAATAATAACTAAACTAATTAAAAAACTATTAAAATTAATAAAAATAATAAAATAAAAATAAAATAATAAAAAACTAAATAAAACATAAATACCTAACTAATAAAACTAAAAAAAATACTAACCCTTATCCCAATAATAATAATAATGATAATGACCTAATAATAACTTAATAAAAATAAATAAGAATAAAAAAATAAAATAAAACTAAAATAAAAATAAACCTACTAATGAAACTAAAGAAAACTAACCATAATTAATAAATGATAATTAATAATAATAACTAAAACTAAACTAAAAAAAAATCTAATAAATAATAAATAACTAAAAAAACCTAAACCCTAAAACAAAATTAGTAAAAAAAAAAACCTAAATCCCTAAACCTAAAACTAACTAAGCTAAAACCAATAACTAAAAAAACCCTAAACCCTAATAAACTAAAACTAAAATAAAACCTAAACCCATCCCACATGACCCCTTCTGTTTTTTAGATTCTTGAATCCCTTTCCTTTTCGTTCTCCTTCTTAATGTTTATGTGCTGGTTTTCTAGAAATTTCTTCTAGTTTGGCTTCGAATCATTTTCCTTAAGCTGATCCTTGTTCGGTTCTTAAGTGGCGCCATTTTCCATGGTTGTTATGAATACTTAGGAAAACCAAATGCTCCACTGCTCTCAGATTCCAATTCTTTTATAGCTAAACCTTTGCCTCTAAATCCTTCAAAGATGCCTTATTTGGTAAGGATTCTTCAACTTCTTGATCTTTCTTTAAACCGTTCATAGACCTTCAAAGGTGTTCCGACTATTATAAAACGATGCTAAACCTTTTGCATATACTTTGATTGGAAAATTTTCTTTTACATCCGTATGGAGAAATTTGATTTTCTATCATGATTTGAATATTTGTTTTTTTTATTGGTTTACTAGATGGTAGACATGTGCTTGATTAAATTGTCTAATGACCTTGATTATAGTTGTATCTTTTCTCCTCTTATTATGCTAAAAACTTTCAAATGCATATTCTTAAATGGACTCCATTTTTTGACTTTAAAATGGAATCTCTATAGCACCAGTTTGGTTATCTTTACCTAATCTTAGGTTCACTTTGTTAATTATCAATTCTTGCATGTTGTGAGTTCTATTTTGGTAGACCCTTGCAAATCAATCAAGCAACCACAGCCAAATCTAGGCCATCGATTGCTCGGATCCTTGTTGAAATTGATGTAACAAAGAAATTTCCTAAGGAGGTGTGGATTGGATCAGAGAAATATAGATATTTCTAGCAGGTTGAGTTTGAAAACTTCCCTATTTTCTACAATCATTGTAAAACTCATGGGCATGATGTATCAGAATGTTTTGTTCCTCATCAACATCTTCAGAAGAAAGTGGTTAAAGATCTTAAGGTTGGTGGAAAAATTAGAGATTTAAAAAGTGAAAAGAAATTCTGCTTTAAATGAAAAGGCTAACGGTGATGTGAATGAAATTGTTGATGTTTCTAATGATGTTCATAATGTTTCTAATGTTGTTCCCAATGTAAGTGGTAGTGATAAGCTTGTTAAAAATGCTTATGTAACTATTTTTGGAGAGTATCGTTTTTTCTATTATTTTTTATATTCCTAAAATTTGCAAGTGGATGATTTTCCTATTTTAGTTTCTAATTCTAAGGAGATTTGTGATAAAGTTGCTGAAAATCTTATAGAAAATGTTTCTCTTATTTTGCCAAAAAAAATTTTAAAAGAAAATCTTGTTTTATCTTCTTTTAATTTGGGCAAGAATGATGGTATGGAGCTTATTGATAATGTGCGCCAAGTTTTTTGTTTGGTTAATAAATCTATTTCCCTTTCTTTAACTTATTCTAGATGGTATTTTGCTTAGTGATAATTCTCATTTAATGGAGAATGAGGATTTATCTTATTGTCAAATGGGATCTTCTCCTAAATCTATTAATAATGATGACAAAAAATTTTCTGATGATCAATCCATGGAAAATGAGACCAATTTTCAAACTATTTTTTTGAAAAGGAATAAATAGTTTAAAAATTATCCTCATAAAGTTTCTAGATCTACTCAATCTTCTTCATCTTCTTTACCTAATAAAAATTAATGTTTAACTTTCTTATTTGGAATGTGAGGGGCATTGGTACTCTTTCTATTAGAAATAAAATTAGAAATCTTTGTAGAATTTATAATGTTGATTTCTTAGTTATTCTTGAACCTCTTTTTTTTTCTAAAATGATGCTTGCGGCCAGAATGATTAGTTTTAGCAATTTTTATTTCAATAGCAATAATAACATTTGGTTATTTAGGAATATCTCTTTTTTTACTAATGTTATTAAAGATTTTCATCAAGTTACTAATGTGGATATTTCATTTGGTTATTATCATGCTTTTGACTCTTTTGTTTATGATGCTTGTAACAAGTTAGGTAGGAGAATTCCTTGGGATCAATTATCAAATTTTGCTTCTATTGTTAATAATTCTTGGATTGTTAGTGGGGATTTCAATATGGTCCTTTTTTGAATGAAAGGAAAGGGGGTTCTTTGCTGAATTTACATTAAATAGAAGATTATGCAAATATGATGTTGGTTTCATTGGTTCTCAATTTACTTGGAATAATCATAGATTGTGGCAACGATTTGATCGTGCATTATTTAATAATTATTTGTTAAATTATTAGCCTTTAACTTCGATGGAGCATCTTAGAAGAACTCTCTCAGATCATGCTCCTCTTTTGGTTTCTAATAAGGATGTTGTTCATAACATTAATGTCATTAAAAATTTTTGTTTTCAAAATATGTGGTTTCAAGATAAAAGTTTTCTTGATGTTATTGCTTATAATTATTGTGCTCCTCTTTCTCACGATGATTGCATTTGGTATGATGAGATTTTGGCTTAAGCTTAAAGGCTTAAGCATAATATCACTTGGTGGAATAAAGCATTAAAAATCTTTTGATAATATCAAGAATATGGAACAAAAGGTGAAAGATTTGGGAGAACTTGTTGTTACTGATTGTTCTTTATGTTCTAATCTTGATGAAGCTAAAGATAATCTCATTAAATTTTAGGATTTGGAGGAGACTTATTGGAGACAAAAAGCTACCTCTAAGCATCTTTCTGAGGGGGAGAGAAACACTAAATATTTTCATGCTTTGGTAATGAAAAGGAGAGTTCTTGGTTACATTCATAAAATCAAGAACTTTGATGGTTCTTGGCTTACCGAAAAAGAGGATATATTTTCTTCTACTCTTAATTATTTTAAAGATCTTTTAAATAAAAATTGTCAACTTGAGCATTTATCCAATCCCTTTATCATCCCTTCTATTATGTCTACTAAGGATAATGAGTGCTTGGTTGCTCCTCCTTCTGATCAAGAAATTTATAATATTTTTAATGGTATGAATGTTGATTCTGTTGCAAGGCCGGATGGTTACACTACTTTATTCTTTCAAAAAGCTTGGTTTATTATTAAAATTGATCTTGTTGATGCTGTTAAGGATTTTTTTCAAGGGAATTCTATTCTAAATATTTTACTAGCACTTCTATTATTCTTATTCCAAAGAAAGATAATCCTGACTTTTGGAATGACTTTAGACCTATTAGTCTTTGTACTTTTTCAATAAATTGATTTCTAAAATTTTGATTAATAGGCTTAGTAAGTTTCTTCCTAAGATTATCTCTCCTAATCAAACTGGCTTTGTGAAAGGTAGAACTACTTTGGATAACATCTTGCTTGCTCAAGAATTGATTCATGATTTGAATGTTAAAACTATAGGTGGAAACTTACTTTTTTAAGCTTGACATCATCGAAGCTTATGATAACATTTCTTGGGATTTTCTTAATATCATTCTTACATTATTTGGTTTTCTAATCATTTTCTTTCTTTGGTTAACAATATAATTAGAAATGTTTGGTTTTCATTAGTTATCAATGGTGAAAACTTTGGTTTATTTAATTCCTCTGAAGGTATAAGACAAGGTGACCCTCTTTCTGTCACTTTTTATTATTGCGGTTGAATATTTGTCTCGTTGGCTTAATCTTTTTTTTTTAGAAGAATTCTAGTATGTATTTCAAGAATCTTGGTGGTTTGGCTATCTCTCACTTAAGCTTTGCTAATGATTTCATAATTTTTTGTAATTGCTCATTACATTATGTTAAAAAGCTTAAGGATTTTTAAATATATTTGAAAATGAAAGTGGCCTTTTGATTAGTACTCATAAAAGTTGTTTAATCACTTCTACTTCTATTACAATTTATAGAATTAATAAAATAAAGGACATCACTAGTTTTCTCATCAAAATCTTCTATTAAATATTTAGGCTCCCCTTTATATTATGGCCATAAAGATCCCATCTCTTTGATGAGGTAATTCATAATATTCAAAATAAAATTTCTACCATTGAATTTCATTTTTTATCTTTTGGTGGTAGATTAATTGTTATTAAAAGTATTCTTTATTCTCTTCCTTTTTACTTATTGCTTAATATTGTTCCTACTTCCCACGTTCTTATCAAGATTGAAAGACTTTTCAATAAGTTTTTTTTGGGCTCTAGGAATTTGACCAAAAGGCTTCATTGGACTTCTTGGTCTAATATGTGTGGTACTATTTATGAAGGTGGTATTGGGTGTAGATCTTTAAGGGATTCAATGTTTTTCATATAAACTTTGGTGGAATTTTTGGAAAAATGAAAGTCTTTGGGCTAAATTCATGAAATTTAAATATTGCAAAGGTAAGCATCCTTTAATTTGAAATTATAAACATGGTTACTCTATTGTTTGGAAATGGCTCTATGATATTAAATGGAAAGCAAAATGTCTCATTTTTTGGGGTATTAATAATGGATCTTCTTTCTTTAGGTGAGATAATTGGATGGGGGATTTTTCCATTAATTCTCTACTTAATACTCACTCTACTTCTTCTTTGAAAGTTAGTCATTTTATTTATAATGGTGAATGGAATTTCTCTCTTTTAAATGATTTGATTCTTGATTTCATTAGTAATAACATCATTAATTTTTCTATTGAAGGTAATTTTTTGGATCAAATTATTTTCAAAATTTCTAGTAATGGAGAATTTTCTTTTAAATATATTGTTGACCTCATTTTTGGAAGAGGTCATTTTAGCAATGAGAAGATCTCAAGTTCAAATAGAGATTTCCTAATTCAATATTGAAGTCACTATGCTTAGTAACTTAGGAATTACATTTTGAGCTAAATCCAATCTACTTGGTTTGATGCAAAACTAAGTTAAATATCCATAAATTAAATCAAGTAAATCAATGAAAATAAAATGGAAGTTCAAAGTCAAACTAAAGTCAACTAGTCAACCTAGATTGACTTAAGTGGACCACTGGTCAAAAGTCAACCCACTAAAATTTGACCAAATTAAATCATCAAACATGTTAAATCACAATGACAAAGAAATTTGAGTCCATTGAGGCCTAGATTAGGTAAGTTAAATTTCTTAAATCAAAATAACCTAAATAGGCTACATTGAACTCAAACCCAAGGAAAATTCAAATCACTTTGAACCAATGCATATGGGATGGAGACTAATCCTCTTAAACCTTGATAATGAGGGAATTAAGTGCTAATTAATCTCCTAACAAAGCCACTTAAGGAACTAAATGACAAAACCCAAAATAAATTAAAAAAATTCACCAAGGGAAGGTAAAATCCATTTTCCCTTCCCTATCTCCCCAACCTCTTGACTAGACACTCAAGAGAGGGGAATCTAACAAGCTTCCAAGCTCTCTTCATGTCCCATAGCCAACAAAGGATTAGCCAAAAAAGAGCTTTAAAGCTTCGACCACATAGAAAAAACATAGATACACTCTTCCCCAAGGAGAATTGAAGTTCCCTTCACCTTCATACATCCAAATTAAAGCCAAATGAAAGCTCTTCCCCCTCTTAAGTGTTATTAACCATTGAAAACCACTAAAGCCTAAGTTTCTTAAGCTAAGGGTTGGTCTAGGGAACAATCTTTAAGAAATTAACCCAATTCCTTTGGCAAGCAAGTTCAATTCGAGGTTCTAAAGCTCTGGGATCAATTCCAAAGCCAATTGTCCAACGAATTGAGGTATGCCATTAACGAGCTTGAGTTTTTCTTGAAATAATTTGGTTGTGATCATTTTCAAACAAAACATGATCTTCAATAAGATCAAATCATATATGATCATAGGATATCCTTCAATGATTGTGTAGTAATTGAAATCACTTGATTTCATGCTCTAGATCATTCACAATTAGCAAAACACTATGAATGGCTCTCGATTCCCATAGGAAATGAAGGAGATGAGCCATTCACCATCTGATCTGTGTATTTGGATTGGACGGTCTAGGCAGACCGGATGATTTTCGCCCTTTAAAGAAAGGGCGTGGATCGATCTATCTTGATCGATGATCCGGATCATCTCGCATAATAGTGTGGGCTGACGTTGCACCACGTGGGCTCTACATGGACCAACCCATCCATGCCACATGATGGGACACACCACACAAGCACGTGCCATGTATCATGCGGATCCCGTGTGGGTCCCTTCACTTAAAACCATTAAATACCATTATTTAGCGGTTTAAAATCCTTGAAAATAAATAGAAACTTATAAAATTTATAAAAATAAATATAAATAAAAATACAAATGAAAGCTCTATGGATTCATCTTGATGAGAGAATCCATAGGAAATAAAATCTCAATTTTTTATTGGGTATTTTTCCTTTTGGGTTAATAAAACATTAAACCCAAATTACTCTAAATAATAATCCAATTAATTTGAAACTTTGGGGTGAAATTAAGCATAAAACACCTTAGATGAATTTTTTGATTTAATTCTCTAAATTCAAAGGAAATTAATTCATATGCTTTAAATTAATCAAATTAATTAATCCTTAATGAAATAATTAGAATTTTAATCTAACAACCTTAAATCACCCTAATGAACTTAGTGAACATTAAAACATCACTTAAACTCAATTAAACCTAAAAATCCTTAAATTGACCTAATTAGGTAATTAAATGAATTAAATAATTCAATTAAATAAACTGAATTTAATTAAATCATAGTAAATCAACCAGTTAACCAACAATTATGAATAAACCCTCATTGGAAAGATATTTTAGTGAGGAATTTATAAAAAAACTAAAACTCATTCAATTAGGCCTAATTTAAGTTTTAATGAAATAATTAAAACCTTAATTACTCCCTAATTGTAAATCTAATCAAGATGAAACTTTGAACATTTGAAATTGGTATGTAACCCCACTTGCCAAAAAAATTTCAATCCCAATTGATCTTTGGATTAGAAGTTGTTAATTTTCTAAATCCATAAGTCAATGTTAATCAAATATTAGGTTAAGGAAATAAATTAATCTATTAAATTAAGTGGTATTCAAACCAATTTCAATCAAACATTAGAAAACTATTAAGGAACTTCTCTAAATATCTAAGTCAATTAAGTGATCAAACTCAATCTTAAGTTAATGGTAAAACCTTGGTTAACAAAATTATTAATTAACTTAAACCTTAAACTTGAATCAATGAAATTTAATGAAAACACTCATCTCTAATGAATTTAAGAATGAATCTAAAACTTAGGTCAATTAAATGGATCAAAAAAACTAGTACTTTGGGTTAAGCCTAATCCATGAACAAACTTAAGGTACTAATTCATATTAATGAACTTAAACTTTAACTTACAAATCCATAATTTAATAAACTTAAATTAAATTGAATGAAATCAAACTTTAATCTAAACTCTTTAAATTAACATGAACCAAATCAAATGAAACCCATATAGCTTAATTCAAAATGAAACAAACCAAACAAATTAAATCAAACAAAGCAATTCAAACAAATGAAATAACTCAAATCAAATCTAAATTAAAGGAAAAGAAAAATAAAACCAATCCAAACATAAACAACATCAAAGGATTAAGAAACTTAGGGATCTTAGTTAGACTTTTGAAAACTTCATTAGGAATTAGATGTTGAATGGAAAGAACTCCATCCAAAAATGGAATCATTCCATTCTTCATTCTTGATAACCTATACAACTTTAGAAAAATAAAATGGAATTAAAATAAAATTAGATCTTTAAATTATTTGAATTAAAGGTAAAAATTAAACAAAATCAAATGTTGAATTGAAACTTGAACTTAAAAGAGCCTAGCAAATCCTTACCACACAAACTCCTCTTTTACACACCTAGATCATTTAGGTCAGACTAGATCTAGGTTAGATCATTTTCTAATTTTCTTAATGTTGTACTTCATGTCTATGTGGTGTATTGCTATATGGATGCCTAGGCTTGTTTGTTCATTAGACTGATGTTGGGTATTTCTAGATTTAACACTATTTTCTAGGGGTTGTATTAAAGGGATCTCTATAATAAATAAATCATAAATTATTGTTTGATTAGGTCTTTAAAAATCCTTTAACATAGTCCATAAGATAGGTGGGCACAAGCAACTAATGCTAAGCTATGTTTGTGAAATATAAAGCTTTGTGTGTATTTCTAACATCTATTTTCGGGAGATTTCTTTTAAATTTTAAATATAAATTTGAGCATAGAATTAGGTTAGGATCTATGGGGTCTAGGATTAGCAGTGACAACCAGAGATGGTGTAGTGTCCCCTAGATGGATGTCCCAAGAAGGAGACTTTCTGGAAAGAAGACCATATATATCTAAACTTGTAGTTCTAGGTCGTTGTATAAGGGCAAATTTGTACATTTTTCTTTCTTTGTCATGATATCATATTTCTTATATAATTTAATTTGGCTTGATTTATTTTGGGTGTGCAATAGAAACAACATGCTTTTTTAGGTTTTTTTCTGTGTTATGTTTATGTTGTGATGTATACATAGACATAGGCTTATAGGATAAACTAAATTTTTTACCCAACTAAATCAATTGAAACAAAAAAATAAATGCAATTCATAATCTTCATATAAAAGCCTAAGCATTAAAGCAAGATAAAATATGTAGCAACCCCTTAGCTTGATTAAGGAAGGGCTTCCATCTTTGCCAGAGAACTTGGGCTTGAACTTTGAAAGCCTATGATGGAAGAACACCTTCTTTTATTCTTATTTGGCCCATAACCTTTTTCTAATTGCATGCATTAAGCATAAATTTCATTCCTATTACCTAAATGAATCTTGAGTCAAAATTCATAAAACCTAGAAAATATGCATTAGTTAGATGCATCCTCATGCCCTACATGATCTTAGGGATTAGGGAGTGAGTCTAGTTTCATAGATTTCTTTCCTAAAAATGCAACACCCCTGCCATCTTGCTTTCATGCTGACTTCATAAATTTAAAATACACTTATGTGGTGTTAGCGACCTTCTCCGGCGGTTGTAAGTCCAAAAGTAAGAATAGGCTAGTTCCCTCGGTGAGGAGAATGGAATGATTTCAAGGATAGAGCTAGGTCGAGCATCGACATGTGTCAAAGCACCTAGACTAGGTTCAAGCATCCTTTTAATAATAAGTCTTCAACCCTAGGCATTTCTACAGTCTTGTGCTGCTAGAATCTAAGCCATAGATTTCTAAGAAAATGACAACTAAAAATCTAAAATTAAATCCAAAATTTGAAGCCCAATCATAGGATAGTTGAAATGTCTACTAGGTATCCCAGTATCAATAGGCTTTTCCTACTCTTTCCCATTTGACTCTTGAAAATGACTCTCTCCAATTTGGACCTCACCCAATTGAATTTCCAAAAATCAATCCTATGAAAGCTACCTTAGTAGTTTAGAAATAACCATGTATTTCTTTAATCAAGAGTATTCTTAAGAAGACAGCCATCCTAAGATATAATTAACTATAGAGGCTTACCTTTATAAGGAACCATGATCCCAAGATAAAATAAACCTTGTTCTACCTTTCCTTGTAGTTCAAGAAAAAATACTCTAGTACACGAAAGACCCATTAGCCTTAGGAGTCTTTTAATGAAATGATCGAATCCATTCGAGGAGAGCATGTTTATCTTTTGAGATAATATGTTTATTCTTTAATGTCGTATTTGGCCATCTAAATAAAATATTCCTAAACTCTATGTGGTGTCATTTCTTTTCTCCATTCCAAAAAAGACACCAACATATTTTTTGGTGACTCCGCTGGGGATTGGCTCCTCTCTCCATCGTTAGAAGTAAATGGTTATTTCTATATATTGGAAGTGTACGAGTGCCACTCACTGGTCAAGACTCCCTTTCTTTCTGTTGGATACATCTCCATTTCATTCTTGGTTGAGCCTATCCAACATCTTGGATAGAGGTTCTAGAACTCTTTGTTTGTCATAGTTAAATAATTTGGTCCTAGAACAAATAAAATGAGAGAAATAAATGAAAACCAAGTCATTTTTTTAAGACCTAAATCTAGTCAAGATGGATTTGAAACCATTCCAATATGGAAAGAAATGTTAAATTTAAAAGTATGAAAAGTACTTCAAAATTTGAAAATCTCCAAAAAATAAAGTCTCAAAGTTAAACTTATCCTTGATCTTACTTTGACTTTGTACTAGAGCTAAAGATAATCAGGACAAGGTCCTCGAATGGATACCCTCTATTTTACTACATTCAAGATGGAAAACACCTAAGGATGTAGATTGAAATGAAGGCATTCCTTCAAATCCTGAGAAAATCCAAATCAAAAGGCGGCATAGTTATGCATATTGCCCTTTTACCACCACGATTTATGTTTGAATTGCTTTTTAAAAAAGAGGATAAAAACAAAAATCATCCCAAAAAGATAATGCCTTATTGACCTTAGGCAGAGGTTGATTAAGGAAATAAATGTGAATCTTCTATTCTATAAAAAAATTTTACATAAATGCAAATCAGCTTTAATCTCAATTCATTTCCACAAGCCCACTAGAATATTGGAAAATCGGTTGTTCAAGGCGATTGGCCAAATCTAAGAGTGACTGTGAGGTAACCCTCTTTTAAACCTTTTCAAAACCTTAAATTCTTAAGAGCTTAGGAGAGAGTCAAAAGAAGAAGATGAAATGACATAAACCAAAAACAAAAGTGAAAGGATTCACTCTTGCTCCTAATCAATTGAAGAAAAGAGAGCATAGCGAAAGAGAATTCTAATTCTCTTGATAAAGTTGAAATGAATGAAATTTAAACTAATAAATTTAAATCAACTAGTTTCCTCTCATTAAATGAAATGATATTTCATGAATGGCTTTAATTAATTATAAAAGCTAAATCATGAAGAAAAAATAAATGAAGTGTTTAATCCTTCTAAATAAATCATGATCTTAGGATTGGGTCCTAAGGGTGATATTTCTATCTCAGAGTAAAAATATGAAACTTTTATCTCTAGTTAGTTGATAGATAAATCACTTAGGACATTGTCAATCCAAATGAATGAAGAAAGCCTTAGTTTTCTATGTGAGACTAAGCCATTATATGCTTTCAATACAAAGTGAACCTAAGGAGAATCCTTTGCAATGTCTTATGACCTTTTTGACATTATCTTAATCTCAAGTATGGTGGTCAAAGATTTCATTGCAAGCTAAGATTACCTTTAATCTTATATGTGTTATAAAAGAATGCAAATCAAACTTGACTTTCTAATAGCATATACCTTAGAGGGTCCTCTTTTAAATGATGATCCTTTAAATGAATAGATCATGAGGTCTATTGTTCTATTGAGGATAGAGTTAGACCTACCTTCCCTGCATATCAAAAGAGAAATTCTTGAAATCAAATTCAAAATGGTAGACTTATACCACCTCAAATGACATTGAAAAGAAATGGCAAATGAGTCACCTTCAAAATGTGATGTCTTGCCCATCTTAGAGAAGTTGCTTGCAAAATCAAACATCATAATGCTCTATTAAAAACAATATGAAATATAAAATATGAAATAAAATAAAAAAATGGAAAAAAGAAATGAAAGTAAAGCAAGGCATTACATAATCATGAAATTTTCTTACTTAACTATAAGCAACTTGATGTGGTATTCCACTATGAAAAGGTTCTAGGGTTATCTTCTATGACAAGATAGACTACTAAGAACTTATTGACATTTTAATGATGCAAAGATTCAAAAGAAGAAAATCTCCAAACCACTTGTTGATCCGTGCATCGGTCAACATTAATTATAAACACAAAGTGAATTATATAGGCTCAATTCTAATCAAGCTTTGATAAGATGGTGCCATATAAATTCAATCAAAGAAAGTAATTTTTAGCTTCATGAAAATTCAATCTTGAAAACTCAACCTAGAAAAAGAACTTAGTCTCAATCACATTGTTGATTGAAGACAAAAATTCAAACATGAAAAGAGCAACTTAGAATTCATGAAACATCTTTAAATGCTCTTGGATGGTCCTATCCAAAATAAGAAAAAGAAGGGAATCAAATGGAAAGAAAAGAAGAAACATATTGATTGTTGAAGGATGTTCATATTCATCCTAAAGTGTTGAGTCTTTAGGAATATCATTCTACTACTCCTAAATGACCTCTACATATTTGATTCCATTAGAAAATTTTGATTTAAAAAGTGTAAAGTTTTCAAGGAAGTCATTATGCCAATCTTAAATGACTCACTCCACTAAATAATTTTGAATTCATAAGTGTAACATCTTTAGAAAGTCATTTTACCAATTTTAAATGGCTTTACTAGATTTGTTATTCCATGAAAGATGAAAAGAAATAGAAATGTTGGATCATATTATATGATCAATCAAGCAAAGACTTGAATCATATCAAAAGTCAATCAATATAATGTTGTATTTGGACAAAAGTCAAATACATCAAATTTCCTAGCAAATCATTTAGTGGAGTCATTTCATAAAGTGAAATGTTATGGAAATGAGTTAAATACATCTATCTTCTTAGTGAATCTTGTAACTAGGAAAATTACCAAATGTAACCTTTCATAAAGAAATGAAATCAGAATATTACCAAAAGAAAGAAAGAAAGAAAAGTAAAGGGATGGAAGGACTATATCCAAGAGCAAAAGAATGAAGTCTAAAATTTCTAAGCATGTGGATATTTTTGACTTTAAAATTCTCCACATCAAAATAAAATGGTAGGGTTAGAAGTTAAAAATTGTCCCTAGCTAAATAAAAATAATCAGATATCTCATGTTTTGTCATTTTAGCCTTTGCCATGATTGGGTGAGCTCACTTGGTAGGTTAAACAAAAAGATAGTGGATCTTCTTTTCATAAGTCCATATTTTTTGAATGTCAAAAGTCCCATTGAGTATACTCTGATTCCATTACAAATGAAGTGAAAATACCCAATGTAAATGGACATTTTAACTTCAAACTTCTCCACATCAAAATAAAGTGGTAGGGTTAGAAGTCAAAAATTGTCCCTAGTTGAACAAAAATAAGCAGATATCTCATACTTTATCATTTTAGCCTTTGCTATGATTGGGTGAACTCGCTTGTTGGGTTAAAAGAAAAGACAGTGGATCTTCTTTTCCAGGGGTCCATATCCTTTATATGGAAAAGATCTCATTGAGTATACTCTGATTCCATTGCAAGTGGCCTATAACCATAAATAAGAAAAGTTATGGAATCACAGAGCCATTGCATGATAAAGCTTAATTGGTTTGGGTCACTTTCTTTTCAAAGGAACTCTAGTACAATGCATGAATTTTGTTTAGATGTGTCTGGAGATTTATATAGTCTTCAAGTTCGGGATGCAACCTTAGAATTTGACAAAAAATCCCATTCCACAATTGACAAGTTGATATAAGTGATCTAACCCTTTAATGAGTTAGCTATTGATGACTTGATCAACCTATCTTTTGGGTTTAAAGACTACTTTACCTAGAAATAAACTGAAATGATCTCCAGATGTAGCGGTCTATAAACTGAAGCTTGATGCCATTTCCATAAACTAAGTCACTTGACGATTGTGGTCAAATTCCAAAAGAAAAGCAAAAAAATTTGTTAAATTAAAAGCTAGAAAATGATGGATGTACATGACAAGAAAACTTTCTTCATGGTTAGCTAACATCATTATATGAACCACATCCTGGGACTACGGTAGAATCTTTACCTTGAAACTATGTTCATATTACCCATATTTCATTTTATAATCAAAAAAGGCTTTCATGCATAAGATTATCCTTCTTAAGAAAAGAAGAATTGAAAGCATATGATATGACATTCAAAATCCTTACAAGAATGTTCTATTATAGAGTCATATCATTCAATCTCAAAATATTTGGGGCAATTTAGCAAAAAGGGTCATGATCAAGATTTCTTATAATCCCACTTTCAATTAGGTTGAGGGTTATATTGAAAACCTTGCCAAAGAAGAAAAAGAAAATAAAAGAAACATCAATATGATTTGAAGAACAATCTTGTTACTACATATAGGGTCTTGAAATTTACTTTTGAAGTACTTTCAAAGACCTTGTAGTAAAATATAGAAGGATCAAATATGCAAAAAATAAGAAATGAATCAAAGACAGTTATGAAATTTCATTTCATATATCCTTTGAAAGAATAATAAATAAAATAATGAAATTCAATTTCAAACTTCTTAGGAGAATCTTAATTTTTTAATAAGTTAATCCTTTCAATTTCGTTATTGATTAGGGATAAAATTTTTGTCTCCATGAGAATCCAAAAGATTATCTTGATTCTCATTCACTTTGGAAAGCTTTATAGGAATCTTTGGATCTCAATTGATCCCAAGAGAATGCCCTATAAGTTGTTGATTCATGTCAACAAAGCAAAAAGGACATACATGTCTAAACAAAAACAAAAAGAAATTACATTTGAGAAGCACTGGTTGACTTTGGTTCTTACTACCTAAAGAACTACAAAGTCACATGCTAGCTCAAAAAGATAGAATTCTTAGGTTAGTACCCTATGATGTCTTGCCTTCAGTGACATGGACATTTAGCATGGTTCATTGTATCTTTGAGATGAAAAAAAGAAAGAAAGAAAAATGATGAACTTCTATGCTCATGGCATAGTAAAGCATTGGGTCCAAAATATACCCAAATCCTCCTTCAAAAAAATAAATTCCAACTCTTGAAACCTTCTTCACTAAACTTCTTCATGTGTAAGAGTATTAGTGAAATCAATAAATGGAAGCAAACCTTTTATCACCCTATCATCAAGTCAGACTGATCAAGTAAAGATCAAGTTCATGAAACTCTTGCTTATTAGTCAAAACTTTTGGGGATTAGGAGTAAGTCACTTTGACCCCTTTTTCGTCATTCATATCACCGATGAGGTGGGAGAAAGCCCTTTGTGGCACCTTTCTTATACATGACTTGAGATGGGAGCAAGCCCTTTGTGGCACCTTTCTCATGTTCTTCTAGGTTTGGAGTAAGCCTTCATGCATGATTCCCATGAAATACTATCTTTGTAGGTTTAGAGCAAGCCCTTCGTGGTACCATTCCTACTTTCCATAGGTTTGGAGCAAGCCCTTCATGGCACCATTCCCATAGTGTACATGATTGGATCAAGTCATTGTGACTCCTTTCATGTTACACAGGCTATTTAGATTAGATTAAGTCTTTCTAACCCCTTTCTAATAGCCAGAAAGATGTAAGTCCCGGCATCCTACTTTTGTGTACATGATTAGATCAAGTCATTGTGACCCCTTTCATGTTACAGCTATTTAGATTGGATCAAGTCTTTATGACCCTTCTAATAGCCAGAAAGATATAAGTCCCTAGTTAGAATTCTTTCTAAAACTTAGGAGTAAGTCCCCTAGCCGATATCCTACTATGTGTACATTATTGGATCAAGTCATTGACCCCTTTCATGTTACATATTTAGATTGGATCAAGTCTTTATGACCCCTTTATAATAGCCAGAAAGATGTAAGTCCCTTAGTCGGCATTCTTTCTAAACATCTAGGAGTAAGTCCCCTAGTCAGCATCCTACTATTATATACATGATTGGATCAAGCCATTGTGACCCCTTTCATGTTACTCGGGCTATTTAGATTGGTTCAAGTCTTTATGACACCATTTTAATAGACATAAAGATGTAAGTCTCTTAGCTAGCATTCTTTCTAAACATCTAGGAGTAAGTCCCCCAGTTGGAATCCTATTTTGAGAATTGAATCATGTTTTTAAGGAGCCCTCTCCTCTTTTCAGCTAATTAGGATGGATCATGCCCTTAACGACCCCATCTTATTAGCTAATCAAAAAGATGTAAGTCCCTAGTCGGCATTCTTTCTAATCATAAAGAAGTAAGTTCTCTAGTCTACATTTTTTCTACTCAAGTAAGAGTAAGTCCCCCACTCAGCATCCTACATAAGTGTAAGTCCCCGAGTTGGCATCTTATTTTGAGGATTGGATCATGTCTTTAAGGACCCCTTTCCTCTTTTCAACTAATTAAGATGGATTATGCCCTTAAAGGCCCCATCTTATTAGTCACATTAGAGTAAGTTGGCATCCTATTTTGAATTGGATCATGTCTTTAAGGACCCCTTTTCTTTTCAACTAATTAGGATAGATCAGCTAATCATCTTATTAGCTAATCAAAAGATGTAAGTCCCTATTCTTTCTAATCAAAAAAAGTAAGTTCCCTAGTCGGCATTCTTTCTAACCAAATAGAAGTAAGTTCCCCAGTTGGCTTCCTATTCGAATTTCTATGGAATGGAACCAAGCCATTGAGGGCCCATTTCTTTGGACTACTCAAATAGGATTAAGTGTTGTAGATTAGAATCAAGCATTTCAAGCCTCTTCTTCCTAGCATAGCTTTTGAGGATTGGATCATGTCTTTAAAGATCCCTCTCCTTTCTTTAGCTAACTAGGATGGACCATGCCCTTAACAACCCCATCTTATTAGCTAATCACATGGATCACCACTATTCTATTTTAAGAGTAAGTCCCTTTGAGCATAGTGATTGCATTGGGAATTGATCATTCTTTGATTCCATTCATATTCATCCTAGAACTTAATGAAGTTAAGTTTCTAAGAATGAATCACACCTCCAAAGCAAAGATAGGTATACATATACATATCTTTCACAATCAAAACCTAAATAGAAATTCAAATCAAAAATTAAAATCATGAATTGGAACCCCAAGCTTATGGTTGTATGTTGATCAATCTAGTCAACACCAAAATGTGAAGTGTATTCTAGCTAATCCACTACACATATTTGGTGTTCAATTGTTGATCTCATTTTTGGAAGTGGTCATTTTAGCAATGAGAAGATCTTAAGTTCAAATAGAGATTTTCTAATTTAAAATCCAAGTCACTATGCTTAGTAACTTAGGAAATGCATTTTCAGCTAAATCCAATCTACTTAATTTGATGCAAAACCAAGTCAAATATCCAACATAAATTAAGTCAAGTAAATCAATGAAAAAAAATGGAAGTTCAAAGTCAAACCTAAAGTGAACTCTAGTCAACCTATGATTAACTTAAGTGGGCCCATTTGGTCGAAAAGTCAACCATTGAGTCTAGATTAGGGTATGTTAAATTCCTTAAATCAAAATAACCTAAATAGGTTACATTAAATTCAAACCCAAGGAAAATTCAAGTCTTATCACTTTCAACCAATGCATATGGGATGGAGATTAATCCTCTTAAGCTTGATAATGAGGGAATTAAGTGTTAATTAATCTCCTTAACTAAGCCACCTAAGGATCTAAATGACAGAACCCAAAATGAATTAAAAAAAATTCACCAAGGGAAGGTAAAATCCATTTTTACATCCCTATCTTCCCACCTCTTCAGCCTAGACATTTGTAAGGCAGAGAGGGGGATCCTAGCAAGCGTCCAGGCTCTCTTCATGCCCCCTAGCTGACCAAGGATTAGCCAAACAAGATCTTTAAAGCTCTCAGCCACATAGTAAAAACACATATACACTCTTCCCCAAGGAGAATTGAAGTTCCCTTCACCTTCATACATCCAAATTGGAGCCAAATGAAAGCTCTTCCATCTCCCAAGTGTTCTTAAACATTTCAAACCATAGAAGCTAAAATTTTTAAGCCAAGGGTTGGTCTAGGGAACAATCAGTGAGGAATTAACCCAATTCCTTTGGCAAGCAAGTTCGATTCGAGGTTCCGAAGCTCTAGGATCAATTCAAAAGCCAATCGTCCAATGAATTGAGGTATGCCATTAACGAGCTTGAGTTTTTCCTTACGGAATTTGGTTGTGATCATTTTCAAACAAAATGTGATCTTCAATAAGATCAAACCATATATGATCATAGGATATCCTTCAACGATCATGTAGCAATTGAAATCACTTGATTTCATGCTCTAGATCATTCATAATTAGCAAAATACTATGAATGGCTCTCGGCTCCCACAAGAAATGAAGGAGATGAGCTCTTAGCCATCCAATCCATGCATTTGGATTGGATGGTCCAGATCTAGGGAGACTAGATGATTTTTTCCCTTTAGGAACTGCGGGATCAATCCAGACCATCTAATCTTCGATCGAACGGTCCAAGATCATCCCACATAATCATGAATCGATGTGTTCCACATGGGCTCCATGACCAACCCTGCCGCTGCCATGGTGGGACGCCATGACATGTGGATCCCGCAAGCCCCTTCACTTACAACCATTAAATATTGTTATTTAATAGATTAAAATAATTAAAAAATTATTAGAATCTCATAAAATTCATAGAATAATAAATATAAATAAAAAAAATACAAATGAAAGCTCTATGGATTCATCTTGATGAGAGGAATTCATAGAAATTAAAACCCTAATTTTTATTGGGTTTTTTTCACTTAATTTGGGTTAATTAAAAAAACATTAAACCCTAATTACTCTCTAATTAATAATCCAATTAATTTGGAACTTTGGGGAAATGAAATTAAACATAAAAGACACCTTAGATGAATTTTTGGGGATTAAATTCTCTAAATTCAAAGGAAATTGAAATTTAATATTCTTAGCTTGTAAATTAATCAAATTAATTAATCCTTAATGAAATAATTAGGGAATTTTAATCTAACAACCTTAAATCACCCTAATGAACTTCAGTGAACATTAAAACATCACTTAAACTCAACTAAACCTAAAAATCCTTAAATTGACCTAATTAGGTAATTCATTGAATTAAATAAGTTAATTAAATAACTTGAATTTAATTAAATCATAGTAAATCAACCAGTTAACCAACAATTATGAATAAACCCTCATTGGAAAGATATTTCAGTGAGGAATTTATAAGAAATAAAACTCTTAACTAAATCTAATTGAATTAGGCCTAATTTAGGTTTTAATAAAATAATTAAAACCTTAATTACATCCCTAATTGCAAATCTAATCAAAATGAAACTTTGAAAATTTGAAATTAGCATGTAACCCCACTTGCCAGAAAATATTCACTCCCAATTGATCTATGGATTAGAAGTTGATAATTTTCTAAATCCTTAGGTCAATGTTAATTAGATATTAAGTTAAGGGAATTAATTAATCTATTAAATTAAATGGTAATTCAAATCAATTTCAATCAAATATCAAAAAATAATTAAGGAACTTCTCTAAATATTTTAAGTTAATTGAAGTGATCAAACTCAATCTTAAGTTAATGAAGTAACACCTTAGGTTAACAAAATTATTAATTAACTTAAACCTTAAACTTTGAATCAATGAAATTTAATGAAAACACTCATCTCTAATGAATTTAAGAATGAATCTAAAACTTAGGTCAATTAAATCAGATCAAATAATAACCTAAGTACTTAGGTTAAGCCTAATCCATGAACAAACTTAAGGGACTAATTCATATTAATGAACTTAAACTATAAGCTTACAAATCCATGATTTAATAAACTTAAAATAAATTGAATGAAATCAAACTTTAATCTAAACTCTTTAAATTAACATGAACCAAATCAAATGAAACCCATATAGCTTAATTCAAAATGAAACAAATCAAACAATTAAAATCAAACAAAGCAATTCTAACAAATGAAATAACTCAAATCAAATCTAAAATTCAAAAGGAAATAAAACATAAAACCAATCCAAACATAAACAACATCAAAAGGATTAATTAAGAAACATAAGGATCTTAGTGAGACTTTTGGAAACTTCATTAGGAATTAGGATGTTGAATGGAAAGAGATCCATCCAAAAATGGAATCATTCCATTCTTTATTCTTGAAATCCTATACAACCTTAACAAAATAAAATGGAATAAAAAAGAAATTAGATCATTAAATTATTTGAATTGAAACTGCCCAAAGGTAAAAATTAAACAAAATCAAATGTTAAATTGAAACATGAACTTAAAGGAACCTAGCAAAGTCTTACCACACAAACTACTCTTTTACACACACTAGATCATTTAGGACACAGACACTAGATCTAGGTTAGATCATTCTGTGATTTTCTTTAATCTTTTATGTTGTACTTCACATGTCTGTGTGGTATATTGATTTAGACTGGATGCCTAGGCATGTTTATTTGTTATACTGGATGTCAGGGTGTTCTTTCAATATTTAAGACTATTTTTTTGCAAGGAGATGTGCTAAAGGGATCGGTGTAATAAATAAATCAAAAAATTGCTATTTGCTTGTAGGTGCTTAAAATCCTTTAACATAGTCCATAAGATAGGTGGTCATGGCAAGCAACTAATGCTAAGCCCGTATGTTTATGAAATATAAATAGCTTTGTGATGTGTGTATTTCCTAATGTCTATTATGCTAGCTGTAAGATTTCTTTTAAATTTAAAATGTAAATTTGAGCATAGAATTAGGTTAGGATCTATGGGGTCTAGGATTAGCAGGAGCTAATCCAACCAAGAGATGGTGTAATGGTCCCCTGTGGGGACCGATGGATTTCATTAAAGAAGGAGACATTCCTAGAAAGAAGACCCATATATCTAAACTTGTAGTTCTAGGTCGGGTTGTATAAGGGTAGAACTTCATTTTTTTTTCTTTCTTGGGGTGTCGCATATCCCCGCATCGACCTTTTCTTATATAATTTAATTTGTCTTGATTTATTTTGGGTGTGCAATAGAAACAACATGCTTTTTCTAGGTTTCTTTTTGTGCTATGTTTATGCTGTGATGTATGCCTAGACGTAGGCTCATAGGATAAACTAAATTTTTTACCCAACTAAATCAATTGAAATATAAAAATAAATGCAATTCATAATCTTCATATAAAAGCCTAGGCATTAAAGCAAGATAAAATATGTAGCAACCCCTTAGTTGGATGTTTTAACATCATACATAAATTAGATTGTTTCACTCTTGATTAACGAAGGGGTTCCATCTTTGCTAGAGAACTTGGGCTTGACCTTTGAGAGCTTATGATGGAAGAACACGTTCTTTTATTCTTATTTGGCCCATAACCTTTTTCTAATAGCATGCATTAGGCATAAATTGCCTTCCTATGACCTAAATGAATCTTGAGTCAAAATGCATAAAACTTAGAAAATATGCATTAGTTAGATGCATCCTCATGCCCTACATGCTCTGAGGGATTAAAGAGTGAGTCTAGTTTCATAGATTTCTTTCATAAAAATGCAATAGCTAGCCATCTTGCATTCATGTGACCTAACTTCATAAATTTAAAATACACATAGGTGGTGTTAGTTGGTAGCCTTCTTCAGGCAAGTTGTAAGTTAAGAAGAGTCAGGAATAGGCTAGTTCCCTCAGGTGAGGAGAATGGCCATTGATTTCCAAGGATAGAACTAGGTCGAGCATCTGACATGTGTTGGAAGCACCTGTAGACTAGGTTCTTAAGCATCCTTTTTAGGAATTAGTCTTCAACCTTAGGCATTTCTACAATCTTGTGCTGCTAGAATCTATGCCTTAGATTTCCAAGAAAATGACAACAAAAAATCTAAAATTAAATCCCAAATTTGAAGCCCAGTCATAGGATAGTTGAAATGTCTACTGGTATCCCAGTATTAATAGGCATTTCCTACTCTTTCCCATTTGACACTTGAAAATGACTCTCTCTAATTTGGACCTCTCCCAATTTAATTTCCAAAATCAATCCTTTGAAAACTACCTTTGTAGTTTTTAAGAATAACCATTTATTTCTTTAATCAAGAGTATTCTTAGGAAGAGACCCTTCCTAAGATGTAATTAACTATGGAGGCTTGCCTTTATAGGAAACCATGATCCCAAGATAAAATAAACCATGTTCTACCTTTCCATGTAGTTCAGGGGAAAATACTATACTACATGAAAGGCCCATTAGCCTTAGGAGTCTTTTATTAAAATTATCGAATCCATTACAGGAGAGCATGCTTATCTTTCGAGATAATATGTTTATTCCTTAATGCTGTATTTGGTCATCTAAATAAAATATTTCTAAACTCTATGTGGTGTCATTTATTTTCTCTATTCTAGAGAAAACACCAATAGATACTTGGCACTATATTAGAGTTAAAAAAATCCTCTTCTCCTATTTTCCTTAAAATTGGGAATAATATTATTCCTACTTTTTATTCTATTCTTGTGTGGAAAATTTTAAGGGATTGTATTGCTATTGATTCTTTACTCTTAAACAAAGGTTTTTATCCACCCATTAAAATCATGTGTTGCTATAATATTGAGAATGTTAATCATGTTTTTGTTAATGGTTCCATTACGTCAAAAGTTTGGAGTTGGTATGAGGATTTATTTAAATTAAGTTGTTTTAATGGTAATTTAACTTTAATGCAACTTCTTTACTCTTATTTTTTTAATATTGTTAAAGGGCATATCAAAATTGTGGTGGCTATTACTTCAATTTGGTTTATTTGGCTTGACAGAAATGATGCTAAGCATCATAATGTGCCTATGAATTATAAGAGGAACATTGTTAGGACTAAAGATAAGATTTTTTTTTTCTTTACATAAGGCTTCTGTTCTTGTGGTACTAATTTTAGATGTTGCAAGTTTCTTGCCTCTAAATTGGGTATCAGGTTTTTTATATTGTGACTTGTCTCCAGATTATAAAATTATTCATTGGATTAAGCCTCTTATTTGTTGTATTAAATTTAATACTGATGGCTCTGTTGCATAGAACAAGTCGAGTTGTTGTGGTATTTTAGAAATAATCTTGGGAATATTTTCTTGGCTTTTTCCACTCCTCTCTATACTAATTCTAATATTTTTGCTGAATTGTTGGTTGTTTATCATGCTCATAAGCTTTGTTTGTATAGAAATTTTCATACTTTTTGGTTGGAATCTAATGCTGAGATGGTTGTTGCTATGATCAATTCTAACCATAAGGGTAATGCTGAGCTTTTATATTAAATTAAAAATATTAAAGCTATTATCTCTAAACTTTCTTTTAGAATTTCTCATATTTTAATAGAAGGTAATGCTTGTGCAGATTTCTTAGCTGGTTTGGGTTGTAATCTCTCTGATTTTACTTTGTTTACCAATGTGAATATTTTTAAGAAATTAAGAGGGGTATCTAATTTAGATAAATCTGATTTTCCTTATGTTAGATTTTCTTAGATTTGTTTCTTGCTTTCCTGTTGGTGGTTTTCTTGGGGCATCTGTTTGGGAGCTTCTGGTGGTTTTGGTTTGTTTGGTTACAATTAGCTCCTATTCTTTCTTGGGCACTTTTTGTTCTTATTTTATTCTTGTATTTTACAGGTTGGAATGCTGGCTTTAGCTATTTTGGTTATCAGGCTCTTATCAATTGCTGCTCTTACTTTTATTTTGGTATCTCTTGTGGGTTTACTTTTTTGGCTTTTGGTTGGTTGGTTGGCTTTCTTTTGGGGCTTTGTGGTTGGTCTCCTTGATCTTCTTGGTTTTGGGTTCCTTCTCAAGATGTGATGTTGGTTGTGATTTTCTTCCTTCTATTTTATTTTAGCAAGTTGGGCTAGTTTGGTTTTGGGAGTGGCTGCTACTTTCCTTTGTGGCTTTGGTGGTTGTGTTGTTACTTATTTTGGTTGGTGGTTACTATGGTCTTTTTTGGTTTCTTTAGTCTGGTTGGGGTTGGTGAGCTTCCTGGTTGCTTCTCTTCTTCCCCCCTTACTTTAATTTCTGATATTTCCTCCTTGGTTGATGACTTTGTTTCTTTCTCCTACTACTTTTGGGTGGTTGGATGGTTGTGCTAGCTTGGAATTTTTTCTTTGTTGGCTCAGTTTTTTCTATTGTTGCCCGGTTCGACTGGTGGCTCTGTTGTTGTTCTTCCTTTTTTGGTGGCTAGTTCTAGATCTTTATTGGTTATTGGTGTGTGCTCAAGTGCCTTTGTGAGGTCTGTTGGCTATGATGGCTAGGATGTTTACTCTTTTTTGTTGGTTGGTGGCATTTTTTGTAATTGTAACCCTCCTTTCAGAGTTTGGCTACTCACAAATTTTTGTTGCCCTTTCTAAAGTTTGTGACTAATCTTGAACCTTTTATTTGGATTTTCTTTCATTTCTCTTTATGTCTATTTATTTTATTTTAATTGTGCTTATCTCTGCTTTAGTTTTTTTCCTGCAGGTTTCCTTCGTTTGCTCTTGGGTCTCTTCAGGTGGTTTGCTAACATGCTCAGGGATTTTGTGCTGTAGCTATTCTTTTTTTAGTTTTCCTTTGGCTTTTTGTTTTCTTTTGTATTAATTAGAGGATTTTTCTCTTAAGGTCTTTTGTACCACTTTGAGCAGTAGTCTTTGAGATTTATCCCCTTTAAGGACATTGTATCCTTCACGTTTGGTAATAAAAATTTCCCTTTTTACCAAAAAAAAAACCTAAACCCTAAACCCTAAACACTAGAAATCCTAAAGCCTGAACTCTAAACCCTAAACCCTAAACCCTAACCCTAAATCCTAAACCATTAAACCCTAAACCCTTAAACCATAAACCCTAAACCCTTAAACCATAAACCCTAAACCCTAAATCCTAAAGTCTAAACCCTAAATACTTAAAAACCTAAACCTAAACAAAATAAAACCTAAAAATAAAATAAATAAAATAAAATAATAAAATAAAATAAAATCTTAAGCTAAAACATAAACCTAAACATCAAAATAAAATAAAATAAAAAATAAAAATAAACTAAAATAAAATAAATAAAAACCTAAACTAAATGAAATAAAATAAAATAAACCTAAGAATAAAAAAACTAAATAAAATAAAAACTAAACATGAAATAAAAATAAAATAAACATAAAATAAAATAAAATAAAAACTAAATAAAAACCTAAACCTAAAAAATAAACCTAAAATAAAATAAAAACTAAAACCTAAACCCTAAACTAAAAAGAACCTAAACCTAAAATAAAATAAAATAAATAAAATAAATAAAATAAAAAAAAAGATAAACCTAAACTAAAATAAACTAAACTAAAATAAATAAAACATAAACATAAACCTAAACTAAATAAAATAAAATAAAGTAAAAATAAACCTAAACCTAAACTAAAAATTAAAACCTAAAAATAAAAAATAAAACCTAAACCTATAAAATAAAATAAAATTAAAACTCAACTAAAATAAACCTAAACCTAAACCTAAAAAATAAACTTAAATAAAAAATGTAAACTAAAATAAATAAACCTAAATAAATAAACTAAACTAAACAAAAATAAAAAATAAACTTTAGAAAAAATAAAAAATAAACTAAACTAAAATAAATAAAAAATAAAGTAAATATACTAAATAAACCTAAACCTACCTGTTTACTAAATTTTCTTTTTAAAAAAACCTTAAACCCTAAATCCTAAACCCTAAACCCAAAACCCAAAACCCTAAACCTACAACCCTAAACTTACAACCTTAAACCCTAATCCCTAACCCTAAACCCTAAACCCTAAATCTTAAAAGCATAAACCCTAAAACCCTAAACCCTAAACCCAAAACCCAAAACCCTAAATCCTAAACTATAAATCCTAAACCTTATACCCCAAACCCTAAACCTAAACCTAAAGTAAGTTAATAAATTAAAAAGTAAACCTAAAGCCTAAAACTTAATAAACCTAAACCTAAACCTAAACCCTAAGCATGGGCAGGAACATCACCGTTAACTAGGCTCAGTCTAGGTTTGGCTGGTGGATATGGAGGTTGTGGGTGGAGCTGTGGTGGTTATGGAGGCAGGAGGAGCGATAGAGGTTACAGTCGTGGTTATGGCGAGAAGAGAGATCGAGGACATTATGGTGGATTCCACTACTTGAGAGGCCAGGGTGGTTATGATGGGAACCAAGGAAACTAAAGAACAGTCGATCCAATCTACTGCTTATGGAACTATGTCTTTATAATAAAAATGATTTTAGTTATTTAGGGTTTTTAATTTGCTCTATGCATGCTCATTTTTTATCTATGTTGCCACTTGTGTCTTAGAAAACTTGGCATGTTACTTGGCTGATGAAATCAAAAGGAAGAAATATTGACTGAATTTATTCTCTATTAAAAAAAACCAAAAACCTTAAACCCTAAACTAAATCTTGAACCCTAAATCTAGAAGCTAAATCCTAAACCCTAAACCCTAAAAATCCTAAACCCTAAACCCTAAACCTTAAACTCTAAAACCTTAAACCCTAAACTCTAAACCCTAAATCTTAAAAACCCTAAACCATAAAGCCTAAACACTAAACCCTAAACCCTAAACCCTAACCCTAACCCTAACTCCTAACCCTAAACCTTAACCCTAACCCTAACCTTAACCCTAACCCTAACTCCAAACCCAAAAACCCTCCCTCCCTCCTGAGTGCTCTCTTCTCTCTAGTGATTTTTGCATCCCTCTTAGTGGAGCATCCCCATTTAGGGATCTCTGCAAGTTTGGCTTCAATTTTGAATGAATTCAAAGGCTTGAATGGCATCTATCCAATTACGTGATGCTTCATCCTTAATCATGGCTATGGTGAGTTTGATACATATGGCTCCACCTCAAATTTTGGATGCTTTGGCTAAGACATCAGACATTTTGGGATCGGCATCCCAAATGCTACAAATTTACTAAATCATTTAAGGAAGTGCTCTCTAGTAAGGCTTCTCACCTTGCTGAGTTGGTTAATCTCATTTTGACTTCTTTAATGGTTTTCTTGTCATTATGTTCTCTGATGTGGATGTTGAATTGTTGGTGAAACCATTTGAATTCTCTCTTGTTTGAAAATTTGCTTTACGTCATCTGAATTTGGATAAAATCTGCACCTTTTTTATCATCTTAAGCTTACGGGTGCCTTCTCAATTGGTCTTATTGACCCTCAGCATATTCTAATTCAACTTTCTAACGATCTAGATTATTCATGTATTTTTGCGCATCACTCTTCATCTTTAATTGTCAAATGCGCTTACTGAAGTGGTCACCCCTTTTTGACGTTAAGGAGGAATCTCTTATTGTCCTTGTGGGGTTATCTCTTCCTAATATGCCCATTCATTTTGTTAAACATCATGTGCTTTTTGCAGTTGGGGCTCTTTTTGGTCAACCTTAAGAACTCGACCAAGCGACCGCTGAGCAATCTCACCCTTCTGTGGCTCAGATCCTAGTGGAATTATACATAATTAAAAAATACCCTAATGATGTTTTGATTGGAATATGGGTATTCATAAAAGGTTGAATTGGAGAATCTTCTAGTTTTTTGTTCTAACTATAAAATTCATGGCCATAAAAAATCTAATTGCTTTATTCACCATCCACATTTAAAAAAGAGAAATCCTCCCAAATAAAATCTTGTTCCTAGTCATAAGCCAATCGCTACATATGTTCAAAAATCAGCCTATGATCCTAAGAATGGAATGAAGGCTGCTATTGAGGTTGATTCCTTGAATATTAGAGTCATTTCTTTTGAACCAATTTTGGATCCTACTGTTGCTATGGCTTCAGCAAATTTTTAAAATAGGAAAGATGATTTACCTCATACCTCTTCGTTAAATTTAAAAATTTCTAATGTGAAGAATAACAAATTTTCAAGGTTATTGAATGATGATTTTGTTTCCTTTGATTCTATCCTTGCTTCTATGCCAACTTTGATCGATGAAAATTAATTTTTCAATGAGGATTTAAACGATGTGGACTAGGTTGAAAATATTTTTGATCTGGATTTAACTGTCTGTGCTTTTAATGGTTCTAAATCACCACCGTCTTTGATTTTTAATCTTGATATTCATGTTAATCCTATTTTTCAACTTAATTTGGATTTGGAAGAGGGTGAACTCCACTATAAACACTTGGAGAAGTCTCTTAAATTGGTGACCAATGTAACTAAATCTTACTCGGATGATGGCTCTAGGGAAAAGGAAATGGTTTTCAAACTTATCATGCTAAAAGAAAAAAGGGGTTAAAAATTAGCCTCATAAACTGTCTAAAAACACTAGATCTGCTATAGCCTCTCACTTTTCTCTTAATTATCCTTCATTATGTTTAATTTCTTATTGGGAATGTTAGAGGGATTGGTATCCTCTATATTCATAATCATATTAGAAATCTTTGTCGCATTTATAATATTTCTTTACTCATTATTTTGGAACAAGTTATTCATGCTAATAAAATTAATCATGTTGCTAGAATGATCGGCTACAACAAATTTTACTCCAATGTTAGTAATAAGATCTGGTGTTTTTGGAATAATTTCATTGAGGTTTTTATTATTGATGATTTTGAACAAGTTGTTAATGCTCAAATATCTTATGGTGACTATTGTGTTTTGAGCTCTTTTATTTATGCTTCTTGTTATAGATCTAGTCAAAACCTCTTTTGGGATAATTTGAGAAATTTTGCTACCTTGGTCAACAAACCCTAGTTTGTGGATGGTGATTTCAACCCAATTTTATTTTCTTCATAAACAGAGTGATGGTTGCTCTCCCAATATTTATTCTATCAAAGAATTTTCCAATATGATCCTTGATTGTAATTTAGTTGATATTGTCTTTAATGGTTCTAATTACACTTGGGAAAACTTTAGACTTTGGCAAAGGTTGGACAAGATTCTTTTTAATACTCATTGGATTACTCAATGGCATATTACTTATGTTGATCATGTAAAAAGAACCTTGTCTAATCATGTTCCTCTTCTAGTTTCTATTGAACATAATTCTAATAAATTTAAAAAAACTCCTCTCCTTTTAGATTTTAGAACATGTGGATTCAACATATTAATTTTTTTTGATGTTCTAGCTAAGAATTTGAAAGCCCCTTTACATCATGATAATTCGATTATGGGGATGAATAGACTTTGGTTTAAACATAAAAGACTTAAACAAAATTTGGGTTGGTGGAACAAGCATTATTTTAAAAACCTTTTTACTAATATTAAAGACATGGAAAATTTGGTTTATGATCTTGAAGTCTCTGTTATGTCTAATCCTTCTAAGCTTACAGAATTGACTGAAGTGAAAGATAAACTTGCCAATTTTTAAAATATGGAAGAGACTTACTAGCTCCAAAAAGCTAGTAGTAAAGATATTATGGATGGTGACAGGAATACTAGGTATATCCATGCTTTGGTTAAGAAAAATAGAGCTTTGAATAATATTCAAAAAATTTAAAATGACTACGAAAATTGGATTATGGATAAAAATGAGATTAAGGATTCGGTTATTAATTACTTTATAAATATGCTTAACAAGAATTGCTCTTATGAAGCTATTTCCAAATCGCACCTGATTCTTTCCATTATTAATAATGATGATAATGATTTTCTTACCATTGTGCCTAATGAAGATGAATTTTTTAAAGTAATAAATAGCATGAACATTGATTCTGTTGCTAGTCCGGAGGGTTTCACTACTCAATTTTTTCAGAAATATTGCTTTATCATTAAAAATGATTAGATTGAGTCTATGATTGATTTTTTTGAAGGTAATCCTTTTCCCAGATATTTTTCTATTACATTTATTATTCTCATACCAAAAAAAGATAACATGGATTTTTGGGGTGATTTTAGACCTATTATTCTTTGCACCTTCTTCAATAATCAGATTTCTAAAATCCTTACCAACAAACTTAGTCCTTTACTTAATAAAATTATCTCCCTCAACCCTACTGGTTTTGTTAGAGGTAAATCTATTTCTAACAATATTTTACTTGCTAAAAAACTAATTCACGATCTTGATGCCAAGACTAGAGGGGGAAAAATTATTTTCAACTTAGATATTACCAAAGCCTTTGATAACATCTCTTGGGACTACCTTTTCTAGATTTTGAATTTATTTGGGTTTTCTAAAAAAAATATTTTTCTTATCAAAAATTGTATCAATAATGCCTGGTTTTCGATTTTTCTTAAGGGAAGCCTTGGGTTTCTTTCCCTCTTCCCATGGCTTAAGACAAGGGGATCCCTTATCTTTAGCTTTATTTATTATTTTTGTTGAGTACTTATCTAGGAGTATCAATGATTTATTCTTACATAATCCTAGTATGTACTACAAAATTCTTAATTGGTCTCCCTATTTCCCATCTAAGTTTTGTTAATCATTTTATTATTTTTTGCAATTCTTCTATTCATCATAACAAGCATCTTAAGAATTTTTTAAATAAATTTGGTAGAAAAAGTGGCCTTTCGATAAATGATAACAAAAGCTATTTTATCACTTCCTCTAGCATCTCCAATACTAAACTCAATCAAATCCTTCATATCACTAATTTTAAACATCAAGAATTACCTCTAAGTACTTGGTGCACCACTCTTTAAAGGCCCAAAATGTTCCCATCTCTTTGACGAGCTAATTCAAAAAATTTCAAAAAAAAAACTATTTGGGAATTCCATTTACTATCCTTTGGTGGTAGGCTCACTATCCTTAAAAACACTCTCAACTCTATGCCTCTTAATTTGATTCAAACTAATATTCCCATTAATGCTACACTTATCTGAATTGAGCATTTGCTTAACAAATTTATTGGGCTCTAATAGTTCTACCAAAAGAATGCATTGGACATCTTGGAATAAATGTTGTGGTCCTTTGGATAAAGGTGCTCTTGTTTGCAAACCTATTTGTGAAGCTATCACTGCATTTTCTCATAAACTCTAGTGGAAATTCAGAATGAATGATAGCCTTTGGGCCAATTTTATGATGAAAAAATATTGCCAAGGTAAACACCCTATTAACTATGCTTATAAAGTTGGTGACTCTCCGGTTTGGAAAAAGCTTTATTCCATTAAATGGGTTGCTGAATCATTAATATCGTTGGGTATCCAGTCCAATTTTTCCTTTTTCTAGCAAGATAATTGGATGGGCATCAGTTCTATTGACACCCATTTATCTACCCACTCTACTACTGCTATCAAAGTTAATTATTTTTTTCTTAATAACAATTGGAATGTAAATAAACTTGGAACTATATCCCTAATTCTCTTATTGACAACTTTAGAAATATTCCCATTTCATCTAACAAACCTGACCAAATTGTTTTAAACTTTTTCATAATGGTGATTTTGTTCTTAAAGAGATTTGGAACTTTATTAGGGATAAACATCACCCTTCAAATGTTTTTATTAAACTTTGGAACATTATTAGTCCCATTTCCAATTTGGTTTTAGCTTGGAGGAATTTGAATAACTATATTCTTGTGGACTCTTTGCTCTAGACTAAAGGGTTTTATTTACCTTCAAAGTGCTATTGTTGCTTTCATATTGAAAATGAAAATCATGTTTTTGTCAATGGAGCTGTTGCTTCTAAATTATGGTTTTGGTATGATGATTTATTTAATACAAAATATTTTCATGGATCTCTTTCTTTATATCAACTTCTGGAAGCCTATTTCAAAAACATTGTGAAAGGTCATATAAAAGTTTTAAATGCTATTACTATTATCGTTCATCGGATGGATACAAATGATGCTAAATATCGTGGTATTCCTATGAACCATAAAAGGATCTTGGCTAGAACTACATAAAAAATTCATGCTCATTTTAATGCCAATCTCATTAGTAACATTCATTTTATAGGTTACAAATTTGCAGCTAAAAAACTGGGTATCATTTTTCTTGATCTAGACTCTCATAAAGGTGCTAGGATTATCCGTTGGATCAAACCTGAAGACAATGTGATTAAAGTTAATAATGATGGTTCTATTGCTTCCAATAAATATGGTTGTGGTGTTATCCTTAGGGATTCTAAAGGTACACTCATTTGTACTTTTGCTTACCCTCTCAAAGCCTATTTTGTTCTCTTTGCTGAGCTTATGGAAGTTAATAAAGCAATTGAAATTTGTTTGAATAAAGGTTTCCTCAACATCTGGATTGAAGTTGATGCTCTCTTACTTCTTGACATCCTTAATTCCAATAAAAATGGAAATGCTGAACTATTTTATCTTCTTAATCATACTAAAATTCTACTTTCTCATGTTTGTTTTAAAATTTCTAACATCTTTCATGAAGGTAATGGTTGTGCTGATTATTTAGCTATTATGGTGCCAACTTAACTAATTACACTTTATTTGACAATTGAACATTGCCTAAATTATTAAGAGGTTTGGTTAATTTGGATAACACTGGATTGCCTTATCTCAGATTATAATTCATTAGCTTGGTTTTATTATTTCTTTTTTATGATCCCTTGTTTTTGTTTTGCCCTCTTTAAACCATTTTTGGGTTGTGGTGATCTACTAATTTTCCCTCTTTGGGTCTATGATTTTCAACTCCTGCTTTTTATTTTGGCCTTGTTGTTGCTCCCTGGTGGTTATTGTAAGTGTAGCCTAGGTTTTTTTTGGTTTTTTTAGCTTTATGGTTTCTGATTGCCTGGATGGGCTTTACCAAAATTTTCCCTTGGCTTTTTGTTATTTCCTTCTTCTAGGTTGTAGCTTTGGCTGCTGTAGGCTTTTCTTTCTGTAAGGGTTTTGTCTCCTTTCTAGCATACTTCCAAACCTATTAAATCTGCTACTATGGTGGCTGATAGTGTGGCTTTGTTGGCTAGCTAGGTTGGCTAGCATTTTTGGCTGGTTGGCTTGGTTGGTTAGCTATTTTTGGTGGTTTATCTATGGCTTGATTTAGGCATGGTGGAGGTGGTTGGCAAGTTTTGTTGACTGGGGCTTAGTGGTAGGATTCATTGTTTCCATTTTTATTCTTTTGGTTATGGGTTGGACCTCCTCCTATACTACTGTCGCTTTAGTTTTAGGTATTATTTTGAAATGGCTAATTGACAGCTACTGTGTGGTTATTATTTGGCTTTGGCTACTGGTGGCTGGGTTGGGTGCCTTTATTGCTACTATTTTTGTTGGTTGGCTTATTTCTTGTCTTACTAGGCTTTGTATCTTTCTATCTCTAGTTGGCTTTTCTACCCTTATGGATTGGATTTTCTTTTTCCTTGATTGGGTTTGGTGGCTACTATTCTTTACCCTTTCATGGGCTATCTTGGATGGTTTTGGCTTGATTACTATTGTTGGTCTTTATTCTAATGTTTTTGGGTTAGATGACTTGGATCTTTTGCTGTTGAGGTGGTTTGCTAGGAGGATTTGTTGGATGGCTAGTTGGGTTGGTTGTTTTGGCTGGCTAGACTAGTTGTAGGGGTGGCTACTTTGGCAGGTTTTTCCTGCTCTTTTGGTGATTGTTCTGGGAACCTGCTGGTTGTCTTTTAGTTTTTTTTTTGCTGGTTTCCTTCTTCTTGACCTCTTTTCTCTTGGCTACAGCAACACCTCCTTTTCCTATTTGGGTGGCAGCCTTGCCCTTACCCCCCGCCCCTTTTGCTATTAGGCTAGGTTTTTTTTGTTATTGACTCCTTTTCTATTTTGTTGAGGGAGGATCTTAGCACTTATGGTTTTCTTTTTTGCTCTTATTTGTCTCTATTTAGTATTTTTACCCATATCATGATGTTTTCTCCTCTTGATTTTGTTATTCCTTTTTGGTGGTGGCTTTGGTGGTGCTCCTTTTATTTTGCTACTATCCCCATGGGTTGTTTGCTTATCTATCTTATTAATCTTAATTGTTCTAGTGGCTTGGTGGTTGGCTATTATCTTTGCTATTTAGAGGGTTTTGTTGGCTTGCTGGAGGACCATCTTTGGATAATGTGCTACACGAGGTATGCTGGAAATGATGGCCTTGATGTTTCTCACTCTTTCTTTTTCTGGCTCATAACGCTATATGTAATTATAACCCTTCTCCTAAAGTTTTGATGCTTACGTATAGTGTTGCTCCTTGAGATGATTGTAATTGAGCCTAAGCCTTTTCTTTACTTTACTCCTTTTATCTTCTCTTACTCTTTATGCTTGATTAATTGTACTTAGCCTTTCAAAATTATGTTGAAGATTTCTTTTACTGGTTAGGACACTCTTGCAAGTGGATCTTACTAGCATCAGAAGGACCATATGAAGTTGGCTACTGCTTACATAGATTTTCAGTTATTGGTTACTTGGCCATTTTTGTTCTTTTGCTTTCTTTCCCTAATTATTGTAATAGTTAGGGGGTTTATCTCTTTAGGACTTATTGGAGCTCTTTGAGCATTCGGTTAGAGATTTACCCCCTCTACTTAATTTGTACCTTTTCTTTATATCAATGAAATTTTCTTAATTTCCCTAAAAAAAAAAACACCCTAAACCCAAAAACCTAACCTTAAACCCTAAAACCCTAAACCCTAAACTCTAAACTAACCTAAAACCCTAAAAAACCCTCTCCCCTCTCGGCCGCAGTGCTCTCTCATGATTACATTTTTCCCTTTCAATTTCCTTGCGGCTTGGTCATTTTCTGATCATTCTCGATCAATTTTTTCGATAATTTGTCTTTGATTGGCCTCTCATGTGAGTTTCCCTTCACTCTTTCAATGGTGGAGGAGCCTCTTTCTATGCAGCCGAGCTTATCCATCTTGGAGGTGTCAGCTAGGGAATCAGATTTACATGGAATTATGGATCAAAATCTTACTACTACTGAGTTAAGTCCTTTAAGGATGCATTATCTGGTAAGAACCTTTCCCCTAATGCTTTAGTGAATTTGATCTCGACCTCATTTCATGGGATGCCTGCTGTTATGTGCTGGATCTAGATGAGGAAAAGTTGGCGAAGCCTTTTGAATTCTCTTTAGTTGGTAAATTTTCCTTACATTGGCCAACTCTCGATAACATCCGATCATTTTTTCATAGCCCTAAACATTTTGGTGTTTTCACTATCTGATTGATTGATCCTAGGCATATTTTAATTCAGCTCTCTGATCACTTAGATTATTCAAGAGTTTTTGCCATTGCTCTTACTTTATGTTTAATTTTCAAATGCAACTTCTGAAATGGTCTCCTCTTTTTGATATAAAAGAGGAATCCCCAATTGTTCCTATATGGCTAGCTCTTCTTAATATGAGAATACATTATGTTACACATCAAGTTCTCTTTGTGGTTGGGGCTCTCTTTGGTGACCTCTTCAAATTTATCACCGTGATCCGACCTTACATTTGCTCATATTTTGGTTGAGATTGATATTATTAAAAAGCATCCTAAAGTTGTTTGGATTGGCTCTGAGAAGTTCAGTTATAATCAAAAAGTGGAATTTGAAAACTTTCCTATTTTTGTACACATTGTAAGATTCATGGCCATGATCATTCTGAATGTTTTGTGTTGCATCCTCATCTTAAAAATAATAAATTGTCAGATCCTAATCCTACTCTATCCAATGAAAAAACCAATAAATTTGCTTATGTGCCTAAAGTCACTCAAAATGGGAATCAACCCCCTACCCCAACTCCTTTTCTATCCACTGATTTGCCTATTGGAGAGCAATCTGAGCATGTTAAAAATAATGCTTATGAGGTTTGTGAGGAGGCTAATGATAACTTAATTAACATTGCTTCTAATTGTAATAATTTGGCTCCTCAAGACAATACCTTGACTCAGTCTAACCTACCCCTTTTGGCTAGTGAACCCGAGGAGACTCATATGAACCCTAGTGGTGATTTGAATGGAAACTTTAGGTTGGATCAAAATTTGAAAACAAATTCTAGAGTTGATCCTTTGATGAAAGAACAAAATCTGAAAATTGCTGATCCCTTGATGATGGAACAAAATCTGAAAAGTAATTCTGAAACTAAGCATGAAATATGTGCTATTAATGGCTTCATAACCTCTCCTTCTCACCCTTGATTGATACATGCTAACCCACTTCTCGACTTAATCGACATTGAAGAAGGAAATTACCATTAGAAATGCTTTGGTATCTGGTCCTATTAAATATCACAAATCAGTCTCTCTCGGATGGTGATACTTTGGACAATGATAGATCTTTTCAAACTATTTTAAAAAAAATCTCTTAATGCTAGAATGTTCACTAATAGCTCCACTAGAACTACTAGATCTTCTCTAACTTCCCATAAATAACTATTTTTAGTTTTATTTTCTTCTTGCTTTTTTATTTCTTTAGTTTTCTCTTTTTCTTTCTTTCTTATTTTATTATGATCAAGTTTCTAATTTGGAATGTTCGGGGTATTGGGACTCTCATTGTCTGCAACCGTATTAGAAGTCTTTGTCATATTCATAACATAGCCTTACTTGTTGTTATTAAACCATTCATACACTCTTCTAAGATCAACCATGTTGCTAGAACACTTGGCTTTCAAAATTTCTTTTATAATATTAGCAATAAAATTTGGTGTTTTTGGAATAATTTAGTCAACATCTCTATCCTTGATGATCTTCAACAATTGGTTAATGTCCACATCTCATTGGGTGAATTTTTTTGCTTTAGGTTCCTTTATTTATGCTTCTTGTAATAGAGCTGGTAGGAACATCCTTTGGGATAACTTAAGAACATTTGCCTCCTCGATCAACAAACCCTAGTTGGTTGGGGGTGATTTTAACACTATTCTCTCTTCCTCAGAAAGAAGGGGAGGTTGTTCTCCTAACATTCATTCCATGGAAGATTTTTCTAATATGATTATTGATTGCAATCTGATTGATATTAGCTTTTTGGGCTCTGATTATATGTGGCATAACTCTAGACTCTAGCAGTGGCTTGATAGGACTCTTTTTAATTCTCTTTGGATCAATCAATGGCCCCTTACTTCTATTGAACATTTGAGCAGAACTTTTTTTGATCATGCACCGCTTTAGATTTCTGTCCAAAATCCCTCCAATAGGTTATCCTCCCCAACTTCTTTCAGATTCCAAAATATGTGGATCCAACACATTGATTTCATAAATGTTGTATCCATTAACTGGATGGCTCCTCTTCATCCGGATAAATTGATTAAGGGCTTGATTCACCTCTGGCTTAACCTTAAAAGACTTAAACAAAACCTAAATTGGTGGAACAAGCATCATTTTAAAAATCTTTTTGCCAATATCAAAAATATGGAACAATTAGTCTGTTCTCTTAAAGATGTTGTTTTGACTGATTCTACTAAACTTGAGGAGTTGAATGAAGCAAAAGATAACTTGGTTAAATATCAGAATATGGAGGAAACATACTAGTGACGAAAGGCTGCTAGAAAATATATTGCTGATGGTGACAGAAATATCATGTATTTCCATGCTATTTTCAAAAAAAAGAAAGCCTTAAACTCTATTAAAAAATTTAAAAATGATGACGGCAGCTGAATCACTGATAATAATGATATTAAACATTATGTCATACATCATTTTAAAAACTTATTAAACAATAACCCTACCTTAGAAGCTCTCTCCAACTCTCACTTGATTCCCTCAATGATTACTAATGATGACAACCATTTGCTTAATTTGTGTCCTACGGAAGCTGAGATTGGTAGTATTCTCAATAGCATGAACATTGATTCTATTGCTGGCCCTGAAGGCTACATGACTCAATTTTTTTAGCATTATTGGCCTATTATTAAGTCTGACCTTGTAGATGTTGTCGTTGATTTTTTTGATGGTGACCCATTACCTAGATATTTTTCTAGCACTTCCATTATTCTCATTCCCAAAATTAATAATCCTGAATCTTGGGGTGATTTCAGACCTATCAGCCTTTGCACCTTCTTTCATAAACTCATTACTAAATTAATTACAAATAGAATTAATCCGATACTGCCTAAAATTATTTCCCCCAACCAAACTGGTTTCGTTAAAGGTGGAGCTATATCTGACAACATTCTTCTAGCAATTCATGACATGCTTCTACCGAGGTGGTAACATCCTTTTCAAATTAGACATCTCTAAAGCTTTTGACAACCTCTCTTGAATTTCTCTTCCAAATTCTTCTTTTGTTTTGTTTTTTTTCGACTATTTTATCGCCTCATTAAAATTGTATTACAAATGTTTAGTTCTCCGTTATCATGAATGGTGAGTCCCTAGGTTTTTTCCTTCTATGCATTGTTTGAGACAAGGAGATCCCTTATTTCCCTCTCTTTTTATTATTGCTATTAAATATCTTTTGAGAAGCCTTAATAATCTTTTCAACAATAATCCTAGCATATTTTTTAGAACTATAGGTGGTCTTCCTGTCTCTCATCTTAGTTTTGCTGATGACTTCATAATCTTTTGCAATGCCTCTACTCATCACATTAAAACTATTAAGAATCTTTTAAATAAATTTGGTAACGAAAGTGGTCTCTTTCTTAACAAAGGTAAAAGTTGTTTCATTCCTTCCTCTAAAATCTCTAGTAATAGGATCAACCAAATTTTGAGAATTACTAATTTTCAGCAACAACAACTTCCTATTAAATATCTTGGTGCTCAGCTCTTTAAAGGTCAGAAAAGATCACATCTCTTTGATAAGTTAATCCAAAAAATCTCTAATAAAATTTTATTTGGGAATTTCATTTACTCTCATTTGGTGGTAGGCTCACTTTGATTAAGAGTACCCTTAACTCTATGCCTTTATATCTCATTCAAACCATTGCACCGACCAATTTTACCATTAATAGAATTGAGCGCCTCCTTAACAAATTCTTCTGGGGTTCTAACAATTCTACTAAAAGAATGCATTGGACCTCTTGGTATAAAAGTTATGGCACTCTTGCTGAAGGTGGGCTTGGCTGTAAGCCAATTTAGGAAGCTATCACTACTTTTTTCTATAAACTTTGGTGGAATTTTAGGAGCAACAATAGTCTTTGGGCTAATTTCATGACTGCCATATACTGCCAGGGTAAGCACCCTCTCATTTGCCCTTATAAAGTGGGAGACTCTCCTATATGGAACAGACTTTATTCCATCAAATGGGAATTGGAATATTTAATCTCTTAGGGGATTAACTCTGGAACCTCTTTCTTTTGGCAAGATAACTGGACTGGAGGTGGGTCCATTGATGAATTACTTTCTACCCACTCCACTGCTATTATTAAAGTGAACTCTTTCTAGAAGAATAATAAGTGGAACAATAGTAAGCTTACTGACTATATTCCTTTCTCACTTTTATATAAGCTTACTATTATCCTATCATTCCTAGCAATCATGATCAGATCCTTTTTAAGCTTTCCCAAAATGGTGATTTCAACCTTAAAAATGCTTTGATTCATATTAAAGAAGTTCATGATTTCTCCAATGTGTTTTTTAAACTTTGGAATAACACTATTCCTATTTCTTATTTTGTTCTAACTTGGCATATTTTGAAAAACTTTATCCCTGTTGACTCCTTGATGTGGGGTAAAGGTTTTTTACCTTCAAAATGTTATCTTTGCTTTCACATTGAGAATGTGAATCATGTATTTGTTAACGAGGCCATTGCTTCCAAACTTTTGATTTGGTATGATGATCTCTTTAATATTGTCAAATTCAATGGCTCCTTAACTCTATACCAACTTCTTGAAGTTTATTTTGAAAACACTATTAAAGGCCACATTAAAGTCATAAGCTATCACTCTTATTTCGTTCATATGGATGGATAAAAATGATGCAAAACATCGTGGGATTCCTATGAACCACATGAGGATAATTGCTAGAATTAAAAATAAAATCCGTGACTTGTTTACTGCCAATTTAATTAACTACAATCAATTCAAAGGCTGTAAATTTATGGCCAATAAACTGGGTTTTAACATGCTGGATCCACCCAACTGTAAAGATGACAAGATTGTTTATTGGGTAAAACCTCATGCTAATACTATTAAAATTAACACTGATGACTCTGTCTCTCAAAATGCTTCTAGCTGTGGTGGCATTTTTAGAAATCTTAATGGTAAAGTCCTATGTGCTTTTGCTTACCCCCTTAATGCTTGCTATGTTCCTTTTGTTGAGCTAATGGCAGTTTACAAAGCTATTGAGATTTGCCTTCAAAAAGGTTGGCTCAATATTTGGATTGAGGTGGATGCCCTTTTGCTGATTGATCTTTTGACTTCCAGCAAAATGGGCAATACAGAATTGTACTACCTTCTCAAGCAGACTAGAGCTCTCCTTTCTCAACTCTATTTTAAAATCACTCATGTATGGCATGAAGGTAATGCATGTGATTACCTTATCTGGGTGCTAGATTAGATGACATAAAATTCTTTGATCAACTTACACTTCCTAAACATGCATGGTTTGGTTAATTTGGATATCTTGGATTACCTCAAAAATTAATCCATCCTATTGGTTTTTCCTATTATATTACCTATTTAACTGCATGATCAACTTCTATTTAGTTTTGTTATTTCTCTGGATTTTGCTGATGCATCTTCCTGATATCCTTTCTGGTTAATTACTATTCTCTATGGCATCTGTTGTTGGATTAATTACCCTAACCTTTTTTGGGGTCTTACTACTTCTGTTGATTCCTCTATTAATGGTAAGGTGTTTCCTGTCTGCTGGAGGCAGATGTATTACCTTATGCTTTACTTTTTTGCTTTACTTTTTGATCAATAGGGACAGACTTCTTTCCATCAATATTTTGTTAAGGGGTCCTACTGTATCTATTTTTGATTATATGATTAAGTTTGTGTTCTATCTCTTTTCCTTTTGCTGGAAACCTATTATGGGGCTCATGACTTTGTTGTATCAATGTTTAATTGCTATATTTTTGTATAGCTTCATGACAACCCTAATTTATCTATTTTTTTCTCCCTTTATTATGGATGTGACCCCTCTTATGCTCCGTAACCTCACCTCCACAACACAGAGAGAAAGCACAATACCACTACTATAACTTCTTCTTTACAAGATTGGAATTACTTCTTGATTTCCTTCCAGCCTATTTTTATTGATGCTGTGGGC
Source organism: Cymbidium sinense (assembly GCA_021442155.1). Classification (NCBI taxonomy): domain Eukaryota; kingdom Viridiplantae; phylum Streptophyta; class Magnoliopsida; order Asparagales; family Orchidaceae; genus Cymbidium; species Cymbidium sinense. The sequence continues at coordinate 186,477,896 of CM038214.1, forward strand.
TTAGCTGCTGGTCTGCTTTTTTGTGTCTTGAAGGATTTCAAAGATGGCTTTCCTTTGAACCACTTTTGAATTTATGTTGTACCACTATTTTTTACTGGATTATCTTATGGTGGGTGCAATAAATGTTTTGCTATTTTAATTGTTGGATGTTGGATTTTTGGGTCTTATGTCCAGCAGGTTGCTATTGGGGCTATTTTTCTGATTGCTTTTGCTAACCTCACCTTACCAACCTGTAAGGAGAGAAATTGTCATACCCTTTTTATTATTATTATCTCTTTGTAGGATTGGACTTACTTAATGATTTCTTTCCAGTCTACTTTTACTGAGGATGTTAATCTAGCTGCAAGCCTGCTCTCCTTTGTCTTTAAGGATTTCAATGATGGCTCCCTTTTGAACCCCTTTTATGTCTATGTTGTACCACTATTTTTTATTGTCTTAGCTATTAGATTTTCGGATCTTATGTCCAGCAGGCTACTTCTGAGGTTGTTGGATGTTTATTGGCTTTTGTTTTTCTGATTGGTTTTGCTATTTGCAAACGGTTGATCACCACATGTTTGTGGTCTATCTAAAGCTATATTTTTCCATCTTGATTGATTAGACTTGTCGGATCATGATTATGCTATTGCCTAATTGGAAATTAACTTATGCTCTGTCTATTTTGAATGGGTGGTTTATAGCCGCTTGTTGTATATTCTTGCTATCTTGGTTGTTGGCTAAACTAGATTATCGGGTTTTATACCCAGCAAACTCTTGGGGTTAGTCTCTCATGTCCAGTACTTTTGGGGTTGTTTTTTGATGCTTTTGCTAACCTCACCTTCCCAACCTGAGAAAGCGCAATACCCTTGTTATTATTATTATCTCTTTGGGTTGGACTTACTTAATGATTTCTATTTCTTGAGGATGTTGGTTTAGCTGCAAGCTTGTTCTTCTTTGTTTTGAAGGATTTCAATGATGGCTCTATTTTGAACCCCTTTTGTATCTATGTTGTACCTCTCTTTTTTACTGGCTTATCTTATGGTGGGTATAATAATTGTATTGTTGTTTTAATTGTTGGCTATTGGATTTTTGGGCCTTATGTCCAGCAGGCTGCTTTTGAGGTTGTAGGCTGTTTGTTTTTGTTTTTTCGATTTTTTTTGCTATTTCCAACAGTATGGTGATCACGATGTTTGTGGTCTATTTAATATGTTGCTATTTTTTCATCTTGCTTGATTAGACTTGTGATTATGCTATTATCTACTTGGATATTATCTTATGCACCTTGTCTATTACGAATGGTTTTATGGCTTATTTGGTTGTTGGTGACTGGATTATCGGGTTTTATGCCCAAGTACTCTTGTTGTCTCTCTAATTGTCCTTATTTGGAATTGTTTGTGGTGGGGACTTATTTCTTGTTGCTTCGGTCCATCTTATCTTGCATTCCCATCTTGGCTCATTAGACTTATTTCTGTTTGGGTTTGGGTTATCTATCTTGCTTTACACTTGCTATTATTAACTTATGCTATGATTATTAACAAGGGGTTGTTAACATCATTGCTTATTTGATTGGGTACCTTTTTTGGGCTATATTCTGGTTGTATTCCCTGTAAGTTTCATATATGTGTCTCATATGTTTAGGATGGAGTTAATTATTGCTATTTGATGCATTGTGGATTTCTGAGCTTTTCAACTAGTTCTCCTTTGCTTCTTTCCTCTGCCTGGCCTTTTCTATTTCTTTCCTGTGGTGGGTTTTCATGCTGGCCTAATTAAACTCTTAGCTCTGGTAAAAAATAAGGTGGATCTAGCAAACATTGTTCATTTTCATATGTGTAGGGATTCTCATGCCATGGTGACTATATTGATGTTTATTCGCATGGGATCCCCTTTCCTGTCTCTCTTTGCTTTATCCTTTTCTATTATGTTTATGGCTTTATTTAGGTTTGCAGGTACTAAGGCTCAAAAGACTTTTAACAAATGGTTGCTATCTTCCCACGGGTTTGTTGGCTATGATGGCTGTGATGATTTCACTCCTTTTGGTTTGGTAGTAGCTCTTGTGATGTAACCCTTCCGAAGTTTGGATGCTCATATTTGCATCGCCCAATTTGGTGTGAGCTGAGCCTTCCCTCACACACTTCTTTAGAATCTTTCTCATTTTATGAGGTTTTCAATTTTATTTTTTATCACTTACTTTAAGCTCTAATTTCTATCTTTCTACAATTTTGGTGCATTTCTCTTGTTCTCTTCGGGTTTGCTCCCTAGTGTCATGCATTCTCTCATCCTGAAGAGCTTTGGCCCAGATCTATTCATTGGCTTATCTATGTTAATCAATTTGTATCTTTTGCTTTCCTTTACTCTTTTATTTTGCTTTAGGTTGTACTTAGATAGGGGATTTACTCTCTAGGCTAATTGTAGCTCTTTGAGCAGTAGTTGTGGAGTTTATCACTGTGGACCATACCCTCTTTTGTGGCAATAAAATTCCCCCTATATGGGTTTCCAAAAAAAAAAACTAACCTAAACCCAAACCCTAAACCACAGAACCCTAAACCTAAACCCTAAACTCTAAACCCTAACCCAAACCTAAACTCTAAACCCTAAACCTAAACCAAAACTAGCTTAAACTAACCAGATCATTAAGCTAACCCTAAACCCTAAAAGCCCTAAAGCTAAACACTAACCCCTAAATCTAAATCCAAAACCCTAACCTACTAAAACCTTAAACCCCAAACCCTAAACCTAAACCCTAACTAAAACCTAAACCTAAACCTAAACTAAATAAAAAAGTAAAATAAATAAAAAAACCTAAATAAAATAAATAAAACCTAAACTAAAACTAAAATAAAACTAAAATAAAATAAATAAAACCTAAACTAAAATGTAATAAACCTGATAATAAAACCTAAATAAAATAAAACTAAATAAAATGAAATAAACCTTAAAATAAAATAAAACTAAATAACCTAAATAAAATAAACCTAAAATAAATAAATAATAAAACCTAAAAAATAAACTAAAATATAAAAAATAAACTAAACTAAACTAAAAATAAATACCTAACCTAAACCTATAATAATACATAAACTAAACATAAATAATAAAAACTAAACTATAAAAAAAAAAAAAAAAAAAAAAAAAAAAATAAACCTAAAATAAAAAACCTAAAAATAAACCTAAATAAAATAAAACCTAAACTGATCTAAAAAAAAAAACTTAAACCTAAAAATAAACTAAAATAAAAAAAACTAAAATAAATATCTAAAATAAATAAACTAAACTAAAAAAAATAAAAAAGAAAACTAAATAAAAATTAAAATTTAAGTAAACTAAAAAAAATTAAAAAATAAACTAAATAAACTGAATAAACATAAACCTATCGGTTTACTTAATTAAATCCTAAATCCTAAACCTAAATAAACCCCTAAACCTAAACTATAACCCTTTAATTTTAAGTAAAATAAGAAAATAAACCTAAATAAAATAAAATAAACTAAACTAAAATAATTAATAAACTAAATATACTAAATAAACCTAAAACATTGGTTTACTAATTAAAAAAAAAAAAAAAACTAAACCTTAAACCCTATAAAATAAACTCTAAACCTCTAAAACCACAAACACTAACTGAGCCTAAACCTAAACACTAAATCCAGCCCTAAACCCTAAACCCAAAAAACTAACCCTCCTGACCCAACTAAAAACTTTAAATCCTAAACCCTAAAACCTTAAACACTACCCATATAAAAATAAAATAAAATAAAATAGCCCTAACCTAAACTAAACCTACCTGACTCCCTAAACCCTAAACCTGATCCTAAAAACTCTAAACCCTAAACCCACTAAACCCTAAACCACTAAACCTACCCAACCTACAATCCTAACCACCACCCTAAACCTAACCATACTACCCTAAACTAACACTAAAAAACTAGAACCTAAACCTAAATAAATAATCAAAATAAATATAAAAAAACTTAAACCTAAATAAAATAATTAAAATAGAGCTTAAACTAAAACCTAAACATAAATAAACCTAAAATAAAATAAAAAATAAAAACTAAAATAAAAAATAAATAAAACCTAAATTAAACTAAAATTTAAATAAACCACAAATAAAACCTAAATAAAATAAACCCAAATGAAAATAAAATAAAATAAAACCTAAACCTAAAAATAAACCTAAAAATAAAAAATAAAACTTACTAAACTTAAAAAAAAAAATAAACATAAAATAAAAAATAAAATAAATGTAACTTAACTAAAATAAACTAAACTAAAATAAATAAAACCTAAACCTAAACCCAAAATAAACTAAACCTAAACCCTAAACTAAATAAAATAAAATAAACTAAAAATAAACCTAAACCTAGACCGAAAACTAAAACCTAAAAAACAAATTAAAATAATAACCTAAACCTAAACTAAAATAAAAAAATAAAACATAATCCAAAAAAAAAAAAAACTAAAGTAAAATAAATAAAAACTTAAACATAAACCTAAAATAAACTGAAATGAAAAACTAAAATAAATAAATAAAATAAATAAACTAAACTAACAAAATAAAACTTAAACCTAAATAAAAATAAAAATAAACTAAATTAAAATAAATAAAAAATAAACTAAATAAACTAAATAAACCTAAACATGCTGGTTTACTTAATTTAAAAAAAATATACCTTGAACCCTAAACCATAAACCCTAAACCCTAAATTTTAGACCCTAAACCCTAAACACTAAAACTAACCCTAAACCACCCTTACAACACTAAACCTACTCATCCTAAACTAAACCACCCTAAACCATAAACCCTAAACCCTAAACCCAAAACCTTAAAATCTTAAACCCTAAACTCTAAACTAACCCTAAACCCTAAAGAATAAACCCTAAACCTAACTTTAAATCCTAAACCCTAAAAATAGAAACCCTAAACCCTAAACCCTAAACACTAAACCCTAAACCCAAACCCTAAACCCACTAAACCTAAACCAAAAGTAACTAAATAAATTAGAAAGTAAAACTAAACTGTAAAACCTAATATACCTAAACCTTAACTCTAGGAATGGGTTGAACCTTGATGGTAGGAACATCACCGTCAACCAGAATTAATCTAGATCTGGCAGTCGAAGTGAAGGGGGAGGCAGGTTATCCCTGTGGGGGTGGATGATCTAGAGGTACTGCTAGATATGAAGGTAGTGGTCGGAGCATTAGTGGTTATGGAGGTGGGAGGAGCGACTGAGGTTACAGCCACAGTGGTGGTGGAGGGAGCGATCGAGGGTATGATGGTGGATCCCACTCAAGAGGACGTGGTTCGATGTAAAGGAGAAACTAAAGAACGATCAATATGAAATTATGTCTTTATAGTTCAGACAGTTCTAGTCATTTGAGGATTTTGATTTGCTCTGTGCATGCTCATTTTTTATCTATGTCATTGCTTCTGTCGTAGAAAACTTGGTGTGTTACTTGGTTGATGAAATTGAAAAGAAGAAATTTTGAATCTGAATTTGTTCTCTGTTAAAAAAAATAAAAACCAAAAAACCCTAAACTAAAACCTAAACCTTAAACTTAAACCCTAGACCCTAACACTAAAAATAAAAAAAACAATAAAAAAATAAAAAAAAAGCTAACCCTAAACCTGAAATCCAAAACCTTAAACCCTAAAACCGACAACCCAAAACCCAAAACTCTAAACCCTAAACCTTAGACCTTGAAAACCTTAAAACCTAATGATAAACTAAATAAAACCTAAAAATAAATAAATAAATAAACCTAAACCTAAATAAAATAAACAAAAAATAAAATAAAATAACTAAACTAAAACCTAAACCTAAACCTAAACCTACAAATAAAATAAAAATGAAAAACTAAACTAAAATAAAATAAATAAAAACATAAACTAAACCAAAAAATAAAATAAACCTAAAAATAAAAAACCTAAATAAAATCATAACTAAACCAAAATTATAAATAAAATAAAAACTAAATAAAAATATAAACCCAAAAAAATAAAACCTAAAAATAAATAAAAAATAAAACCTTAAACTACAAAAAAAGCTTAAACCGAAAATAAACAAAATAAAATATACCTAAACCTAAACTAAAATAAACAAAATTAAAATAAATAAAACCTAAACCTAAACCTTAAATAAACTAAACATAAACTGTAAACTAAATAAAATAAAATAAACTAAAAATAAACCTAAACCTAAACTAAAAAATAAAAATTAAAAATAAACCTAAGATAAAAACCTAAAACCTAAACCTTCAAATGTAAAATAAAAACTGAAACCTAAACCTAAAAATAAAGAAAATAAAACTTAAATCTAAAAATAAAATAAAAATAAAACTAAACAAAAAATAAACATAAACCTAAACATAAACTTAAAAATATTGTAAAATAAAAAACTAAACTAAGATAAATAAACCAAAAATAAACTAAAATATATGAAAAAAATAAACCAAATAAACTAAAAAAAATCTAAACCGGTTTACTTTTTAAAATAAATCTAAACTAAATGAACCTAAACCTAAAACCTAAACTAGAAACCCTACCCCCTAAAAATAATAATAATCGTTAACCCAACACTAAACCCTAACTAATCCTAAACCCTGAAACTAAAACCTAAAAAAACTTACCAACCTAAACCTTTTAAAACCTAACACTAAACCCCAAAACCCTAAAAGAAACTCTAAACCCTAAAACCCACTGAGGCATAAACCCTAAACCTGAGCCTAACCTAAAACAAATCCTAAACCCTAAACCCTAAACCTCCCTAAACTAAACCATCTAAATAATAAAATAAAACTAAAATAACACCTAAACTAATCTCCTAAAATAAACTAAAATAAACTTACAATAAAATAAACCTAAATAAAAATAAAATAACCTAGATAAACTAAGTAAACTAAAACTAAACCTATTTTAAAAAAAACACTAACCTAAATCTATAAACCTAAACCATAAACCCTAAACCTAAACCCTAAAATAAAAAAAATAAAATAAAACCCTAACCTCTCTAATCATCCTTCTCTCTAAACCTACAACCCACCCATTAAACTCTAAACCCTCTAAATCCTAAACCCTTCCTAAATAATCCCTAACCACACCTAAAATCATGCACTAAACCTAAACCCCCCCAACCCTAAAATTAAACCCTAAACCCTAAATTTAAACCTATGTAACTAAATAAATTAAAAAATAAAATTAAACCCTAAAACCTACTAAACCTAAACATAAACCTAAACCCTAAGAATTGGATGAACCTTGATGGCAGGAACATCACCATCAACTAAGCTCAGTCTAGATTTAGTAGTGGAAGCGAAGGCGGAGGTAGCAGTTATCGTAGTTATGGTGGGGTATCTAGAGGTGTTGGTGGATATGGAGGTGGTGGTCAGATCATTGGTGGTTATAGAGGTGGGAGGAGCGACAGAGATTACAGTCATGGTGGTGGTAGAGGGAGCGATCGGGGATATGATGGTGAATACTGCTAGTCGAGAGGTCGGGGAGGTTCTGATGGGAACTGAAGGAAATTGAAGAATAGTCATTAAGATGTGCTGCTTATGGAACTGTGTCTTTATAGTAGAGACTATTCTAGTTATATAGGGTTTTTGATTTGCTCTATGCGTGCTCATCTTTTATCTATGTCATCGCTTGGGTCTTATAATTCTTGATGTGTTCCTTGGTTGATGAAATTGAAAAGAAGAAATGTTGAATCTAATTTTATTCTCCATCAACAAAAAACCAAAATCCTCAAACCCTAAATTAAAACTTGAACCCTAAACCTCAAACATAAACCCTAAACACTAAACCTAAAAAATTTTAAAAAATAAAAAAATCCTAGCCCTAAACCCTAAACCCTAAGAAACCCACAAACCCTAACCCCAACCTAAACTTAAAAAATAAACCCTAAATCTTAAATCCCAAACTCTAAACCCTAAACCCTAAACCCTAACCCTAAATACTAAACATTAAATCCCAAACCCTAAACCTAAACCTAAAGTAAATAAATAAATTAAAAAATAAACCTAAACCTTCAAACTTAATAAACCTAAACATAAACCTAAATGCTAAGAATGGGCAAAACCTTGACAGCAGGAACATCACCGTCAACCAGCTCAGATAGATCGGTGGAGGAAAAGAGGAGGTTATGCTCAGTGGAGGTGGGGGATCTGGAGGTGCTTGTGGATATCGAGGTGGTTGTCAGAGCAGTGGCGTTTATGTAAGCAAGAGGAGCGATGGAGGTTACTGGCTAGAGGAGAGATTGGGGATATAATGGTGGATCCAACTACTCAAAAGGCCAGGGTGGTCCTGATGGGAATTGAAGAAATTCAGAACGGAGGATCCGATCTGCTGCTTATTCAATAATTTCTTTATAGTAGAGGCAGTTTTAGTTATCTAGGCTTTTTGATTAGCTCTATACATGGTTACATTTTATCTATGTCGTCACTTGTGTCTTAGAAAACTTAGTGTGTTACTTGGTAGATGAAATCGAAATGAAGAAATGTTGAATCTGAATTTGGGCTCTGTTAAGAAAAAAACCTAAATCCTTAGATCTTAAACTCAAACCTGAACCTTAAACCTAAAACCTAAACCTGAAACCCTAAACCCTAAACCCTAAAACCTAAACCTTAAAAATAAAAAATATAAAAATAAAAAATGCCTAACCCTAAACCATAAACCTAAAAACCTAAACCCTAAAACCTACAACCCTAAACCCAAAACTCTAAACCATAAACCCTAAACCTAAAAAAACCTAAAAACTTATTCTTAAACTAAATAAAACCTAAAAATAATACAAATAAAAAACATAAACCCAAATAAAATAAAAAGATAAAATAAAATAACAACCTAAACTAAACCCTAAACCTAAACCTAAGCCTAAAAATAAAATAAAATAAAAAATAAAAACTAAACTAAAATAAAATAAAAAATAAACTAAATTAAAAAATAAAATAAACCTAAAAATAAAAAACCTAAATAAAATAAAAGCTAAACAAAAAACCAAAATAAAAAAACCTAAAATAAAAAAAGAATTATAAACTAAATAAAGACCTAAACCTAAAATAAAACTAAAATAAATAAAAAATAAAACCTAAAATAAACTTAAAAAAAACCTAAACCTAAAATAAACAAAATAAAATAAACTTAAACAAACTAAAATAGATAAAACCTAAACCTACATAAAATAAAGTAAACTTAAACTTAAACCCTAAATAAAATAAAATAAACTAAAAATAAACCTAAACCTAAACTAAAAAATAAAGCCTAAAAATAAACCTAAAATAAAAACCTACAACCTAAACCAAAAAAAACCTAAACATTAACCTAAAAATAAAATAAAATATGTAAACCTAAAAAATAAAATAAAAACAAAAAATATACTAAGAAAGAAACATAAACGTGAACCTAGACCTTAAAAACAAACTAAAATAAAAACCCTAAACTAAAATAAATAAACAAAAAATAAATAAAATAAACTAAAATAACTAAAAAATATACCAATTAAATTGAAAGAAACCTAGGCCTAGTATTTTACTTAATTTAAAAATAAACCTAAATTAAAACCTGAACCCTAAACCCTAAACCCTAGACTTTAAAATAAAAAATAAAAGAAAATCCTTAACCCTAAACCCTAAACCCTAAACCCTAAATCCTAAAACCCCCTAAACCTAAACCAACCTAAACCTCTAAACCCAAACCTAAACACTAAACCCTAAACCTAAACCTAAACCCTAATCCTCCTAAACCTAAACCCTAAAACTCTAAACCACCCAAAACCCTAAACCCTAAACCACCTCTAAACTTAAAACCTAAAAAAACTCAACTAAAAAATAAATAAATAAAAATAAACTAAAATAAACCTAAACTAAAAGGAAAAAATTAAAATAAATAAACTCAACTAAATAAAAATAAAAAAATAAACTTAATAAAAATAAAAAATAAACTAAGTAAACTAAATAAACCAAAACCTGGGTTTAATTAATTTTTTTTAAAAAGAACCATAAACCCTAAATTCTAAACCTTAAACCCTAAACCCAAAACTAAACCTAAACCCTAATCCCCAAACCTAAACTCTACAACTAACCCTAAACCCTAAATCCTATAAATAAAATAAATAAATAAAATAAAAAAAACTTTAACCTAAACCCTAAAAAATTGTAAACCCTAAACTCCCCTAAACCCTAAAACCCTAAACCCTAAAACTCAAACCTTAAACTCTAAAAGCATAAACCTTAAAACCCTAAACCCCAAACTAACCCTAAACCACAAACCACAAACTTAAACATAAGTAACTAAATAAATTAAAAAATATACCTACACCTAAAACCTAATAAACCTAAACTAAACCTAATCCCTAAGAATGGCGGAACCTTGGATGAGGAACATCAAGGCCTTGTTATCATAGTGGTGGTGCGGGATCTGAAGGTGCTGGTGGATATGGAGGTGTTGGTTAGAGTAATGGTGGTTATGGAGGTGGGAGGAGTGATGGAGGCTACAGTCATGGTGGTGGCAGAGAGAGAGAATAGGGATATGGTGGTGGATCTCATTACTCGAGAGGCCAGGGTGATTCTGATGGGAAATGGAGGAAATTGAAGAATGATCGATATGATCTGTAGCTTATAGAACAATGCCTTCACAGTTAAGACAGTTGTAGTTATCAAGGGTTTTTGATTTGCTCTATGCATGCTCATTTTTTATCTATGTCATCACTTGGGTCTTAGAAAACTTGGTGTGTTACTTGGTTGATGAAATCAAAAATAAGAAATGTTGAATATGAATTTATTCTCTCTTACAAAAAAAAACCAAAACCCTAAACACTAAACTAAAACTTGAACCTGAAACCTCAAACATAAACCCTAAAAATAAAAAAATAAAAATAAAAAATAAAAAAACCCTAACCTTAAACCTGAAACCTATAACACTAAACCTACAACCCTAAACCCTAAACCCTAAACCCTAAACCCTAAACCCTAACCCTAAACCCTAAACCCTAAAAGAATAAACCTTAAAACCTAAACCCTAAACCCTAAACCCTAAAACTAAACCTTAAACACTCAACCCTAAACCCCAAACCCTAAACCTAAACCTAAAGTAACTAAATAATTAAAAAAAATCTAAACCCTAAAATTTAATAAACCTAAACCTAAACATAAACCCTAAGAATGGGCAGAACCTTGACGACAGGAATATCACCATCAACCAGATTCAATCTAGATCTAGCAATGATGGTGAAGGCGAGCTCTATCGCACGGTGGTGGGGATCTAGAGGTGTGGTGGATATCGAGGTGGTGGTTAGGTAGGCAGGAGGAGCGATGGAGGTTATAGTCGTGGTGGAGAGGGAGAGATTGGTGATATGATGGTGGATCCACTCGAGTCGGGGTGGGAACTATAGAAACGAAACGTCGATCCAATCATTTGCTTAAGCTTTCTTTTCAGAGATTCTAGTTATCTAGGGTTTTTAATTTGCTCTATGCATGCCCATCTTTTATTTATGTCATCGATTGTGTCTTAGAAAACTTAGTGTGTTACTTGGTTGATGAAAAGAAAAAGAAGAAATATTGAATCTGAATTTGTTCTCTATTATAAAAAAAACTAAAAACCCTGAACACTAAACTAAAACTTAAAACATAAATGCTAATCCATAAACCCAAAACCCAAAAAATTAAAAACAAAATATATAAAAAAACCAAACCTAAACCCTAAAAACCCTAAACCATAAACACTAAACCCTAAAACCTAAAATCTTAACCTAAACTAAATAAAACCTAAAATAAAATAAATAAAAACACACTAAGCCTAAATAAAATAAAATAAAAAAAATAAAAAAAAAAACCTAACCTATAAACCTAAAATAAAATAAAATAAAAAATAAGAATAAACTAAAATAAAATAAAATAAAACATAAACTAAAATAAAATAAACTAAAAAAAAATAAAATATAATAAAAGATAAATTAAAAATAAACCTAAAAATAAAACCTAAAAATAAATAAAAAAATAAAACCTAAACCTTAAACTACAAAATAAACCTAAACCTAACATAAACAAAATAAAATAAACCTAAACTAAAATAAACTAAATTAAAATAAATAAAGCCTAAACCTAAACCAAAAATAAACTAAACCTAAATAATAAACTAAAAAAATAAAATAAACTAAAAGTAAAACTAAACCTAAATTAAAATAAAACCAAAAGATAAACTAAAATAAAACATAAAACCTAAACCAAAATTAAATAAAACCTAAACCTAAAAAAATAAAAAAAAACACTTAATCCAAAATAATAAAATAAAAATAAAACTAAACAAAAAAATAAACATAAACTTAAACCTAAACCTAAAAAGTAAACTTAAATAAAAAACCTAAACTAAAATAAATAAATCTAAAATAAATAAAATAAATTAAATATAAATAAAAAATTTTAAAAAAATAAAAATAAAATAAACTTAAATAAAAAAGTTAAACAAAATAAACTAAAAGAAAACCTAAACCTACTAGTTTACTTAATTTAAAAATAAACCTAAACTAAAACCTGAACTCTAAATCTAAAACTAAACCTAAACACTAAACCCTAAACCCTAAAAAAAAAATAAAAAAATATATAAAAATAATAAAGAAAAACTGACCTAGGCTACCCAACCTACTGAACCTAACTCTAAAACCCTAAACCCCCACCAACCCTCCTAAACTCTAAACCCTAATCCTGACCACTAAACCTTAAAATAAACCACTGTCTAAAACTAATCACTGGCCCCAAACCTGACCCTAAACCATGAGCCACAAACCACCCTCCACTAAAACCAGACCCTAAAAAAAAAAACAAAACCTAAAATAAAATAAAATAAATGAACTAAAATATGCATTAACCTAAAAATAAACTAAAATAAAAACCTAAATAAAATAAAACCTAAAATAAAATAAATTAAATTAAATAAAAAATAAAATAAACCTAAAATAATTTAAAATATAAAGTAAATAAAATAAATAAAAGAAAGATTACTAAATAAACTAAAAACCGGATCCAACCTAGGCCTACTTAAACTCCTAAACCTAAACTACCTACCCTAAACCCTAAACCACAAAGCATAAACCCTAAACCCTAGGCCCTGATCCTAAACCCTAAAAAGCATAAACCCTACCCTAACCCTGACCACCAAATCTTGCACCCACTGAGCCTAAACCATAACCCTAAATCTTAAAAAACCATAAACCATAAACCTACCCTAAACCCTGACCATAAAACCTGCATGACCTTAAACCCCCAAACCCCACCTTAACCTTAAATTACCATAAAACCTAAAACTAAACCTAAACTAAATAAACCTAAAATAAAATAAATAAATAAAACTTAAACTTAAATAAAAGATAAAATAAAATAAAATAAAATTAACTTAAACCTAAACCTAAACCAATGTAAAATAAAATAAATTTAAAATAAAACTAAATAAAATAAAATAAAATAAACCTAAACTAAACTAAAAATAAAATGCCTAAAATAAAAACCTAAATAAAATAAAAATAAATGTAAAATAAAATAAAATAAACCTAAAATAAAATAAAATAAAACCTAAACCTAAAAAATAAATAAAAATAAACGACCCTAAACTAAAAAATACTAAACCTAAAATAAACAAAATAAAATAAACATAAACTAAACTAAAATAAACTAAACTAAACTAAATAAAACCTAAACCTAAACCTAAAATAAATTAAACCTAAACCCTAAACTAAATGAAATAAAATAAACTAAAAATAAACCTAAACCTGATAATAAACCTAAAAGAAAAACCTAAAACCTAAACCTAACAAAATTAAATAAAAACCTAAACCTAAACCTAAAAACAAAATAAAATCTAAACATAAAAAATAAAATAAAAATCAAACTAAACTAAAAAATAAACATAAACCTAAATGTAAACCTAAAAACTAAACGAAAATAAAAAACCTAAACTAAAAAATAATCCTAAAATAATTAAACTAAACTAAATAAAATTTAAAAATAAACCTAAATAAAAAAATAAAAAAAATAAAACTTAAATAAATAAAATGAACTAAATAAACTAAATAAGCCTAAACCACTTTATATTTTAAGAAAAAAAACTACCCTACCTAAATCCTAAACCCTACCACCTCAGGCCCTAAAACCCAAAACCTAAATCTAAACCCTAAACCTAGGCAGATCTCAGGCCCTAAACCTAAACCCAAAACCACTGACCCTAAATCCTACAACTGACACTTAAACTGACAGATCCTAAACCCTAAACTGGCCCTAACCTTGTCCTAAAACTGAGCCCTGGCCCAAAACCCCCAACCACAGGCTGTGGCTCCTAAACCTCAAACCTAAAACTTAACCCTAAAACCATAAACCCTAAAACCCTAAAACCCTAAACCATAACTAAACCTTAAACCCTAAAAGCATAAACCCCAAAACCCTAAACTCTAAACATTAAACCCTAAACCTTAAACCTTAAACCCTAAACCCTAAATCCTAACCCTAAAAGCCAAACCCTAAACCTAAACCTAAAGTAACTTAATAAATTAAAAAATAAACCTAAATCATAAAACCTAATAAACCTAAACCCTAAGAATGGGCAGAACCTTGGCGGCAAGAACATCATCATCAACCAAGCTCAGTCTAGATCTGGCGGTGGAGGCGAAGGCAGATGCTGTGGTTATCACAATGGTGGTGGGGGATCTGGAGGTGCTAGTGGATATGGAGGTGGTGGTCGAAGTAGTGGTGGTTATGGAGGCCGGAGGAGCGATGGAGGTTACAGCTGTGGTAGTGGCTGAGGGAGAGATTGGGGACATGATGGTGAATCACGCTACTAGAGAGCCAGGGTGGTTCTGATGGGAACTGGAGAAATTGAAGAACGGCCAGTCTGACTGCTTATGCAACTTTGTCTTTATAGTAGAGACAGTTCAAGCTATCTAGGGTTTTTGATTTTTCTCATTTTTTTTTTATCTATGTCGCGCTCGTGTCTTAAAACTTGTGTTAATTGGTTGATGAAATTGAAAAGAAGAAATGTTAAATCTAAATTTGTTATGTGTTAAAAAAAACCATAAACCCTACAAAACCTAACCTAAAACTAAACCCTAACCCTAAAAATCCTAAACCTAAACCCTAAACGCTAAACTCTAAACCCTAAATCCTAAACCTAAACCCTAAAACCTAAACCCTAAAATCATAAACCCTAAACCCTAAACCCTAAACCCTAAACCCAAAACCCTAAAGCCTAAACCCTAAACACAAAACCCAAAACCCTAAATCCTAAATCGTAAGCCCTAACAACCAAAAAACTTAAACCTAAACTAAATAAAACCTAATAATAAAATAAATAAATAAATAAACCTAAACCTAAAAAAATAAAATAAATAATATAAAATAAAAATTTTAACTAAAACCTAAACCTAAACCTAAAAATAAAATAAAATAAAAATAAACTAAAATAAAATAAATAAAAACCTAAACTAAACTAAAAAATAAAATAAACCTAAGAATAAAAAACCTAAAAAAATAAAGACTAAACATAAAATAAAAATAAATCAAATCAAAAATAAAATAACATATAAACTAAATAAAAACCTAAACCTAAAAAATAAACCTAAAAATAAATAAAAATAAAACCTAAACCCCAAACTAAAAAAAAAACTTAAACCTAAAATAAAAATAAAATAAACAAAATAAAATAAGCCTAAACCTAAACTAAAATAAACTAAATTAAAATAAATACAACTTAAACCTAAACCTAAAATAAACTAAACCAAAACCTAAACTTAAAATAAATAAAATTAAAATAAAATAAAGAAAAACCTAAACCTAAAATAAAAACCTCAAACCTAAGCTTAAAATAATAAAAACCTAAACTTAAACATAAAAATATAAATATAAAACCTAAACCTAACAAAAATGTAAAACCTAAACCTAAAAAATAAACTAAAAATAAAACATAACTAAAAAAATAAGCATAAAGCTAAACCTAAACCTAAAAACTAAACAAAAATAAAAAAGCCTAAACTAAAATAAATAAACCTAAAATAAATAAACTAAACTAACTAAAAATAAAATATAAACCTAAATAAAAATAAAATGGAATATAAATAAAAATAAATTAAATATAAACTAAATAAACTAAATAAATCTAAACCTACTAATTTACTTAATTAAAAAAAAAACCTAAACCATAAACCCTAAACTCTAAATCCTAAACCCTAAACCTTAAACCCTAAACCCTAAACCCTAAATCTACAAGCCTAAACCCTAAACCCTAAACCTAAAACCCTAAACCCTAAACCCTAAACTAACCTAAACCCTAAACCCTAAACCCTAAACCCTAAAGACCTAAACATAAAAATTAAAGTACAAATAAAACTCAACTAAAAAATAAACCTAAACTTAAACCTAAACCTAAAAGATTAACTATAATAAAAACCTAAACTTAAATATATAAACCTAAAATAAATAAACTAAACTAAATAAAAATAAAAAACCTAAATAGTTATAAATAATAAAATAAACTAAAATAAATAAAAAATATACTAAGTAAACTAAAAAAACCTAAACTTATAAGTTTACTTAATTTTTTTTTTCTAAAAAAAGCCCTAAACCCAAAAACTAACCCTAAATCCTAAACCCTAAACCCTAAACCCTAAAAACATAAACCCTAAAACCCTAAACCCTACACCATATACCCTAAACTTTAACCTAAACCCTAAACCATAACCCTAAATCCCAAACCCTAAAGTAAAGTAACTAAAAAATAAACCTAAACCCTAAACCTAATAAACCAAAACCTAAAACTAATTCCTAAGAATGGAACCTTGTCGAGAACATGACCATCAACTAAGCTAAACTTAGATCTGGTGGCTATCGCAATGGTGGTCAGGGATCTGGAGGTGCTGGTGGAAATGGAGGTGTTGGTTGGAGCAGTGGTTATTGAGGTGGGAAGCAATGAGCTTACAACTTTGGTGGTGATAGGAGAGATCGATGATGGTGGATCCCACTCGAGAGGTCGGTTCTGATGGAACTAGAGAAATTGAGGAACCAATGACTATATCGCTTATGGAACTATGTAGAATAGCTAGTTATCTAGGGTTTTGATTTGCTCTATGCATGCTCACTTTTATCAATGTCAGCTGTGTCTTAGAAAAGTGTGTTACTTGGTTGATGAAATCAAAAAAGAATTAATGAATCTAAATTTTCTCTATTAAAAAACCAAAACCCTAAACACTAAACTATAACCTGAACATTAGACTTAAAATTGAAACCCTAAACCCAAAACCCTAAAAACCCTAATCTCTAAACCCTAAACCCTACCCTAAACCCTAAACCCTAAATGCTAAACTGCAAACCCTAATCTCCAAACCCTAAACCCTCAACTAACCCTAAACCATAAACGCTAAACCCTAAACCCTATAAGCTAAAAACCTAAACCTAAACTAAATAAAACATAAAAGTAAAATAAATAAAAAAACCTAAACTAAAATAACATAATAAATTTAAATTAAATAAAAATTGAAACTAAAACCTAAATCTAAACCTAAACCTAAAGAGAAAATAAAATAAAAATAAAACTAAATTAAAATAACATAAATAAAACCTAAACTAAACTAAAAAAAATAAAACCTAAATAAAAGAAAAAAAACTAAACCTAAAATAAAAATAAATAAACCCAAATAAAATAAAATAAAATCTAAGCCTAAAAAAATAAACCCAAAAATAAAACCTAAAAAAATAAAAAATAAAACCTAAACCCTAAACTAAAAAAAAAACTTAAACTTAAAATAAAAATAAAATAAACCTAAACCTAAACTCAAATAAACTAAACTAAAATAAATAAAATCTAAAAAAAATCTAAACCTAAAGCCTAAATAAAATAAAATAAACTTAAAAAAATATGAGCCTAAACTAAAAAAAATCCTAAAAATAAATCTAAATTAAAAACATAAACCTAAACCTAAAATAATAAAATAAAACCTAAAGCTAAACCTAAAATAAAAAAATAAAACCTAAACCTAAAATAAATAAAAAATAAAACTAAACTAAAAATAAACCTAAACCTAAACCTAAAAAAAATAAACTAAAATAAAACCTAAACTAAATAAATAAACCTAAAATAAATAAAATAAATAATAATAAATAAATAAAATAAATAAATAAAAATAAACCAAAAATTTAAAAAAAATTAAAATTAATAAACCCTAACCCTAAACCTACAACACTAAACCCTAAACCCTAAACCTAAAACCTAAACCCTAAAACTAAACCCTAAACCCTAAAACCCTAAACCATAAACTAAACCCTAAACCCTAAACCTAAAAAACCTAAACCTAAAACAAACCCTAAACCCTAAACTCTAAACCTAAACAAATTAAACCTAAACCTAAAACCAAAAAACCTAAACCTAATTAAATAAACCTAATAAATAAATAAATAAATAAAAAATAAAAAATAAAATAAAATCCTAAACTAAACCTAAACCTAAATGTAAAATAAAATAAAATAAAAAATAAAAAAACTAAAATAAAATAAAAACTTAAACTAAACTAAAAAATAAAATATAAAAATAATAAATCTAAATAAAATAAAAAACTAAACATAAAATAATAATAAGTTGAACCTAAAATAAAATAAATTAAATACTAAATAAAAACCTAAACCTAAAACATAAACCTAAAAATAAATGAAAAATAAAATCTAAATTATAAACTAAGAAAAAACCTAAACCTAATAAAAGTGAAATTAAATAAACCTAAACCTAAACTAAAATAAATAAAACCTAAACCTAAACCTAAAATAAACTAAACCTAAACTCTAAACTAAATAAAATAAAATAAACTAAAAATAAACCTAAACCTAAACTGAAAAATAAAACCTAAAAATAAACCTAAAAGAAACACATAAAACCTAAACCTAAAATAAAAAATAAAACCCAAAACAAAAAAATAAAAAAATTAAAAAATAAAACTAAACTAAAAAATAAACATAAACATAAACCTAAACCTAAAAATAAACTTAAATAAAAAAAACCTAAACTAAACTAAATAAAATAAATAATAAACCTAAATAAAAATAAAATAATTTAAAATAAATGAAAAAAACTAAATAAATTAAATAAATAAACCTACTACTTGATTTAGAAAAAAAAACCCCACTAAACCCTAAACCCTAAATCCTAAACCCTAAACTCCAAACCCTAATCCATAAAACTAACCCTAAACCCTAATTCCTAAACCCTACACCCTAAACCTACAACCATAAATCTAAAAAAAAACTTATACTTAAAAACTAAAATAAAAATAAAACTAAACTAAAACCTAAACCTAAACCTAAACCTAAACCTATAAAATAAACTAAAATAAAAAACCTAAACTAAAATAAATAAACTAAACAAAATAATAATAAAATTAAGAAAGAAAATAAACTAAAATTTAAAAAATAATGTAAATAAACCTAAACCTACAAGTTTACCTAATTTAAAAAAATAAATAAAATTAAAAATATTAAAAATATTAAAAAAAAACTAACCCTAAACCTACAACCCTAAATCCTAAGCTCTGAAACCCTAAACCCTAAACCCTAAACCTAAAACCCTAAACTCTACACCCTAAAACCTACAACCATAAACCCTAAACCCTAAACCCCAAACCCGAAACATTAAATCCTAAACTCTAAAAGTCTGAAAAACTAAAACTAAACTAAATAAAACCTAAAAATAAAATAAGTAACTAAACCTAAACCTAAATAAAATAATAAATAAAATAAAATAAAAACCTAAACTAAAACCAATACCTAAACCTAAACGTAAAAATAAAATAAAATAAAAAATAAAAACTAAACTAAAATAAAATAAATAAAAACCTAAACTAAACTAAAAATAAAATAAACCTAAAAAAACCTAAATATAATAAAAACTAAATGTAAAATAAAAATAAAATAAACCTATAAATAAAATAAAATAAAAACTAAATAAAAACCTAAACCTAAAAAATAAACCAAAAAAGAAATAGAAAATAAAACCTAAACCTTAAACTAAAAAAAAACCTAAACCAAAAATAAACAAAATAAAATAAACCTAAACCTAAACTAAAATAAAGTAACCTAAAATAAACAAAATATAAACCTAAACCTAAACCCTAAATTAAAAAAAATAAAATAAAATTGAAAATAAACCTAAACTTAAACTAAAAAATAAAACTTAAAAATAAACCTAAAAGAAAAACCTAAAACCTAACCCTAGAAAAATAAAATAAAAACCTAAACCTAAACTTAAAAATAAAAAATAAAACCTAAACACAAAAAATATTATAAAATAAATCTAAACTAAAAATAAACATAAACTTAAAAAAAATAAAAAAAATAAAAAAACCTAAACTAAAATAAATAAACCTAAAACAAATAAACTAAACTAAATTAAAATAAAAAATAAACCTAAATAAAAATAAAAAATAAAACTAAAATAAATAAACTAAATAAACTTAAACCTACTGGTTTACTTAAGTTTAAAAAAACCCTAAACTCTAAACCCTAAATCCTAAACCTTAAACCATAAACCCCAAAACTAACCCTAAACCCTAAATCTTAAACCCTAAGCCCTAAACCTACAACCCTAAAACCATCAACCCTAAACCATAAACCCTAAACCCTAAAAAACAAACTAAATAACTATAAACTAAATAACTAAATCATAAAACTAACTAAATCAAACTCTAAACTAAACCTAACTAAACCCTAAACTAAACCCTAAACCTATAAAACTAAACCTAAACCCTAAAAACTTTAAACCTTAAAGTGTAAACCCTAAACCCTAAACTAACCTAAACCCAGCACCTCAACTAACCTAACCTAAACCTTAAACTCAAACCTAAACCCTAAAACTAACTAAACTAACCTAAACCCTAAACCACCCTAAACCCTAACCCTAAACCCTAAACCCTAACCCTAAACCCTAAACCTTTAAACCTTAAATCCTAAAACCCTAAACACCAAACCCTAAACCTAAACATAAACCTAAAGTAACTTAATAAATTAAAAAGTAAATCTAAACCATAAAAACCTAATAAACTTAAACCCTAAGAATGGAACCTTGACGAACATCATCACAACTGTGCTTAGTCTAGATCTTGGTGGAGGCTAGAGGCATTGGTTATCACATTGGTTGTGGGGGATCTGGAGGTGCTGGTAGATATGGAGCAGAGGTGGTCATGGAGGTCGGAGGAGCAATGGGTTATAGCCATGGGTGGATCACTAGAGAGCCGGGGTGGTTCTGATGGGAACTAGAGAGACTTAAGAATGACCGATCCGATCTCTACTTATGGAACTATGTCTTTACTGTAAAGATGATTCTAGTTATCTAGGGTTTTTAATTTGCTCTATGAATGCTCATTTTTTATCTATATCATCCCTTGTGTCTTAGAAAACTTGGTGTGTTACTTGGTTGATGAAATTAAAAAGAAGAAATGTTGAATATGAATTTGTTCTTTATTTAAAAAAAATGCTAAACCCTAAACTAAAACCTAAAACCTTAGACTTAAAACCTAAACCCTAAACCCTAAACACTAAACCCAAAACCCTAAACCATAAACCATAAACCATAAACCCTGAACCCTACACCATAAAACCTACAACCCTAAACCCTAAACCCTAAACCCCAAACCCTAAACCCAAAACCTTAAACCCTAAAAACCTAAACCTAAACTAAATAAAACCTAATAATAAAATAAAAAATAAACCTAAACCTAAAAAAATAAATAAATAAAATTAAAACTTAAATCTAAACCTAAAAGAAAAATAAGAGGAAAAATAAAAATTAACAAAAATAAATAAATAAAAACTTAAACTAAACAAAAAAATAAAATAAAACTAAGAATAGAAAACCTAAATAAAATATAAACTAAATGTAAAATAAAAATATAATAAAATTAAAATAAAATAAAAACCTCACCATAAAAATAAAATCTAAAAATAAATAAATAAAAAATCTTAAACCCTAAACTAAAAAAAATCCTAAACATAAAATAAAAATAAAATAGAAAAAATAAAATAAACCTAAACCTAAACCTAAAATAAACTAAACCAAAACCTAAACCTAAACCTAAACTAAATAAAATAAAATAAATTAAAAATAAACCTAAATCTAAACTAAAAAAAACCTAAAAAAAACCTAAAACCTAAACCTAAAAAAATAAAATAGAAACCTAAACCTAAACCTAAAAATAAAAATAAAACCTAAACCTAAAAAATAAAATAAAAATTAAACTAAACTAAAAATAAGCATAAACATAAACCTAAACCTAAAAAATAAACTAAAATATAAACCTAAACTAAAATAAATAAACTAAACTAAATAAAAATAAAAAATAAACCTAAATATAAATAAAAAATAAAAAATAAATAAATAAAAAATAAACTAAATAAATTAAATAAACCTAAACTTATCGGTTTACTTAATTTAAAAAAAACCATAAACCATAAACCCTAAACCCTAAACCCTGAATCCTAAATCCTAAACCCTAAACCCAAAACCCTAAAACTAACCCTAAACCTACAACTCTAAACCAACAGCCCTAAACCCTAAATAAACCTTAACACCTAAACCTAAATTAACCTTAAACCCTAAACAATAAACCCTAAATCCTAACCCTAAACACTAAACCCTAAAACCCTAAAATCCTAAACCCTAAACCTTAAAACCTTAAACCCTAAATGCTAATTCCTAGACCCTCAAAACCCTAAACCCTAAAGTCTAAATACTAAACCCTAAACTTAAACCTAAACTAAACCCTAAAACCATACTCCTACCTCAAACCCTAAACCCTAAAGCCTAAATACTAAACCTTAAACCCTAAACACTAACTCTAAACCCTACACCCTAAAACCCTAAACCCTAAACCCTAAACCCTAAACCCTAAACTCTAAACCCTAAACCCTAAAAAATTAAAACCTAAACCTAAACTAAATAAAACATAATAATAAAATAAAAGAAACTTAAACCTAAATAAAATAAAATAAAATAAAACCTAAACCTAAACCTAAAAAAAATTAAAAATAAACTAAAATAAATTAAATAAAACCTAAACTAAAAATAAAATAAACCTATAAAAACCTAATTCAAAATAAAACATAAAATAATAATAAAATAAACCTAAAATAAAAAATAAAAATTTAAACCTAAAACCTCAAAATAATAATAATAATAAAAAATAAAACCTAAACCCTAAAAAAAAAAACCTAAACCTAAAATAAAAAATAAAATAAACAAAATAAAATAAACCTAAACCTACACTAAAATAACTAAACTAAAAGAAATAAAACCTAAACATAAACCTAACCTAAACCTAAACTAAATAAAATAAAATAAACTAAAATAAACCTAAACCTAAACTAAAAAATAAAATAAAAAATAAATGTAAAATAAAATCCTAAAATAAAATAAAAACCTAAACCTGAAAATAAAAAGTAAAATGTAAACCTAAAAAATAAACTTAAACCTAAAAAATAAACTAAAACAAAAAACCTAAACTAAAATTAATAAACCTAAAATAAATATACTACACTAAAAAAAAAAGAAAATAAAAAAACTAAATAAATCTAAACCTATCAATTTACTTAATTTTAAAAAAAACTAAACCTTATACCCTAAACCCTAAACCTATAACCCTAGGTGCGTTTTTATCACTTGTGTCTTAGAAAATTTTGGGTTACTTGGTTGATGAAATTGAAAAGAATAAATGTTGAATCTAAATTTTTCTTTGTTAAAAAAACCTTAAACCCTAAACCCTAAACTAAACCATAAACCCTAAACCTAAAACCTAAAGCCTAAACCCAAAAACCTAAACCTTAAACTAACCCTAAACCATAAACCCTAAAATGCTAAAAACTTAAACCTAAAATAAATACAACCTAGGAAAGTAAAAAATAAAAAAGTTAAATCAAAATAAAATAAAAATATATAATAAAATAAAAACCTAAACTAAAACCTAAACTTAAACCTACAAATAAAATAAAATAAAAAATAAAAACTAAACTAAAATAAAATAAATAAAAACCTAAACTAAACTAAAAAATAAAAAACCTAAATAAACTAAATTAAAAACTAAATAAATAAACCTAAAAAAAATAAACCTAAAAAATAAAACTTAAAAATAAATAAAAAAAACCTAAACCTTAAACTAAAAAAAACTAAACCTAAAATAAAAAAAAATAAACAAATAAAATAAACCTAAACTAAACTAAAATAAAATAAATAAAACCTAAACCTAAACCTAAACCTAAACTAAATAAACTAAAATAAATTAAACATAAACCTAAACCTAAATTAAAAAAATAAAACCTAAAAAAAGCTAAAATAAAAACCTAAAACCTAAACTTAAAGAAATAAAATAAAAGCCTAAACCTAAACCTAAAAATAAGAAATAAAACCTAAACCTAACAATAAAAATAAAAATAGAACTCAACTAAAAAATAAACCTAAACCTAAAAATAAACTAAAATAAAATACTTAAACTAAAATAAATAAACTAAACTAAATAAACCAAGACATTTGAGTTTACTTAATTTAAAATAAAAAATAAAAAATAAAAAATAGAAAAAATAAACCCTAACCCTAAAACTAACCCTAAACCCTGAACCCTAAACCCTAAACACTAAACACTAAACCTACAATCCTAAACCCTAAACCCTAAACCATAAAGCCCTAAACCCTAAACCTTAAACCCTAAACCCTAAATCTGTAAACCCTAAACACTTAACCCTAAACTCTAAACCTTAAAACTTATAACCCTAAACCCTAAGCCCCAAACCCTAAACCCTAAACCATAACCCCTAAACTAACACTAAACCTTAAACCCTAAACCCTAAACCCTAAACTAACCCTAAACCCTAAGAATGGGTAGAACCTTGATGACAGGAACAACACTATCAACTAGGCTCAGTCTTGATCTAGCATTGGAGGCAAAGGGGGAGGCAACAGTTATCATAGTGGTGGTGGGGGATCTGGAGGTGGTGGTCAGAGTAGTGGTTGTTATAGAGGCAGGTGGAGCGATGGAGGTTACAGCTGTGGTGGTGGTAGAGGAGAGATTAGGGATATGATGGTGGATCCTACTACTCGAGAAATTGAAGAACGATTAATTCAATCCATTGCTTATGGAACTGTGTCTTTATAGTAGAGAAAGTTTTACTTATCTAGGGTTTTTGATTTGCTTTATGGGTGCTCATTTTTTATCTATATCGTTGGTTGTGTCTTAAATTACTTGGGATGCTACTTGGTTGATAAAATTGAAAAGAAAAAATGTTGAATATGAAATTATTCTCTATTAAAAAAAACCTAGATCCTAAACCCTAAACCATAAACTAAAACTTAAACCCTAAACCTAAAACCTAAACGCCAAACCCTAAACCCTACACCCTAAAAACTCTAATCCTTAAACACTAAATAGTAAACCTTAAACTATAAACCCTAAACCCTAAACCCTGAAACCTTAAATACTAAAATAATAAACCCTAAACTCTAAAACCTACAACCCTAAACCATAAACCCTAAACCCCAAACCCTAACCCCTAAAAACTAAACTAACCTTAAACCCTAAACCCTAAACTCTAAACTAACCCTAAACCTTGAATAAAGATGCCATTAGGAGTAGATCTAAAGGGTGACCTAATCCTAACATAGTTATGGTAGCCAAAGAAATTGTCTTCAAGAGACTTTCCTTTGACTATTAGAGATTTGAATACCCTAAACCCTAACCCTAAATCATATTATAATACCAAATATTATAGTATAATTTAGCATCATATATTTGAGCATGTAGTGATGTGTTTTTGGATGTTAAAAGATGTTTTGAAATGTTTTAGTATATTATGGTATTGTGCCCTATAGTCTATATTAATATAAATCATAAATATATTGATTTAATAAATCAAATGATGAAATTTGTTAAATTTGAAGTGGGAATTAGGTTGTAGTACCAAAGGTGTGCTACGCCATTTGTAGTATAAAAAGTAAGATTTTATGTTCAAAATAAGATTTTATGTTCAAAATATATATATGTTGTAGCATAGTATATCATATATCATAATATATTGTTCTATGAATTTTAAATTCTTTTAGTATTTTACAATCATGCAATCAAGCCTACACTAGCATTATTTATAAAAATGTTGATTTAGACTTTAAAATGGTGGAATTTGGCCAAATTCATAATAGGTAGAACTTGGCATCATAATATATTGTTTCAATTTAAAATATGTAACTGATATGACAAAAATATGTAGATTTTTATTATTTAAACTAATTTTATAATTTTTTATCTTAAGCAATCCCTTGTGATGTGAAATGCAATATAATATAATATAATATAATATGTTATAGTGTAATATAATATAGGATTCCATAACATTGTGTAACATCATGCATTATAGCATAATATTATGTATTATTACTTGTTTGTTAGCATATTTTAGCTTTTTACAGTATGATGTAGCAGAGTTTGCATTAGTATAATTCATAAAAATATAGATTGAGATGATGGGGTTTGGCAAAATTTAATATAATATTTAGGGAACATCATTGGGGTGTGCTATGGTGTGTCATTTAATCAAAAAAATGGTATTTTGCATCCAAAATAAATGTTCATTTTTCAACCAAATTTTATAATTTTTTTCTTAAAGTGATTCATTTAAGGTGTAATGTAAGATAATATATTATATGAATTCATATTAAAATATAATGTACATAACAATATAACTTAACATATATATGAATGTGGTGGTGTGTTACTAAATGTTATTGAACATTTTAGTATATTTTTCTTTTATTATAATACATTGGGTCAAAACTCACAAAAATGTTAATTTAAAGGTTGAGATGGAAGAATTTGGCCAAATTCATACACACACCAAAAGCAACACAAAATTATGCTATTTTGTACCATTTCTAATAGAAAAATAATATTTTACATCCAAAATGAACATTATTCATATTTTAAGAGAAAATTGTTATTTGTTTTTTTTAAGTGATTCTAATGAGGTGTAATGTTAGAAAATATATTATATTACAACAAATTATAATATAACATCATATATTATAATATAATATAGTGTGTTAATTTACACATTAATATGTTTAGCATGCTATTGTATAGTTAGTTTGAGCTTGCACCATCACAAATAATAAAATATTGATTACAATGTTGAGATGATGTAATTTGAAGAATACATTAGGCTTTTGGTTGAAGTATTAAAGGTGCATAAGAGAAGAAATAAGATTTGGTGAGAATTCCATGTTAAGGACATGGAGGGAGATCCACTAGGGGATCACACATGCATTGGACATGACATGTGAGGGATCTATGTCAAGGGCATAGAAGAAAAAATTTGTTGGGGATAATGTTTCAATTTCATTTGATTATATGACTTGTGGAAAGAAGAACCATTGGGGAAAAGAATCTATAATTCACTAGGGATTAAGATTGAGTCAAATTTAATTTGTTTTATTTTAATTGATGTGGAGGCATATCTAATAAAGATATGGGCTCCAGTCAACTGGGGATCGGGTATATGAACCTTCCACAAGGGGAAGTTCAAAGCTATCTTGGGGATTAGGATTTGAGTTTGATTTCATAGATTTCTTTGGAGATGTATCCACCGGGAATAAGAGTTTGGTTAGATTTTTTGATTTAGACTCTATTGGGGAGTTTAATTTGGCTCCACCATGAGGTTGGTTTTGAATTTAATTTGTTTGCTTGACTTGTTTATATATGATTTAGGCTCCACTAGGGAGAAGGGTGTGATTTAACTCAGGGGAAATAAGATTTAATTTAATTTAATTAATGTAAGGGACCTGGTGCAATGGACCCACTGAGAAAGAGTTATATCAGCTTTGACCTGCCTCAAGTTTACAAATCCAAATGCATAGTCTACCGGCTGTGGGGTAGAGCTAGCCAACCTAAGGGGTTGCCTTTCAATGTGCAACGACTATGCTAAGAAGAAGGCATAGCAGACTTACATCTTCCAAAGTGAGGAACAACTGTTAGGGTGACCTGTTGGATGCTCAACAAAGTGAACCTGACCGAGGGGCGACTCTAAGTGAATGCCGCTGGGGACTTATGTCAACTCAAAGTAGTCTAAAAGAATTTTATCTTAATTTCATGTGATTTGATATGGTTTTTTTGGTTTAGTTTGATTTTGAATTGAGGGCATATCCACTGGGGATGTGAGCTAGGTCAAATTTAAAAGATTTAATTTATGGACCATGTCAGTGTGTGATGGACCCATTGAGAAGGGGCTATATCAAACTTATCATATCTCAAATTTATAAGTCCAAAGGGATAGTCTACGCTATGGGTAGAGCTAGCCAACCTAAGGGTTGCCTTTGGTTCAATGATGCTAGAAAGAAGGCGTAGTGACTTACATCTTCTAAAGGAGGGAAAACCACGGTGACCTATTGCTAGCACAACAAATTGAATCGACTTAGGCTACGAGTGAATGTCTTAAGACTTATATCAACTCAAGAGTAGTGAGGTGATTCTTATAGGGAGATTTGCTGACACTGCCCTAAACATAGGATGTCTTCTTAAGAAAAAGTATCGCTAGTGGTGTCCTCCTAATCCATAAGTGAATATATATTTTGTTTATATGTTTGTGTGGACCCTGTTGGTGTGCGAGGGACCATAATAAGAAGGAGCTATGTCAGCCTTGACCTATCTCGGATTTATAGGACCATGGGAGAATTTGCACATCCATAAGATGGATTCTCCAACCACATATGTGGTTACTATGAAAGGGGAACTGTCCAGTCCATTAGTAACCCGGGTAGTGTCTAAATGGGAATGAAAAGGATGTGATCCAAAATAGTGCCCACAGGGGAGGTGCTGCTAGGGGTGTTATCTTAAGCCCTAGAAAAGAAAGCTTATAGGTGTATGGTGGCCAACTTAAGGAGAAAGCATAACAAACTTACATCTGCCATGAGTGGTGTATCCTAAGGTGCAAGAACCAACCAACCTAAGGTGTATCAGTCAACATGAGTAGTGTATCTATCAGCATAGTGAGAACCAACCAACCTAACATGCTTGTCGGTGTCCAATGATTAATCTGGAAAGAAAGCGTGTAGGCTTACAACTTTCCAAGCGAAACTCATCATCGAGATAGTCTATCATCGGCGACACAAATACTATCTGACCTAGTATGA
The DNA here is from genome assembly GCA_021442155.1 of Cymbidium sinense. NCBI lineage: Eukaryota > Viridiplantae > Streptophyta > Magnoliopsida > Asparagales > Orchidaceae > Cymbidium > Cymbidium sinense. The sequence goes on from CM038214.1 coordinate 186,507,045, forward strand.
CTAATAAGCATGGAGCCCGAGGAAGGACTGGACACAGACTTGAAGCAGTCATGATGGAAGGAGCTAGAGGACTTATCCTAAACCTCAAATATACTTGACCCAGTCAGTGCACACAGGCTAATCCAAGAAGAAAGCATAGCAGACTCACATCTTCTTAAACAAGCCAACATGAGGTAACTTACCGGCCATGTAAGGCCTACCAAACTAACAAGCTGCTCATCGATGTATAATGGAAAAATGAGGAAGGAAAATGTACCAGACTTACATCCTCCAAAGCAAGAAGACCACTAGGGTGACACACTAGTAGGGTAGCACGTGAGCCCGACCTAGAGACCATCGAGTGAGTGCCACTAGGGCATTATCTCAACTTAGTAGCGACACAAAAGATATGTGTTTATTTTATATTTTTTTTTGTTTTGATGAAGGATAGGACGCCACTTGCTTACACCTACCCTAAACACATCATGGTGGATTCAAAACAAGAATACTTTCAATATGGAAGAGATTGAATTCAAAATGGTATTTTCATTGATGATAATCATTTTCAAACATGATTTATAATATTTCTTTAAGTAGAGCCCAATGGTTGGAAGCATTGGGAGCTCCCTCATGATTAATAAGTTGATAAGATATTCCTTAGTAGGCCTTCTATGGAAAAGGGCCTTCCCAAGTGGGTTCAAACTTGCCTCCCATCTTACTGAGAAACAATTAGTCTCTTAAAACTAAAATAAGCCTCCTACTTGAAAAGCTCTAGAATTACCGTTGTGAGCTTGAATCATTTTAGCTTTGTACAACTCAAGGTTTTAGCATGCCCACAAGCTTCTCTTCTCCAAACCTTTGAGATCTTCTAACCATTCTACTTTATTATGATCTTGCTACCCACAGCTATCCTTAGTGATGAGAGTTGGACTTCTAATGGTAGAGCGGCTTTGGACCCATACACTAAGAAGAAAGGAGTAGACTGAGTTGGAGTTCTATATGTGGTGCGGTAGGCCCACAAGGCTTGAACTAACTACTCATGGCACTGTCGCTTATTGTTGTCGAGTGTCTTTGTTAGTATTTCGATGAGAGTTTTATTGAAGGCTTTTGCTAAGCAATTTTCCCTCGAGTAGTTCATGGTAGAATATCTCTAATCTATGTTATGTCTTTGAGCAAAGTTGTTGATCTCGATGCTCTTGAATGCAGTACCATTATCAGATATAATTCATCGAGGCACTCCAAACCTGTATATGAAATGGTTCCAAAAAAACTAGAGCACATGCTAAGTTGTGACCTCTCTAAGTGGAATCATTTTCATCCATTTGAAAAAGTAGTTAGTAGCAACTAAGATGAACCAATGATCCTTGGAAGTAGGAGGATCCATAAGACCCACTATGTCAATACCCCAACAATCAAATGGCCATGAGGCCAATGTAGGATGTAGAATGTTGGATGGTTGGTGTAGGACCACATCATTTATTTGACATTGGTGGCATTGCCTAGCCATATCCATGCAATCTTTGATCATCGATGACCAGTAGTATCCTAGTCTCTTAATCTTGGCTTTCATTTTTGAACCAGATTGGTTGGTTCCACATAATCCTAAGTGTACCTCAATCACGATCTTAAGGGCTTCGTGCTTGTCTAAACAACGTAACCACATATGATCGAAAGACTGTCGATACAAGACACCATCAACAAGAGCATAAGAAAGTGCTCTCTACTTCATCTGATGGGCTTGAGACTTCTCTTGAGGTAGTTTGCCTTTATTTAGGTAATTCATGAATGTTTGCCTCAAATCTAACTCCTCATCCTTCTTGGCAATGGCAACCTCCCATCAAGAGAGTATTTTTTGATGAGTTCAATATCAATAAGAATAACACTTGTCTATTTTGGACCTTTATTGATATGGACTCATCTGACATGCTAACTCCTTGGCATATGATACAACATTCTCTCCTTAAGGAATCTTATAACTAGCAACCTCTGGGATTTTGGCCAACACTCTATGGTGTACTTGTTGTGATGGAGCTTAAGCTTTATAACCTTGTAGGACCCAAGCAATTTAGTTGATAACTAGCTAAGAATCCTCGAAGCTGTTGATGTTCTAGATGTTTAGAGTAACAAATAACTCTAGATCAGAAATCATAGCCTTATATTCAGATTCATTATTGGTGCTAGGATTGGACAGATGATATGAGAATCTCATCAAATTGCGGTCTAGAGTTATGAGAACTATTCCTACCCTTGCCATTCACGGAATAGATTATGGTTCTTCTCCTCCTTGAGAGAAAAGCTACACCATCAAAGTACATCTCAATGCTAGTATCCCTAAGGGAGATTATCACTAAGTAGAGTCGAGAAAGTGGTGTGTTCAAAAAATTTGCTAGTAGTTGTCCTTTCACCGCAAAGAGGGGTACGAAGGTAATGTCAAACTATGAGAGGATCATCGACCATCAAGCCAACCATCCAAAAAACATCGATTGTGTCATGAGATACTGTAATGGATTGATCCTAGAGATTAAGTTCACCTTATGAGGAAGCATGTAGTATTGTAGCTTTTGGATGCAAAGATTAAACCTATAAAATGCTTCAATGGATGGATAATTAGCCTTAGCAGGGATTAGATGATGGCTGAGGTAGTAGAGTGCCTTTTCTTTCCCTTCATCATTGACTTGGGCCAACAAATCACCAAGGGAGTTGTCTAATGTAGTAGTGTAAAGTATGAGTGGCTTGCTCGGGATAATGGCTGCTATAATCAGTGACATCATCAGGTAATGCTTGATGTCTTCGAAGGCATGCTCACACTTGTCATCTCACTTGAACTTGGCATCCTTTTTAACAAGTGTTGAGAATATGGAAATCTTCTTGATAAATTGGATAGAAAGCATCATAGAATAATCCCTTGTAATGATCTGAGTTGAGTTTAACTTTTAGGGGTGGAATTCTAATATCGCCTTGATCTTCTCAATTGATTTTTATTCCTTGGTGTAAACAATAAACCAAATGATTTTTTGAAGCTACTCAATGCACTTGGGATTCATTTTGAGGTTAAATGGTCTTACTATTCAAAAACTACTCTCAAAGGGATGGTCTTCCTTTTCTCTACTTTTTTACTATGAGATCATCAACATATCAATCAACTTAATGATGCATGAGTTCATCAAAGATTCAAGTCATTGCCCACTAGTATGTAACCACATTTTAAGGCTCAAAGGCATGACCTTATAGCGAGATTCGATCGGTTCTAAAAGGTGTTTCTTCCATATTCGGGGCCATCTTTATTTAGTTATATTCAGATGAGCCATCCATGAAAGAAAAGGCTGCATGAGATGAGGCAATGTCCACCATCAACTCCGGGATTGGTAATGGAAATTCATCTTTTGGACATGCCTTATTTAAATCCATAAAATTGACACATATGTGAATTTGGCCATTCTTTTTCTTAACTGGGATGACACTGTCCAACCAGGTAGGGTTTTTTCTTCTCGGACGAAGTCAGCATCGATCAATTTCTTAACTTCATAAATGACTTGTTGTTCTATTTCTAATCACATGCATCTAGGAGCTTGCTTGATAGGGTTAGCAATAGGCTCTATTGCTAGTTTATGGACCATACGTTAGGAGCCAATCCAGGCATCTCTTCATAACTCCATGCAAAGCTATCCTTAAACTAAATCAATGGCCTAACTAAGTAATTGGTTTCAATTTCATTTTGTTTCATGGCCTAACTAAGAATTTTCTTTCCTGGATGATCAAGACACAAGCGATGATCCTAAAAATTGGCATGTGCTTGATGTGCTTTTTCTATTTACTTTACCAAAAATTAGCATTAGAATAACCAACCAAATCACATGATAAAGAATTTTTAAGATACCATAAACCTAACATAGTAGGGCTTATCAAATACCAAAAGATATGCTTGACTGCTATTAAATGAGATTCTTTCGGTTTGGCCTAAAAATGAGCACATAAATACAAATAGCAAACATAATATCTGCCTACTAGGTATAAAAGTGAACCTATCATACTCTAATAAATTTTTTTGATCAAATTTTCCTAATTCATCTAATTCCAATTTTGCTCATAGGAGTTTTACTAGATTTAAATCTTTTCATGTCAAACCTCTCAAGTAATTCATTTGTGTACTTGGTTTGACAGATGAATGTGCCATTTTTTGGTGGCTTCACTTGATGACCGAAGAAAAACTAAGTTTTCCCATCATACTCATTTCAAACTCTTTAGACATCAAAGATGAGAACTCATTCCACAAAGATTCATTTGTACTTCCAAATAATATGTCATCTACATACACTTGTACCATAATCAAATCATCATCTATGCTCTTAAATGAATAAGGTGGTATCTCCTCTACCCTTTCTAAATCCATGATTTATCAAATAGTTACTTAACCTATCATACCAAAGGAGCATATTTTAAACCATATAAGGCTTTCTTTAATTTATACACATGATTTGGACATTCAAGGCTCTCAAATCTAGGTGGTTGCTCTACAAATACATCTTGGTCAATAAATTCATTCAAAACTGCACTCTTGACATCCATTTGAAAATGTTTAAAATCCTAAATAAGCATAAGTAAAGAGTAACCTAATAGCTTCTAGTCTTGCTACAGGTGCAAAAAATTCTTTAAAATCTATACCTTCAACTTGTGTGTACCCTTGTGCAACTAACCTAGCTTTATGTCTAACAATATAACTCAAATCATTTAGTTTATTCCAAAAGACCCATTCTGTTCCAATGATATTTTGATCTTGGGGTCTTGGGACAAATTCCCAAACATCATTTCTTACAAATTGATTCAACTCCTCTTCCAGCAATAATCAAAATTATCTTTTAATGCTTCTTCTAAATTTTAGGTTCAACCTTGGATAAGAATGTGAATGATCTACAACCTCTCTACTATGTCTTCTAGTCATAACTCCTTTGAAGGATCTTATAATTAGTTCCTTTGGAAGATTTTATTATATTTCCATTCTTTAGAAATGAATCATCCACATTATGTTCTAAAGATATTTTCTTAAAATTATAAATCTCTTCATCAATCACATCATTTCTAATGGGATCAATTAAATTTTCATCAAAAATAACATGTATTATTCTTCTTCAATCATTTTTCTCTTATTCAAAACTCTATAAGATCTAGAAAGAGAGTATCCTAAGAAAATACCATCATCGATAAAACAAACTTACCTAAATGCTCTTTTCAATTATTTAAAATAAAGCATTTACATCCAAAACATGAAAGTGCTCAATCTTGGTGCTTTCCAAAAAAACAATTCATATGTGTCTTCTTCAAAATTGGTCTAAAATAGATCCTATTCATCACATAACATTATTTTACTTTCACCTAAAATATTTTGGTAATTTATACTCATCAAGCATAGATCTACTTAATTCAATTAATATTCTATTTTTCTCTCTACTACTCCATTTTGTTAAAGAGTTCTAAAAAAATTATGTCTAATCCCATGTTCATCACAATAATCCTCAAATAATTTATTTTCAAATTCTCCACCATGATCAGTTTGAACCCTATTAATCAAAGGCCTTGTTCTCTTTGAATATATTTAAAACTTTCTAAACTCTCTAGAAACATCATCTTTATAAGTTACAAACAAAACCCAAGTATATCTAGAGAAATCATCAACAATCACAAACCATAATTTTTTCCACCTAGCTAGTGGTGTTAATTAAAATAAATCCATGTGCAACAATTCTAGAAGTCTAAAAGTAGAAACAATATTTTTAATTTTAAATGAGCTTCTAGAATTCTTGCCATAAATACATGCATCACAAACATAGTTTGAATGAAAATTAATTTAGGCAATCCAACTACTAAATCAAGTTTAGCAATTTTATTGAGTGTGTTGTTAATATGACATAGTCTCATATGCCATAATCATATATCATCATGAGTGCTTTTAAAATAAAGTAAATTCAAATTCACATCATGAAAGCTTTCTAAATCAATGACATAAATGTTTTATGTCTTTCTCCTACTAACAAAACTTTTCATTATTTTTTATAATACAATATGATGCATGAAATTACATTCAAACCTCTATCACATAATATTAATAAATTAAATTATGTTTTAATCCTTCTACTTGAAAACTTATCTAATGTGATACTATGCTTATAAATAGAACCAATGCCAATGATCTTTCCCTTTGCATTATCTCCATATGTAACAAATCCTCCATCACTTGATTCTAAAGTTGTGAATTTATCTTTATCTCATCATATGTCTACTTTCCAAGTACCACATGCCTTCTTTGGTTTTTTCTTTGAAGGCATTCCTCTTGAGAATCTAAGTTAGATTCTCCATTTTCCAAAAGACATATGTTGACTTTATCGAATGAGCAAGTACTTGATTCATTTGAATTGTGACCATAAAACCTTCTTCTTCTTCTTCTTATGGTACTTTTCTTCTTCATATTTTTTCTTCTTTCCACATCAATCTCTTTCTTCTTTGATTGAGCAAGTTCTAGACAATCACCTCTTATGTGTTTAGGCTTTTTAAAATGGTAGCAAATGATCCCTTACTTGTAGGAAATGTCTTAGTTTAAAATTTATAGCTTTTATATTTTTTACCTTTGATTCTTCTTCCGCAAGTTCTGAGCCTTTTGATAGCATGACCACCTCATCACTATCACCATGGGCTTGAGGTGTTATGCTCACTATCATCAACTTGTGAAGCAATGGATTTTCCTTTGTCCTTCTCCCTTTTTACTGAGTTATCCATCCTATCCCTTTAAGCAATAACCTATTCATGTGCTATCAAAGAACCCAAAATCTGATCAAGTGGATAAGTAGATAAATCCTTAGCTTCACTAATATTATACTTTAGTTTCCCATTATTTTTTGGAAGCATCAAAGAGTCTTATAGACTAAGTCTTGATTCCTATATGTTTTTCCAAGAGAATGCAATGTGTTAATTATTTTCATGAATCTAGTATATCGAAATAGATTGAAGGAGACATATGAAATAACTCATATTCATGAACAAGTCTCTTTTATGAGCATTTCTAACTCAGTAGTTCCTTCATAAGTTATAATGAGTTTATCATATTTTTTGATGTAGTTACATAGATTATTTTATTTAATCATCGTAATAAAGCACAATGTATTACAAGCCATAGCATTTAATTCATCAAGTTCTCTTTAGCTACAATCCATTCCTCAAAAGGCTTTTTTACTTTAATGCCATTTACTTCTCTGTATGATATTGATGTGTTAACATATACCATGCATCTTGACCTCTTAAAAATGTACTAATTCTATTTTTTCAATAATCAAATGATACACTATCTAAAGTGGAGGTCTATGAGTGGATTGCCCTTAGGGAACCCTTTGGAAAACCTTGTGCCATAGTAAAAGATCTAGTCTTGGATGTTAAAATAAAGAGCCTAAGCTTACACTAATTATGAGTCACTATAGCACCTAAGAGGGAATGTGAATGATAAAAAATTTTAAAATTAAATCTTAAAATTTTAAGTTTTGTAGAAAATTATTTTGATTTTATAATGACAAGATACAGTTCTTAATGCGAAAAAAATAAAAGTATAAAAGTAAAAAATAAATAATATAATTTTATGTGGTTCAAACCCCAAAATTGGCCAACATCCATGCCTAGCCACCGGTTAGGAATCCACTAAATGCAAAATCTTACAAATACCTCCTATACTAATATACAACCCTAATAATAATAAAACTCTCTACACAAACCAATATAAATTTTATATCCATGAAAGAAAAAATTCAAAATAATAAATTTGATAAAATATATAATATACTAAGCTATCTAATTCAAAAAGTGATCTACAACTTATAAATGATCACTTTATAACTTACTAATTTGGCAAAATATAATGCTCACTTAATTTTGATAAAAAAATATTAAATAAACATCATAAAGTGATCTTGCTAAGATGTTTATGTTATTATAATTTGTAGATTAATATAAAAATGATTTTAAAATAAATTCATAATAGTCAATTGCATAATAAATTAAATTTCAACAAAGAATAATTTTAAGTTTAAGAGAAACTATAACTAGTATGTATATAATAGTGTAAGAAAGATTAACTTTATACTAAACTTTCTTTTCTTAATTATTAAATAATAGAAACAACAAGCTTTACTAAATTTTAGTAATTTTTAAAATAAAGGATATTAGCTGAAATAAAATGATAAGTAACGAATAAAATAATTTAATTTTTTATAAATTTTTATTTTGATAAAGAAACTTGATTTATAATAGATCTAGCAAATACTCTAAAATTACAGCAATAATTTATTTTATTTTAACCAAAATGATTCTTTTAATTAGTACAACTAATCACAAAATACTTAAATAAAATTAATATATGATAGGTTTAAGTAAACTAGTAAGCTTTTAATTAGAGATCTAACAAATATAAAAATAATTTCCACACAATAAATTAATTTGAAATGCTTAAAAATATACTTCTAAAATAGATCTAAGAATAAATGATCTAAATAAGACTAATGAAGAAATATTTTAAGAAACCAAAAGAAATTTGTTGAAGATAAAAATTTCAACAAGTTGAAATAAATCCTACAAACTATCACCATAGTTTTTCACAAAAAAAATGATTGAAGAAACTTTGATGCAAAAAACTTAGACTTTGATGTCCAAAGACTAATCCACCAAAAAGTATAAATTAGAAAGAATGAATAGATGGTGAAAATAGTATGAACAACTAAAAAGGGATTAAGATCAAGAAAACAATCTTAAGTAATTTAAGAAAGCTAGCTTAGTTGAAGATATTGAAGCTTTCAAATCAAGGATTAGATCTTGCAATATTTGGAGAACACTTGGAAGGAAAATCTAGGAAATTTTCTCTTTGATTTGCTAGAGGATTTTAAATTTGAATAAGGAATGCTTTCATCAAGAGAATGAGGCTATTTATAAGCAAGAAGGTCATTCTAATTATTTCAAAAAATATATTATTCTAACATCATTTTATCATATAATAATTTAATATTCAATAAAAATATAATTTATATTAAATAAATAATAAATTGAAACAGCCAAAATTCGACAATTCACATGGGCAAGTCAAAAATAATCAAATATGGCTCTTAATATATTCAAAGCATGTAGCATGCATTCATTATTAAAATTAGCTAATGTTTGAAAAGTCATAATAAATTCAATTTTAATCAAACTTGGGTAATGTATCCCATCAAATTAAAGGAAAAAAATCCAAGGAATCCATTGGAAATGAAATCAAATATAAATTCCTTGATTATAAAATGACTTTGGATAAAATATAAAAATTCCACATATTTTTGTTAATTTTGAAATATGACATTTAAATATTATGATATAATTTATATATAATCATACATATGTTAGTTATCACTAAGCCTTAAAATTAAATTGAAATATTTAATTATATTAAGTATATAAACTAATTAAACTTAATAATCATAATTTATTATCATTTATTATTTTGACAATTCAAATGCTATGTATGAAACATATAATTAATGTTAATTAAATGATTTATATAAAATAATCGCATTATCATTATTTAAAATAAATAAAAAATAATATGTTAGCAAATTCATTCATGCCAATGAACTCATATGAATTTTCTAAGATAGTTATAAATTCATATAACATAAAATATTGTATCTTGAGCTTCACATTATCCATTTTGATCTATATTTCATTCTTCTATTCTTGTAATTTCCTCAAACATATTGTGAGATGTATTGGATATGTAATTAGCAATTAATATATATGAAACACATAAAACATACATTAGAACATCCAAGCATTCATTTGTTATCATCAAAATTGATCAGAATGAACATGGGGCTCATTAAGCCAACAAACCATAAACCCTAAACCTTAAAGCCTAACCCTAAAACCCAAACCCTAAACCTAAAGTACTAAACAAATTAATAAAATAAACCTAAACCGAATTAAGAACCTGACGGTAGGAACATCACCGCCAACCGTGCTCGCTTAGATCCTAGTGGAAGCGAAGGTGGAGGTGGCAATTATTGCGTGGTGGGGATCCGGAGGTAGGTGGATATGGAGGTGGTGGTGAGGCTGGCTATGTGAGAGCAGAGGTTACAACCTGGGGTGGCTGAGGAGAGGGATATGATGGTGGATCGCCTACTCGAGAGGCGTGGTCTAATGGGTTAGAGAATTGAAGAACGACGATCCGATCAGATATAATGTTCTTTATAATGAGACAGCCTATTATCTAAATTCATATGTGCCCATTTTTTATCTATACACTTGTGTCTTAGAAAACTTGGTGTGTTACTTGGATGGTCAAATTAAAAAAGAAGAAATGTTGAATCTAAATTTGTTCTCTATAAAGAAAAAACCAAAAACCAAAAACCAAAAACCCTAAACCCTAAAGTAAAAATTGAACCCTAAACCCTAAACCCTAATCCCTAAAAAAAAAAATGCTAAACCCTAAACCCTAAACCCTAAAACCTTAAACACTAAACCCTAAACCTACAACCCTAAACCCTAAAAAACCTTAAATCCTAAACCCTAAACCCTAACCCTAAATCATATTATAATACCAAATATTATAGTATAATTTAGCATCATATATTTGAGCATGTAGTGATGTGTTTTGGATGTTAAAGATGTTTTGAAATGTTTTTAGTATATTATGGTATTGTGCCCTATAGTCTATATTAATATAAATCATAAAATATTAATTTAATAAATCAAATGATGAAATTTGTTAAATTTGAAGGAATTAGTTGTAGTACCAAAGGTATATACTACTGAGTATAAAAGTAAGATTTTATGTTCAAAATAAGATTTTATGTTCAAAATATCTATTATATGTTGTAGCATAGTATAGCATCATATATTATAATATATTGTTCTACTAATTTTAAATTCTCTTAGTATTTTACAATCATGCAATCAAGCCTACACTAGCATTATTTATAAAATGTTGATTTAGACTTTAAAATGGTGGAATTTGGCCAAATTCTAATAGTAGATGGAATCATAATATATTGTTTCAATTTAAAATGTAAGATATGATAAAAATATATAGTTTTTATTATTTAAACTAATTTTATAATTTTTTATCTTAAGCAATCCCTTGTGATGTGATATGCAATATAATATAATATAATATAATATGTTATAGTGTAATATAATATAGGATGCCATAACATAGTGTAACATCATGCATTATAGCATAATATTATGTATTATTACTTGTTTGTTAGCATATTTTAGTTTCTTACAGTATGATGTAGCAGAGTTTGCATTAGTATAATTCATAAAAATATAGATTGAGATGGGGTTTATAAAATTTAATATAATATTTAGGGAACATCATGTGCTATGGTGTGTCATTTAATCAAAAAAAATGGTAATTTTGCATCCAAAATAAATGTTCATTTTCAACCAAATTTTATAATTTTTTCTTAAAGTGATTCATTTAAGGTGTAATGTAAGATAATATATTATATGAAATCATATTAAAATATAATGTACATAACAATATAACTTAACATATATATGAATGTGGTGGTGTGTTACTAAATGTTATTGTACATTTTAGTATTTTTACTTTTATTATAATACATTGGGTCAAAACTCACAAAAATGTTAATTTAAATGTTGAGAAGGAAGAATTTTGCCAAATTCATGGCACACACCAAAAAAGCAACACAAAAATTATGCTATTTTGAACCATTTCTAATTGAAAAATAATAGCTTTACATCCAAAATGAACATTATTCATATTTTAAGAAAATTTTGTTATTTGTTTTTTAAGTGATTCTAATGGGTGTAATGTTAGATAATATATTATATTATAGCAAATTATAATATAACATCATATATTATAATATAATATAGTGTGTTAATTCACACTATAATATGTTTAGCATGATATATAGTTAGTTTGAGCTTGCACCATCACAAATCATAAAATGTTGATTACAATGTTAAGATAATGTAATGAACAAATACATTATTTTTGGTTGAAGTATTAAAGGTGCAGAGAAGAAATAAGATTTGATGAGAATTCCATGTCAAGGACATGGAGGAGATTCGCTAGTGGATAATACATGCATTGGATAACATGTGAGGGTCTATGTCGGGCATAGAAAAAGTAAATTTGTTGAGGATAAGGTTTGAATTAACCCAAAGGTCTAATGAACCCAGAACTATATCAACTTTGACTTACCTCATGTTTACAAATCCAAAGGGATAGTCTACCAACTATGAGGTAGAGCTAGCTAACCTAAGGGGTTGCCTTTTGGTGTGCAATGACTATGCTAGGAAAAAGGTGTAGCAGAGTTACATCTTCCAAAGTGACAAGCAACCTCTAGGGTGACCTGTTGAATGCACAATAAATCGAACCTGACCCAGGGCGACTATTGAATTAATGATGTTGGGGACTTATGTCAACTCAAAAGTAGTCAGGATTAATTTTATCTTAATTTTATGTGATTTGATATGGTTTGTTTGGTTTAGTTTGATTTAATTGAGGGCATATTTGTTAAAAGATAGAGGTCAAGTTTGATAGATTTAATTTATGGACCATGTGCATGGACTCAGAAGAGCTATATCGACTTATCCTATCTCGATTTACAAATCCAAAGGATAGTCTCGTGGGTAGAGCTAGCCAACCTAAGGGGTTTCCTTTGCAAATTGTGTTAGAAGAAGGCATAGAATTACATCTAAAGTAAGGAAAAGTGACTTGTTGGTAGCAACAAATAGAACCCAACTTAAGGTGACTATTGAGTTTATGCCATTGGGGACATATATCAACTCAAGAGTAGTCAACAATTATAGGAGTTTTACTGATACTGCCCTAAATATAGGATGCCTGCTTGGGAAAAAGTATTACTAGGGGTGTCCTCCTAATCCACAAGTGAATATATATTTTGTTTATATGTTTGCGTGGACCCTGTTGGTGTACGAGGGACCACACTGAGAAAAGGCTATGTCATCCTTGACCTATCTCAGATTTACTAGACCAATCAGAGAATCTGCACATTTATATGACAGATTCTCCAACCATAGGGGTGGTTACTAGGAAAGGAGAACTGTCCAATCTGATAGTAACCTGGGTAGTGTCTAAATGGGGTCACAAATGATGTGAACCAAATATAGTGCCCACTGGAGAGGTGTTGCTATGGGCGTTATCCTGAGCCCTGGAAAAGAAAGCATATAGGTGTACAATGGCCAACACAAAGAGAAAGTGTAGCAGACTTGCCATGGGTGGTGTATCCTAAGGTGCTAGAACCAACCAACCTAAGGTGTATCCATTAACATGAGTGGTGTATCTATCAGCATAGTGAGAACCAACCAACCAAAGGTGCTCTGTGTAACGATGATCAATGGAAAGAAAGCATGTAAGCTTACAACTTTTCAAGCGTAACTAATCATCGGATAGTCATGGGGACATATGCTATCGGCCTTGAGTGACTACGCTAAGGAAGGACTGGACCCAAACTTAAAGAAGAGGGAAGGAGGGGACTTATCCTAAACCTCAAATATACTCAACCTAATCAGTGGACAAAGGCTAATCCAAGAAAAAAGCATAGGAAATTCACACAATAAGGCTTGCCAAACTAACAAGGTGATCATCGGTGTGCAGTGGCCAAGTAAGGAAGGAAAGCATAGCAGACTTACATCCTCCAAAGTAAAGACTGGGTGACACACTAGCGGTAGCATGTCACCACTAGTATACCGAGTGAGTGTCGGGGGCATTATCTCAACTCGAGTAGCCTAGATAAAAGATATGTGTTTATGTTATATGTGTGTATTTTGTGTTTGTATTGTCGATAAAGGATAGGATGCCACTTTGGTTCTTTATACCTACCCTAAACATGGCGCAGATAAACAAGAATACTTTCAACATGGAAGAGATTGAATTCAAAATGGAATTTTCATTGATGATAATTATTTTCAAACATGATTTATAATATTTCTTTAAGTAGAGCTATTGATTGGAAGCATTGAATGCTCTCCCTTATGATTAATAAAGATCCTCTTTGGGCCTTCTATTGAAAAGGGCCTTCCCAAGTGGGTTCAAACTTGCCTCCCATCTTATGATGGGCAACAACTGTCCTTAGAAAAAATAAGCTCTCTACTTGAAAAGCTCTAGGATGGACCAACTTATTGTGAGCTTGAATTATTTTATCTTTGTACAACTTGAGGTTTTGATATGCTCATAGGCATCTCTTGTCCAAACCTTTGAGCTCTTTTAACCCCAACTTGGCATTCTACTTTATTGTGATCTTGCTATGCACAACTATCCTAAGTGATGGGAGTTTGACTTCTAATGGTAAAATGGATTCAGACACATACACTAAGGAGAAAGGAGTACACTGTGTTGAAGTTCTATATGGGGTGTGGTAGGCCCACAAGGCTTTAACTAACTGCTCATGCCACTTTCGCTTATTATTGTTGAGTGTCTTCTTCAGCATTTGGATGAGAGTTTTGTTGAAGGCTTCTACTAAGTCATTTTCCTGGGTAGTTGATGGTAGATTATCTCCAATCGTTGTGTCTCGGGCAAAGTTGTTGATCTTTTAATGCAATAATATTATCGATATAATTCATCGAGACACTTCAAACCTATATATATGGTTCCTAAAAACTAGAACATGCTTAGTAGTGACCTCTATGTAGAGAATCACCTTGCCCATTTGGAAAAGTAGAAGTATGATGATGACCCTTAAAAGAAGGAGGATCAATCGACCCACTATGATGGTACCCTAACATTCGAATGGCCATGAGGCCAATGCAGGATGTAAAATGTTGGGTGGTTAGTGTAGGACCAGACTGTGTATTTGACATTGGTGGCATCTCTTAGCTGTATCCATGTAATCTTTGATCATTGACAGCCAGTAGTATCCTACTCTCTTGATCTTGGCTTTCATCTTCATAATGGATTGGTTAGATCCACATAATCCTAAGTGTACCTCAGTCATGATCTTATGAGCTTTGTGCTTGTCTAAATAACGTAACCACATATGATCGAAAGGCCGCCGGTATAAGACACCATCCACAAGAGCGTAGGAAAGTGCTACTCTATGATGGGCTTGGGACTTCTCTTGAGGTAGTTTGCCTTTATTTAGGTAATCCATGAATGGTTGCCTCCAATCAACTCTTCATCCTTCTTGGCAATGCAACCTCCCCTTCAAGAGAGTATTTTTTGATGAGTTTAATATCAATAAGGATAAGACTTGTCCATTTTGGACCTTTATTGATATGAACTCATCCTCCATATGCCAACTCTTTGGATAAAGTATGCATGACATTCTCTCCTGAGGAATCTTATAAATGGTAACCTCAGATTTGGGCCAATAACTCCATGGTGTACTTATGGTAATGATGGAGCTTAGCTTTATAATCTTATAAGACCCAGATTTGGTTGATAACTAGAGAATCCCAAAGATGTTGATGTTCGGATGCTTGGAGTAAGCCTAACTACTGCAATCGAGCCTCATATTTAGCTTCATTATTTGTACAAGGATTGGATAGATGATATGAGAATCTGATCACATTAAGAGAACTATTCCTACCCCTGCCTTTCTTGGAATAATATATTGTGGTTCTTCTCCTCTTTGAGAGAAAGTCGCACCATCAAAGTACATCTCCTAGTGGTGAATGCTAGTAT
This sequence comes from Cymbidium sinense, assembly GCA_021442155.1. Lineage (NCBI taxonomy): Eukaryota > Viridiplantae > Streptophyta > Magnoliopsida > Asparagales > Orchidaceae > Cymbidium > Cymbidium sinense. Next base: position 186,522,706 of record CM038214.1, read on the forward strand.
CCCCTAAGTTCATGATTTGTTCATCGGAGAGATCATCACTAAGTAGAGAGTCAAGAAGAAGTGGGTGTGTCGCTAAGATATCTAATGCTTATCCTTTCACGCATGGGGTGAAGGTAATGTTAAACTATGAGAGGATCATGGATCATGCTAATCACAGAATTGGCCATGTTATGAGATACAGAATGGATTGATCCTAGAGATTAAGTTCACCTTATAAGGAAGCATGTTGCGCTTTTGGGAAGCAAAATTAAAGCTAGAAATTCTTCTAAATGGGTGGATAATTAGCCTCGATTAGATGATGGATGAGGTAGTATAGTGCATTTTTCTTCCCTTCATTTGGGCCAACATAGCACCAAAGGAGTCATCTAATGTAGTAGTAAAGTATGAGCACTTGTGAGGGTAGAATGACGCTTCATCGTAATGCTTGATTTCTTCAAAGTCATGCTCACACTAATCATCCCACTTGAACTTTGCATCCTTTTTGACAAGTGAGAATGGATGACATCTTCTTGATAGGTTGGATATAAAGCATCTTAGATATGCCAACCACCCTTAGAATGATCTAAGTTGAGTTAAACTTTTAGAGAGTGGCATTTCTAATATTTCTTTGATCTTCTCTGGATCAATTTTGATTCCCTGGTGTCGGACAACAAACCCAAGGAATTCCTGAAGTTACTCCAAATGCACACTTTAGGGGTTCATTTTGAGGTTAAATTGTATTAACTATTTGAAAACTACTCTCAACTCAAAGAGATGGTATTCCTTTTCTGTACTTTTGACCATGAGATCATCTATAGCACTCAATTGGATGATGAATGAGTTCATCAAAGATTCAAGTGATAGTCCACCGGTATGTAGCACTAAATTTTAAGGCATGACCTTATAGCAATAGATTTCGATTACGGTTCTAAAAGCAATGTTTCTTTCATCTTCAAGGGCTATCTTTATTTGGTTATATCTAGATGAGCCATCCATGAAAGAGAATACTGCATGAGATGAGGCAATGACCACTATTAGCTTCGGAATTAGTAGTAGAAATTCATCTTTTGGACATGCCTTATTTAAATCCCTAAAATTGATGCATATGTGAATTTGGCCATTCTTTTCCTTAATTGAGATGATGCTAGCTAACTAGATATGGACTGCTTGATAGGGTTAACAGTAGGCTCTTTTGCTAGTTTATGGACTGCTATGTTAGGATCCAATATAGGCATCTCTTCATAACTCCATGCAAAATAGTCCTTAAACTTCGTGAATAGCCTAACTAAGTCATTAGATTCAATTTCATTCAACAAAGAACTGATGTATGTTGGCGGATCTTCTTCGCCTAAGTTGATTTTCTTGAGCTCATGGTTGACTTGATCTCTTCTTCAAACTCGGTGCATCTTTGACTTCAAAATCATCTAGATCATCAAGTTTCTAAGCACAACTCCTCATATGAGTTAATGTGATTTGAAAAGAACCTATCGATTCCAAATGATTGATGACTAAGCAATAATCATCATCATCGACTAGACCCACTGTATTGAATCCTAGTCTCAGTCTTGATTGAGAACTTTCACATTTGTTCTTTTATATTCTTTCGAAGTAGTCAGACCTATGCTTTGATCAAGTATGTGTGATTAACCCTTTCTTTGCTAAATTATGAACACAAGGCAAGTACCAATCAAAAGTTAATTCTATTAAATATTTATATGAGTCATCCTCAAGTTCTACATCAACATCTTGACTTGAGGATGATGCTCCCAGAAAGAACCTCTAAGTCTTCACACCTGTGGATGACTTAGGGCTTCTTAACTACCAAACCCTTAGCTTTTGAGGAAAGTTAAGGTTCCCAACCAATGCCTAACGTTTCACATATAGACTTGAATAAACTTATGTGTTGCTTTGGAGCCTGGTCTTCATCGCTATCTGGCTCAAGTTCCACCTCAAGGGAATCTACTCAGAAGAGTGGGCCGGTGCTAACAATATAATACTCATCCTATGAACTAGATTCTAAGTCTATATGGATAGTAGTTGTACTCCTGGTAGGTGGGATATATCTTCTATTGGATGACCAATTAAGAGGTTTTCCACCCTTGGGACTGCCTCTAAACTGGCCTCTTCCTCGGTGGAGGTCGTATTCTACCCATATGTTCAATGGAGCAAAGAACTATGGGTGGAATCTAATGTCGCTCCACTTCCTCCAAGTCTAAGTCCTTTTATTTTCTTTTTCATTTTCTTTTCTTTTCTTTTCTTTTTCTTTCTTTTTTCTTTTTTTCTTTTTTCTTTTATTTTTAAACTTTAGCTAAGTTCACAAGAATGGACTTGTTGAGGTAGTAAGCCATCCTCATATATGCGACCTCATGAACTATAATGACTTGAGATCTCCTTTGACATAGTAGACGATCCCACCTCTCATGACTTCATACACTGATGTAGAGAATGGAACTATATTATTCTCATGTATCCATGGTCTCCCAAGCAAAGCATTGAAAGATGTATCCGAGTCTATAGTGTGAAACTTGGCTTGATCTTCCAATCATCTATCTCCAAGGGCAACACTATAGAGCCAAGGCCCGCTGACCTCACTTTTGAGTGCGATTCAATCTCCCATCTTATACTTAGAGTGTTCTAGATACTAAGACTTCCCTAATCATAAGACACTTCAAATAATTAGGTAAACACTTAAGCTAAGCTAAAGACTTAAGGGTTAACCATAGGATTAGTTATGCCTTACGATAGATAATCCACCTACCCTACAACCCAAATCCAATCCATGTTCACCTTCTCAAACCAAACCTCGGTTCAATTCAACATCAAATTCAAATCAAAAAACCCAAATTCCAAAACCAAATGATTGAAGCCCATGATCAAAGCCAAACTTGAAACCCTTCCTAAGCCATATGGCCAATCCCATGGACTTAGCTAACTCTTAATCTAAATTAATCCAAAATTAATTGATTTTCTCATAATCAATTTATACCTTAAATCATCTTCCTAAATATAAATCAAATCTACATTCAATTGATCAAAACTAAATGAAACTAAATCAAATTAAATCAAAACCCTTCCTAAGCCATATTACCTATCCCATGGACTTAGGCAACTCTTGATCCAAATCAAGTCAAACTCAATTGATTTTCTCATAAATCAATCATATTTTCAATCATGTTCACAAACTTAAATGAAATATACATTTAAATCATCAAACTTAAATCAAACCAAATCAAAATCCAAACTTAAGCCACATTACTCCATGGACTTAGCTAAATTTCTTCATTCTAAAACCCAAATTCAATTGATTTTCTCATGAATTAGTCATACCTTCAATCATATTTACAAATATAAATGAAATCTACAATCATCAAGCCAAACCAAAATCAACCCAAATCAAACCCAACTTAACCCTTTTGACTTGAATTCAAATGAACCAAAACCCTTTGAACCAAGACAATTGCAATTGAATTTATATTTCAATCCCAAATCCATATATATACTCAACTAAATCAAACTCAAAAATCAAGCCAACTAAACCCAATTGGTCCACTTGACCCAAAGTGGGCAATTGACCTATTTGAGCCAAGTTCTAATCCTACCCAAACTAGATTGAACCAAGCTCATCAAAACCTCCCAACATGATTGTTGATCACCCTAGGTTGATCAATCATCACAAATTGGGTCAAACCAAGTCAATTTGGTTTTTTGACCAAGTCAACCCCTTAACCCATATGAACCCAAAGTATCCAAATTGTATCCTAAGCCAAATCCCTTGAAACCAATGATTCATACCAAATCAAAATCAATATTTGAATATGAATTGACCTTCAATTGAGTGAAACCAAACCCAATTGGTCCTCTTAACCCAAGTTGACCCAAATTGACCCAAAAGAAAATTAGGTCAAATCAAAATATAAACCAAATTGATAAAACCAATGGCTCAAGTTCATTCCAAATTGATTGTTGAACTTGACCAAAGCCATGATTGGACCCAATTAAACCCAATTCCTACTTAGCCAAATTGACCTAAATGTTCAAGTTGGCCTAAATAAAACCAAATCCAAATTAATTGAAATTAAAGCCTACAATAATCTTCAATTGGTCAACTAAACCCAAACCAACACCTAACCAATTAAGTAATTTGGTCAAATTTAACCCATTTGACCAAAAATGAATTCAAATGAGTCAAAATCAAATCTAAGCCAAACTAAACCAAACCAATTGAACCAAAACATCCAAATGATCATATGAACTTGACCTAACCCTTGGTTTGACCTAATTTGACCAATTGGTCAACTTGACTAACCCCCAATTTGACCTAAATTTGTCAAATTGAGCCAAAACTAACCAAATCAACTCCAATTGACTTGAAATTTGGGCTAACCCACTTTTGCTCATTTCAAATCTACCCAAATCAAATCAATGCCAAATGATCATTCTACCCTTAGGTCAAGGTCATCATATTAGATAAATCACCCATGTAAGTGGTCATTTTCATTCATTGGCCACTTGGTACTTCCCAATGGTCCACCTAGGCACTAGACACCCAACCTAAGAAGGGTGGCTAGGTTGGCCATGACCCATGGTAGGTGAAATCACCTCACCCTCCCATTAGAGCATTTGAAACTCATATGACACACATAATTCCTCCTTTGTGGCCACCTCCACACCTTCAACCAAGCCAACTCACCTCCTCCTCGCCACCTACTCCCCTCGAGATTGTTGACCACCACTAAAAACTTGATCCCACCATCCAATCAAGATGAAGGGGTATACACCCCTCATTTCCACTCAAACACACAAAAATCATTCCTAAAGCCTTAGCTACCCAAGATGAGCCATTTCCTAGCTCCCAAGCTCATTCTTCAATCAAAATGCCATTCATCATTCAAAATAGGACACTCCCATTTCGACCTAACTTCCCTATTTCTCCATCAAACTCAAATTAACTTTGCACGCACCTTCTCTAGGCCTCGTCGAGCAAGAATGAATCATCTCCCAAGCTTCCTAAGCACTAGAGGTAAGATTTCAATCAAAGCTGAGCTCCAAAACATCAGTTCATGGCCTTTTGAGTGAACATCGAAGAATTGATTCAATTACTACTCAATAGGGCTTCGTCTCCACTAGATGAAGCTTCCTTCGAGCTAGTCTTGAGCTGAGGTATGCTTCCAAAATCTTTAGGCCAAAATGGGTTGGAGCTTTTTGAAGAAAACTTGTATCTCATGTGATCTTAACTGTTGGATCCCCTCCAATCGATGTCCTGAAGGTGTGGGATCCTTTTGGAGTTGATCCATGCTCGGGTAAGCTCCAATCAAGTGAGCAATGGTGGACAGACTTCATTCTCCCTCACTCATGTGACATTTGATCATGCACCATCTGTTCTACATGATCAAAATGGATGGTCATGATTAGATCCACTAAATTGATCTGATTTAATCCTATTAATTTATGGGATTAATGGTATCCATCCGATCTTAGATTGGATGGCAGACGAGAAAGCACATCTGCCACCGCCACGTAGGCATTGAGTCAAATAAGAAAGTGTGTCGCATCAGTGTTCCACGTGGCACCAATAGGATTAGGCAATTAGGCTTAATTAATCATTTTAATGGATGAACTTCTAAAAATCCTAAAAAATCATAGAGAAATAAAAAATGATAACAAATACAAATTTTAAAGATATTTCAAAGAAGAATTAATTAAAAATGATCTTAACTAATTTTGAATAGTAATTAAAGTTTATTTACAAAATTTATTAGTTTAATTACTCATTAATTACTTGAGCAATTAATTCCAAATTTTGTGGGTTAATTTTATGGGATGGCCTCTGCATCCCATGATTTTCATGGTATTTGTTGCTCACTTAATTAGGAAAATTTACTAATTAAACCTTAACCTTTTAAGTTAATTAATGATTAGTTAATCCCATGAATAGCAAATTGGTTAATTAAGTTATTAATCATTATTCAATAGTAAGTGAACTAAGGAATAGGGTTGGGACCCCATTCCCAAGTTCATTTCACCCTTTTAAAATGAAATTAATTAAGATTTAACTAATTAATTAAATCACTTAATCAAATTAAAATCATAATCACATCGATCTTAATTAATTAAATCATGGGGTAGATCTTTAGGTGTTTAATAACCTAAAGGAGTTTGATGAAATTATAGTTCACATGTGTGGGAAAACCATAAGAGTGATTGTTAATCTAACTAACTATTAATCATAAGCCAATTGCATTCCCCTTTTATTTCCTGATCATTGCAAGTTTATTTTCCATGCATATCATGTTGGCTTATAGTTATTTAGTTAATTACTTTAAGGTGACATAGGTAAGGGTAATTAATTCTTCTAATTAAGGGTTCAACTTAATTAACCCATAAAATCAACTTAATTAGATTTCCTCAAATTAAATCAAATCACTAATGTGGAAATGGGTTTAAAACAACAAGTGATGATTTCTCTTCTCCTCTTTAAATCAAATCAAATGCAAAACTTATTTAATAAAGAAGCTTTGGTTTTCTTTAAATAATCTTATTTGATTTTATTATCCTTAAGAACTAGTTTGGTTGAATGACATGCTTATATTTGATTGTCCTCTTTCTAATCATTTTAAATTTGGTATGTCATTTGAATTCATGCATCCATGTTTTCAAAATCAAGTAAAATAAAATGGATTTCCTTTAAAGCTTGCATGTGTTGATTTAATTTAATATATGTGTATATTATTACTATTAAATCCAAATGTATCTTTCAAAAGCTTATAAATGAATAATAATATGTGTTATGATGCTAGTTATAAATACATAAGAAATGCATGTGCTTATAGCTTAAGTGTATGATTGTTGAGTTCTCTTTCCTCTATTCATGTGTTGATTTATATAAGATGGAATGGTAATGGGTATATAGTAGACATCTGGGAACATTTAGTTTAGCTAAGGAGGTCATTTGATTACCTCACTTCCTGGTTTAACAATGGCACATACCCATTTGATTTCATTCTTATGTATTTCAACATTAGAATTAGGATAGTGTTTTAATTCATATATATAAATGATTCAATAAAAAATATACAATCTTTGCATGGTTTTCTTTCTCTCATTTATGTATACATCCATGTGTGTCTAAGAAAAGCAAGCAGTATATATCCCAAGAATATGAGTTTTTAGTTAGCCCCAAGGAGGTCATTTAATTACCTCAATTCCCTAATTTAACAATGACACATACTTGCCTATATCTTTGTACATATGTATATGTGATTAGTGAATGAAAATCCCATTTTACATTAAAATTTCATGCATTCATAATTGACTAAGTGGTTGAATTAATTAGCCATATGATTTGGAGCTTACTTTTATGTTCATGTATATGAATTTACATATGTTTGAATGCAAATGGGTATAGTCTTGACATCCTTAGAATACTAGGGTTTAGCTAGCTTCAAGGAGGTCATTTGATTACCTCACTTCCTAAGTTTAACAATGACACATGCCTATTTAATTTCATTCTTATTTTATTTTGTATAAGAATTTGGATAAAGTTTTAAATTAATATGTTTAAATAATTCATTCAAATAAAATATAAATTCTAAACATACACATACATTCATCATTTAAGTGTGCTAAAATATGTTGCATGTATAGATACACTTAGGATTAAATCATAAGCATGTTACATGTGATGGAAAGGATTGATTTAATATATGTCATGTGGTAGTAATTCAATTAAATAAAACTTAAGATGCCTTTCATTTTGAATAGGATTATTTAAAGTGAACCTAAACTTAAGATTAATTAAATCATTTAATAAGCCATTTCACTAAATCAAAATAATATATACTTTAGAAAGTGACTTAAGGTAGGGATGAAAGAGGGCAATCCTCTTTTCCTCTCTTTATACCACTTAGTTGTTAAGTGTAATCAAATGAAATAAAAGAAAACACAAATTAAAATTCTAAAATCAATTAAACTACTTCATGTGAAATCAACCTTTCATGTTAAATTGAATTCTTCTATACATAGAAAATACAACCCTAATGCCTAACAAGACTTACCACTCAAGCCTTAATACACTTTAGAATTAAGTCACCACTTCTTCTAGCTCTGTCAGATGGTGTATGATGTATGTTTTCTTTTCATGATGTATTATTTTAGATTGGTTGTTAGGGTGTATGCTTCATAGACTAGATGATTGGTGAATATTAGCCTAATCATATTCTCTGTACATGATTATGCTTAAGGAATGCTTAAAAATAAATGTGAATTCTCTTTTTGCAGGTTACTTAAATCCTTAAGCATAATCAAAGTTAGACAGGGCTTAGTTACCCATGTATGGTAAGACCAAATTATAAATACAACAGCTTGAGATTATTTGTATATTTAGCTAACCTATATTTTGAAAGTGTAGTTAGATTTACTTTTCCCACATAAGTATAATTTTTATAATATGAATTAGGATTAGTGCTATGGGGGATTAGGATGAGCAGTGGCCAGAAGGCTTTAACCAGGGGTGCCCTGTGATGCCTTTGAAGCAAGCACCATCCAAATCAAAGAAAGAACCAAATCAAAAATGGAGATATGAAGAAAGAAGACCCTCATAACATTTAATACAATTATAATTATTTTTTCATATTCCAAGTTGTATAAGGGTAGAGCTCGGCTACTCATCTTTTCTCTTTTGGGTTGTATGTAGCATTACCACATATCCTTTTATTCTTTTATGATAGTTTATATAATTGTTTGATGTTATGTTTACATTGTGCATTAGATGGCATGCTTTTCATAGTTTCTTAAGATTGATGCTTTAATGTGTAGCTTGATATGATTAGGCTCTTAGGATAAAAATAACTTTTCTACCCAACTAATCACTCATAACTAAATTTTAAACAACTCATAACCTCATCATAAAGCCTAAGACATAAATAAGATAATTAAAAGATCTAGCAACCCCTTAGCTATATATGGTTGTATGTTTCACATGCATGCATATTCTTTCTCTCTTGAACATGAAGGATCTCCATCCTTGCATGATAAAGGAATGCGTGACCTATGAGGGCATCCCTTATGGTGGAGAACTCCTTCTAGCTGATTTGACCCATAACCTATTTCATCATGCATTTAGGCATAAGAAATCCTAAAGCCTCTGTCAAAATGATGTGTCTAAAATGAAATAAAATTTGAAAAGATTTTGCATCTATAGATTAAGTCATATGCTCATATCACTCATGCTCTAGTCTCTTAGGGAGTGTGTTTAGGACTTTTGTCTCTTTCTAATTAAATAAGTGCCCTGGCTATCTTATATTAATAAGATCAAACTACATGGTTTTAAAATCATAGGAGGAGTTAGTGCACTGGCGATTATAAGTCCAGTTGATAATTTATTCTCTTGGGAGGTAAACCCTTATGTCCTCCTATCACTTAGATTTAGGTCATGCTAAAGCTCCCTAGATTTAGGATGATGTAGCTATTTCCTTTGGCTACATATCTCACCCCTTAAGCATTCCCACAATCTTGTGTTGTTGATTATAAGCCCTAATCTAATTAAAATTTCAACTCAAAATATATAAATCTCCTCAACTTCAAAATTATAAAGCCCAACCATAGATTTATTTAAATGCTCACTAAGCTTTCTAGTATCATGAGCATTTCTACTTATTTCATTTGAATTCCAAAAAATAAGTCTTCTCCTTGAGCTTTCCCAATTTATTTTCCAAATACAACAAATCTTTTGATAGTCTAACCTTGAAATCTTTGGAGATGATAATTGTTTACTTTAATCGAGAGTATTCTTAGGAAGTTTATTTTCTTAAGATGTAATTAACTATGGAGGCTTGCCTCCATATGAAACTTAAGAATCTGGTTTAACATAAACCCTACTTTATTCATCCATGTAATGTAGGAAAAAAATCTCTCATACATTCGAAGACCCATCGTGCCTTAGGAGTCCTTATTACATGATTAGGTCCATTATAGGGTGATGTCTCTATCTTTTGAGATAGTACATCATACCTCAATGTTGTACTTGATCACCTCAAAAAGTACCCCCCCCCTCCATCATACATTCAAAATAATAAACACCACAAGGCTCTCTACCTTGTTCATTGATTCCTCTCAACATCATCCTTTCTTTTTGGAGTTTGGCGATGTCGATCCTCAAGTAGGCAAGGGTTCTTAGACTCATAATGTTGATTGATACACCTAGGTCAACCAAAACTCTGGATAGCCGACCGCCAACATCCACTATAATGTAATGAGGTTATGCTCAGTCGTCCCTAAGAGTAAGTCTTCATCGCTGAATGTAACTCTTAAGATGTCCTTCGAGTGGCATGCCTCCTCTTTAGTACTGGTCAATTGAGCTAAGCATATCTCTAGATCAAGTAAGGCCTTGATTAGAGATTTCCTTATCTCTTTGGATAAGACAAGGGCATTGTAAAATGCTTAACTTATCTAAAACTTTCTAAGGTGAGCTAGACATTATAATCAACTCCTTGGTCCTCACAAGCATATATCCATGGGTGGAGCATCCTATGGAGGGCTAGCTCATTGGAACCAATGACTTGATTACCTTATCCTGAGGTGCTACCCTAGGAGGTTTAACTTGCCACCATGTAGGCTGATTTTAGAATGATGACTTGTGAAAGTTTTACCTTCTTATCGGCATAACTACAAGCTTATGGGATCCTCGAGTTGGACTCCAAGTCAATCTCAAGAGGTAGACCGATTGATTTAGAGAAGGATAGTTGACTCTAAATTAGAAAAAATGATTAACTATTAGCTATTATTTTATTTAGACTTGGAGAGCCTTCAATTGGAATAAAATCAAGAGAATCGACAATATTGGAAATATATATAAGTAGAAGTGGAGTAAGTAAGGATTTAGTGCCCTTATCCATAGATACACTGCTCTGGTAGAAGAGGAGCAAGCGGAAGAGGTGGTAGTTGCAACGGTGGAGGGAGTATTTGACCCAGACGGTGGCTACACTTCTGGACTATCCCGAGAAAGTATGGTGAGCTGCTGCTACTGGTGGGATGTCACCCTCCCCGAGTTGTCCTTTGTAACTAGCAAACATTCCTTGGTGTTGGAGGTTTGACCTACTTTAGGCACCTACAAGGGAAGCTTCTTGATCTTAGAAATGATCTTCTTAGAGGTTCAGGATAGGAGATATCCTAACCTTCTTTGGTCTTAAGAGGATTGCAAGTATCCCTAAGGATTACTCTAACTGAACTAGATGGTTATTCAAATAAGTATTCCTTAGGGATAACTATGGCTCTCAACTTGTAGCTGCGATCAAGCTAGTCCTTAAAAGTGATACAATCCTCTAAGACATGGCCTACATGCGGGTGGGAAATAACTGGATCATTGCTCTTGCTCCCTTCCTCTGGCCTCTTAGGCTCTAGTAACTAAAAGTCAAGTTTCTTTAAGAGATCCTTAAAGATTTTCCTAACTACATCCCTCGTGCATGAATAAGGCTTATTCAATATATCTGCAAGAGTAGGTGAAAATTAGCTACCTGGCAATGGATATGAATACCGCGGTATTCAGATGGTGGAAATGGTCATTATGTCATGCGATGGCTGATGATGTGAGGTGGAAGAGGAGGTGGCAAAAGAGGTTGCTAGTCTCTCATAGTGAAGTCAGTGCTTCTCTATCCACTCACACAACCGCACTTCTTCTTAAACACCTTACGCCTTTGGCCTAGATGGGGAAAGGAAACTTGGCTTCCTCTTATAGGTTAGCCTTGTTGATTAATTTATCAAATGTTTTGATGGTAAAGTCCTTAAGCATGAAGGCTTGGATATTCTTGAGAAGAATCTTAATGGCATGTTATTCTGACAGGTGGTTTGCATTTCTGTGTTGCCACTTGAGAATGTAATCAACAAGGGACTCATTGAGTTTTATTTCCGCCACAATCACCCTCTCTACTAAACCTCTTGATGAAGAGGTGCTCCTCAAAGTCTTCACCTGGACACCAACATCAAATGCAACACCGCAATGAAAGTGGCACTAACAATCTAAAGGTGTGTAACTCTTGCCATCCATCAAAATCTTGAAAAGTGGTACAAAACTCTAAATAAAATAAACCTAAATAAATAAACTCCTAAACCTAAAATAAAATAAAAAACTAAAATAATAAACTAAACTAAATTAAATAAAAATAAACCTAAACTAAATTAAACTAAACCTAAACAAACTAAAATAAAAAAAAAATAAAAAAAAATAAACCTAAACCAAAACTAAAAAAAAAAAAACCTAAAATTAACATAAATGAAAACCTAAAACCTAAACCTAAAAAATAAAATAAAACTAAAATAAAAAAAATAAAAAATAAACCTAAACCTAAAAAAAATAAAATAAAAAATAAAACTAAACTAAAAACATAAACCTAAACCTAAACCTAAAAATAAACTAAAATAAAAAACCAAAATAAATAAACTAAACAAAATAAAAATAAAAAATAAATCTAAATAAAAATAAAAATAAAAATAAACCCTAAACCTAACAACCTAAAAACCTAAACCTAAAGTAAATAAAACCTAAAAATAAAATAAAAAAACCTAAACCTAAATAAAATAAAAAACCTAAACTTTAAAAAAAAACTAAAATAAAATAAAAAAACCTAAACTAAATTAAAAAATAAAATAAACCTAAGAATTAAAACCAAAATAAAATAAAAACTAAATGTAAAATATAAAATAAACCTAAAATAAAATAAAAACTAAATAAAAATTTAAACATAAAAATAAACCTAAAAATAAATAAATATTAAAACCCAAACCCTAAATTAAAAAGAAAAATTAAACCAAAATTAAAAATAAAATAAACAAAATAAATAAACCTAAACCTAAAATAAAATAAATAAAACCTAAACCTAAACCTAAAATAAACTAAACCTAAACCCCAAACTAAATAAAATAAAATATACTAAAAATAAACCTAAACTTAAACTAAAAAATAAAACCTAAAATAAAAATATAAAACCTAAACCTTAAACCCTAAATGCTAAAATGCTAAAAACCTGAACCTAAACTAAATAAAACTTAAAAATAAAATAAATAAATAAAGCTGAACAAAAATAAAATGAAAACTAAATGATAAATAAAAATAAATTAAACATAAAATAAAATAAAATAAAAACCTAAACCTAAAATATAAACCTAAAAATAAAACTTAATAATAAAATAAAAAATAAAACCAAAACCTTTAACTAGAAAAAAATCTAAACGTAAAATAAATAAAATAAATTAATCCTAAACCTAAACTAAAATAAATAAAACTTAAACCTAATCCTAAAATAAACCAAAATTAATCTAAACCTAACTAAAAATAAAACCTTAAAAATAAACCTAAAATAAAAACCTAAAACCTAAAGCTAAAAAATAAATTAAAACCCAAACCTAAATCTAATAAATAAACCTAAACCTAAAAATAAAATAAAAATAAAACTAAACTAAAAAAATAAACATAAACCTAAACCTAAAAAATAAACTAAAATAAAATACCTAAACTAAAATAAATAAACCTAAAATAAATAAATAAACAAAAATAAAAATAAAAAATAAACCTAAATAAATAAAAAAAAAAATAAATAAAAAAAAAATATAAATCCGTTTACCTAATTTTAAAAAAACTCTAAAACTAAGCTAAACCCTAAATCAGAACCTACAACCCTAAACTTACAACCCTAAACCCTAAACCTAAATAACCATAAACCCCTAAACTAAACATAACTAACCCTAAACCTTAAACCCTGCTAAAACCATAAACCCTAAACCCTAATGAAACCCTAAACCCTAAATACTAAACAACCCTAACTAAACCCTAAACCCTAAACCCTAAACTTAAGCTAAACCTAAATACCAAACCTTACCCAAACTAACCCTAAACCATAATCCATAAACCCTAAAAACCTTAAACCCTAAAGCCTAAACCCTAAAACTTAAACCCTAAACTAACCCTAAATCTTAAGCTAAACCTAAACCCTAAACCAAAAACCCAAAACCCTAAAAACCCTAAACCTTAAAGCCTAAACATTAAACTCTAAACCATAAACCCTAAACCCTAACCCTAAGAACTAAACCCTAAAACCCTAAATGCTAAAACCCTAAAACCTTAACCTTAATCCCTAAACCCTAAACCCTAAAACCAAAAAACCTAAACCTAAAGTAAATAAAACCTAAAAATAAAATAAATAAATAAACCTAAACTTAAACAAATTTAAAAAATAAAATAAAATAAAACTTAAACTAAAACCTAAACATAAACTTAATAATAAAATAAAATAAAATAAACTAAAATAAAATAAATAAAAACCTAAACTAAACTAAAATTAAAATAATCCAAAGAATAAAAAACCTAAATAAAATAAAAACTAAATTTAAAATAAAAATAAAATAAACCTAAAATAAAATAAAATATAATCTAAATAAAATCCTGAACTTAAAAATAAAACTAAAATAAAACCATAAAAGTAAATAAAAAAGAACCCAAAAAAAAAAAAAAACTAAACCTAAAATAAAATTAAAATAAACAAAATAAAATAAACCTAAACTTAAACTAAATTAAACTAAACTAGAATAAATAAAACTTAAACCTAAACCTAAAATAGAACTAAACTTAAACCTAAACCCTAAACTAAATAAAATAAAATAAACTAACGATAAACCTAAACCTAAACTAAAAAAATAAAACCTAAGAATAAACCTAAAATAAAAACCTAAAACCTAAACCCTAAAAGCTAAACCCTAAAAAAAGCTAAAACCTAAACCTAAACTAAATAAATAAAAAAATAAAAAAATAATAAAATCTAAAAAAAAATAAATTGAAAGCTAATAAAAAAATGAACCTAAAATAAAATAAAATAAAACTAATAAAAACCTAAACCTAAAATATAATCCTAAAATAATAATAAAAATAAATAAAAATAAAACCTAAACTTTAAATAAAAAAAAACCTAAACCTAAATAAACAAAATAAAATAAACCTAGACTTAAATTAAAATAAATAAAACCTAAACCTAAAATAAACTATACCTAAACCCTAAACTAAATAAAATAAAATAAACTAAAAATAAACCTAAACATAAACTAAAAAATAAAACCTTAAAATAAACCTAAAATAATAACTTAAAACCTAAACCTAAAAAAATAAAATGAAAACCTAAACCTAAACCTAAAATAAAAAATAAAACCTAAACCTAAAAAAAAAAATAAAATTATACTAAAAAAATAAACATAAACCTAAACCTAAAATAAAATAAAAATCCTAAACTAAAATAAATAAACCTAGAAATAAATAAAATAATTGAATAAAAATAAAAAATAAACCTAAATAAAATAAAATAAAAAATAAAATAAATAAATAAAAATAACTAAAAATTAGAAAAAAACCTAAACTTGTTTATTTAAAAAAAATCCTAAACCTTAAACCCTAAACCCTAAACCCTAATTCTTAAACCCTAAACCCTAAAATTAAGCCTAAACACCAACCCTTAAACTTACAACCCTTAGCCATAAACTATAAATAACATTAAATCCAAAATCCTAATCCCTAAACCCTAAACTAACCCTAAATCCTAAACCCTAAACCTTAAACCCTAAACCCTAAACCCTAAACCCTAAACCCTAAACTAAACCTAAACCATAAACCCTAAACTTAACTAAATAAATATAAAGCCAAAAGCTAAACAAACCCTAAACCCTAAACCATCCTAAACCTTAAACTTAAACCTAAACCCCACCTAAAACCTAAACCCTAAACCCAAAACCTAAACCCTAAACCCTAAACCCTAAACCCTAAACCTATCCCTAAACACTAAACCATAAAACCCTAAACCCTAAAACCCTAAACCCTTAACCCTAAACCTTAAACCCTAAACCCTAAACCCTAACACCTAAAAACCTAAATCAAAGTAAATAAAACCTAAAATAAAATAAAGAAAAACTTAACCTAATAAATAAAAAAAAATAAAATAAAATAAAACCTACACTAAAACCTAAACCTAAACCTAAAAATAAATAAATTAAAATAAAAATAAATTGAAATAAATTAAATAAAAACCTAAACTATACTAAAAAAATAAAATAAACCTAAGAATAAAAAACCTAAATAAAATAAAAACTAAACATAAAATAAAATTAAAATAAACCTAAAATAAACCTAAAATAAAACTAAATAAAAACCTAAACCTAAAAAAATAAATCTAAAAATAAATAAAAAATAAAACCCAAACCTTATATTAAAAAGAAAAACTAAACCTAAAATAAAAATAAAATAAAAAAAAATAAAATAAACCTAAAATAAACTAAACCTAAACCCTAAACTAAATAAAATAAATTAAACTAAAAATAAACCCAAAAGCCTAAACTAAAAAAAAATATAACAAAAAATAAACTAATAAAAAAACTAAACAAAATAAAATGATAAATAAATGAAAAATAAATTAACAACAACAACAATAAGCCTTTATCCCACTAAGGGTCACATGAATCCTTCGTCTCCATCATGCCCTATTATGTGTCAAATTCTCATTTAATTCAAGTATACTAAGGTCATTTTTTATACACCTTAACCAAGTCATTTTAGGTCTACCTCTACCTTTCTTAATATAAGGCAAATCTAATGCATCTACTCTCCTAACTGGGTCATCGGACGTCGATGCTTTATGTGGCCAAACCATCTAAGGTGACTCTCTCTAATCTTATCTTCCATTGGAGCTACTCCAACTTTTTCCCGAACATACTCATTTTGGATTTTAACTCTAAGAGTAAAGCCGCTCATCCACCTGAGCATCCTCATCTTTGTAACACTTAACTTAGTCTTATGCTTCTCTTTACTAGCCAACATTCTGCACATCATCATTGGTCTTACCATAATCTTATAAATTTTCCTTAAGTTTAAGTGGAACTTTTCTTTCACACAACAAGCCAGATGCATTCCTCCACTTAAACCATCCAACTTGAATTCTACTACTAACATCTCCATCTATTTCACCATCATTTTGAACAATAGAGCCTAAATATCAATCACTCACTCTTATTAATGACTTGTTCACCTAATGGCACCTACAACTAGAACTTCTACAACTAAAATTACACTCCATATATTGTTTTAGATCTACTTTAATGAAAACCTTTAGACTCTAATGTTGAACTCCATAATTCAAGTTTCTCTTGGACTCCATCTCTAGTCTTATCAACAAGAAGAATGTCATCAACTAAAGCATACACCAAGGTACAACTTCTTGTAAATACTTAGTAACAACATCCATAACTAAAGAAAAAAAGATAAGGGCTTAACGCTGATCCTTGATGTAATCCAACTCAAATAGGAAAATATCTTATCAATCCTCCTTTTATTTGGACATAAGTAATAGCTCTATTATACATATCCTTAATGACTTGAATATAACCAATATTAACTCCTTTCTATTCTAGAACTCTCCAAAGAACATCTCTTGAAACTTTATCATAAGCTTTCTCTAAATCAAGAAATATCATATGTAGATCCTCCTTACTTTCTCAATACTTCTCCATCAAACCTCTTAACAAATGTATAGCATCCATAGTAGATCTACCTGGAATGAAACCAAACTGATTGTGAGAAACTTTTGTATCACCTCATAACCTACGCTTAATTACTCTCTCCCATAATTTTAATGTATGACACATTAACTTAATCCTTCTATAATTTGCACACTCTTGTTCATCACCTTTATTATTAAATATAAGAACCAACAAACTCTTCCTCCACTCATCTACCATCTTTTAGTCTTTAAAATAATATTAAAATATTTATAATAAGAAATTCCTTGATCTACTAAACATTTCACATTCTTTTGGAATATCATTGTCCTACTATTTTTCACATTTCATTTTCTTAAAGCTTCTATTCGAGATTTACTAATATGATGATAAAATTAAAATTCTTTCTTTTGTTTAGGTATTAAGGTTGCTAAAATTAATCATACTTTCATTATCCTTCATTGAAAATTTTATCAAAATACCTCATCCACCTATTTTCAATATCCTTTTCTAAGAAAGGCACTTTATTATTTTCATCCTTAATATACCTCACTTGAACTAGGTCTACTTCTACTATCTCTTTGGTTAACTTGTACATACATCTTTCACCTTCTATCTAATCTATTTTATAAATCACTAAAAGCTAATTTTTTTGCATCATATATTACTTTCTTAGAATCTCTGTGCCACTTTATATATTTCCCAATTCTCTAATTTTATATCTAAACCAAGTTTTATAACAATGCTTCTTATTTCTTATCTTTTCTTGCACACTAACTTTATCACCAACTATTTTATTAAAAGAAGCTTTTCCTTTTGATTCTCCAAGCACATTTTAGCTTGCTTAATTTCACTACTTTTTTTTCCCACATAACATTAGCTTCCTTATGAACATCCCAAATTCTAAGCTCTTGTAGCTTGCTCTTACAAATATTTTTATTTATGTTCTTTAAGTGTCCCCATCTAATCTTAGGACAATAATTTGATTTATTTTTTCTCTTACAATCTTTCATCTTAAAATCTAAAACTAACAATCGATGTTGGGTACTTAAACTTTCACTTGGAATGACCTTACAATCTTTACAATCTAAATATATTTTTTTCTTATCGAAAAAATCAATCTGTGTTTTACTAGATCCATTTTTATAAGTAATAATATGTTCATCTCTTTCTTAAATAAAGTATTAGCAACTACAAAATCATAAGCTAAAGCAAAATCTAATAAAGTCCTACCTTCTTCATTAGTCACTCCAAATCCATAACCACCATGAATACTTTTAAAATCTTTTACCACTCTACCAACATGTCCATTTAAATTTCCATTGAAATTAATTGTAGGCTTTAGTTTGGTTTAATTTAGATTTAATGATTTTGGCCAATTTGACCCTTTAGGTCAATTTGGGCTAGTTGAGTCAAGTTGACCAATTGGTCAAATTGCTCAATCATGGCTTTGTTCAAGTTCAATAAGTGATTTGGAATGAACTTGAGCCATTGCTTGCAATCAATTTGGATCAAATCATGATTTGACCCATTTTGGCTCTTTAGGCCCATTTGGGTCAACTTAGGTCAAATGGCCATTTAGGCTTTGTTTGCTCAAGTGAGGGTTTTTATTCAATCATTGATTATGTGTTAATTTGAATCAATGGTTTCAATCAATTTAGTATATGGTTTTTGGCTAGTTTGGGTTTCATTTGCTAAATGTTGACTTGGTGAAAGGGTCGCTGACTTGGTTTTACCCAATTCAAGATAATTGATTAACCAAGGATGATTGTTGATCATGTTATGGGGGATGGGCTTAGTTCAATCCAATTTGGGTTGAATTAGAACTTGGCTTAAAAGGTCTTTAGGTCACTTTAGGTCAAGTGGACCTAAATGGGTCAATTGGCTTGATCATGGCTTGATTCAAGTTTAATTGAACCCACATATGAACTTAGGATGGAAATATAAATCCAATTGAAAGTGGTTTGAAGCCCTATGGATTTTGGTTCATATGATAATTTCAAGTCAAAAAGGGCTAACTTGGGTCTGACTTGGGTTGACTTAGATTTGGTTTGATAATTATAGTTTGTGTTTATATTTGGAACAATGATTGAAGGAGTGATTGAATTATGAAGAAATCCATGGGTTTTGAGTTAATTTGGATATCATTTACCAAGTACAAGAAATTGGCTAAAAGGGCTAAAATTGGGACTTTGATTTGATTTGGGTTTGTTTATTATTTGATTTATATTTCATTTATATTTGCAAATATAAATGAAGATATAAATGATTCATGAGAAAATCACTTGAGTTTGGAGTGATTAGTAATAAAATTTGGTCAAATTAAGGGATGTGGGTCAAAAGGGATTAAGTAGAAAATTAATTTGGTTTGGTTTAGTTTGATTTGATTTGAATGGTTTGAATTTAGAATTCATTTATATTTCTGAATATAAATGAATAAATGATTGATTTATAAAAATATCAATTGAGTTTGGGTTCATTTAATTTGGTTAAGGCTAAGTCCATAAAAAATCAAAAGGCTTAGGAAAGGATTTGGATTTTAAATTAATCATGGGTTTTAATCATTTGGAGTGGGATTGGATTTATGATCTTGGATTTGAATTTGAGGTTTGGTTTGGAAGAAGGAAGCATTGATTAGCTATAGGGTAGGCAAGTCTTCCTAAATCCCTAATGCATAACCTATTCCTATGACTAACTCTTCTAAGTCTCTAGGGTTAGGTTAAGTGTTCACCTAATCAAAAGAAGTATCTCAAGACTAAGGAACTCTTAGTGTCTACAAGAGTCCTAGATCTATAATGAGGAAGTTGAGAGCTCACTCCAAAAGTGAGGTCAACACTGTATTATAAGAAGTTTGAGCATGTAGTGATGTTTTTTTTCGATGTTATAAGATGTATTGAAATGTTTTAGTATATTATGGTATTGTGCCCTATAGTCTATATTAATATAAATCTTAAAAATATTGATTTAATAAATCATATGATGAAATTTGTTAAATTTGAAGTGGAATTAGGTTGTAGTTCCACAGCTGTGCTACACCATTTGTAGTCTAAAAAGTAAAATTTTATGTTTAAAATAAATATTATATGGTGTAGCATAGTATAACATCATGTATCATAATATATTATTTTAGGAATTTTAAATTCTTTTAGTAATTTACAATCATGCAATGGAGCCTACACTAGATTTATTTATAAAAATGTTGATTTAGACTTTTAAATGGTGGAATTTGGCCAAATTCATAATAGGTATAGCATGGCATCATAATATATTGTTTCAATTTAAAATATGTAAGTGATACAACTAAAATATATATTTTGATTGTTTAGACTAATTTTATGATTTTTTATCTTAAGAAATCCCTTTTAATGTGAAATATAATATAATATAATATGTTATAGTGTATTATAATATCGGATGCCATAACATAGTGTAGCATCATGCATTATAACATTATTGTGTATTACTCACTTGTTGTTTAGCATATTTTAGTTTGTTATAGTATGATGTAGTAGAGTTTGTTAGTATAATTTATAAAAATATTGATTTATAGGTTGAGATGATGGGAGGCCAAATTTAAAGTAAGCTTTATGGAACATCATTGGGTCTACTGAGGTGTCATTTAATCAAAAGAATGAAATTTTGCATCCAAAATAAATTTTCATTTTTCAACAAAATTTTATAAATTTTTTGCTTAAAGTGATTTTATTTAAGGTGTAATGTAAGACAATATATTATATGAAAGCATATTAAAATATAATGTACATAACAATATAACTTCACATATATATATGAATTTGTTAGTGTGTTACTAAATGTTATTGTACATTTTAGTATGTTTTACTTTTGTTATAATTCGTTGGGTCAAAACTCACAAAAATGTTAATTTCAAAGTTGAGATGGAAGAATTTGGCAAATTCACGGCACACACCAAGAAGAAACACCAAAATTATGCTATTTTGTACCATTTCTAATAGAAAAATAACAATTTTATATCCAAAATAAACATTATTCATATTTTGAGAAAATTTTGTAATTTGTTCCTTTTAAGTGATTATAATGAGGTGTATTATTAGAAAATATATTATATTATACCAAATTATAATATAACATCATATAATATAACATTGTGTGTTAATTCACACTAGAATATGTTTAGCATGATTGTATAGTTAGTTTGAGCACCATCACAAATCCTAAAATGTTGATTATAATGTTAAGATGATGTAATTTGAACAACTACATTGTTAGGCTTTTGGTTGAAGTATTAAAGTTGTGCATAAGAGAAGAAATAAGATTTTATGAGCATTCATGTCAAGGAAATGGAGGGAGATCCTCTAGGGGATCACACATGCATTGGACATGATATGTGAGGGGTCTATATCGAGGGCATAGAAGAAGAAAATCTACTGGGATAAGGTTTGAATTTTATTTGATTATATGATTTATAGAAAGAAGATCCCCTGGGGATAGGAATCTATAATCCACCAGGGATTAAATTGAAAGTGACTTTAATTTATTTTATTTTAATAGATGTGGAGGCATGTTTGCTAGAGATATGGGCTCGAGTCTGCTAGGGATCAGGTATATAATCCTTCCACTTGGGAAGTAGGTTTGGGCTATCTGTTGGGGATTGGGATTTGAGTTTGAATTCATAGATTTTTTTGGGGATGTATCTGCTGAGAATAAGAGTTTGGTTGAATTTCTTTGAATTGGATTCTATTTAGGGAGTTTTTTTAATTTTGCTCCACTGGGGAGGTTGGTTCTGAATTTGATTTGTTTTCTTGACTTATTTATATATGATTTGGGGGCTCCACTGGGGAGAAGGGTATGATTTAACTCCACTAAGAAAAGTTAGATTGGGTTTAATCTGAGTTAATGTGGACCCCGTGTATGATGGACCCACTGAGAAGAAGCTTTATCAGCCTTGACCTACCTCAGGTTTACAAGTCCAAAGGGATAGTCTACTGGGTAGAGCTAGCCAACCTGGGGTTGTTTTTCGCATGTTTGTGCTAGGAAAAGGCATAGCATACTTACACCTTCCAAAGAACAACAACTACTTGGGTGAGCTATTGGATGCACAACAAATTGAACCAAACCTAGGGAGAATATTAAGTGAATGTCACTAGGGACTTATGTCAACTCAAAAGTAGTCAAGAATATTTTTATCTAAATTCCATGTGATTTAATATTTTTTGTTTAGTTTGATTTTGAATTGAGGGCATATCCACTTGTGAAGCTTGGTCAAATTTGATATTTAATTTATGGACCATGTTAATGTGTGATGGACCAAGAAGGGGATATATCAAACTTGACACATCTTATTTACAAATACAAAGGGAGTCTATTGGTGAGGTAGAGCTAGCCAACCTAAGGGGTTGCCTTTGTGCAACATTGCAAGAAGAAGGCAGACTTTCATCTTGTAAAGTAGGGAACAATCGCTAGGGTGACCTATTGGTAGCATAACATATCAAACCCAACTTAGGGGTGACTATTGAGTGAATGCCACTGGGGACTTATATCAACTCAAGAGTAGTCAGGCGATTCCTATAGGGAGTTTTACTGACTCTGCTCTAAAGATAGGATGTCTACTTGGGAAAAGGTACCACTAGGGGTGTCCTCCTAATCCATAAGTGAATATATTTTTTGTTTATATGTTTGCATGGACCCTATGCAAGGGACCACACTGAAGGGGCTATGTAGGCATTGACCTATCTCGATGAGGGGCTAAGGGAGAATCTGCACATCCATGGATGGATTCTCCAACCACAAAGGTAAGCCTAATCTGAAGGGTGTCTAAATGGGGTCGCAAAGGACATGATCCAAATATAGTGCCCATAGGGAGGTGGGGCGTTATCTCAAGCCCTGAAAAGAAAACCTATAGGTGTACGGTGGCCAACTCAAGGAGAAAGCATAGCAGACTTACATCTGCCATGAGTGGTGTATCCTAAGGTGCAAGAAACAACCAACCTAAGGTGTATCCATCAACATGAGTGGTGTTTATGTTAGCATAGTGAGAACCAACTAACCTAAGGTGCCCGTCAATGTCCAATGATCAATCTAGAAAGAAAGCTTACAACTTTCCAAGTGGAACTGATCATCGGGAAAGTCTATCATCGATGGGACAAATGTTATCTGACCTAGAGAACCTACTAAGGGAGCCCTGAGGAAGGATTGGACAGACTTGAAGCAGGAGGGACGGAGCCACTAGGGGACCTATCCTAAACCTCAAATATATTTGACCCAATCAGTGCACGAAGGCCAATTCAAGAAGAGAACATAGCAGATTCACATTCTCTTAAACGAAGCCAACATGAGGTATCTTACCTACCATGCATTAAGGCCTACCAAACTAACATTGTGCTGTGTGAAATGGCCAAGTAAGGAAAGTGTAGTAGACTTACATCCTCCAAAGTAAGAACACCAGGGTGACACACTAGGTAGCATGTCGCCCAACTTAGAATCCACTGAGTGAGTGTCAGCGTTAACATCTCAGAGTTTCTTGAGACAAAATATATCTTTATTTTATATGTTTGTGTCGATGAAGTATAGGATTGGTCCTTACACCTACCCTAAATACATCATGGCAAATTTCAAACAAGAATACTTTTGACATGGAAGAGATTAAATTTGAAATGAAATTTTCATTGATGATAATTATTTTCAAATATGATTTATATTTTTTAAGTAGATCTATTGATTGGAAGCATTGGGCACTCTCCCTTATGATTAATAAGCTGATAAGATCCTCCTTGGTAGGCCTTCTCTATGGCAAAAGGGCCTTCCCAAGTGGGATCAAACTTGCCTCCCATCTTATGATGGGCAACAATCGATCTCCTTAGAACTAAAATAAGCTCTATTACTTGAAAATATGTAGTACAAACCAACTTATTGTGAGCTTGAATCAATTTTGCTTTGTACAACTCAAGGTTTTGGCATGCTCGTAGGCATCTCTCCACCAATCCTTTGAGCTCTTCTAACCATAACTTGGCATTCTGCTCTGTTGTGATCTTGCTACCCACAACTATCCTTAGTGATGAGAGTTAGACTTCTAATGGTAAAATGACTTCAGACCCATAAACTAAGGAGAAAAGAGTTAGAGTTCTATTTGTGGTGCGGTAGGCTCACATGGCTTCAACTAATTGCTCATGTCACTGTCACTTGTTGTTGTCAAGTGTCTTCTTTTATATTTAGATGAGAGTTTTATTGAAATATTATGCTAAGCCATTTTCCCTTGCATAGTTGATGGTAAAATAACCCCAATCTATGTTTTGTCTACGATTAAAGTTGTTGACCTCGTTGTTAAGCTCTCTCCTACGCTCTTGTTGATGGCACTGTACGACCGATCCTTTGATCAAATGTGGTTATGTTGTTTAGACAAATAAGAAGCCCATGACATTATAATTGAGCTACACTCAGGTCTATGCGAAGCACATCAATCCGATCCAAATATGAAGATGAAGATCAAGCGACTTGGATACTACTGGCCTTCGATGATTACAAACTACATGGATGTAGCTAGGAGATGCCATCAGTGTTAGGTACACGGTGTGGTCTTCCACCAACCTCCCAACATTCCACACCCTACATTGGCCTCATGGCCATTTGAGTGTTCCAAACATTGTGGGTCCAATTGATCCTCTTTCTTCTAAGGGGCATCGATTCATCTTAGCTGCCACCAACTACTTTTCCAAGTGGGCAGAAGCCATCCAACTCAGAGGGGTCACAGCTCAACATGTGCTTTTTAGGAACAATATCGTATATAGGTTTGGGATTCCTCGATGAATTATATTTGAAAATGGTACTACATTCAAAAGCACGGAGATTAATAGCTTCGCTAGAAGACATGGTATAGATCGGAGATACTCCACCATCTACAATCCTAGAGCAAATGGCTTGGTAAGAATTCAACAAAAACTCTCATCCAAATATTGAAGAAGACTCTTGATGATAAACAAACAATAATGGAACTAGCATTGATTGAAGCCTTGTGGGTCTACCACACCATATAACTCCAAATTTATCCCATTTTCATTAGTGTATGGGTCTCAAGTTGTTCTACATTTAGAAGTTCAACTGTCACTAAGGATAGCATTGGGTAGCAAGATCACTATAGACCAAAATGCAAAGTTATGTTAGAAGAGCTCAAGGTTTGGAGGAGAGTCACCATGTGCATGCCAAAACCTCGAGTTGTACAAAGCCAAAATGGTTCAAGCTCATAACAAGCTAGTCTGCCCTAGGTCTTTTCGAGTAGGAGAAATTTGTTAGTCCTAAGGAGACCAATTGTTGCCCATTGAAAGATGGGAGGCAAGTTTGAACCCACTTTGGAAGGCCCCTATGTCATAGAGAAGGCCTACTAAATAGGATCTTATCATCTTACTGATTGTAATGGGAGCATGGGCTCTATCTAAAGAATACAAAAAATCATGTTTGAAAATAATTATTAATAAAAATAACAAAATTTGATTCCATTCATCAAATCTTCTTTCTTTAAAGGTTGTTTGCTTGTCTTATGCCGCCATGACGTCTAGGGTAGGTGTAAGAGTCCCCTAGTGGAATCCTATCCCTCTTTCATAATACAACCTTAATTTCTTGATGTTATTAGAATAGGTGTAAGAGAACCTGAGAGGCATCCTATTTTGATTAGCACAACTAAGATAGGTGTGAGAGAACCCAAGCGACATCCTTTCTTAGTGGGAATTCTTTTTGCCATCTATGGCACCATTTTATCAATCACCTAACATGTTTAAGGTAGGTGTAAGAGTCCCCCAGAGGCATCCTATTCCTTTTGACACATGTAAGAAAAGAAACACAAATCTTTTATCTTGAGCTATTTTGATGTGGGAGCAAGCCCCCTATGGCACTCACTCATTAGCTACTTTAGGTCGGGTTTACATGCTGCCTCACTAGTATGTCACCCTAATGGTCATTTGTTTGGAAGATGTGAGTCCCCGTGCTTTCTCCCTAACTTGACCATTGCAAAAAAATGAGTGCCTTGTTAGTATGGTGCTTCACGCCCAAGAAGCTACCTCATGTTGACTTTGTTTAAGAAGATGTGAGTCTCGCTTTTCTTCTTGAACTAATCATCATGATCTAACTAGGTCAAGTATGAGGTCTAGAGTCCCCCAGGCTCCTTTCCTCTTGACTATGTTTGAGTCGATATAAGTTCCCAAGTGACATTCACTCAGTAGTGCCCAAGTTGAATAGCACCTATCAAGTGAAGACAAACTATCCCAAAGAATCAATTATGGGAGGATGTGAGTCCCCAGCTTTCTTTCTTATGATTTAAACCCATGCACCTTAGGTTGGTTGATGTTCACTATCCGATAGTGACTCACCTAGTAGATACACCACTCTAATATGAGTCCACACTTTCTCCTTGAGTTGAACACTGAATACCTATTGAATATATGAATAGCCAGGTCATCTTCTTCAAGGTTTTGTATTAAGCCCTTAGTGAACCCATCCCCTGTGGGCATTCTATTTGGATCATGTCCTTTGAGACACCATTTAGACACTACTCAAGTTACTTTTTGATTGGACAGTCCCCCTTTCCTAGTAACCACCCCTGTGGTTGGAGAATTTGTTCAGCGGATGTGAAAATTCTCCCTTAGTTTAGTAAATATGAGATAGGTTTAGGCTGATATAAGCTCCTCCTCAGTTTTATCCCTCGCAAACTAAGAGAGTCCATGATAAAATAAATTAAATAAAAAAACAAAAATATTTGCTTGTGGATTAAGAATTTGAGCCCCCAAAGGGCCCCCTCTTCCCAAGCAGGCATCATATCTTTAGGCGGTCGTGATAACTCCCTATAAGAATTGTCCACTACCGAGTGAGATAAGTCCCAAGACACTCACTTCATCCCTTAGGTTCAATCTATTTTTCCATAAGTAAGTTACCCTGACAATCATTCTGCTTTCAATGGTGTAAGACTATGATGCATTCTTTCTAGCATGATAGTCGAAAATTAATGGGAAGGCTTAGGTCAGGTTTGATTTGTTGCCCAAAGAAACCAATCATCCCAGTGGTCTTTTTTGTAGTGGAAGGTGTGAGTCCCCAAGTTTTCTTCCCTTCAATTGATCATTGCAAATCGAGAGGCACTCCTTTGGTCAGATAGTTCTCCCATCGGTTAGGAAGCTACTCCCTTTGGTTCAATTAATCTGAGATAGGTCCAGTGATATATGAGCCCTTCACAGTGATCCATCAAAACCAATGGAATCCATCAAAATGAACAAATATAAAATTGAAATAAATCTTAACTATCTTTAAGCTGATCTAAGTCCCCTAGAGGAATTCACTCAATAGTTAGCCCTTGGTTGGGTTCAATCTATTATCTTGCCAATAGATTACTCCAACAACTGGTCTATACTTTGGAGGATGTAGTCTACTACATTTGCATACCAAAAGGCATCCCTTTGGTTGGCTAGTCCTACTATATGTTTTGTAGACTACCCCTTTAGATTGGTAAATTTGAGTTAGGTCTAGGCCTCCATGGCTCCTACTCAGTGCAATCCATTGCAAACCAACAAGATCCATCTCAAAATCCAAACCAAAAAATTGAAACAAATTTAACCCTCTTCCCCAGTGGAAATTTCTCCTCAGTGAGACCTAAACCAAATCAAACCTCTCATCCCCTTTGGGATGACTTGAACCTGCTTCCCTAGTGGAAGGTTCACACTCTATCCCATAGTGGATTCCTTCCCTCTCTCTTATGTCCCTGGACAAAAGAGGAGCCACATTGCACTAAGCTCTGAATTCCTTCTACACCTTGGGTTAGGAATAGATTATTTTAGTGCTTGTGCTCTTCTGTTGTTGATCAATGTCAACACAATAGGTGGTGTTCCTTGTTCATCACACCACACTTATTGGGCACCCTATGTTGACCTCATATTTATAATGAGCTCTCAACTCCTCCATCTTAGACCTAGGACTTCTCTTAAACTTTAAGAGTTCCTTAGTCTTAAGACACATCTAGTGATTAGGTGGACACTCTTCCTAGCCCTAGAGACTTTAGAAGAGTTAGCCATAGGAATAGGTCATGCTTTAGGGGTGTTAGGAAAATTTGCCTATTCTTAGCTTGAACCATTCCTCATCATCCATCCTTCCTTCAAGTCAAACCCCAAATCAATCTTTTTGATTATCTCCAAACTTAAATCCACATGATTGAAATCCATGATTGAAATCTATGATTGAAACCCATGAATGAAATTCCTATGTTTAAATCTTTCTTAAGTCCTTAATCTTCTTTTAAAGACTTAGTCTAAATCATGATAAAACCAATTCAAACTCATGAGATTTTCTCATAACTCATTTATATTCTCATTTATATTCACATATATAAATGAAATATCAATAAATCAATCAAATCAAATCCAAAAATTAAATTCCAAATTTAAAATCCTTCTTAATTCCTTAATTTTTCTCTTAAGGTCTTAGCCTAAACCATGATCAAATCAATTCAAACTCATGGGATTTTCTCATAACTTTTGTATTCTCATTTATATTCACATATATAAATGAAATATAAATACAAATCAATCAAATCAAATCCAAAAATTAAATTCCAAATTTAAAATCCTCCTTAAGTCCTTAATTTTTCACTTAAGGACTTAGCCAAAATCATGATCAAACCAATTCAAATTCATGGATTTTTTATATTCTCATTTATATTCACATATATAAATAAAATATAAATATAAATCAATCAAATAAAATTCAAAATTCAAGCTACAACTCCAAAATTTTCTAAGTCCTTTAAATTCTCTTTAAAGACTTAGCTTGGATCATGATCAAATCACTTGAAATCCTTGAAATTTTCACATGACCCATTTATATTATCATTTATATTCACATATATAAATGAAATATAAATTTAAACAATCAAAACCACATCCAAAATCAAACTCAAATACATTCAAAATCCAACCTCCTCTCAAGTTAAAATCTTGAACTTAGCCAAATCAACTTCAAATCTAAACTCTTGATTTTTATTCATGATTCAATCAACCCTACAATCATGAATCCAAATATAAATACAAACCTCAACCACCAAATCAAAACTCAATTCAAAAATCAAACCCAAAATCCATTCATGTTCTTCTTGAATATGAAATTGTCAAATGAATCAAAGCCCATTTAACATCAAACCACTAAAATGGATTTATATTTCAATCATAAGTCCATATACAAGTTCAAATAAAGCTTTGACCAAGCCATTTGACCCACTTAGGCTCACTTGACCCAAAGTGACCTAAAGTACCCTCATGAGCCAAATTCTAATACTAACCAAATTGGATTGAATCAAACTCACCTATGCCTCTCATCATGATCAACAATCATCATGAGATGATCAATCACCCAAATTGGGTCAAACCAAGTCAAACCTAAGGGTTGACCAAGTCAACACTTAGCCAAAATGAAACTCAACATAGCCAAAATCCACCATAGGTCAAATTGAAACCATTGATCTAAGTTCATTCATGAACTATGTTTGAACTTGACCAAGTCAACATTTGAGCAACCTAGCCCAATTGCCACTTGACCCAAGTTGACCCAACTTGACCTAAAAAAGTCAAAATGTATCAAAACATGATCTAAGGCAAAAAATTGATTAAAACCAATGGGTCAAGTTCATTCCAAATCACTTGTTGAACTTGACCAAAGCCTCAATTTGCCAACTAACTGTCCTAGTCCAATTGACCTTGAACCCAACTCCTAAAGGGTCATGTTGAGCCAAATTCAAACTTAACCAAAATTGATTGGAAACAAAGATACCAATCCACTTCATATGACTAACTAGACCTAAACCCACCCATGACCTAGCTCAAATAGGTCAAATGGGTCAAATTGGTCAACTTGACCCATTTGACCTAAATGAAGTCATATGAGCCAAACTCAAAACTAAACCAAATTGAATCAAACCAAAACCACCAAAATATTTCAAATGATCATATGAACTTGACCCAACTTGGTTTGACCCAATTTGACCAATTGGTCAATTGACCAAGTTGACCCATTTTGACCTAAATGGGTCAACATGAGCCAAACCCTACCAAATGAACTCCAATGAAACTTGGACAAACCTATTTTCTCAATATACCCAACTTCAACAAACTATTTTCTCAACATTTTAAAATTTAATGGCATGAGATTTTCACTTATATAGGCTTGACATTAGGGTTAGATGGTGTGTGCAAGTTTTCATTCCAATCCTAGCTCGGAGCTCATCTTCCCTTTGAAAGTGGATCTCCATTACTCAGAAAGAATAGGATGATCTTAACCATCCATCCATGCATTTTGGATGGATGAGATTAAATGCACTTTTAAATCCTATTTTACCTTTTTTTAAAATTGGTTAATTCCTTGTCATTCGATCCTTGATAACGACAGATATAAAATCATAACGACCATGCATGTTGTGACATGATGTTTAAGTGGTTTGCTCATTGACATGTAAAGACTTGACTCATCACACCATTAGATCAAGGGATTAATTAGGTTTTAAATAATTTTATTAATCCTCTAAACTTTAAAAATTCATATCTCTCTAAAGAATATTCAGAGAAATATGAGGAAAATTGCCACTAAAAGATAATTCAATTTAGAATAATCTAAAATTGGTTTTAATGGATTTTGAGTTGTATCTTTCTCTAATTTTGCCTTTTATTGGAAATATTACTTTGTTTATTACTCTTAATTAAGCAAATGATCAATCTCCAACTTCTTGGGTATATTTTAGGGGATTACTTCTGCCTCATGTAATTTTATTGGGATTTATTGATGGCTTAATTAGAGTAATTGCTAATTCATTTCCTAATTACCACCTTTATGTAATTAAGGATAATTAAGAGTTTGATTAGTATTTTAATCTCTTATTGAAGCTGATTAATGTTTCATCTAGTGATTAGGAGGTTTAGGGAATAATTTTGGAGCATTTCTCCTAAGCTATTCCCTAAACCCCCTTTTTCTTCTTAATACTCTTTTAAATAAGGGCTAATTCATTAATTACCCCCTTAATTAATTTCTTAAAATTTCTAAAACTTTCCATAACTTAATTAATCTACTTTGGGTAGATGCTTAGGTGTTCAAGAGCCTAAGTTCAATTAAGGAAATCAAAACTCAACTCATATGTGTGAGGGGTGTTTTAAAATTACTTAAGTTAAACCCTTAGCTTAATTAACCATTAATCATGAGCCAAATTGCATTAGGCCCTTTTCTTCATAGGTGCATTGCAAATTTAAATTGCTTGTGAGGTTTTATGTCATCTCATTGGATTATAATTACTTGGTTAACTATGCTAAGGTGGTGTAGTAAGAGTTAACTAACATGTTTAATTCATACCTTAACCAAATCAAAATATAAAATGAATCTAATCATCTAAAAATTAAACAAAAATGTCAAACACATGTGGGAATGGGTTAGGAATAGTAAACTAAACTCACATTTTCAAAATTAAATCAAACTCAAAATCAAACAAAAATCATACTAAATAAACTTTGATTTATTTTAAGCTTTCTTATTTCATAAGATTGTCTTTAGGATTTAATTAAAGTGAATGTTTACATGTTTCATTGTGGTTTAATACTTTCCCAACTTGCTAAATATGTATGTCATGGTTTCATGCATCCATGCTTTTCAAAATCAAATTTAAAATGAAAATATTTACTTTATGTCAAATTGCATGTGTTGGCTAAAGTAAGAATATGAGTGGCTATTATCACTATTAAATTCAAATTATTTTCAAAACATATGAATCAATTATCAAAATTGAAAGTGTGTTACTTATATCTTAATTATAAGCTTGCATGTCAGTGAAATATAAGGATGTGCTTAGGTTCTCCTTCTCTTCTCTTTTAGTAGTTTTGAATAGATTTGACAAGGTGTATGGTTCATTTGAAAAGAACCTAAACTTGCCTAATTTCATATTATTCATTCTATACTATCACTTAATAAGGATACATTTTGCACATATAAATTAAACAAAATAAATCAACTAATACAAATTTTATGCTTCTTCTTTTCAATTCATTTCTTTTGTACACATGTTTGTATTTAAGGAAAGTAAATATATAGTGTGGACAACTTGAGGTTATTTTAAATTAAGCATCTTGTACCTTACACCTCTTTAATAATGGTGCTATACTCTTATTATGCCTTTCTTACCTTAATGTGTGCATGTGAAATTGAATAAGAAACCTTTTCTACTTAATGAAAATCATGCATCATAAACTTTCAAATTTAAATTAATTACTTAGCATGCATCATAATGTGTTAAATATTCTCATATGTGTGTATAGATATGTTTAGACTCATCCATATGCATGTTATACATGTTGGAAAGAAATGAAGTGATGTATGTTTTGTGAATTTAGTTCATTTTATTTAATCTTAAAATGCCTTTCTTTTTTTCAATAGGTTTGTTTAGAGTTCATCTAAACTTAGGATTAATTAAACATTTAATCAAAACATTCAAAACAAACAAAAAAAACATGAATCTACTTTAGAAATTACTTAGTTAGGGAAGGAAAGAGAAGTTCTCTTCTCTTATAACTTAGTAATTAATTGTAGATTCACTTGAACCTAATCAAAATATGAAATAAAATAAACCCAAAATAATTAAATCACTTAAATGAAACCCTCCTCTAAGTTGAACATACTTCACACTTAGAAAATTATAACTTAAAGCCATAGCTAATCATACCACACAAATCTCCAAAGCACACACATTAGACTAAGTCACCACTTCTAGCTTTAGGTTAGGGTGGTGCATGGTTTGATTTGCTTTTATTTTTGTGATATATGTTTTAGTCTGATGTTAGGATGTAGAATGAATGGTAGATCTTAGTCTAACCATTGTCTTCTAGGATTGTTAAGAAATGTAATAAATAAAAATATAAATGATTTTGTTGTGAAGGTGCTTATACCCCTAAGAATAATCCAATAGGCTGTGTATTTAGTCACCCATGTGTGGGGTGATAAGTCCAATATACATGCTTGGGATTTGGTGGTTTGTTTAACTAACCTTTGTTTTGCAAGAGTTAGCTAGATTTGCTTTCCTTTTCTTGTAAATTTTGCAATTAGGATTTTGGAATGATTATTATGGGGATTAGGATGACCATTGGTCATAAGATCTCATCTTATGCATTATATGAAGCCTTTGGAGCATCCACCTTCCAACCATCCAAAAGAAAGAACCAAAGAAGAAAGAAGAAGAAGAAAGAAGAAGAAGAATGAAGAAATGAAGTTTGAAGACCCCATAACAATGAATTCCTTGCTTAATTGTATTTAATTCATTTGTAACCCAGTTATAAGGGTAGAGCTCATCTACCCAATTTGTTTTGGGTTTGTGCGGGTGGTACCAATAATGGCCTCTTATGCATTTAGCTTTATAAATTGATTGATGATTTTTAGCTTGTGCATTAAGTGGCATCCTTTTCTAGTTTCTTCCTTGCTTTATGTATGGCCTGATGTGGATTAAGCTCTTAAAAAATAAATCTTTTACCAAATCTAACAATTTAAAACTAAAAATAAAGAACTCATAACCTCACCTAAAGCTTAGGCTAAAATCAAGATAAAAGAATTAGCAACCCCTTAGCTGGATGAGTATTTCTTTTATAACATCATGAACAAATGCATATTGTTTTCACTCTTGATTGGAGGGCTTGCACTATTGCCAGAGAAACTTGGCTTGACTTTTGAGAGCCATGGTGGAAACACACCTCCTCCCTTCTCGCTGATTTTGGCCAATAATCTCATTTCTCATTCATTAAGCATATGAATCCTATTAGCTTGAGTTAAAATAATTATCCCAAAATTTAAATAAAAATGAAATATGAATTGCATTAGATTTAGGTCATTTGAAGCATGTCTTTACATGATCTAGTCTCTTTAGGGAGTGAGTTTAAGTACTTTGTCTTTTTCTAAATAAATAACAGCCTAACTATCTTGTATAAAGCATATGACTTGCCTACATGAATTTAAAATCATAGGAGGAGTTAGTTGGCCACCCTACAGCTTGTAAGTCCAAATAGTGGTTTGTCCTCTCTGGGAGGAAAACCAATTACCCATTTTTGCTTTATATTTAGGTTGTGCTTTCGCCAAGCTCACTAAATTTAGGTTCAGGTTGCTTCTCCCTTTTGGGCCATAAGATTAAATCCTCACCTCTTAAGCATTTCCTTAATCTTGTGTATGGAATCATAAGTCCTAAATTTCAATGAAAAATTCAACTCAAATAAATTAAATCAATTTCAAAAATATAAAGCTCAACTATAGGATAGTTGAGATGCTAAGTTTCCTAGCATCATGGGCATCTCCTACTTATCTTCCTTTTGGCTTTGATAATAACTCCCTCTCTTTGATTAATCCCATTTGATCTTCCAAAATAAACTAATTGATTGATAGTCCTACCCTATTGAAATCTTTGGAGACAATGATCATTTACCCTAATCGAGAGTATTCCTAAGGGATCCCATCCCTTAGGATGTAATTAACTATGGGGGCTTGCCCCTGTAGGGAACATAATGAACTTTAAAATAAACCTTACTTTACTTTTCGATGTAAAGTAGGGGAAGAATCTTTAGTACATATGTAGACCCATTGTCCTTAGGAGTCCTTATTCAGTGATTAGGTCCATTGTATGGTGGTGACCTACTTTTATTTTAGAGAAAGTTAGGAAACTTGACTTCTCTTCAAAGGTGCTACTACCTCAATAGTGGTTCAAATGAAAACTTCCTCTGATGCTGAGTGAAGTGAGTGACCAAATTCACTACCCAAGCTAGCTACTAGGCTATTCCAGGATATCTAATCTAATGGCATTAGGCATCATAATGATTACAAGCAATCAGATATCATAATGATGATGAGCTCACTATCAGGTCCACGCAGAAGTCACTCCACTTCTTCCTGCTCCTCAACCATGATCATCAAACGGCTATCTATCCACTTCTTAACATCCTACTATTCCTCATAGTTTGTTATATTTCTTATTCATTTATTATTACTTCACATACTTCTTTCCTAGTTGGCTTAGTTGTCCTGTTATTTTCTTTTTTTTTAGCCTTCAATAGAACTCAAGTGGAACGCTTGTTTGTTCTATTACATATCAAGCGCCTGGTGGTGACTCACCTCTTCACATAATGTCTTTCTATTTAGAAAGTGAAAGTCATTGCTGGTGTTGCAGTATGAGTCGACAGTGCTGTGGTCTAACCTATGTGACATTTTACTTAGATATTTCATAGCTAGATATGATCTAACTCCCCCAGTGGAACTTCACTAGCTATAATGTTCAAAGCTCTATCTTTCTCAATTTAATCTTGTGAGAACACTTTCTGGCTTATTCTATTAGTCCTTATTGTAGTAAGGCTAAAGTGACTCTATCATAAGTCAAAAGAGAGTGAATTGATAGCATATTTGATTTTCTAAAAGAGAACCGGAATGGAAGACATGGAGCAATGAATAGATCTTGACTTTTATTATACCAATAAGAAATAATATGTGCATTTGCCCAAGAGGCTCTGGCTTAGAGTATGCAATCACTCTTCTGAACCCAAGGGCATTTAAGGTGAACCAGATGGGGAGGATGTGATGTCAGGAAGGACAAACTCTTCTAAGTCAAATGAAAAGAAATGTTGTGGAATACCAGATTCTGAACATTACACCTACATCACTTTCTTTCATTACATACCTCTCCTCAATGTCATACCCGATCATCTTAATAAGAACATCTAGGGATCTATGTGGTGTCCCAACAAGGTGTATATTCTTTTATATATTTCTATTTTTATTTATCCTTCTTTTCCCAAAAGGGAGAGGGGATAGATGAAGGCAAGAATTGTATAAAAGAATAATATAATTTTTTTCACCATAGATTTTTCTGGCGACTCTGTTTGGGATGGTTCCTCTCTCCATCTGTGATAAATGATCATTATCTTCGAGTATCAATAGTGGGTTGGTACTTTGGTATGAATCCGAAGGTTTGTACTTTGGTATGAATCTGAGACTATCTTTCTTTCTATTGGAACTTGGCTTATTTCATTCTTAAGTTGAGTTAGCCAACATCTTTAGGTTTTAGGACCTCACACCATGTTGGTCTTAAAACCCCATTGGTTTTCCAATGGGTAAAAAGAAATAGATCTAAATAAAAATAAAACATTTAAAGACTTCCTCCTTATCATTTTTATGATAAGGAAAGGTTCATTCTAAAATAATAAAGACAAAATAGATTTTCCTTAAGAACTTTGCTTTTCAAAAACACCCTTTCAAAAATGCACATAATAAAATATTTTCCATAAAATTTTATCACCCTCATTTAACAATTCTCATAATTGTTACATGAGAATTTTCAAAAATAAAACTAACAATCTTTTCCAAAAGC
This sequence comes from Cymbidium sinense, assembly GCA_021442155.1. Classification (NCBI taxonomy): domain Eukaryota; kingdom Viridiplantae; phylum Streptophyta; class Magnoliopsida; order Asparagales; family Orchidaceae; genus Cymbidium; species Cymbidium sinense. Next base: position 186,559,574 of record CM038214.1, read on the forward strand.
ACAAATGAACATCTTCTTTCAATTCATTTTGATGAAGATTTCATTTTCAAAATAAAATGAACAATCATCTTTCCAAAAGTCAAAATCAAAATCTAAGAATAAAATTTCAAAAGCACACATATGAACCTTTCCATTCAATACACTCACACCTATTGAATGAGAGTTTCATTTTCAAACAAAACTAAATTCTTCAAAAGCATATATGAACATCTCCATTCAATATACCCAAATTATTGAATGAAGATTTCATTCCCAAATATAAAATAATATTATTTGGAAATCCCACTTAAACATATCCCACATATGATTAAGTTGAAATTCCCTCTTTGAAAAAGCAATAATCACACAAAAACAAATTTTACATTTCAAACATAAGATTGATTTCCATCCTTACATACCCAAATTTGTTGAATGGAAGTCTTCTTTCAAAAATCAAAACTTAGCAATCATATTTTCAAAATTCAAAACACATTTAGAACTTCATTTTAGCATACTAAAATTTGCTAATGAAGTCTCCAAATCCAAAATAAAAAATTTCAAACACATTTGGAACTTCATTTAGCATCAAATTTGTTAAGTGGAGTCTCTAAATTCAAAATCAAAAATTTTCAAACACATTTTTGGAACTTCATTTAGCATACTTAAATTTGTTAAGTGAAGTTTCCAAATTCAAAATCAAAAAATTTCATACACATTTTTGGAACTTCATTTAGCCTTACTCAAATTTTTTAGGTGAAGTCTCCAAATCAAAAATAAAAAATTTTCAAACAAATTTGGAACTTCAATTTGCATTCTCAAATTTGTTAAGTGGAGTCTCCAAATTCAAAATCAAAAATTTTCAAACAAATTTTGGAACTTCATTTAGCATAAAATTTGTTAAGTGAAGTCTCCAAATGCAAAATCAAAAATTTTCAAACACATTTTGGAACTTCATTTAGCATACTCAAATTTGTTAAGTAAAGTCTCCAAGTTCAAAATCAAAAAATTTCAAACACATTTGAAACTTTATTTAGCATACTCAAATTTTCTAAGTGAAGTCTCCAAAAAAATCAAAATTTTCAAACATATTTGGAACTTCATTAAGCATACTCAAATTTTCTATGTAAAGTCCCCAAATTCAAATCCAAAAATTTTCAAGCACCTTTGGAACTTTTTCCTTTAGCATACCAAATTTGCTAAAGAGAAGTTTCCATTTTCAAAACTAAATCAATATTTTTTAACACATATTTTAGAATCTCATTTAGCATACTCAAATTTGCTAAGTGAAGTTTCCATTTCACAAAACTAAGTGGGATTTCATCCTTAGCATACTATATTTGCTAAAGTAAAGTCTCACTTTCAATCGAATCAAAACAAAAAAAACACATTAGGATACCCAAATTTAAAAAAAAAAATCAAATATCCAAAACAAATGAAACACCTTAGGATTTTCTTAGCATACCCAAATTTGCTAAGAATCCTATTTTCAAAAATCAAACAAAACACACTTGGGTTCCTCACTTAGCATACCTAAATTTGTTAAGTGAAAATTTCAATCTTCAAAATCAAACAACAATTCACAAAAAAGAAACAATTATTTTCAAACACTTCACTTAGCGTACCCAAATTTGCTAAGCAAAATTTCAAATCAAAAATAAAATCAATTGACCCTTACTTTAACATACTCAAATTTGTTAAAGGAAAGGGTCCTCAAATCAAAATAAATCTAAATTCAGACAAACATGAACTTATGGAAGCATCCTTCTCAAAATATTTGAATCCACTTTTCAACCTACCCAAATTTGTTGAAGTTGAAATCATATTAAAAATTCTTTTCAATCAAATTTCTAAATCTTCAAATCCATTTGAACCCTACTTAACACTTCCAAGATGTTGGATGTTTCAAATTTTCAATTCAAATTCAAAAAATCAACAAAGATAGAAATTTGATCCAAGCTTGTTTCTAGATTCTCACCATCGCATAATATAGCTACATTTTTTAGTCTTTAGTTGATCTAAAATGGGCTCAGAAATTTGTTTTCACTTTCCCTCATGGTATGGATTTAGCTTTGGACCACCAACTTCCCCAATTGGATCATACACACTTATCCATTTTGGTAGATTTGAGGGAGTGAGGATTACATGTGAGGGCAATCCCCTCATGCTCGAAGAGACCACGGTGGCGAAGCGTCATCCATTGATCTACCTTTTGATTTTGATAACTCCTCATTGAAGAGGAAAGTAGTGGTAGTCCCACCAGCTTTAGTAGTGATAGTACCAGCATCAGCCCCAGTTTTGGTGTGCCCTATGGTTTCTCATGCTGCTCTAGTGAGGGCTAGCAGCCTCTCATTAGTACCCTCTAAGGGTAAGGCTCCCCTAATTTTAGGGATTGCCTCCCCACTTTTGAGTCTGGGTCTAGCTCTCACTCCTCTCATCCTATCAAAATAATGAAAGAACAAAAACCACATGATCAAGCGGTATCACACTAGATTGTGAGATGGAGCGCCCATTGTTTGAGGAGTTTCCCATTTTGACTTCACCACCGCTGCAACAAAACCACCATCATCTCTAGGTCGACAATAGAGGATGTTAAGAGGATTTTCACATCACCTCCACCAATGATCCAACATCAGCCATCAGTTACTCGGTGGGTTGCGACCTCGATCAATTTGTACTAGGGAAGCTTACTTTGAGTGGAGCTCAATTTGATATGAGATCCATTATCTCCCATAGTGTGGGGAAACATATTCATCAGGAGAGGGCCAGAGAGGCCCATACATCTGCTCACATTACTAGTAGAGGTGGAGGTTCGGGCCGCTAGTCGGAAGCTTCCGCACTTGTTGATTTTCTAGCTCGGCATCCAACCCACCATACAACATCTTACTTACTCGGGACCGCCATCATAAGAGGATAGCTCCTATAGAGAGAGTCTGGTGTCTCCACCACACTCTACCCCATTCGCCATCACCGGTCATAGCATCTCCGTTCCATCAAAGGCCATGAAGGCCATATACGAGAAGCATACCCTGGTTGGTGAACTATGACGAGGGATCCTACTCATCCACACCACCTATTATGGCAGGCTCTCCTACTGACCTTCTTCCTGGGTGTGGAGGGAAGTGGCCCCCAAGCATAGTGGTCATCCCTTCACCAACTCAGAGAGGAGATGGAGTAGTTATTTTAAAGGTAGATGAGCATTATGCACCAATAATAGTAGAACCTCCTAGGAATGTCACCCTCTCATAGCTAGTGACATTCAGGAGTGTCTCTCATCTAGTGAGTACGCCTCATAGGATTGACTCCCCATGAGGTCTGGTGCCTCAAGGCATGTGATCACACCGTCGAGATCATTTGTTCCCATTCGGATAGATCATTCTCTCAAGAAGATAGTAACACATTATCTTGTAGAAGAAGGAGATTTGGGGTATGGTTGGTCGATGAGGAGAAGGCTAGCTGATCCCAATGAAGATGACTTGTTGGGAGACTAGAGTCTCCATGGTTGAGAGGATCTCTTCTGTGGGAGCAGATGGAAGGTGATGAGGTTGATCAGAAGATACCGCAATCACCCAAACACCATATCTTGGAACAAAAAAGATGAGCAGATAGATAGATGGCATGATAGTTAGGACTTTTAGCAGGATTTTAAAATAAGCCCAGTTTCATCCTACTACACTTACATTAACTGAGTGCATGTCTTGGACCCACTAAGACCTTACCTCTCGTTGAGCAAGGTAGCACTAGCATATATAGAAGGTAGTGGAAAGTACCTCCATGCAAGAAAAGACATTTGATCCATGGTTGAGCAGCAAGTGAAGGAAGCGTTGGCTCAAGCCTGGCCAAAGGGTAGACCCTACCTAGAGGAATTCAATTCAATCCAATATCCTAAGGGTTTCATGCCACCTTCCTTCAAAAGCTTTGATGGTAGTGAAACCCAAGGAAGCATATAACACACTTCATAATTTTGCACAAGTGGCAAAGAACGCTTTGTTTCCACCTCTTTATTAGAGGATTGCTTTCGATTGGTATGCTTGAAGCCAATGATTCAAGAAAGATATTTCGAGTTAGAGCAACTCTTTATCAAGAGGTTTCGAGCTCGATAGAGTTACTATAGGTGATCTCATTGTAGCAACAACACCCAAGTGTGTCCCTTATTGATTATATTCTCGATGGTGCAACTGAGTATGAAATGAGCCACCATTGTTAAGAAGCATGCCATTGAGAATCATTTAAAGAATATCCATGGCCCTATCATCATCATGCTTAAGGGCTTCACTATCAAGACATTTGAGAAGCTAATCAATAAGGTGGCTATTCTACAAGGAGAGGCCAAACAATTGCATTTTCAAGACCAGTTGCTTAAAGCAAAGCCATAAAAGGTCTGTGAGAAGAAGTCGAGCAAGTGATAAAGGTAGATAAAGGGAAGGCCTAGAGATTAGTCTGAGAGACCACGACTCAATAGCCTCTACCTCTTTGCCACCACCGATAGCCCACCACACCAACAACCTCCACGGCCACCAGACCACCTCCTAGCCATACCACTAGTAGTATACACACATACATGCCGTGTAGCTATGGTCCACCTACTTTTTAGATAAGCTTAACAAACCTTATTCATTTAAGAGGGAGGTACTCGAAGATCTTTAAGAATCTTGATTTTTAGCTTCCCTAGCAAGAGATCGAGGAAGTAGAAAAGTCATGATCTTAACTTTTGCCCCTACCATATGCTAGGCCATGTTTTGGAGGATTGCTTCACATTTAAGGACTAGCTTGAACACAACTTCAAGACCGGTGCTGTAGTTATCCCAAAGGAATACCTTATGGAACAACCATCCAGTTTCATTAGGGTAATCCTTGGGGATACATGTGATCCTTCCAAAACCAAAGAAGGTTGGGATATTTCTTTATCCAAAACCTCTAAGAAGATCATCCAAAAGATCAAGAAGCTTTACAAGTGCGATTAGCTCAAACCTCCAACATCAAGGAAGGTTTGCAAGTTTCTGCCAGTGAAAGGGGAGCTCACAACAAAGATGTGTTCTCTGGATAGCCCATTAGCAACCACCACCAAGTCCATCCTTCAACCTATAGTTTATAACAGCTTCTTCCACTTAGCTCTTCTTCTTCTACTAGTAGAACTCTTGTATCGATAGATAAGGGCATCAAATCCTTTACTTCACTCACTTTACTTAATTTCTACTTTGTACCTCCAAACAGATCTAAGAAATTGAAGAATAAAGCTAGTTTGAATTACATCTATGTCACTTCGATTTTCTTCTATTCCTAATGATAACTCTTCAAGATAAAATAACTATAATAATTTCAATCTTCCTCTTTCTGATTTAGAGTTGGACTTTCCTACTCTGAATACTATGGGTTCACTTCTTGAGATAGACTTGGAATCATCCAATTCTGAGGGTCTCATAGGAGAAGTCAGGTGAGCTGTGTGTGTGAGCCTTCCATTACCTACCACAAGAGATCTCAAGTCAACCTCCATAGTGGCAAGGTTCTACCTCCTGGGCGCACCTCAAGATAGGAAACAAGTCATTGGTATAGAGGATCGAGAAGCCCCTCCATAGAATGCTCTACCCTTGGATATAGGAGACCAAGGTGGACTACAATCTCTCATCTAAGAAAGTTTCCATCTAAGCTAAGCATATAGATGCCCTTATCTTATCCAAAGAGATGAGGGAGTCACTAATCAAGGCTCCTCCTTGATCCTGAAATATGGTTAGCTCCGACGCTATAGGTGAGGAGGCATATTATACAAAAGAAGCTCAGAGGATCACCTTCACAAATGAAGACCTTCTTCTGGGGGACTTGGAGCACAACCGTCCCCTCTACATCATAGTTGACATGGATAGGTTCAAACTCGCTAGAGTTCTTGTTGATCTAGGTGCATCGCTGAACATTATGAGTCTAAAGACCCTTTCCTATTTAAGGATTGACATCTCCACACTTCGAGGTGATCAGATGATGTTGAGAGGATTCAATGAGCAAGGTGAGCGAGCTTTAGGTTCCATAGTGTTACCTTTGGAGATAGGTGACTGGAAGATTGAAGCCAAGTTTTACATCATTGATTTAAACACTTTGTTCACTACTTTGCTCAGTAGGCCTTGGATACATCAGAACAAGATAATTCCATCCTCCATCGGCATCAAGTTCAAAAGATGGGATTGAATACTGTTAATAGAGATGAAAAGTCATTTTCGAAGAGAGGTTGAGATTTATGAGGCTGCGACCTACTATCTTCCTCAAAACACCCTTTGTCATGAACTTGGACAAAATTTAGATTCAAAAGTAAAATAAAAATAAAATTAAGAAAAAGAAAAGCCAAAAAAATGAAAAGAAAATTAGAAGTCCAAGTGGACAAGAAAGGGGAATTGAAAAAGAAATAAATTCATTACATATTCCACCACAGCTCATTCCATCATATGGACATGTGGGTAGATGGCTCAACCTCCACCGTGAGGTAGAGGTAGAAACATAGGCAGTTCCAGAGGTGGAAGACCTGCTGGTTGGCCATCCCCAAGGTCATCAGCCCATAGAGTACTATTCACATAGACTTGGAATCCAACTCGAGGATGAGTCTAATGTGATTAGTATACCACCCAACCCCTCTCTGGTTCCATTGGAGGTGACTTGATCTAGACAAAGATAAGACCATCAAATAAAGCAAAGTATTCAAATCAAGTTTATGTGAAACTATTAGCAGTGGGAACCTTAGCTCTAACCACTTACATCTTAAAAGTTGAAGGTTTGGTAGTTAAGGAAGTCCCTAAGTCTTCTAGTGATATGAAGTCAAGAGATTCTTTTGGGATCATCATCCTCAAGTCCCAAGTAATGTAACAACTTGAGGAGGATACATTTAAAGAATTAATGGAATTACCATTTGACTTTTACTCTTGTTCATAATCTTATACGTAAAGGTTTGGTTCCTCACACATGGTCCAGTATAGGTAGTACTTTGAAAAGCTATGGAACAATAGAAAGGAAGCACAATCAAGAGCAAGACTAGGATTCAAGATAGTGGTCCGATGATGATGACAATGCTTAGTCCAATCATTTGAGTCGATAAGTTCTTCTCACACAACACCAACTCTTATGAGAATGTGTGTTTAGAAACCTCGATGATCGATGATCTCCAAATCAAAGAAGCACCGCCAATTTGAAGAGGAGATTCATTCAATAATTGACAAGCTTAAAGAAATCAACCTCGGATAAGAAAATCCATGCATACATCGCTATTTTGAATGAAGAAGAAACCAATGACTTAGTTAGGCTATTAATTGAGTTTAAAGAATGCTTTGCATAGAGTTATGAAGAGATGCTCGGATTATCTCCTAGCATAGCAGTCCACAAGCTAGCAATAGATCCTAACGCTACCCCTATTAAGCAAGATCCTAGACGCATGCGATTACAAATTGAATAATAGGTCATTTCTGAAGTCAAGAAATTGTTTGTGCTGGTCTCATCAGGGAAGAAAAATAACCTGCTTGGTTAGCCAATGTCATTCCAGTTAAGAAGAAGAATGACCAAATTCGCATATGCGCCAATTTTAGGGACTTAAACAAGGCATGTCCTAAGAATGAGTTTCTTCTTCCTATACCAGAATTAATGGTGGACATCACCTCATCTCATGCAATCCTTTCTTTCATGATGGGTCATCCGCTATAACCAAATCAAGATGTCTCTCAAGATGAAAGAAACACGCTTTTCAAACCCCGAATCTTCTATTATGTTATAGGGTCATGCCTTTGCCTTAAAATGCGGTGCTACATACCAATGAGCCATGACTCGTGATCTTCAATGAACTCATCCATCAGTTGAATGCTATGTTGATGATCTAGTAGTCAAGAGTGAGAAAAGGAAGACCACCTCTTGACTTGAGAGGTTTTGAATGGTTAAGATAATATAACTTCAAAAATGAATCCTT
>CM038214.1:186567582-186656674 GCA_021442155.1 Cymbidium sinense
TCATTAAGATTATTTCAAAAAAAATATTATTCTAACATCATTTTATCATATAATAATTTAATATTCAATAAAAATATAATTTATATTAAATAAATATTAAATTTAAACAATTCGACAATTCACATGGGCAAGTCAAAAATAATCAAATATGGCTCTTAATATATTCAAAGCATGTAGCATGCATTCATTATTAAAATTAGCTAATGTTTGAAAAGTCATAATAAATTCAATTTTAATCAAACTTGGGTAATGTATCCTATCAAATTAAAGGAAAAAAAATCCAAGGAATCCGTTGGAAATGAAATAGATATAAATTCCTTGATTATAAAATGACTTTGGCTAAAATACAAAATTCCACATATTTTTGTTAATTTTGAAATATGACATTTAAATATTATGATATAATTTATATATAATCATACATATGTTAGTTATCATTAAGCCTTAAAATTAAATTGAAATATTTAATTATATTAAGTATATAAATTAATTACACTTAATAGTCATAATTTATTATCATTTATTATTTTGACAATTCAAATGCTATGTATGAAACATATAATTGAATGTTAATTAGATAATGATTTATATAAATTAATCTCATTATCATTATTTAAAATAAATAAAAATAATATGTTAATGTTAGCAAATTCATTCATGCCAATGAACTCATATGAATTTCTAAGATAGTTATAAATTCATATAACCTAAAATATTGTATCTTGAGCTTCACATTATCCATTTTGATCTATCTTTCATTCTTCTATTCTTGTAATTTCCTCAAACATATTGTGAGATGTATTGGATATGTAATTAGCAATTAATATATATGAAAGACATAAAACATACATTAGAACATCCAAGCATTCATTTGTTATCATCAAAATTGATCGGATTGAACATGAGGCTCATTAAGCCAACTAAACCTAAACCCTAAACCCCAAAAACCCAAACCTAAACCTAAACCTAAAGTACTAAATAAATTAATAAAATAAACCTAAACCCAGAATGGGTGGAACCTTGATGGTAGGAACATCACCATCAACCGGTCAGTCTAGATCAGTAGTGGAAAAGGTGGAGGTAGCGTTATTGCGGTGGTGGTGGGGATCTGGAGGTCTTTGGGATATGGAGGTGGTGGTCGGGATGGTGGCTATGGTAGTAGGAGGAGCGGAGGTTCTGACCATGGGGTGGCGGAGGGGATCATATGATGGTGGATCCCACTACTCGAGGGGTGGTTCTAATGAGAACTAGAGAAGAAGCGATTCGATCGATCTGCGCATATGGAATGTGTCTTTATAGATAGAGATTCTAGCTATCTAATTTGTTCGATGCATGCCCATTTTTTATCTATATCATCACTTGTGTCTTAGAAAACTTGGTGTGTTACTTGGATGATGAAATTGAAAAGAAGAAATGTTGAATCTAAATTTGTTCTCTGTAAAAAACCAAAACCAAAACCAAAACCCTAAACTAAAAAACCAAAACCTAAAACCTAAATAAAATCTAAACCCTAAACCTAAAACCTAAACTCACAAATCCTAACCCCCAACACTAAACCCTAAACCTAAACCTAATCCTAAACAAAAAATATTAAACCCTAAACCCTAAACCCAAACCTAAAACCTAAACCTAAACCCTAAACCTGACTAAACCCACAAAAACCTTAAATCCTAAACCACAAAAACCTAAATCATATTATAACTCAATAATATAATTTAGCATATGAGCATGTAGTGATGTGTTTTGGATGTTAAAGATGTTTTGAAATATTTTAGTATATTATGGTAAACTAAACATATTAATATAAATCCTAAATATATTGATTTAATAAATGATGAAATTTGTTAAATTTAAAGTGGGAATTAGGTTGTAGTACCAAAAGCCACCACTTGTAAAAGTAAAATGTTCAAAATATCTAAAACTATAGCATAGTATAACATCATATATCATAATATAGACAAAAAAATTCTAGTAACAATCATGCTCTAAAAATAAAATGTTGATTTAGACTTTAAAATGGTAGCCAAACTAATAAACTAAAATATATAAAATAAACGATACTAAAATATATAGATATTTAAACTAAAGAACTTAAGAAACTTGTGATGTGATAAATATAAATAATATAAAATAGTGTAAATAATATAACATAAATAAAATTATAAATACTAAATAAAATAAAAATAAATAATAAAACTAAAATAAAATAAAAAAAACCAAAAAAAACCAAAATAAATAAATAATAAATAAATAATCCTAAAATAAATAAAAATAAATAATAAAACCAAAAAATAAAATAATTAAAAAAAAATATAAAAAATATAAATAAATGCATAAAAAATAAATAAAAATAAAATAAAATAAAATACTAAATAAAACAAAAAATAAAATAAAATAAAATAAACCTAAATAAAAATAAAATAATAAATAAAAAAAATAACTTAAAACCTAAATAAAATTAAAAATAAATAAAATAAAATAGCATAAATTAAAACTAAACTAAACATAAAATAAAATAAACTAATAAAAGAAACTAAAATAAATTAAAAAATAATAAAAACTAAACCTAAAAAATAAAAAAACCTAAAAATAAAATACTAAATCAATAAACAAAATAATAAATAAAATAAACCTAAATAAACCTAAAATAAAATAAAATAAAACTAAATAAAAATTAAATCTAAGATAAATAAAAATAAAGCTAAAATTAAATAATAAATAAAACCTAAATAAACTAAAAAAAAAATAAACCTAAATAAAAATAAAATAAACAAATAAAATAAACCTAAAACTAAAATAAAATAAAATAAAAAAACCTAAACTAAATAAAAACCTAAAACTAAACTAAAACTAAAATAAAAAAACTTAAAAACCTAAAAAAAAATAAAACCTACATATAACCAAAATAAATAAAACTAAACAAAAGATAAAATAAAACCTACTAAACCTAAAATAAAAATAAACCTAAAAAAAAATAAAATAAAATAAATAAAAATAAACTAAACCTAAAATATAAACTAAATAAAAAAATAAAAATTAAATAAACTAAAATAAACAAATAAATAAAAAAAATAAAAATAAAAATAAAATACTAAATAAATAAAATAAACTAAATAGGTTTAATTTAAAAAAAAAAAACCCTAAATAAAAAAATAAAATAAAAAACTAAAAAAAATAAATAAAATAAAAAAATAATAAATAAATAAAAACCTAAAAAAACCTAAAATAAAAACCTAAAATAATAATAAAAACAAAACAAATATAAAATAAAATAAAATAAAACAAATAAAACCTAAATAAACCTAAAAAAATAAAATAAATTAAAATGAAAAAAATAAAACTAAAATAAAATAAATAAAAACTAAACAAATAAAAATAAACTAAAATAAAAACCTAAAAGAAGAACTAAATAAAATAAAATTAAAATAAACTTAAAATAAAATAAAATAAAAACTAAATAAAAAAACTAAACCTAAAAAATAAACCTAAAAATAAAACTTAAAATAAATAAAAAAATAAAACTAAAAACTAAACCAAAAAAATAAACTAAAATAAAAATAAAATAAACTTAAAGTTAAACTAAATTAAAATAAAATAATAAATAAAACTAAAAAAAACCTAAAAAATAAAATAAAGTTAAACCTAAAATTAAATAAAATAAAATAAATAAAAATAGCTTAAACTAAAAAAAAATAAAACTAAAAATAAACCTAAAATAAACCTAAAATAAAAAATAAAATAAAACCTAAACTACCTAAAATAAAAAATAAATAAAATAAAAAAAATAAAATAACTAAAATAAACTACACAAAATAAAATAAAATAAAACATAAACTAAAAATAAATAAACTTAAAATAAAATAAACTAAATAAAATTAAAAAATATACTAAAAATAAATAAAAAAACCAAATAAATAAGCATGAACATACGTTTACTTAATTAAAAAAAAATTCAAAACCCAAATCCTAAACCCAAAATAATAAACCTACAACCCTAAAAATCCAAAAAACTTAAACTAAACCCAAACCTAAAACCTAAACCACAAAACCAAACCCTAAAACCTAAACCCAAACCTAAACCCTAACAAACCCTAAACCTTAAACCCCAAACCCTAAACCAAAATAAGTAATTAAATAAATTAAAATAAACCTAAAATAAAACCTAAAAACCAAACTCTAAGAATGGCAACCTGGGAAACATCACCATCACCAACTTAGTCTAGATTTGGATGGAGGTGAAGCGAGGTCATGGTTATCTCAATGGTGGTGGAGAATGGAGGTGCTAGTGGATATGGAGGTGGTGTACGAAATACTGATGGTTATGGAGGCGGGAGGAGCGATGGAGGTTACAACTGTGGTGGTGGTGGAGGGAGAGATCAGGGATATGATGGTGGATCCGGCTACTCGAGAGGCCAAGGTGGTTATGGTTGGAACTAGATAAATGAAAGAAGCGGATGATCGATCTACTTAGGAATTGTGACTTTCTGTAGAGATGGTTCTAGTTATCAGTTTTTGATTTGCTTGCATGCTTATTTTTATCTATCACATAAACATCTTTGAAAACTTGGTGTGTTACTTGGTTGATTAAATCAAAAGAAGAAATGTTGAATCAATTTGTTCTCTATTAAAAAAAAATACCAAATACAAAACCTAAACTAAAACATGAACCACAAACTAAACCTAAACCCTAAACTAAACCCCCCAAACCCAAAAAAAGCTAAAACCTAAACCTAAACTAAATAAAATAAATAAAATAAATATAAAAACATAACCAAAATAAAATAAAATAAAAATAAAATAAAAACTAAACTAAAAAGTAAATTAAAAAAATAAAACTAAACTAAAATTAAATAAATAAAACCTAAACTAAACTAAAAATAAAACCTAAATAAAATAACAACTAAACCTAAATTCAAAATAAGTAAACCTAAAATAAAATAAAATAAACTAATAAACAAAACCTAAAAAAATAAAAAATAAAAAAAATAAAAAAAATAAAGCCTAAACCTAAACTAAAAAAATCTATTGCTAAAATAAAATAAAATAAACCTAAAATGTAAAATAAAATAAACTAAACTACCATTAAACCTAAACTAAATAAACCTAAACTCTAAATAAAATAAAATAAACTAAAATAAACCTATAAAATAAAATAAAAGAAAACTAAACTAAAAAATATAAACTAAAAAAAAAACTAAAATAAAAACATAAACTAAATATAAAACTAAAATAAATAAACTAAACTAAATAAAAGTAAAAATAAACCTAAATAAAATAAAATTAACTAAAATAAATAAAATAAACTAAATAAACCTAAACCTATGGGATTACTTAATTTTTAAAAACTAACCCTAAACCTAAACCCTCACCCTACCCTAAAACCTAAACCCTACCACAACCTAGACCTCCCTAAACCCAAACCCTTAAAATAAATAAAATAAAACTAAAATAATATTTATAAAAAAAGCTAATCTAAAATATAATATAAAATAAAATAAATAAAATTTAAACTAAAACCTAAACCTAAACATAAAAATAAAAATAAACTAAGAAAATAAATAAAACCTAAACTAAATAAAATAAAATAAACCTAAGAATAAAAACTTATATAAAATAAAAAATTAAATGTAAAATTCAAAAAATAAACCTAAAATAAAATAAAATTAAAACTAAATAAAACCTAAATAAAATAACTAAAATAAATAAAAATAAAACCTAAACCCTAAACTAAAAAAAACTAAACTAAAATAAAAAAAATAAAATAAAAAAAATAAAATAAACCTAAACTAAATAAATAAAAAAATAAATAAAACCTAAAACCTAAACTAATAAACTAAACCTAAACATAAACCTAAAACTAAATAAAATAAAATAAACTAAAATAAACCTAAACTAAACTAAAAAAATAGAACCTAAAAATAACTAATAAAACCTAAAAATTAAAATAAAACCTAAACTAAACCAAAAAAAAATAAAAAATAAAACCTAAACCTAAAAATGTAATAAAAATAAAACTAAACTAAAAAGTAAACCTAAACTAAACTTAAATTAAAATATAAGATAAAAACTAAATGAAAATAAATAAATAAAACTAAATAAAATAAAATAAACCTAAATAAAAATAAAATAAAATAAACTAAATAAATAATAAATAAACTAAAATCCTACCTGGTTTGATTTAAAAAACTTAAACTTACCCAAACCCTAAAAAATCCACACCACACCCCAGGCCAAATAAACTTAACCTAACCTAAACCTAAAAATAAAATATAAAATAAATAAAGATGAAATAAAAAATAAATAAAACCCTGGGCCTAAAACCCTAACTGAGCCCTGAACTGACCTAATGAGCCTAACCTAAAACTGGGCTCCAGATACTCCACTGGGCCTAGGCCCTACCTAAATCCCACACCACTAACCCTGGGCCCTAAACTCATGAACTCTGACCCCTGGGCCTAAACCACAGGCTGACTAGGCCACTGGGCCAACTCTAAGGCCCTGGGCCACTCCAGATGCTGAGCCTGACTAGGCCTTAAACCAGCAAACCCTAAAAAAAACCCTAAAATAAAACCAAATAAAGACTTAAAAAACCAAAAAAACCTAAAATAAACTAAAATAAAAATAAAATAATAATAAAAATAAAATAAAATAAATAAAATTTTATAAAAACCTAAACCTAAAAAAAAAAAATAAGAAAAACTAAAATAAAATAAATAAAAAGATAAACTAAACTAAAAAAAATTAAATAAAATTAAGAATAAAACACCTAAATAAAATAAAATAAACAAATAAAAATAAACCTAAAAATAAACTAAAATAAACTAAATAAAACTTAAACCTAAAAAAATAATAAAAAATAAACCTAAAAATAAAAAAACCTACAAAAACACTAAATAATAAAATAAAATAAAATAAACAAACTAAACTAAAATAAATAAACCTAAACTAAACCTCAAATAAACTAAACTAAAAATAAAATAAAATAAATAAAATAAACTAAAAATAAACCTATAAAATAAACCTAAAATAAAAAAAAAATAAAAAAAAAAAACCTAAAAAAAATAAAATAAATAATAAAATAATAAACTACTTAAAATAAACTAAATAAAATAAACTAAAATATAAATAAAATAAATAAACTAAAATAAATAAAATATAAAAATAAATAAATAAAAAAAAATAAAATAAATAATACATAAACCTCTTGGTTTACTTAATTTAAAAATAAACCCTAAATCATAAACCCTAAAACCTAACTGACCTAAACCCTAAACCCTAAACCTAAAACCCTAAACCCTAAAAACTAAACCCTAAAAACTAAACTAAAAAACTAAACCTAAAACCCCCCCAAACACCTAACCTAAAACAACTAAACCCTAAACCCCAAACCCTAAACCTAAACCAAACTAAACTAAACCCAAACCTAACCCACTAACCCTAAACCCAAAGAATGGGGAACATGGGAGGAATATCACCATCAACTAGGCTCTATCTAAATTTATCATTGGAGCCAAAGGCAAAAGCAGTTATCAAAGTGGTGGTGGGGGTCTGGAGGTGTTGGTGGATATGGAGGTGGTGGTTGGAGGTGGTTATGGAGGGGGAAGTGATGAAGGTTACAACCATGGTGGCGGTGGGAGAGGTCGAGGGATATGATGCGGATCCCACTACGAGAGGGGTGGTTGTGAACTTGAAAGCGATGAGCATGATCCAATCTATTGCTTACGAATAATGTCTTTATAATAGAGATGGTCCTACTTATCTAGGTTTTCTAATTTTTCTCTATGGGTGCTCATTTTTTATCTATGTCGTCACTTATGTCTTAGAAAACTTGGCGTGCTACTTGGTTAATGAAATCGAAAAGAAGAAATGTTGAATATGAATTTGTTCTTTGTATCAAAAAAACCCAAACCTAAACCTAAACCCTAAACTAAAACTTAAATCCTAAACTAAAACCTAAACCCTAAACCCAAACATTAAAACCCTAAACCTAAAACACTAAACCAAACACTAAACCCAACTACCAACCCCAAATCCAACCACAACCTAAACTCAACTAAAACCATAATCCCTAAACACTAAAACCACAACCCTAAAACCAAACCCACCACACCCAAACCAAACCTAAACCCTAAACCAACCTAAAACAAACTAACCCTAAACCTAAACCCATTAACCTAAACCCTAAACCTTGAATAAAGATGTCATTAGGGGTAGATCTAAAGAATGACCTAATCCTAACATAGTTATGGTAGCTAAAGAAAATGCCTTCAGACTTTCCTTGATTATTAAAAGATATATAATAATATATCATATATTTGGATGTTATAAGATCTTTTGAAATGTTTTAGTATGTTATGGTATTATGCCTATAGTCTATATTAATATAAATCATAAAAATATTAATTTAATAAATCAGATAGAAATTTGTTAAATTTGAAGTGGGAATTAGGTTGTAGTACCAAGGTGTACTACCACTTGGAGTATAAAAGTAAGATTTTATGTTCAAAATAAATATTATATGTTGTAGCATAGTATAGCATCATATATCATAATATATTATTCTAAGCATTTTAAATTCTTTTAGTATTTTACAGTCATGCAGTTGAGCTTACACTAGAATTATTTATAAAAATGTTGATTTAGACTTTAAAATGGTAGAATTTGGCCAAATTCTAAATAAGTAGAGCATGGAATCATAATATATTATTTCAATTTAAAATATGTAAGTGATATGACAAAAATATATAGTTTTTATTATTTAGACTAATTTAATGGTTCTATTATCTTAAGCAATCTCTTATGATGTGATATGCAATATAATAAAATATAATATGTTATAGTGTATTATAATATAAGATGCCATAACATAGTGTAGCATCATGCATTATAGCATACTATTATGTATTACTTCTTATTGTTTAGCATATTTTAGTTTGTTATAGTATGATATAATAGAGTTTACGTATAATTCATGAAAATTTTGATTTATAGGTTGAGATGATAGGATTTGGCCAAATTTAAGGTAAGCTTTAGGGAACATCATTGGGGGTGTGCTATGGTGTGTCATTTAATCAAAAGAATGGAATTTTGCATCCAAAATAAATGTTCATTTTCAACCAAATTTTATAATTTTTTTTGCTTAAAGTGATTCATTTTAAGGTGTAATGTGAGATATATATTATATGAAAGCATACTAAAATATAATCTACATAACAATATAACTTCACATATATATGAATGTGGTGGTGTGTTACTAAATGTTATTGTACATTTTAGTATGTTTTACTTTTGTTATAATACATTGGGTCAAAACTCACAAAATGTTAATTTGAAGGTTGAGATGGAAGAATTTGGCCAAATCCACAGCACAAAGCAACACCAAAATTATGCTATTTTGTACCATTTCTAATAGAAAAATAATAATAATTTTACATCCAAAATGAACAATATTCATATTTTGAGAAAATGTTATTATTTCTTCCTTTTAAGTGATTCTAATGAGGTGTAATGTTAGATAATATAATATACTATAGCAAATTATAATATAACATCATATATTATAATATAATATAGTGTGTTAATTCACACTATAATATGTTTAGCATGATATTGTATAGTTAGTTTGAGCTTGCACCATCACAAATCATAAAATGTTGATTACAATGTTAAGATGATGTAATTTGAACAAATACATTATTAGGCTTTTGGTTGAAGTATTAAAGGTGTGCATAAGAGAAGAAATAAGATTTGATGAGAATTCCATGTCAAGGACATGGAGGGAGATTCCCTAGGGGATAATACATTGGACATGACATGTCAGGGGTCTATGTCAAGGGCATAGAAGAAGAAAATATGTTGGGGATAAGGTTTGAATTTAATTTTATTATATGATTTATGGAAAGAAGATTGGCTAGGGATAAGAATCTGTAATCCACTGGGGATTAAGATCGAATCGACTTTAATTATTTTTATTTTAATTGATGTGGAGGCATATCTGCTAGAGATATGGGCTCGAGTCATTAGGGATCAAGTATATGAACCATCCACTAGGGAAGCGGGTTCGGGCTATCTATTGGGATTTGAGTTTGATTTCATAGATTTATTTGGGGATGTATCTCTTGGGAATAAGAGTTTGGTTGGATTTCTTTGATTTAGACTCTATTATGGGTGTTAGTTTAATATGGCTCCACCAGGAGGTTGGTTTTGAATTTGATTTATTTGCTTGACTTGTTTATATATGATTTGGGGCTCCACTAGGAAAATCGGTGGGTTTAATTTAATCTGAGTTAATGTATGGACCCTGACGGTGTGATGAACCCATTGAGAAGGGGCTATATCAACTTTGACTTACCTCATGTTTACAAATCCAAAGGGATAGTCTACCAACTACGAGGTAGAGCTAGCTAACCTAAGGGGTTGCCTTTCGGTGTGCAATAACTAGGAAAAGGTGTAGCGACTTACATCTTCCAAAGTGAGCAACCTGGGGTGACTATTGAATGCACAATAAATCAAACTGACCAAGGCTATTGAATTAATGATTTTGGGGACTTATGTCAACTCAAAAGTAGTCATTTTATCTTAATTTTATGTGATTTGATATGGTTTGTTTGGTTTAGTTTGATTTCAAATTGAGGCATATTTGTTAGGATGTGAGCTAGGTCAAGTTTGATAGATTTAATTTATGGACCATGTCATTGTGATGGACTCGTGAGAAGGGCTATGGACTTGTCTATCTGATTTACAAATCCAAAGGGATAGTCTAGGCATGGGGTAGAGCTAGCCAACCTAAGGGGTTTCTTTTGGTGTGCAAGTTGTTAGGAAGAAGGCATAGCTTACATCTTCTAAAGCAAGGAACAACTGCTAGGGTGACTGTTGGTAGCACAACAAATAGAACCCAACTTAGGGTGACTATTGAGAATGTCTTGGGGACATATATATCAAGAGTAGTCAATTCTATAGGGAGTTTTACTGACATTGCCCTAAATATAGGACGCCTGCTTGGGAAAAAGTATTGCTAGGGGTGTCCTCCTAATCCACAAGTGAATATATATTTTGTTTATATGTTTGTGTGGACCCTGTTGGTGTGTGAGGGACCACACTGAGAAAGGGCTATGTCATCCTTGACCTATCTCAGATTTACTAGACTCGAGAATCGCACATATATGAGATTCTCCAACCATAGGGGTGGTTACTAGGAAAGGACTATCAATCGATAGTAACGGGGTAGTGTCTAAATGGGGTCACAAATGATGTGAACCAAATATAGTGCCCGGAGAGGTTGCTAGGGGCGTTATCACGAGCCACGGAAAAGAAAGCCTATAGGTGTACAGGCCAACAAGGAGAAATGTAGACTTACATCTACCATGAGTGGTGTATCTAAGGTGCTAGAACCAAACCTAAGGTGTATCCATCAACATGAGTGGTGTATCTATCGCATAGTGAGAACCAACCAACCAAAGGTGCTTGGTGTGCAATGATCAATCTGGAAAGAAAGCATGTAGCTTACAACTTTTCAAGCAATAATCATCGGGATAGTCATCATCAATGGGACATATATATGACCTTGAGTGACTACTAGGGGCCCCAGGAAGGAAGACCCAAACTTAAAATCAGGAGGGAAGGAGCTGCTAGGGGACTTATCCTAAACCTCAAATATACTCGACCTAATCAGTGGACAAAGGCTAATCTAATAAAAGAGCATAGGAAATTCACATCCTCTTAAATGAAGCCAACATAAGGTAGCTTATTGGCCATGCAATAAGGCTTACCAAACTAACAAGGTGCTCATCGGTGTGCAGTGGCCAAGTAAGGAAGGAAAGCATAGCAGACTTACATCCTCCAAAGCAAGAAGATGACTGGGTGACACACTAGCAGGGTAGCATGTCACCAGTAAATTGAGTGAGTGTCATTGGGGCATTATCTCAACTTCAGTAGAGATAAAAGATATGTGTTTATTTTATATGTTTGTGTGTATTTTGTGTTTGTATTATGTCGATGAAGGATAGGATGCCACTTTGGTTTTTACACCTACCCTAAACACATCATGGATTCAAACAAGAATACTTTCAAAATGGAAGAGATTGAATTCAAAATGGAATTTTCATTGATGATAATTATTTTCAAACATGATTTATAATATTTCTTTAAGTAGAGCTTGTTGATTGGAAGCATTGATGCTCTCCCTTATGATTAATAAGCTGATAAGATCCTTTTTTGTGGGCCTTCTCTATTGAAAAAGGGCCTTCCCAAGTTGGTTCAAACTTGCCTCCCATCTTATGATGGGCAACAACCAGTCTCCTTAGAACGAACATAAGATCTCCTACTTGAAAAGCTCTAGGACTGACCATCTTGTTGTGACTTGAATTAATTTATCTTTGTACAACTTGAGGATTCAATATGCTCTTAGGCATCTCTCATCCAAACCTTCGAGCTCTTTTAACCCCAACTTGGCATTCTACTTTGTTGTGATCTTGCTATGCACAGCTATCCTAAGTGATGGGAGTTTGACTTCTAATGGTAGAAATGGATTGACACATACACTAAGGAGAAAGGTACGTGTTGGAGTTCTATATGTGGTGTGGTAGGCCCACAAGGCTTTAACTAACTTCTCATGCCACTATCGCTTGTTATTGTTGAGTGTCTTCTTATTTGGATGAGAGTTTTGTTGAAGGCTTACTAAGCCATTTTCCCTTGGGTAGTTGATGGTAGATTATCTCCAATCTATGTTGTGTCTGGGCAAAGTTGTTGATCTTTGCTCTTTAATGCAATAATTATCAAGATATAATTCAATCAGAACTTATATATGATATGGTTCCTAAATAGCTAGAGCACATGCTTAGTAGTGACCTCTCTACGCAGAATCACCTTTGCCCATTTGGAAAAGTAGTCAGTAGTAGTTATGATGAACTGATGACCCTTAAAAGAAGGAGGATCAATCGGACCCACTATGATGGTACCCTAACATTCGAATGGCCATGAGGCCAATGTAGGATGTAAAATGTTGGGTGGTTGGTGTAGGACCAGACCGTGTATTTGACATTGGTGGCATCGCCTAGCTGTATCTATGTAATCTTTGATCATTGATAGCCAGTGGTATCCTACTCTCTTGATCTTGGCTTTCATCTTCATACTGGATTGGTTAGCTCCACATAATCCTGAGTGTACCTCGGTCATGATCTTATGAGCTTCATGCTTGTCTAAATAACGTAACCACATATGATCGAAAGACCGCCGGTATAAGACACCATCCACAAGAGCATAGGAAAGTGCTCTCTGCTTTAGCTGATGGGCTTGGGACTTCTCTTGAGGTAGTTTGCCTTTATTTAGGTAATCCATGAATGGTTGCCTCCAATCTAACTCTTCATCCTTCTTGGCAATTGCAACCTCCCCTTCAAGAGAGTACTTTTTGATGAGTTTAATATCAATAAGGGATAACACTTGTCCATTTTGGACCTTTATTGATATGAACTCATCCTCCAGACTTGGCAACTCCTTGGCAAGCTTGGATAAAGCATAAGTTATGACATTCTCTCCTTGAGGAATCTTATAAATGGTAACCTCTCAGATTTAGGCCAATAAGTCCATGGTGTACTTGTGGTAATGATGGAGCTTAGGCTTTATAACCTTATAAGACCCAACGATTTGGTTGATAACTAGCTAAGAATCCCAAAGATGTTGATGTTCTGGATGCTTGGAGTAATAGCTAACTCCATACCAGCAACCAGAGCCTCATATTTAGCTTCATTATTTGTACTAGGATTAGACAGATGATATGAGAATCTGATCACATCACGGTTCAATGTTAAGAGAACTATTCCTACCCCTGCCTTTCTTGGAATAGTATATTATGGTTCTTCTCCTCTTTGAGAGAAAGTTGCACCATCAAAGTACATCTCCTAGCGGTGAATGCTAGTATCCCCTAAGTTCATGATTTGTTCATCGGAGAGATCATCACTAAGTAGAGTCTGGGTGTGTCGCTAAGATATCTGCTATCCTTATCCTTTCACTACATGGAGGTAAGGTAATGTTAAACTATGAGAGGATCATGGATCATCATATGCTAATAACCTTGGCCATGTTATGAGGAATGCAGAATGGATTGATTCTAGAGTTAAGTTCACCTTATAAGGAAGCATGTAGTGTTGCGACTTTTGGGAAGCAAAATTAAAGCTAGGCAATTCTAAATGGGTGGATAATTAGCCTCAACAGCGATTAGATGATGGATGAGGTAGTATAGTGCATTTTTCTTCCCTTCGTCATTAGTTTGGGCCAACATAGCACCAAAGGAGTTATCTAATGTAGTATTGTAAAGTATGAGCGACTTGCCCGAGATAGGGGCTGCTAGAACTGGCGGCTTCATTAGGTAATGATTGATTTCTTCAAAGGCATGCTCACACTAATCATCCACTTGAACTTGGCATCCTTTTGACAAGTGCTGAGAATGGATGACATCTTCTTGATAGGTTGGATATAAAGCATCTTAGATATTCCAACCACCCTTAGAATGATCTAAGTTGAGTTAAACTTTTAGAGAGTGGCATTTCTAATATTGCTTTGATCTTCTCTGGATCAATTTTGATTCCCTGGTGTCGGACAACAAACCCATGGAATTTTTTGAAGCTACTCCAAATGCACACTTTAGGGGGTTCATTTTGAGGTTAAATTGTATTAACTATTTGAAAACTACTCTCAACTCAAAGAGATGGTCTTCCTTTTCTCTACTTTTGACCATGAGATCATCGATATAGCACTCAACTGGATGATGAATGAGTTCATCAAAAATTCAAGTGATAGTCAGGTATATGCAGACATTTTAAGGTGAAAGGCATGACCTTATAGCAATAGATTCGTCGGTTCTAAAAGAATGTTTCTTTCATCTTCAAGGGCTATCTTTATTTGGTTATATCTAGATGAGCCATCCATGAAAGAGAGAATAGCATGAGGATGATGACCACTATCACTTGGATTAGTGGAAATTCATCTTTTGGACATGCCTTATTTAAATCCCTAAAATTGATGCATATGTGAATTTGGCCATTCTTTTCTTAATTGAGATGATGCTGGCTAACTAGGTATGAACTACTTGATAGGGTTAGTAGTAGGCTCTTTTGCTAGTTTATGGAACTATGTTAGGAGCCAATATAGGCATCTCTTCATAACTCCATGCAAAATAGTCCTTAAACTCGTGAATAGCCTAACTAAGTCATTAGATTCAATTTCATTCAACAAAGAACTGATGTATGTTGGCGTGGATCTTCTTCAGTTCCTAAGTTGATTTCCTTGAGCTCATCGATGGTTGACTTGATCTCTTCTTCAAACTCTGGCGGTGCATCTTTGACTTCAAAATCATCTAGATCATCTGAAGTTTCTAAGCACAACTCCTCATATGAGTTAATGTGATTTGAAAAGAACCTATCAATTCCAAATGATTGGTGATGACTAAGCAATAATCATCATCATCGACTAGACCCATTGTACCTAATCCTAGTCTCGATCTTGATTGAGAGCTTTTGCATTTGTTCTATTATATTCTTTCGAAGTAGTCTGAACTATGCTTTGACCAAGTATGTGGGATTAACCCTTTCTTTGCTAAATTATGAACACAAGGCAAGTACCAATCAAAGGATAATTCTATTAATTTTTATATGAGTCATCCTCAAGTTCTACATCAACTTCTTGACTTGAGGATGATGCTCCCGAAAGAACCTCTAAGTCTTCACACGTGGATGACTTAGGGCTTCCTTTAACTACCCCTTAGCTTTTTTGAGAGGAAAGTGGGGTTAGAGCTAAGGTTCCCAACCAATGCCTAACTGTTTCACATATAGACTTGAATAAACTTATGTGTTGCTTTGGAGCCTGGTCTTCATCACTATCTGGCTCAAGTTCCACCTCAAGGAATCTAGAGAGAGGCTGGTGTGCTAACAATATAATACTCATCCTATGAGCTAGATTCTAAGTCTATATGGATAGTAGTTGTACTCCTGGTAGGTGGGATATATCTTCTATTGGATGACCAATTAAGAGGTTTTCCACCCTTGGGCCTCTGGCCTCTTCCTCTGCATG
Source organism: Cymbidium sinense (assembly GCA_021442155.1). NCBI lineage: Eukaryota > Viridiplantae > Streptophyta > Magnoliopsida > Asparagales > Orchidaceae > Cymbidium > Cymbidium sinense. Next base: position 186,583,645 of record CM038214.1, read on the forward strand.
GTGGAGGTCGTAATCTACCCATATGTTGAATGGGTAAACTATGGGTGGAATCTAATGTCAGCTCCACTTCCTCCTCCAAGTCTATTTTGCTCCCTTTTATTTTCTTTTCATTTTCTCTTTTCTTTTCTTTTCTTTTTTTTCTTTCTTTTCTTTTCTTTTTCTTTTATTTTTAAACTTTAGCAAGTTCACAAGAATAGACTTGTTGATTTTGAGGGAGGTAGTAAAAGCATCCTCATATATCTTGACCTCCTGAACTATAAATGACTTGAGATCTCCTTCGACACAGTGGACGATCCCACCTCTCACAGACTTCATACACTGATGTAGAGAGAATGAAACTATATTATTCTCATGTATCCATGGTCTCCCAAGCAAAGCATTGAAAGATGTATCCAAGTCTATAGTCTAAAACTTGGCTTCAATCTTCCAATCATCTATCTCCAAGGGCAACACCATAGATCCTAAGGCCTGTTGACCTCACTTTTGGAGTGCGGATTCAATCTTCCCATCTTAGACTTAGGGTTCTAGATACTAAGACTAGTCATAAGACACTTCTAATAATTAGGTAAACACTTAAAAGACTTAGAAGGGTTAACCATAGGATTAGGTTATGCCTTTAATAATCCACCTACCCTACAACCCAAATCCAATCCATGTTCACCTTCTCAAACCAAACCTCAAGTTCAATTCAAAACATCAAATTCAAATCCAAATCAAACCCAAATTCCAAAACCAAATGATTGAAGCATGATCAAATCCAAACTTGAAACCCTTCCTAAGCCATATGACCTATCCATGGACTTAGCTAACTCTTAATCTAAATCAATCCAAAATTAATTGATTTTCTCATAATCAATTTATATCTTCAATCATCTTCTAAATATAAATCAAATCTACATTCAATTGATCAAAACTAAATGAAACTAAATCAAATTAAATCAAAACCCTTAAGCCATATTACCTATCCCATGGACTTAGCCAACTCTTGATCCAAATCAAGTCAAACTCAATTGATTTTCTTATAAATCAATCATATTTTTAATCATGTTTAGAAATTTAAATGAAATATACATTTAAATCATCAAACCAAATCAAAATCCAAACTTAAGCCACATGACTCAACTCCATGGACTTAGCTAAATTTCTTCATTACAAAACCCAAATTAAATTGATTTTCTCATGAAATCATACCTTCAATCATATTTATAAATATAAATGAAATCTACATCATCAAGCCAAACCAAAATAAACCCAAATCAAACCCAGCTTAACCCTTTTGACTTGAACTATTCAAATGAACCAAAACCCATTTGAACCCAAGACAATTGCAATTGAATTTTATATTTCAATCCCAAATCCATATATATACTCAACTAAATCAAACTCAGCCAAAAATCAAGCCAACTAAACCCAATTGGTCCACTTGACCCAAAGTGGCCAATTGACCTATTTGAGCCAAGTTCTAATCCTACCCAAATTGGATTGAACCAAGCCCATCAAAACCTCCCAACATGATTGTTGATCATCCTAGGTTGATCAATCATCACAAATTAGGTCAAACCAAGTCAATTTGGTTTGACCAAGTCAACCCCCTTAACCCATATGAACCCAAAGTATCCAAATTGTATAAGCCAAATCCCTTGAAACCAATGATTCATACCAAATCAAAATCAATATTTGAATGAATTGACCTTCAATTGAGTGAAACCAAACCCAATTGGTCCTCTTAACCCAAGTTGACCCAAATTGACCACCCAAAAGACCAAATTAGGTAAAATCAAAATATAAACCAAATTGATTGCAACCAATGGCTCAAGTTCATTCCAAATTGATTGTTGAACTTGACCAAAGCCATGATTGGACCCAATTAAACCCAATTAACCTACTTAGGCCAAATTGACCTAAATGTTCAAGTTGGCCTAAATAAAACCAAATCCAAATTGAAATTAAAGCCTACAATAATCTTCAATTGGTCAACTAAACCCAAACCAACACCTAACCCAAGCTAATTGGCCAATTTGGTCAAATTGGTCAACTTAACCCATTTGACCAAATGAATTCAAATGAGTCAAAATCAAATCTAAGCCAAACTAAACCAAACCAACCAAAACATCCCAAATGATCATATGAACTTGACCTAACTGGTTTGACCTAATTTGACCAATTGGTCAACTTTTAACCCAATTTTAAATTTGACAAATTGAAAACTAACCAAATCAACTCCAATTGACTTGAAATTTGGGCTAACCCACTTTTGGCTCATTTCAAATCTACCCAAATCAAATCAAATGATCATTCTACCCTTAGGTCAAGGTCATCATATTAGATAAATCACCCATGTAAGTGGTTGTCATTTCATTCCTTGGCCACTTGGTACTCTCCCAATGGTCCACTAGGCACCTCACCCCAAGGTGGTTGGGTTGGCCATGACCCATGGGAGGTGAAATCACCTCACCCTCCCATTAGAGCATTTGAAACCCATAGGACACACATGATTCCTCCTTTGCAACCTCCACACCTTCAACCAACCAAGCCAAGCCAACCTCCTCCCGCCACCCACTCCCCGAGATTGTTGAGCGACCACTAAAAGTTGAACTCGATCCCACTCCAATCAAGATGAAGGGGTATACACCCCTCATTTCCACTCAAACACACACAAAAATCATTCCTCGAGCCTTAGCTACCCAAGATGAGCCTAGAGCCATTCCTAGCTCCCAAGCTCATTCATCAATCAAAAATGCCATTCATGTCGTCACAAATAGGACACTCCCATTTCTGTCCTAACTTCCCTATTTCTCCATCAAACTCAAATTAACTTTGTACGCACCTTCTCTAGGCCTCATCGAGCAAGAACGAATCATTTCCCAAGCTTCCTAAGCACTGGAGGTAAGATTTCAATCAAAGCTAAGCTCCAAATCATCAGCTCATGGCCTTTCGAGTGAACGTCGAGGAATTGATTCAATTACTAATCAATAGTGCTTCATCTCCACTAGATGAAGCTTCCTCAATCGTTCGAGCTACCAGTCTTGAGCTCTAGTGAGGTATGCTTCCAAAATTGATCTTTAGGCTAAAATGGCTTGGAGCTTTTTGAAGAAAACTTGTATCTCATGTGATCTTAACTATTGGATCCCCTCCAATCGATGTCGTGAAGGTGTGGGATCCTTTTGGAGTTGATCCATGCTCGGGTAAGCTCGGATCAAGTGAGCAATGGTGGATGGACTTCATTCTCCCTCACTCACGTGACATTTGATCATGCACCATCCGTTCTGCATGATCAAAATGGATGGTCATGATTAGATCCACTAAATTGATCTGATTTAATCCTATTAATTTGTGGATTGGAGAGGAGAAACACATATCCATCTTGAGTGTTCGATAAGTTTTAAGTAGCCAATCTACGGCCCATGGAAAGCATGCGCATGCCGCATTGGCACCAATAGGATTAGGCAATTAGGCTTAATTAATCATTTTTAATGGCTAAACTTCTAAAAATCCTAAAAATCATAGAAATAAAAATGATAACAAATACTCATTTTAAAGATATTTCAGAGAATTAATTAAAATGATCTTAACTAATTTTGAATAGTAATTAAAGTTTATTTACAAATTTATTATTTTTTAATTACTTGAGCAATTAATTCCAAAAATGGGTTAATTTTAATGGGATGGCCTCTATCCCATGATTTTCATGGGATTTATTGCTCACTTAATTAGGAAAATTTACTAATTAAACCTTAACTACTCTTTAAGTTAATTAATGATTAGTTAATCCCATGAATAGCAATAAATTGGTTAATTAAGTTTATTAATCATTTTTCAATGAACTAAGGAATAGGGTTGGGACCCCATTCCCTAAGTTCATTTCACCCTTTTTTAAAATGAAATTAATTAAGATTTAACTAATTAATTAAATCACTTAATCAAATTGAAATCATAATCACATCGGACAATTAATTAAATCATGGGGTAGATCTTTAGGTATTGAATAACCTAAATGAGTTTAATGAAATTATGGTTAGTCCTCATGTGTGGGAAAACCCTAAGAGTGATTAATTAAGTTCCTTAATCTAATTAACTATTGATCATAAGCCAATTGCATTAGGCCCCTTTTATTTCCTTGGATCATTGCAAGTTTATTTTCCATGCATATCATGTTGGCTTATAGTTATTTAGTTAATTACTTTAAGGTGACATAGGTAATTAATTCTTAATTAAGGGTTCAACTTAATTAACCCATAAAATCAACTTAATTACATTTCCTCAAATTAAATCAAATCACTAATGTGGAAATGGGTTTAAAACAACAAGTGATGATTTCTCTTCTCCTCTTTAAATCAAATCAAATGCAAAACTTAATTAATAAAGAAGCTTTGGTTTTCTTTAAATAATCTTATTTGATTTGATTGTCCTTAAGAACTAGTTTGGTTGAATGAATACATGCTTATATTTGATTGTCCTCTTTCCAATCATGTTAAATTTGGTATGTCATTTGAATTCATGCATCCATCTTTTCAAAATCAAGTAAAATAAAATGGATTTCCTTTATGTAAGCTTGCATGTGTTGATTTAATTTAATATATGTGTGGCTATTATTACTATTAAATCCAAATGTATCTTTCAAAAGCTTATAAATGAATAATAATATGTGTTATAATGCTAGTTATAAATACATAAGAAATGCATGTGCTTATAGCTTAAGTGTATGACTGTTGAGTTCTTTTTCCTCTATTCATGTGTTGATTTATATAAGATGGAATGGTAATGGGTATATAGTCTATACATCCTGGGAACACAAAGCTTTAGCTAGCCCTAAGGAGGTCATTTGATTACCTCAATTCCCCGGTTTAACAATGTGGCATACCCATTTGATTTCATTCTTATGTATTTCAACATTAGAATTAGATAGTGTTTTTCATATATATAAATGATTCAATAAAAAATATACAATCTTTGCATGGTTTTCTTTCTCTCATTTATGTATACATCCATGTGTGTCTAAGAAAAGCAAGTATATAGTTTGGACATCCCGAGAATATGAGGCTTTAGTTAGCCCCAAGGAGGTCATTTGATTACCTCACTTCCCTAATTTAACAATGATACATACTTGCCTATATCTTTGTACATCCATATGTATATGTGATTAGTGAATGAAAATCCCATTTTACATTAAAATTTCATGCATTCATAATTGACTAAGTGGTTGAATTAATTAGCCATATGATTTGGAGCTTACTTTTTATGTTCATGTATACGAATTTACATATGTTTGAATGCAAATGGGTATATAGTCTGGACATCCTTAGAATACAAGGCTTTAACTAGCTTCAAGGAGGTCATTTGATTACCTCACTTCCCAAGTTTAACAACGACACATGCCTATTTAATTTCATTCTTAATTCATTTTGTATAAGAATTTGGATGAAGTTTTAAATTAATATGTTTAAATAATTCATTCAAATAAAATATAAATTCTAAACATACAAATACATTCATCATTTAAGTGTGCTAAAATATGTTGCATGTATAGATACACTTAGGATTAAATCATAAGCATGTTACATGTGATGGAAAGGATTGATTTAATATATGTCAAGTAGTAGTAATTCAATTAAATAAAGCTTAAGATGCCTTTCATTTTGAATAGGATTATTTAAAGTGAACCTAAACTTAAGATTAATTAAATCATTTAATAAGCCATTCACTAAATCAAAATAATATACTTTAGAAAATGACTTAAGGTTGAAAGAGGTCAATCCTCTTTTCCTCTCTTTATACCACTTAGTTGTTAAGTGTAATCAAATGAAACAAAAGAAAACACAAATTAAAATTATAAAATCAATTAAACTACTTCATGTGAAATCAACCTTTCATGTTAAATTGAATTCTTCTATACATAGAAAATACAACCCTAATGCCTAACAAGACTTACCACTCTTAATACACACTTTAGAATTAAGTCACCACTTCTAGCTCTAAGTTAGGATGGTGTATGATGTGTATGTTTTCTTTCATGATGTATTATTTTAGATTGGTTGTTAGGGTGTATGCTTCATAGACTAGATGATTGGCGAATATTAGCCTAATCATATTCTCTATACGTGATTATGCTTAAGGAATGCTTAAAAATAAATGTGAATGCTCTTTTTGTAGGTTGCTTAAATCCTTAAGCATAATCAAAGTTAGGACAGGTGGGCTTAGTTACCCATATGTAAGGTGCTAAGACCAAATTATAAATACAATAGCTTGGGATTATTTGTATATTTAGCTAACCTATGTTTTGCAAGTCTAGTTAGATTTACTTTTCCCACATAAGTATAATTTTTATAATATGAATTAGGATTAGTGCTATGGGGGGATAAGGGCGGATCTGGGTGCCCTTGATGCCTTTGAAGCAAGCACCATCCAAATCAAAGAAGGAACCAAATCAAAATGGAGATATGAAGAAAGAAGACCCATAGCATTTAATACAATTATAATTATTTTTTCATATTCCAAGTTGTATAAGGGTAGAGCTCTACTCATCTTTTCTCTTTAGGTTATGCAGTACCAAACCACATCCTTTTATTCTTTTATGATAGTTTATATAATTGTTTGATGTTATGTTTACATTGTGCATTAGGATGGCATGCTTTTCATAGTTTCTTAAGTGATTGATGCTTTAATGTGTGGCTTGTAGGCTCTTAGGATAAAAATAACTTTTCTACCCAATCACTCATAACTAAATTTTAAACAACTCATAACCCATCATAAAGCCTAAGACATAAATAAGATAATTAAAAGATCAAGCAACCCCTTAGCTATATGGTTGGATGATTCACATCATGCATGCATATTCTTTCTGTCTTGAACATGAAGGATCTCCATCCTTGCATGACAAAAGAATGCATGACCTATGAGGGCATCCCTTATGGTGGAGAACTCCTTCTTCTAGCTGATTTGACCCATAACCTATTTCATCATGCATTTAGGCATAAGAAATCCTAAAGCCTCTATCAAAATGATGTGTCTAAAATGAAATAAAATTTGAAAAATTTTGCATCTATAGATTAAGTCATATGCTCATACCACTGCTCTGTCTCTCTTAGAGTGTGTTCAGGACTTTATTCTCTTTATAATTAAATAAGTGCCTTGGCTATCTTACAATTCATCAGATCAAACTACATGATTTTAAAATCATAGGAGGAGTTGGCTAGCTGTACTCCAGGCGATTATAAGTCCATAAGTTAGACAATTTATTCTCTCTTGGGAGGTAAACCCTTATGTCCTCCTATCACTTAGATTTAGGTCATGCTAAAGCTCCCAAGATTTAGGATATATAGCTATTTCCTTGAGCTGATGAGCATACCTCACCCCTTAAGCATTCCCTACAATCTTGTGTTGGTTGATTATAAGCCCTAGTAATCTAATTAAATTTCAACTCAAAATATACAAATCTTTTCAACTTCAAAATTATAAAGCCCAACCATAGATTTATTTAAATGCTCACTAGGCTTCCTAGTATCATGAGCATTTCCTACTTATTTCATTTGAATTCCAAAATTAGTCTTCTCCTTGAGCTTTCCAAATTGATTTTCCAAATACAACCAACCTTTTGATAGTCTAACTTTGAAATCTTTGGAGATGATAATTATCTACTTTAATCGAGAGTATTCTTAAGAAATTTATTTTCCTAAGATGTAATTGACTATGGAGGCTTGCCACCATATGAAACTTAAGAACCTGGTTTAACATAAACTCTACTTTATTCATCCATGTAATGTAGGAAAAAAAATCTCTTGTACATTTGAAGACCCATCATGCCTTAGGAGTCCTTATTACATGATTAGGTCCATTATAGGGTGATGCCTCTATCTTTTGAGATAGTACATCATACCTCAATATTGTACTTGATCACCTCAAAAGTACCCCCACCCCCCCCTCCCACCCTGCCATACATTCTAAAATAAACACCACAAGGCTCTCTCTCTTTGTTCATTGAATCCTCTCAACATCATCCTTTATTTTTGGTGTTTGGAGATGTCGATCCTCAAGTAGGCAAGGGTTCTTAGACTCATAATATTGATTGATACACCTAGGTCAACCAAAATTTTGGATAACCTATATCTACCAACATCCACTATAATGTAATGAGGCGATTATGCTTAGTCGTCCCTAAGAGTAAGTCTTCATCGCTGAATGTAACTCTTAAGATGTCCTTCAAGTGGCATGCCAGCTCTTTAGTACTGGTCAATTGAGCTAAGCATATCTCTAGATCAAGTAAGGCCTTGATTAGAGATATCCTTATCTCTTTGGATAAGGTAAGGGCATTGTAAATGCTTAACTTATCTAAAAACATTCTAAGGTGAGCTAGGACATTATAATCAACTCTGGCTTGGTTCTCCACAAGCATATCCATGGGTGGAGCATCCTATGGAGGGGCTATCTGCTCACTGAAACTAATGACTTGATTACCCTTATCCAGGTGCTACCCTAGGAGGTTGAACTTTGCCACCGTAGGTTGACTGACTTCTTAAAATGATGAGCTTGTGGAAAGTTTTACCTTCTTATCTGGAATACCTACAGCTTCTCTTATGGGATCCTCAGAGTTAGTTGACTCCAAGTCAATCTCAAGAGGTAGACCTGATTGATTTAGAGAAGGATAGTTTGACTCTAAATTAGAAAAAAATGATCAAAACTACTAGAGCTATTATTTTTATTAAGACTTGAAGAGTTTTAAATAAGAATAAAATGAAGAGAATCAGAAGTGGATAATATAAAAGTAGAATTAGCTTTCTTCATTAATTTCTTTTGGGTAGGCACATGAAAATCAAAAAAGTAAGTGGAGTAAGGGATTTAGTGCCCTTATCCAGAGATACATCACTCCGATAGAAGAGGAGCTAGCAAGAGGTGGTAGTTGTAAATGGAGGGAGTATTTGACTTAGATGGTGGCTACACTTCTGGACTATCCCAGGAAAGTATGGTGAGCTACTGCTGCTGGTGGGCTGTCACCCTCCCCGAGTTGTCCTTTGTAACTAGCAAACCTTCCTTGGTGTTGGAGGTTTGACCTACTTTAGGCACCTGCAAGGGAAGCTTCTTGATCTTAGAAATGATCTTCTTATAGGTTCAGGATAGGGAGATATCCTAACCTTCTTTGGTCTTAAGAGGATTGCAAGTATCCCTAAGGATTACTCTAACTAAACTAGATTGTTATTCAAATAAGTATTCCTTAGGGATAACTATGGCTCTCAACTGTAGTGATCAAGCTAGTCCTTAAATGTGATACAATCCTCTAAGACATGGCCTAACATAAAAACTAGTCAAGTTTCTTTAGATCCTTAAAGATTTTCCTAACTACATCCCTCTTGCATGAAAAAGGCTTATTCAATATATCAGAAAGAGTGGGTGGAAAGTAGCTACCTGGCAATGGATATGAATACCGCTATTGGGTAGGCTACTGAGGTGGTGGAAAAGGTCATTATGTCACCTGGCATGTGATGATGGCTGAGGTGGTGGAAGAGGAGGTGGCAAAAGAGGTTGTTAAGCTCGTAGTCTCTCATAGTGAAGTCTGGGTGGTTGCTTCCATCTATCCACTGACACAACTGTCCCTGACTTCTTCTTAAACACCTTCAGCTTTCCTAGATGATGGTGGAAAGGCAAACTGTTTTTCCTCTTATATTAGCCGCCTTTTTGATTAGTTTATCGAATGTTTTGATGGTAAAGTACTTAAGCATGAAGGCGACCGGGGCATGGATATTCTTGAGAAGAATCTTAATGTCATGCTATTCGGACAGTGTGGTTTGCATTTCATGTTCAAGTTACGCCACTTGAGAATGTAATCAATAAGGGACTCGTTGAGTTTCTATTTCTCTACAATGAGGTCGCTACAATCACCCTCTACTAAGTTCCAGCAAACCACTTGATGAAGAGCTGCTCCAACTCAGCAAAAGTCTTCACCAAACATTTGGACAGTTCAATGCACCAATCAAATGCAACACCTGACAAACTGCTAACGAATAGGTGCAAGACGAGAGCGTTGCTACCAAAGATGTTGCAACAGTCGGCTCTAAAGTGTGTAATGTGTTATCGTGGGTTCCCACTGCCATCAAAAATCTTTAAGGATGGTGGCACAAAACTCTAAATAAAATAAAAATTAAATAAAAACCTAAACCTAAGAAATAAACCTAAAAATAAAACCTACAAATAAATAAAAAATAAAACCTAAATCCTAAAATAAAAAAACCTAAATTTAAAATACATGAATTAAAATAAACATAAACATAAACTAAAATAAACTAAACTAAAATAAATAAAACTTGAACCTAAACCTAAAATAAACTAAACCTAAATCCTAAACAAAATAAAATAAAAAATAAAATTAAACCTAAACTAAAACTAAAAAATAAAACCTAAAAATTAACATTAAATGAAAACCTAAAACCTAAACGTAAAAAATAAAATAAAAACTTAAAAAAAATAAAAAATAAAACCTAAACCTAAAAAATAAAATAAAAATAAAACAAAACTAAAAAACATAAACCTAAACCTAAACCTAAACCTAAAAAATAAACTAAAATAAAAAACCTAAACTAAAATAAGTAAACCAAAAATAAATAAACTAAACAAAATAAAAATAGAAAATAAATCTAAATAAAAAGAAAAAATAAAAATGAACCCTAAAACCCTAAACCCTAAACCCTAAACCCTAACAACCTAAAAACTTAAACCTAAACTAAATAAAACCTAAAAAATAAAATAAATAAAAAACCTAAACCTAAATAAAATAAAAACCTAAACTTTAAAAAAAACTAAAATAAAATAAATAAAAAACCTAAACTAAATAAAAAATAAAATAAACCTAATAATTATAAGCAAAAATAAAATAAAAACTAAATGTATAATAAAATAAACCTAAAATAAAATAAAACAAAATAAAAACTGAATAAAAAATTAAACCTAAAAAGTAAACCTAAAAATAAATAAATATTAAAACCCAAACCCTAAATTAAAAAAAAACTAAACCAAAATTAAAAAATAAAATAAACAAAATAAAATAAACCTTAACCTAAAATAAAATAAATAAAACCTAAACCTAAACCTAAAATAAACTAAACCTAAACCCTAAACTAAATATAATAAAATATACTAAAAATAAACCTAAACCTAAACTAAAAATTAAAACCTAAAAATAAACCTAAAATAAAAACCTAAAACCTAAACCCTAAACCTTAAATGCTAAAATGCTAAGAACCTAAACCTAAACTAAATAAAACCTAAAAATCAAATAAATAAATAAAACTGAACAAAAATAAAATGAAAACTAAATGATAAATAAAAATAAATTAAACATAAAATAAAATAAAATAAAAACCTAAACCTAAGCATAAAACTTAAAAATAAATAAAAAAATAAAACCTAAACCTTAAACTAGAAAAAAATATCTAAAACTAAAATAAATGAAATAAATTAATCTTAAACCTAAACTAAAATAAATAAAACCTAAACCAAATCCTAAAATAAACCAAAATTAATCATAAACCTAAATTAAAAATAAAACCTAAAATAAACCCAAATAAAAAACCTAAACCTAAAGCTAAAAATAAATTAAAACCCAAACCTAAATCTAAAATAAAATAAAACCTAAACCTAAAAATAAAATACCTAAACTAAAATAAATAAACTTAAAATACATAAACTAAACAAAAATAAAATTAAAAAATAAACCAAAATAAAAAAAATAAAATAAACTAAAATAAATAAAAAATACACTAAAAAAAATATAAACCTACCGGTTTACCTAATTTTTTTAAAAAAATTCTAAAACTAAGCCTAAACCCTGAACCGTAAACCTACAATCCTAAACATACAACCCTAAACCCTAAACCCTTAATAACCATAAACCCAAAACCTTAAACCATAACTAACCCTAAACCTTAAACCCTAAGCTCTAAACCATAAACCATAAAACCTTATCCGTAAACACTAAACCCTAAATACTAAATCCTAACCCTAACCCTAAACCCTAAACCCTAAGCCCTAAACCCTAAACCTTAAAATCCTGAACCCTTAACCCAAAACTAACCCTAAACACAAAACTAACTAAACCCTAAACTAACCCTAAACCATAATCCCTAAACCCTAAAAACCTTAAACTCTAAAGCCTAAACCCTAAACTAACCCTAAACCCTAAGCTAGACCTAAACCCTAAACCAAAAACCCAAAACCCTAAAAACCCTAAATCCTAAAGCCTAAACATTAAACTCTAAACCATAAACCCTAAACCTTAACTCTAAGAACAAAACCCTAAAACTCTAAATGCTAAAAACCTAAAACCTTAACCTTAATCCCTAAACCCTAAACCCTAAACCCTAAAAACCAAAAAACCTAAACCTAAAGTAAATAAAACCTAAAAATAAAATAAATAAATAAACCTAAACTTAAACAAAATATAAAAATAAAATAAAATAAAAACTTAAACTAAAACCTAAACATAAACAAGAAAATAAAATAAAAAAATAAAAAAAAACTAAAATAAAATAAATAAAAACCTAAACTAAACTAAAAATTAAAATAATCCAAAGAATAAAAAACCTAAATAAAATAAAATCTAAACATAAAATAAAAATAAAATAAACTTAAAATAAAATAAAATATAAACTAAATAAAAACCTATACTTAAAAAATAAAACTAAAAATAAAACCATAAATGTAAATAAAGAATAGAACCCAAACCCTAAACAGAAAAAAAATTAAACCTAAAATAAAAATAAAATAAACAAAATAGATAAACCTAAACTTAAACTAAATTAAACTAAACTAGAATAAATAAAACTTAAACCTAAACATAAAATAGACTAAACTTAAACCTAAAATAAACTAAATAAAATAAAATAAACTAACGATAAACCTAAACCTAAACTAAAAAATAAAACCTAAGAGTAAACCTAAAATAAAACCCTAAAATCTAAACCCTAAAAGCTAAACCCTAAAAAGCTAAAACCTAAACCTAAATTAAATAAAACCTAAAAATTAAATAAATTAATAAAATCTAAAGAAAAATAAATTGAAAGCTAAATAAAAAATAAACCTAAAACAAAATAAAATAAAAACCTAAACCTAAAATATAATCCTAAAAATAATACGTAAAAATAAATAAGAAATAAAACCTAAACTTTAAACTAAAAAAAACCTAAACCTAAATAAACAAAATAAAATAAACCTAAACTTAAATTAAAATAAATAAAACCTAAACCTAAAATAAACTATACCTAAACCCTAAACTAAATAAAATAAAATAAATTAAAAAAAACCTAACCATAAACTAAAAAGTAAAACCTAAAAATAAACCTAAAATAATAACTTAAAACCTAAACCTAAAAAAACAAAATGAAAACCTAAATCTAAACCTAAAAATAAAAAATAAAACCTAAACCAAAAAAATAAAATAAAAATTATACTAATGAGAAATAAACATAAACCTAAACCTTAACCTAAAAAATAAATATAAATAAAAATCCTAAACTAAAATAAATAAACCTAAAATAAATAGAATAAATTGAATATAAATAAAAATAAACTTAAATAAAATAAAATAATAAAATAAACTAAATAAATAAAAAATAAACTAAATAAATTAGAAAAACCTAAACTTTACCTAATTTTAAAATAAACTAAACCCTAAACCTAAACCCTAAATAAACCCTAAACCCCTAAACACTAAACCTTAAACTACCCTTAACTAAAACCCTAAATAACATTAAATCCAAAACCTAAACCTAAACTAACCTAAACTAAACCTAAACTATAAACCTAAACCCTAAACTAGAATCTAACCTCAATTAAACTAAACAAAACTATAAACCCTAAACCCTAAACCTAAATAAAGTATAAAGCCTAAACCTAAACTCCTAAACTAATCTAAACCTAAGCTAAACCTAAACCCTAAATCCTAAATCCTAAAACCCTAAACCCTAAAGTAAACTCTAAACCCTAAACTCTAAACCCTAACCCTAAACACTAAACTATAAAACCCTAAACCCTAAAACCCTAAACCCTAAACCCTAAACCTTAAACCCTAAACCCTAAACCCTAACAATCTAAAAACCTAAATCGAAAGTAAATAAAACCTAAAAATAAAATAAAAAACTTAAACATAAATAAAGTAAAAAAATAAAATAAAATAAAAACCTACACTAAAACCTAAACCTAAACCTAAAAATAAATAAATTAAAAAAATAAAAATAAATTAAAATCAAATAAATAAAAACCTTAACCTACACCCTAACCCTAAGAATTGAACCCTAAAACCCTAAATGCTAAAACCCAAAAACCTTAACCTTAATCCCTAAACCCTAAACCATAAACCCTAAAAACCAAAAAACCTAAACCTAAAGTAAATAAAACCTAAAAATAAAATAAATAAATAAACAAAATATAAAAATAAAATAAAATAAAAACTTAAACTAAAACCTAAACATAAACTTAAAAATAAAATAAAAAAATAAAAAAAACTAAAATAAAATAAATAAAAACCTAAACTAAAATAAAAATTAAAATAATCCAAAGAATAAAAAACCTAAATAAAATAAAATCTAAACGTAAAATAAAAATAAAATAAACCTAAAATAAAATAAAATATAAACTAAATAAAAACCTGTACTTAAAAAATAAAATTAAAAGTAAAACCATAAAAGTAAATAGAACCCAAACGAATAAAACAAACTAAACATAAAATAAAAATAAAATAAACAAAATAAAATAAACCTAAACTTAAACTAAATTAAACTAAACTAGAATAAATAAAACTTAAACCTTAACATAAAATAGACTAAACTTAAACCTAAACCCTAAACTAAATAAAATAAATTAAACTAACAATAAACCTAAACCTAAACTAAAAAATAAAACCTAAGAATAATCGTAAACTAAAACCCTAAAACCTAAACCCTAAAAGCAAAACTCGAAAAAGCTAAAAACCTAAACCTAAACTAAATAAAACCTAAAAATAAAATGAATTAGTAAAATCTAAACCAAAATAAATTGAAAGCAGAATAAAAAATAAACCTAAAATAAAATAAAATAAAAACTAATTAAAAACCTAAACCTTAAATATAATCCTAAAAATAATACATAAAAAAATAAGAAATAAAACCTAAACTTTAAACTAAAAAAAAACCTAAACCTAAATAAACAAAATAAAATAAACCTAAACTTATATTAAAATAAATAAAACCTAAACCTAAAATAAACTATACCTAAACCCTAAACTAAATAAAATAAAATAAACTAAAAAAAAAACCTAAACATAAACTAAAAAATAAAACCTTAAATTAAACCTAAAATAATAACTTAAAACCTAAACCTAAAAAAATAAAATGAAAACCTAAACCTAAACCTAAAAATAAAAAATAAAATCTAAACCTAAAAAATAAAATAAAAATTATACTAAACTGACAAATAAACATAAATCTAAACCTAAACCTAAAAATTAAATAAAAATAAAAATCCTAAAATAAAATAAATAAACCTAAAATAAATAAAATAAATTGAATAAAAATAAAAAAAATAAACTAAATAAATAAAAAATAAACTAAATAAATTAGAAAGAAAACCTAAACCTGCCGATTTACCTAATTTTTTTAAAAAAATCCTAAACCTTAAACCCTAAACCCTAAACCCTAAATCCTAAACCCTAAACCCTAAACTAAGCCTAACACCAAACTTAACTTACAACCTTAACTATAACCCTAAATAACATTAAATCCAAACCCTAAACCTAAACTAAATAAACCTAAACCTAAACCCTAAACCTTAAACCCTAAACCCTAGAACCCTAAATCATAAACCCTAAACCCTAATAACCCTAAATAAAGCATAAAGCCTAAACCCTAAACCCTAAACCCTAAGCCCTAAATCCTAAACCCTAAACTAATCCTAAACCTAAACTAAACATTAAACTAAATTTAAACCCTAAACCCTAAAGTACACAAACCCTAAACCCTAAACTTAAACCCTATCCTAAACCTAAACCTAAAATCCTAAAACCCTAAAACCCTAAATCTCAATAAACCTTAAACTAAACTAACCCTAAAACCTAAAACCTAAATCAAAGTAAATAAAACATAAAAAATAAAATAAAGAAAAACTAACCTAAATAAAGTAAAATAAATAAAAAAAACCTACACTAAAACCTAAACCTAAACCTAAAAATAAATAAATTAAAAAAATAAAAATAAATTGAAATGAAATAAATAAAAACCTAAACTATACTAAAAAATAAAATAAACCTAAGAATAAAAAAACTAACTAAAATAAAAACTAAACATAAAATAAAATTAAAATAAACCTAAAATAAACCTAATACAAAAACTAAATAGAAACCTAAGCCTAAAAACTAAACCTAAAAATAAATAAAAAATATAACCCAAACCCAAAACTAAAAAGAAAAACTAAACCTAAAATAAAAATAAAATAAACAAAATAAAATAAACCTAAACCTAAACTAAAATAAAATAAACTAAAATAAATAAAACTTAAACCTAAACATAAAATAAACTAAACTTGAAACCTAAACTAAATAAAATAAATTAAACTAAAAATAAACCAAAGCATAAACTAAAAAATATAACCTAAAAAAAACTAAATAAAAAAAACTAAACAAAAATAAAATGATAACTAAATGAAAAAAATAAAGTTAACAACAACAACATTAAGCCTTTATCCCACTAAGTTTACAATTCTCTCCATCGGCTTTATTATGTGTCAAATTCTCATTTAATTCAAGTACGCTAAGGTCATTTTTTATACACCTTAACGATGTCTTTTTAGGTCTACCTCTACCACTCCTAATATATGGCAAATCTAATGCATCTACTCTCCTAACTGAGTCATCGGACAGTCGGTGATTTATGTGGCCAAACCAACTAAGGTGACTCTCTCTAATCTTATCTGCCATTAGAGCTACTCCAATTTTTTCTCGAACATACTCATTTTGCATTTTATCTTTAAGAGTAAAGCCACTCATCCACCTGAGCATCCTCATCTCTGTAACACTTAACTTAGTCTTATGCTTCTTTTTTACTAGCCAACATTCTGCACCATATGTCATTGCAGGTCTTACCACAATCTTATAAAATTTTATCTTAAGTTTAAGTGTAACGTTTCTATCACACAACAAGCCAAATGCATTCCTCCACTTAAACCATCCAACTTGAATTCTACTAATAACATCTCCATCTATTTCACCATCATTTTGAACATTAGAGCCTAAATATCTGAATCAGTCACTCTTATTAATGACTTGTTCACCTAATGGCACAACACTACAACTAGAACTTCTACAACTAAAATTACACTCCATATATTCAGTTTTAGATCTACTTAAAAGAAAACCTATAGACTCTAATGTTGACCTCCAAAATTCAAGTTTCTCTTGGACTCCATCTCTAGTCTTATCAAGAAGAAGAATGTCATCAACAAAAGCTTACACCAAGGTACATCTACTTGTAAATACTTAGTAAGAACATCCATAACTGAAATAGGAAAATATTTTATCAATCCTCCTTGTGGTTGGACACAAGTAATAGCTCCATTATACATATCCTTAATGACTTGAATATAACCAATATTAACTCCTTTCTATTCTAGAACTCTCCAAAGAACATCTCTTGAAACTTTATCATAAGCTTTCTAAATCAATAAATATCATATGTAGATCCTCCTTACTTTCTCTATACTTCCATCCAACCTCTTAACAAATGTATATC
Source organism: Cymbidium sinense (assembly GCA_021442155.1). Classification (NCBI taxonomy): domain Eukaryota; kingdom Viridiplantae; phylum Streptophyta; class Magnoliopsida; order Asparagales; family Orchidaceae; genus Cymbidium; species Cymbidium sinense. The sequence goes on from CM038214.1 coordinate 186,601,386, forward strand.
ATCCATAGTATATCTACCGGCATGAAACCAAACCCATTGTGAGAAACTTTTATCACGATAACCTATGCTCAATTACTCTCCCATAATTTTAATGTATGACACATTAGCATAATTCTTTTATAATTTTCACACTCTTGTGCATCACCTTTATTATTAAATATAGGAACCATCACACTCTTCCACCACTCATCTACCAACTTTTTATTCTTTAAAATAACATTAAAGAGATTTGTAAGCTAAGAAATTCCTTGATCTACTAAACATTTTCACACTTCTTTTGGAATATCATTAGGTCCTACTATTTGTACACATTTCATTTTCCTTAAAGCTTGACTTGATTTACTAATATGATGATAAAATAAAATTCTTTCTTTTGTTTAGGTATTAAGGTTGCAAAATCTATCATACTCAGATCCTTCATTGAAAAGTTTATCAATATACCTCATGCACCTATTTTCAATATCTTTTTCTAAGAAAGACACTTTATTATTTTCATCCTTAATATACCTCACTTGAACTTGGTCTTTACTTCTACTATCTCTTTGGTTGGCTAACTTATACATACATCTTTCACCTTCTTTGGTATCTAATCTATTTTATAAATCACTAAAAGCTAACTTTTTTGCATCATATATTGCTTTTTTAGAATCTCTACAGGCCACTTTATATCTTTCCTAATTCTCTGAATTTTTATATCTAAACTACGTTTTATAACAATGCTTCTTATTTCATATCTTTTCTTGCACACACTAACTTTATCACCAACTATTTTTATTAAAAGAAGCTTTTCCTTTTTAATTCTCCAAGCACATTTTTAGCTACTTGCTTAACTTTACTAGCTACTTTTTCCCACATAACATTAGCTTCCTTATGAACATCCTAAATTCTAAACTCTTGTAGCTTGCTCTTAAAAATATTTTTATTTGTGTTCTTTAAGTGTCCCCCATCAAATCCTAGGACAATAATTTGATTTATTTTTTCTCTTACAATCTTTCATCTTATAATCTATAACTAACAATCGATGTTGGGTACTTAAACTTTCACTTGGAATGACCTTACAATATTTACAATCTAAATAGGTTTTATTTCTTATCAAAAAAAATCAATCTGTGTTTTACTAGATCCATTTTTAAGAGTAATGATATGTTCATCTCTTTCTTAAATAAAGTATTAGCAACTACAAAATCATAAGCTAAAGTAAAATCTAATATAGTCCTACCTTCTTCATTAGTCACTCCAAATCCATAACCACCAAGAATACTTTTAAAATCTTTTACCACTCTACCAACATGTCCATTTAAATTTCCATTGAAATTAATTGCAGGCTTTAGTTTGGTTTAATTTAGATTTAATTTGGATTTTGCCAATTTGACGCTTTAGGTCAATTTGGGCTAGGTTGAGTCAAGTTGACCAATTGGTCAAATTGGGCTCAATCATGGCTTTGTTTAAGTTCAATAAGTGATTTGGAATGAACTTGAGCCATTGGTTGCACTCAATTTGGATCAATTCATGATTTGACCCATTTTGGCTCTTTAGGCCAATTTGGGTCAACTTAGTTCAAATGGCCATTTAGGCTTGGTTTGGCTCAAGTGAGGGTTTGGTCATGTTCAATCATTGATTATGTGTTAATTTGAATCAATGGTTTCAATCAATTTGGTATATGGTGGGTTTTGGCTAGTTTGGGTTTCATTTGGGCTAAATGTTGACTTGGTGAAAGGGTCATGTTGACTTGGTTTGACCCAATTCAAGATACTTGATTAACCTAGGATGATTGTTGATCATGTTATGGGGTTTGTATGGGCTTAGTTCAATCCAATTTGGGTTCCATTAGAACTTGGCTTAAAAAGGTCTTTTAGGTCACTTTCTGTCAAGTGGACCTAAATGGGTCAATTGGCTTGATCATGTCTTGATTCAAGTTTAATTGAACCCGCATATGAACTTAGGATGGAAATATAAATCCAATTGCAAGTGGTTTGAAGCCCTATGGATTTTGGTTCATACGATAATTTCAAGTCAAAAAGGGCTAACTTGGGTCTGACTTGGGTTGACTTAGATTTGGTTTGATAATTATAGTTTATGCATATATTTGGAATAATGATTGAAGTAGTGATTGAATTATGAAGAAAGCCATGGGTTTTGAGTTAATTTGGATATCATTTACCAAGTACAAGAAATTAGCTAAAAGGACTAAAATTGGGACTTTGATTTTATTTGGGTTTGGTTTTAGCCATTTGGATTTATATTTCATTTATATTTGCAAATATAAATGAAGATATAAATGATTCATGAGAAAATCACTTAAGTTTGGAGTGATTTGGAAGAAAATTTGATCAAATTGAGGGATGTGGGTCAAAAGGGCTAAAGTAGGGAATTGATTTGGTTTGGTTTAGTTTGATTTGATTTGAATGGTTTGAATTTAGAATTCATTTATATTTTTGAATATAAATAAAGGAATGATTGATTTATAAAAATATCTATTGAGTTTGGGTTGATTTGAATTTGGTTAAAGCTAAGACCATCAGAAAAATCAAAAGGCTTAGGAAAGGATTTGGATTTTTAATTTAATAATTTGTTTTAATCATTTGGAGTGGGATTTGATTTATGATCTTGGATTTGAATTTGAGGTTTGGTTTGGAAGAAGAAAGCAAGGATTGGGTTTAAGGATATAGGATAGGCAAGTCTTCCTAAATCCCTAAGGCATAACCTATTCTATGATTAACTCTTGTCTCTAGGGTTAGGTTAAGTGTTCACTTAATCTAGTATCTTAAGACTAAGGAACTCAAGGTCTACAAGAGTCCTAGATCTATAATGAGGAAGTTGAGAGCTCACTCCAAAGTGAGGTCAAAACATATATTATAAGATGTCCGATAGTGATGTTTTTTTGATGTTATAAGATGTATTGAAATATTTTAGTATATTATGGTATTGTGCCCTATAGTTTATATTAATATAAATCTTAAAAATATTGATTTAATAAATCAAGTAATGAAATTTGTTAAATTTAAAGTGGGAATTAGGTTGTAGTATCGCAGTTTTGCAACGCCATTTGAAGTCAAAAAAGTAAAATTTTATGTTTAAAATAAATATTACATGGTGTAGCATAGTATAGCATAATGTATCATAATATATTGTTCTACGCATTTTAAATTCTTTTAGTACTTTACAAATGGTGGATTTAGACTTTTAAATGGTGATTTATAAAAATAAATAAAAAATATGTAAGTGATACAACTAGCATTATTTATAAAAAATGTTGACTTAGACTTTTAAATGGTGGAATTTGGCTAAATTCATAATAGGTATAGCATGGCATCATAATATATTATTTCAATTTAAAATATGTAAGTGATACAACTAAAATATATAGTTTTAGATTGTTTAGACTAATTTTATGATTTTTTTATCTTAAGCAATCCCTTTTGATGTGCGATATAATATAATATAATATAATATGTTATAGTGTATTATAATATAGGATTCATATTTTGAGAAAATTTTGTTATTTGTTCCTTTTAAGTGATTCTAATGAGGTGTATTATTAGAAAATATATTATATTGTACCAAATTATAATATAACATCATATATTATAATATAACATTATGTGTTAATTCACACTATAATATGTTTAGCATGATATTGTGTAGTTAGTTTGATCTTGCACCATTCAAATCATAAAATGTTGATTACAATGTTAAGATGATGTAATTTGAACAACTACATTGTTAAGCTTTTAGTTGAAGTATTAAAGGTGTGCATAAGAGAAGAAATAAGATTTGATGAGAATTCATGTCAAAGACATGGAGGGAGATCCGCTAGGGGATCATAGATGCATTGGACATGACATGTGAGGGATCTATATCGAGGGCATAGAAGAAGAAAATCTACTGGGGATAGGTTTGAATTTTATTTGATTATATGATTTATGTAAAGAAGATCCCCTGGGGATAGAAATCTATAATCCACTAGGGATTAAATTCAAATCAACTTTAATTTTTTTTTATTTTAATTGATGTGGAGGCATATCTACTAGAGATATGGGCTCGAGTTTGTTAAGGATCGGGTATATAATCCTTCCACTTGGGAAGTAGGTTTGGGCTATCTGTTGGAGATTGGGATTTGAGTTTGAATTCATAGATTTTTTTGGGGATGTATCCACTGGGAATAAGAGTTTGGTTGGATTTGTTTGAATTAGATTCTATTTGGGGAGTAATTTTAATTTTGCTCCACTAGGGAGGTTGGTTTTGAATTTGATTTGTTTGGTTGACTTGTTTATATATGATTTGGGGGCTCCACTATGGAGAAGGGTATGATTTAACTCCACTAGGAAAAATTAGATTGGGTTTAATTTAATCTGAGTTAATGTGTGGACCCTGTCGGTGTATGATGGACCCACTGAGAAGAAGCTTTATCAGTCTTGACCTACCTCAGGTTTACAAATACAAAGGGATAGTCTATCTGCCTGTAGAGCCAACCTAAGGGGTTGTTTTCTGTGCAACGATTGTTAGGAAAAGGCATAGCATACTTACACCTTCCAAAGCGAGGAACAACTACTGGGGTGACCTATTGGATGCATAACAAATTGAACCTAACCTAGGGCGAATACTAAGTGAATGCCATTGGGGACTTATGTCAACTCAAAAGTAGTCAGGAATATTTTTATCTAAATTCCATGTGATTTAATATGGTTTGTTTGCTTTAGTTTGATTTTGAATTGAGGGCATATCCATTGGAGATGTGAGCTTGGTCAAATTTGATAGATTTAATTTATGGACCATGTTAGTGTGCGATGGACCAACTGAGAAGGGGATATATCAAACTTGACCTATCTCAGATTTATAAATACAAAGGGATAGTCTACTGGTCATTAGGTAGAGCTAGCCAACCTAAGGAGTTGCCTTTCGGTGTGCAACGACTGTGCTAGGAAGAAGGCGTAGAAGACTTTCTTCTTGTAAAGTAAGGAACAACCGCTGGGGTGACCTATTGGTAGCATAACATATCAAACCCAACTTAGGGCAACTATTGAGTGAATGCCGCTGGGAACTTATATCAACTCAAAAGTAGTCAGGCGATACCTATAGGGAGTTTTACTGACTATGCTCTAAAGATAGGATGTCTACTTGATAAAAGGTACCACTAGGGTTGTCCTCCTAATCCATAAGTGAATATATTTTTTATTTATATGTTTGTGTGGACCCTGTTGGTGTGCAAGGGACCACACTGTGAAGGGGCTATGTAGGCATTGACCCATCTCAGATTTATTGGGATAAGGGAGAATCTACACATCCACAGGATGGATTCTCCAACCACAATGGTGGCTACTAGGAAAGCGGAACTGTCTAATCTGATAGTAACCCAGGTAGTGTCTAAATGGGGTCGCAAAGGACATGATCCAAATATAGTGCCCATAGGGGAGGTGCTACTTGGGGCATTATCTAAAGCCCTAGAAAAGAAAGCCTATAGGTGTACGATGGCCAACTTAAGGAGAAAGCATAATAGACTTACATCTGCCATGAGTGGTGTATCCTAAGGTGGAAGAACCAACCAACCTAAGGTATATCCATCAGCATTTGTGGTGTTTCTATCAGCATAGTGAGAACTAACTAACTTAAGGTGCCTGTCGATGTCTAATGATCAATCTGGAAAGAAAGTGTGTAGGCATACAACTTTCTAAGTGGAACTGATCATCGGGAAAGTCTGTCATCGATGGGACAAATGTTATCTGACCTAGAGAACCTACTAAGCAGGGAGCCCAAAGGAAGGATTAGACCTAGACTTGAAGCAGTCAGGAGCGATGGAGCCACTAGGGGACTTATCCTCAACCTCAAATATATTTGACCCAATTAGTGCACGAAGGCTAATTCAAGAAGAGAACATAATAGATTCACATTCTCTTAAATGAAGCCAACATGAGGTAGCTTACCTACTATGCATTAAGGCCTACAAAACTAATAACAAGGTGCTGCCGTGTGAAATGGCCAAGTAAGGAAGGAAAGTGTAGTAGACTTACATCCTCCAAAGCAAGAACACCACTAGGGTGACACACTAGCAGGGTAGCATGTCAGCCCAACTTAGAGCATCTACTGGGTGAGTGCGGCTGGGGGCGTTAACTTAACTCAGAGTTTCTTGAGACAAAAAGATATGTGTTTATTTTATATATTTATGTTGTGTCGATGAGGTATAGGATGCCGCTCGGGTCCTTACACCTACCCTAAATACATCGTGGCATATTTGCAAACAAGAATACTTTCGACATGGAAGAGATTAAATTCGAAATAAAATTTTCATTGATGATAATTATTTTTAAATATGATTTATAATATTTCTTTAAGTAGAGTCTATTGATTGGAAGCATTGGGCACTCTCCCTTATGATTAATAAGCTAATAAGATCCTCCTTGGTAGGCTTTCTATAGAAAAAGGGCCTTCCCAAGTGGGTTCAAACTTGCCTCCCATCTTACAATGTGCAATAATCGATCTCCTTAGAACTAAAATAATCTCTATTACTTGAAAATCTATTGTACGAACTAACTTATTATGAGCTTGAATCAATTTTGCTTTGTACAACTCAAGGTTTTGGCATGCTTGCAGGCCTCTCTCCACCAATCCTTTGAGCTCTTCTAACCATAACTTAGCGTTCTGCTCTGTTGTGATCTTGCTACCCACAACTATCTTTAGTGATTAGAGTTAGACTTCTAATGGTAAAATGACTTCAGACCCATAAACTAAAGAGAAAAGAGTAGACTGAGTTAGAGTTCTATTTGTGGTGCGGTAGGCCCACATGGCTTCAACTAACTGCTCATGCCACTATCTCTTATTGTTGTCAAGTGTCTTCTTTTATATTTAGATGAGAGTTTTATTGAAGGAATATGCTAAGACATTTGCCCTTGTGTAGTTGATGGTAGAATAACCCCAATCTATGTTTTTTCTACGATAAAAGTTGTTGACCTCATTGTTAAGCTCTCTCCTACGCTCTTGTTGATGGTACCCTATACCGTCGATCCTTTGATCAAATGTGGTTATGTTGTTTAGACAAACAAGAATCCCGTGGCATTATAATTGAGCTACACTCAGGTCTATGTGAAGCACATCAATCTGATTCAAAGATGAAGATGAAGATCAAGCGACTTGGATACTACTGGCATTCGATGATTACAGACTACATGGATGTAGCTAGGAGATGCAATCAATGTCAGATACATGGTGTGGTCTGCCACCAACCTCCCAACATTCTACACCCTACGTTGGCCTCATGGCCATTTGAGTGTTGGGGTACCAACATTGTTGGTCTAATTGATCCTCCTTCTTCTAAGGGGAATCGATTCATCTTTGCTGACACCAACAACTTTTCCAAGTGGGCACAAGCCATCCCACTTAGAGGGGTCACAACTCAACATGTGCTTCAATTTTCTAGGAACCATATCGTATATAGGTTTGGGATGCCTCAATAAATTATATCCGATAATGTTACTACATTCAATAGCACGAAGATCAACAACTTTGCCAGAAGACATGGTATAGATCAGAGATACTTCACCATCTACAATCCTAGAGCAAATGGCCTAGCAGAAGCATTCAACAAAACTCTCATCCAAATATTGAAGAAGACACTTGATGACAACAAACGATAGTGGAACTAGTAGTTGATTGAAGCCTTGTGGGTCTACTGCACTATATATCGAACTTCAATTCAGTCTATCCCATTTTCCTTAGTGTATAGGTCTGAAGTTGTTCTACATTTAGAAGTTCAAATCCCATTACTAAGGATATCATTGGGTAGCAAGATCACTACTGACCAAAATGTAAAGTTATGGTTAGAAGAGCTCAAAGGTTTGGAGGAGAGTCGCCTACAGGCATGCCAAAACCTTGAGTTGTACAAAGCCAAAATGATTCAAGCTCATAACAAGCTGGTCCGCCTAGGTCTTTCTAAGTAGGAGAACTTGTGTTAGTCCTAAGGAGACCAATTGTTGCCCATTGAAAGATGGGAGGCAAGTTTGAACCCACTTGGGAAGGCCCCTATGTCATATAGAAGGCCTACTAAAGAGGATCTTATCATCTTATTGATTGTAAAGGGGAACACCCGATGCTTCCAATTAATGGGCTCTATCTAAAGAATAATTACCCTCGAAACAAATCATGTTTGAAAATAATTATTAATTAAAAAAGAATAAAATTTGATTCCATTAATCAAATCTTCTACTCTTTCGAAGGGTTGTTTGCTTATCTTGCGAATCCGCCGTGACATGTCTATGGTAGGTGTAAGAGTCCCCAAATGGCATCCTATCCCTCTTTCAGAACACAAACTCAATTTCTTGATGTTATTAGAATAGGTGTAAGAGAACTTGAAAGGCATCCTATTTCAATTAGCACAACTAAGATATGTGTGAGAGAACCCAAGCGACATCCTTTCTTAGTGGGAATTCATTTTTCCATCTATGACACCATTTTATGAATCACCTAGCATGTTTAAGGTAGGTGTAAGAGTCCCCATAGGCATCCTATTCCATTTGACACATGCAAAAAAAGAAACATAAATCTTTTATCTCGAGCTATTTTGATGTGGGAGCAAGCCCCTTATGACACTCACTCATCAGCTGCTCTAGGTTAGGTTTACATGCTACCTCGCTAGTATGTCACCCTAGTGGACATTTGTTTGGAATATGTGAGTCCCCGCACTTTCTCCCAAACTTGACCATTATAAACCAACGAGCACCTTGTTAGTATGGTAGGCTTCACTGCCTAGCCATTAAGCTACCTCATGTTGAATTTATTTAAGAAGATGTGAGTCCCCGTGCTTTCTTCTTGAACTAATCATCATGATCTAACTAGGTCGAGTATGTTTGAGGTCTAGGATAAGTCCCCCAGAGGCTTCCTTCCTCTTCACTATGTTTGATTTGATATAAGTTCCCTAATGGCATTCACTCTGTAGTCGCCCTAGGTCGGATAGCACCTATCAAGCTAAAGACAAACTATCACAGCAATCAGTTCCACTATAGGAGGATTTTAGTCACCAAGCTTTCTTCCTATGCTGATTATTGCAAACCAATGCGTAGCTTAGGTTTCTTGATATTCGCTATGCTGACAGTGACACACCCGGTGGGTACACCACTCTTGGAAGATATGATTCCCCATCCTTTTTCCTTGAGTTGGACACCGAATACATACTGAATGTATGACTAACCATGTCATCTTCTTTAGGGTTTTGAATTAAGCCCTTAGTGGCCCCGCCCTTGCAGGCACTCTATTTGGATCACGTCCTTTGTGACCCCATTTAGACACTACCCGGGTTACTTTTGGATTGGACAATCCCCCTTTCCTAGTAACCACCCCTCTGGTTGGAGAATTTATTCAGCGAATGTGTAAATTCTCACTTGGTTCAGTAAATCTGAGATAGGTCTAAGCTGATTTAAGCTCCTTCCCAATTTGATCCCTCATAAGCTAACAAAATCCATGATAAAACAAATTAAATAAAATAAACAAAAATATTCCCTTATAGATTAGGAATTCAAGCCCCCAAAGGGCCCCCACTTCCCAAGCAAGCATTATATCTTTAGGGCAGCATCAGCAGAAATCCCTACAAGAATTGCTTGACAAGCTGAGTTGAGATAAGTCCCTAGGTTGGCACTCACTCCGTAGTCACCCTTAAGTCTGATTCAATCTAGTTTACCATAAGCAAGTTACCCCTATAATCATTCCTCTTTGAAAGATGTAATACTATGACACATTCTTTCTAGCATGATTATCGCAAACCGATGGGCAGCCATAGGTTGGTTCGATTTATTTCCCAAAAACACCAATCACACCAGTGGTCTTTTTGTAGTGGAATATGTCAGTCCCTGAGCTTTCTTCCCTTCAATTGATCATTGCAAACTAAAAGGCACTCTTTTGGTTGGATAGTTCTCCCATCGGGAGAAGCTACTCTTTGGTTGAAAAATCAGAAAGGTCCAGGCTGATATGAGCCCCTTCTCAATATGATCCATCACAAACCAACGAAATCCAACAAAATAAATAAATATAAAAATAAAATTAATCTTAACTATCTTTGAGCTAATCTAAGTCCCCCAGTGCATTCACTTAATAGTCAACCCTAGGTTGGGTTCAATCTATTGTCTTGCCAACAGATTACCCCAGCAACTGGTCCCTACTTTGGAAGGTGTAAGTTTACTACATTTTTTTCCTAGTATAGTTGCTACATACTCAAAGGCATCCCTTTGGTTGGCTAGTACTACTATATGTTTTTTAGACTACCCCTTTAGATTGGTAAATCTGAGTTAGGTCTAGGTCTCCATGGCTCCTACTCAGTGTGATGCATCACAAACCAACAAGATCCATCTCAAAATCCAAAACCAACAAAAATTGAAATAAATTTAACCCGCTTCACTAGTGGAAATTTCTCCTCAGTGAGACCTAAACCAAAAAAACCTATCATCCTCTTTGTGGATGACTTGAACCTTCTTCCCTAGGGGAAGGTTCACACTTTATCCCTAAGTGAATTCCTTCCCTCTCTCTTATGTCCTTGGACATAAGTAGAGCCACATTGCACTAATCTCTAGATTCCTTCTACACCTTGGGTTAGGGATAGATTATTTCTATTAGTGCTTATGATCTTTTGGTGTTGTTGATTGTTTCGGTCAACACCAATATGTGTGGTGTTCTTTGTCAATCACACCACACCTATTGGGTGCCCTTTGTTGACCTCATTTTTAGAATGAGCTTTGAATCCCTCCATCTTAGACATAGTACTTCTCTTAGACTTTAAGAGTTTCTTAGTCTTAAGACACATCTAGTGATTAGGTGAACACTCAACCTAGCCTTAGAGACTTAGAAGAGTTAGCCATAGGAATAGGTCATGCCTTAGGGGTGTTAGGGAAATTTGCCTACCCTTAGCTTGAACCATTTCTCACCTTCCTTCCTTCAAGTCAAACCCCAAATCAATCTTATTTTATTTTTTCCAAACTCAAATCAATGCCACATAATTGAAATCCAAGATTGAAATCCATGATTGAAACCCATGAATGAAATTCCTAAGTTCAAATATTTCTTAAGTCCTTAATCTTCTTTTAAATACTTAGTCTAAATCATGGTCAAACCAATTCAAACTCATGAGATTTTTTCATAACTCATTTATATTCTCATTTATATTCATACGGTTAAATTAAATATAAATACAAATCAATCAAATCAAATCCAAAAATTAAATTCCAAATTTAAAAGCCTCCTTAAGCCATTAATTTTCCTCTTAAGGACTTAGCCAAAATCATGATCAAACCAATTCAAATTCATGGGATTTTCTCATAACTCATTTATATTCTCATTTATATTCACATATATAAATGAAATATAAATATAAATCAATCAAATAAAATTCAAAATTCTAGCTCCAAACTCCAAAATTTCCTAAGTCTTTTAAATTTCTCTTTAAAGACTTAGCTTGATCATGATCAAATCATTCAAATCCTTGAAATTTTTTCATGACCCATTTATGTTGTCATTTATATTCACATATATAAATGAAATATGAATTCAAACAATTAAAACACTTCCAAAAATCAAACTCAAATACATTCAAATATCCAACCCCGAGTTGAAATATACGTTAACATTCAAACTTATGCAAATTAACACATGAATGAAAGAGAGAGATTTTTCTTCATACACTAAGCTTATATTCACATGCATCTCCTATGTATATATGTAGCTAAAGTCATAATATATATATATATATATATTAAGCTTTTGAAAATAAATTTAATATTTAATAGTGATAATATCCACACATATTTCTAATTAACTCAACACATGCAAATTTAAATAAAGGAAATCATATTTATTTAATTAATTTGAAAGAAATGAATGCATGACTACAAGTGGCATACAACTTTTACCATGATTGGAATGAAATAAAGAAACATAAGCATGTAATTTCATTCAATCCAACTAAGTCCTATGGACAATCATATTAAACAAGCTCAATTAAAATAAATCAAAGTTTCTTAAAAACCATTTTTGAATTTATGTTTGATTGACTTAAGAAATGTGAAAGAGGTTTGCTAATCCTAATCCCATTCCCCATGTGTGAGTTACTTTGGTTTAATGGAAAGCAATTAGGTTGATTTTGTCTTAATTAGGTTAATGTATGAATTAAATCAATTAATTAACCCTTACCTATATCACCTTAAGTTAATTTATTAATCAATGATAAGCCAACTTGAGATGCAACCACATTAAAAGTAAATTAGCAATGCTCCTAGGAAATGAAAGGGGCCTAATGAAATTAGCTCATAATTAATTATTAATTAAGCTTAAGGTACTCACTTAATTAATTTTATGGTTTTCTCACACACATAAGCTAACCATAATTTTATTAGCTCTCTCTTTAGGTTATTGAACACCCAAAGAACTACCCAAGGGTTAATTAATGAAGGTTATGAATGAATGGATTTTAAATTAATTAAGCCCTTAATTGGTCAATTAATTCCTTTGATTATATCTTTAATTAGATGATGAAATTAACTTAGGGAAAGAGATCAAGGAAGAGACCTCAATCCCAATCCCTAAAGTCATTTCAAATAATCAATTGGGCTTTGAAATAATTAGTTATCCTTTCTTTCTTAATTTATTAATTAAGTGGCTAATTAATTATTTAAGCTTTAATTAATTTAAAATAAATGAAGAGGCTTAATGAAATGGTCATAAGGAATGAACCCAAACCACTTCCTAAGACTTCTCACTATTAACAAAGGACGAAGCTAAATTTATTAGTTAATCCAATTCATTTGCTTAATTATCATTAATTAAGGTTGGGGAGTAATTAGAGCTAAATCCATTTATTTCCCTAACTAACTATCCAATTCTAAGAAAAATAGGAGAGGTAGAGGTCATCCACTTAAACATCTCTGGAAAATTTGAAATTAATTAAATAATTAATCAAATAGTAATTAGGATAATTAAATTTTTAATTAAACCTTGACTAAGTAGAAATTACTATTAAAAATTAATTAATAATAATTTTCTTGAATTGTACTCTAAAACATCTTTAAAATGAGCCCTCATTTATGTTTTTTGGATTTTTTAGGATTAGTTATGATTTTAGGAAGTTTTAGACTTAAAAATTAATTAAAATAGTCCTAATTAACCCCAATCCCATCTATGCTAATGAAGGTTGATGATGCATTTTCCATGTGGCATGATGGGATAGGGTATTTAAGTTGTTAAATTAGGAGGCTAACTCAAATTATGGCGGATACACTTTCCTATAGACCGTCTGATCTAAGATCAGATGAACATGATCAGATCCCGCAATTATGGAGTAAATAGAGGGGGATTCTATGCGATTTGATCACAGCCATTTGTTCCAATCACGCAGAACGGATGACCCATGATCCATCTTTCTACGATTGATGAACGACCGAGCCTGTCTGCCATGAGTTGCTCGATCCATGCTCACCTGAGCTCGGATCCACTCCAAACTCAATAAACACCTTCGCATGAAGGATCCACAAAGATCTAATCCCTAGGATGGGCTAAAATGCAAGTTTTCTTCAAAAAGGAACAACACCTTTTCATTCAAGGATCAATTTTGAGAAATTACCTCACCAGAGTTTATGATCAAAAATTCCAATGATTAAGGTAGCTTCATTTGGTAGAAAAGAAGCCCGGTTGAGCCACACGAGCTTTAATTTTATGTGGTTTTCTTTATGGACCAAGCTCCTCCCTTTTAGTGTTTGGTCTTGAGTGAAGTATGGCTTTCTGTGGTTTGGAAGCTTGGGAAATGGTTTGGCATTGCTTGACTAGGTGTTGTGATGGTGTGGGTAATTTTAATTTATGTTTGGTTGAGTGAGGGAGGAGTTTGAATCAAAGGAAAGATGCCCTATTTCAGTTGCCCATGAGAATGGAGAATTCCAATCATGGGAGCTCGGAGAGGCTTTGAGTAGGCTCTAAGGAGTTTTAAAAATGCTTAGGGAACTCTCACAATGGGAATTATTACAATTGCCACTCGAATTGAGGGAGTATACCCCAAAATTGTGTGTAATGGATGGATGAGATCCGTCCTTAAAATTCTACTGATTCACCAGCATCGAGGCATCATAAGGGTCATCGTAAGCTCCATGGCTTGCTTGAGTGGAGGAAGCTATTGGAGCTCAAGGTAAGATATGAGATTGCTTGGTTTGGTCCTTTTGCCCATATGGTTTGGCCATGAGTGAAGTGGTTTGGTTTGTTTCCCTTAGTCCATGGAAAGTGCTAAGTAGCTTATATTGGGCTTGAGGTTTAGAATACCTTATTTGGCAATTGGATGGCTACCATGAGAGGAGAAAGTGGACTTGCTCTTGGAAAGAATCCAATATAAATGGGTGTGTCCAATGGTTTGGGTGGGGTCCACTATAGATTTGGGCTAATTTGGGAGTGAACTAGACTATTGGTTTGCTACTCCCAAGATCCCATGGGTTCATTTTGGGTGATTTGGCTTCATTTGGTCAAATGAGTTCATTTGGGTTTAGTTTGACCAATTGGTCAAATTAGGGCAAACCAAGACTTGGGTTAGGTTTAAATGATGATTTCAAGAGTTTGGTTCAAGTAATTTTGATTAATTTGTCTTAAGTTTGATTTTGGCTCATTTGGATTCAAATAGGTCAAATGGGTTAAGTTGACCAATTTGACCAAATGGGTTTTTGTTTGTTGTTCAATAAGTAATTGAAATGATTGATTTTGGTTTGGTTTGATTTAGGTCAATTTGCTATTAAGTTGACCAATTGGTCAAATTTCAATCATGGCTTTGGTCAAGTTCAAGATTTGGAAATGAACTTTATGGAATAAATTTGGATCAAAATCATGATTTGACCCATTTTGATTTAGGCCAATTTGGGTCAATTGGTCAAATGACCAATTAGACTTGGTTTTAAATTGAAGGTTTGGTCATGTTCAATCATTGATTTGGCATTGGTTTGAATCAATAGTTTGAATTTGGTATATGGTGGTTTTGCTAGTTTGATTTCATTTGAAGGTTGACTTGGTCAGACCAAGTTGACTTGGTTTGAAATTCAATGAGTTAATCAAGGATGATGATCATGATAAGGTTTGATTGGGTTAGTTCAATTTGGGTGATTAACTAGCTCAAAAAATCTTTAGGTCATTTGGGTCAAGTGGAATTAAATGTGTCAATTGGTTTGGTTTTAGCTGATTCAAGTTTATTGAATTAACATATGAGCCTAGGATTGAAATATAAATCCAAACAATTGGTTTGGAGTCAAATGGATTTTGGTTCATATGATATAAGTCAAAAAAGGGGTCATATGGGCTGATTTAGTTGATTTAGATTTGGTTTGATAATGAGCTTTTGTTTATATTTGGTATAATGATTGAAGGAATGATTGAATCATTATGAAAAAAAACCATGGGTTTTGAATTGATTTGGGTATCATTTAGCCAAGTTCAAGAAAAGGATAAAATTGGAAATTTGATTTGATTTGGGTTTATTGGATTTGATTTATATTTCATTTATACTTGTGAATATAAAATGAAGATATAAATGATTCATGATAAAATTAGTGAGTTTGGCATGATTTGGAAGCAACCAAGCTAAGGATTTAGCAATAAGTAGGGATTGATTTAGTGATTTATGTCAATGAATGGGTTTCATTTATATTTGTGAATATAAATGAAGGAATGATTGATTTATAAAGAAATAAATTGAGTTTGTTGATTGGAGATTAAGCTTATGAGGTAAGTCCATATGGCTTAAGAAAAATCTTGATTTGTTTGATTTCATTTGAATGGTTTGATTTAGATTTATTTATATTTGGAATATAAATGAAGGAAATGACTGATTTTAAAGAAATTAATCAAGTTTGATTTGGTTTAAAGGGGTTTTACAAGGAAAGTCAAAGGTATAAGGCTAATCCAAGAAGAAAGTATACCAGGCTCACATCCTCTTAAATGAGGTAGCTTACTGGCCATGCAGTAAGGCCTACCAAACAAACAAGGTGCTCATCGGTGTGCAATGGCTAAGTAAAGAAGGAAATCATAGCAGACTTACATCGTCCAAAGTAAGAAGACCACTAGGGTGACACACTAGCAGGGTAGCACGTTAGCCGGACCAAGAGCAGCTTCTAAGTGAGTGCCACTAGGGGTGCTATCTCAACTCAGAGTATCCCGAGATAAAAGATATGTTTTTTTTTATATGTTTGTGTGTAGTTTGTGTTTGTGTTGCATTGATGAAGGATGGTACACCGCTCAGGTTCCTTACACCTATCATAAACACATCATGGAAGATTCATAAACAATAATACTTTCAACATGGAAGAGATTGAATTCGAAAAGGAATTTTCATTGATGATAATTATTTTCAAACATGATTTATAATATATTTGAAGTAGATTTACTAAGCATTGGGCTCCCCTTATGATTAATAAACTAATAAGATTCTCTTGTAGGGCTTTATGGAAAAAGGCCTTCCCAAGTGGGTTCAAACTTGCCTCCCATCTTATGATGGGCAACAATCAATTTCTTTAGAAGTAAAATAAGCTCTCCTACTTGAAAGCTCTGGATGGACCAACTTGTTGTGAGCTTGAATCATTTTAGCTACAACTTGAGGTTTTGGCATAAGCAGTCGTCCAAACCTGAGCTTTTAACCGCAACTTGGTGTTCTACTCTATTATGATCTTGCAACCACATATCCTTAGTGATGGGAGTTGGACTCTAATGGTAGAATGGCTTTGGACCCATACATTAAGGAGAAAGGAGTAGTGAGTTTTATAGTGGTGCTAGCCCACAAGACTTCAACTAACTTCATGCCACTATCGCTATTATTGTCGAGTTCATTTAGATGAGAGTTTTGTTGATGGATTCTACTAAGCCATTTTCCCCTGTAGTTGATGGTAAAATATCTCCAATCATGCTATGTCTTTGAGTAAAGTTGTTGATCTTACTCAATGCGCATCATTATCGATATAATACATCGAGGCACAACCTATATAATATGGTTCCTAAAAAAATTGGAGCACATGCTAAGTTGTGACCTCTAGTGGAATCAGCCTATTTGGAAAAGTAGTCAAGATGAAGATGACCCTTGGAAGAAGGAGGATCAATCAGACCCACTATGTTGGTACCCCAACACTCGAATGGTGATGGAGCCAATGTAGAATGTAGAATGTTGGGTGATTGGTGTATGACCACACCATTTATTTGACATTGGTGGCATCGCCTAACCATATCCATGTAATCTTTGATCATCGATGGTCAGTGGTATCTTAGTCTCTTGATCTTGGCTTTCATCTTGATCAATCATTGGCTCCATATAATCGAGTGTACCATGATCTTGATCTTCGTGCTTGTCTAAATAATATAACCACATAGGATCAAAAGATTGTCAATATAAGACCATCCACAAGAGTGTGAAAGTCTCTTGCTTCATTTGATAGGCTGGACTTCTCTTGAGGTAGTTTGTTTTATTTAGGTAATCCATGAATGTTCCTAATCCTTATCCTTCTTAGTAACAATAACCTCCCCTTCAAGAGAGTACTTTTTGATGAGTTCAATATCAATAAGGAATAAAACTTGTCTATTTTGGACCTTTATTGATATGGACTCATCCTATGGACATGCCAACTCCTTGGCAAGCTTGGATAAAGCATATGCTATGGCATTCTGTCCTTAAAGAATCTTATAAGTGGTAACCTCTGGGATTTGGTCCAACTACTCTATGGTGTACTTGTGGTAGTGATGGAGCTTGGGCTTTATAACATTATAGGACCCAATGATTTGGTTGATAACTTGGTGAGAATCTACAAAGATGTTGATGTTCTAGATGCTTAGAGTAATGGCTAACTCCAAACTGGCAATCAGAGCCTCATATTCGGCTTCATTGTTGGTGCAAGGTTTGATTGATGATATGAGAATCACAATACATCACGCCTAGAGATAAGAGAACTATTCCTATTGCCTTTTGAATAGTTGATTATGGTTCTTCTTCTCTTTGAGAAAGCCACACCATCAAAGTACATTTCCCAATGGTTAATTCTAGTATCCCCTAAGTTCATGATTTGATCATGGAGATCATCAAAAAAAAGTTAGTAAGAAGCGGGTGTGCCGCTAAGAAATCCTCTAGTGCTTATCCTTTCACCGCATGGAAAGGTATGAAGGTAATGTCAAACTATGAGAGGATCATGGACCGTTGTTCCAACCATCAAGATAACGTTTGTCATATCATAAGATACTATAGTGGATTGATCCTAGAGATTAAGTTCACCTTATGAGAAAGCATGTAGTGTTGTAGCTTTGGGATGCAAAGATTAAACTTAGGCAATGCTTCTCAATGGGTAGATAATTAGCAGGATTAGATGATGGTAGATAGGAGTGCATTTTCTTTCTATCATCAGACTTGGGTGGACAAATTACTGGGAGTCATCTAATGTAGTGCAAAGTAGAGCATGCATGGGTTAGGGGCTACTAGAACCGGTGGTGATCGTAATGTTTGATGTCTCAAAGGCATGCTCACACTTGTCATCCTACTTGAACTTGACATCCTTTTGACAAGTGAGAATGGCGACATCTTCTTGATAGGTTAGATAAACTTCTAGATATGCCAACCTTGGAATAATCTAAGTTGAGTTAACCTTTGGGGTGGCATTTCTAATATCGCTTGGTCTTCAAGATTGATTTTGATTCCTAGTGTTAAAACCCAAGATATTTCTTGAAGCTACTCAATGCACACTCAAGGGTTCATTTGAGGTTAAATTATCTTAACTACTCAAAAAAAATACTCTCAAGTCAAAGAGATGGTCTTCCTTTTCTCTACTTTTGACCAAGAGATCACCCTACAACCCAAATCTAGTCCAACTTCACTTTCTCAAACCAAACCTTAAGTTCAATTCAAACATAAAATTTAAATCTAAATCCAAACCAAAATTCCAAAACTAAATGATTGATGCCCATGATCAAATCCAAACTTGAAACCTTTCTAAGCCATCGACATCCCATGGCTTAGCCAAATTTTAATCAAAAATCAATCCAAATTAATTGATTTTCTCATAATCAATTATATCATCAATCATCTTCAAATATAAATCAAATCTACATTCAAATGATCAAAACTAAATCAAACTAAATCAAATTTAATCAAAACCCTTCTAAGCCATATGACCTATCCCATGGACTTAGCCAAATCTTAATCCAAATCAAGTCAAACTCAATTGATTTTCACAAATCAATCATATTTTCAATTTCACAAATCTAATTGAAATATACATTTAAATCACAAACAAAATCAAACCAAATCAAAATCCAAACTTATCCATAATGACTCAACTCCATGGACGCCAAATTCCTTCATTCCAAAAGTAAATTCAGTTGATTTTCTCATGAATCAATCATACCTTCAATCATATTCACAAAATAAATGAAATCTACAATCATCAAGCCAAAAAAAAATTAACCCAAGTCAAACAACTTAACCATCTTGAAATGTTCAAATGAACCAAAACCATTTGAACCAAGCCAATACAATTGAATTTATATATCAATCCCAAATCCATATATAAATAAAGACAACAAGAACAACAAACCTTAATCCACTAGGTAGCTCATGAATCTTCATTCCATTGTGTCCATTATGTGTCAAATTCTCATTTAAATCAAGTATATAAGATCATTTTTTATACATCTTAACCAAGTCTTTTAGATCTACCTCCCTTTCTTAACATAAGCAAATCTAATGCATCTAATCTCCAATCGATTGATCGTACGCTTTGTGGCCAAACCATCTAAGGTGACTCTCTAATCTTATCTACCAAGAGCTACCAACTTTTTTTGAATATACCATTTTGCATTCTATCTCTAAGAGTAAATCCACTCATCCACAAGCATCCTGTCTCTGTAACACTTAACTTAGTTATGCTTCTCTTTATTGCCAACATTCTCACCATAAGTCATTGCGGTCTTACCACCATCTTGTAAAATTTTCCTTAAGTTTAAGTGGAACTTTTCTATCAATAGGCATTCTTCCACTTCAACCATCCAACTTGAATTCTACTAATATCTCCATCTATTTCACCATCATTTTGAACAATGAGCCTAAATATCAACGCTCACTCTTATTAATGACTATTACCCAATGTCACAACACTACCACTAGAACTTCTACAACTAAAATTACACTCATATCAATTTTAGATCTACTTAAATGAAAACCTAGACTCTTGAGTTGACCTTCATAATTCAAGTTTTGGACTCCCTCTCTAGTGTTATCATAAGAAGAATGACATCTAAAAAAAAAGCATACACCAAGGTACATCTTCTTGTAAATGCCTAGTAAGAACATCCATAACTAAAGTAAAAGATGGGCTTAAAGCTGATCCATGTAATCCAACTAAATAGGAAAATATTTTCAATCTCTTTGTTTTGGACACCTCTAGTATACATATCCCAATGACTTGAATATAACCAATATTAACTCCTTTTTGTTCTAGAACCTCAAAGAACATCTCTTGAAATTTATCATAGTTTCTATATCAATAAATATCATATGAAGATCCTCTCTCTATGCTTCTCCATCAAACCCCTTAACAAATGTATAACATCTAGAGTAGATCTACCTCATGAAACCAAATTGATTGAGAAACTTATCACATCGTAACTATGCTCAATTACTCTCCCATAATTTTAATGTATGGTACATTAACTTAATCTATAATTTGACACTTGTGCATCACCTTTATTCTTAAATATAACCAACAAACTCTTTCTCCACTCATCGGCATTATTTTAGTCTTTAAATGACATTAAAAGATTTGTAAGAAATTCCTTGATCTCCTAAACATTTCCACACTTATTGAAAATTATCCGCCTATGCTTTCCACATTTCATTTTCTTTAAAGCACTAACTGATTTACTAATACCATGATAAAATGAAATTCTTATTTTTTTAGGGTATTAAGGTTGCTAAAATCAATCGTACTTTCAAATCCTTCATTGAAAAGTTTAACAAAATATCATCCACCAATTTTCAATATCCTTTTCAAAAAAAGCATTTTATTATTTTCATCCTTAATACACCTCACTTGAACTATGTCTTACTTCTCCCATCTCTTTATTAACTTATACATACATCTTTCACTTTGGTATCTAATCTATTGTATAAATCACTAAAAGCTAAATTTTTTTGCATCATATATTGCTTTCTTAGAATCTCTACAGACACTTTATATCTTTCCCACTGAAGTTTTACATCTAAACCAAGTTTTATAATAATACTTATTTTATCTTTTCTTGCACACTTTGACTCCACCACCAACTATTCTTATTAAAAGAAGCTTTTCCTTGATTCTCCAAGCACATCTTTAGCATCTTGCTTAATTTCACTTGCTATTTTTTCCCACATAATGTTAGCTTCTCATGAACATCCCAAATTCAAATCTCTTATACTTGCTTAAAAATATTTTTATTGTGTTCTTAAGTGTCCCCATCTAATTCTAGGACAATAATTTGGTTTATTTTTTCTCTTACAACCTTTCATCTTAAAATCTAAAACTAACAATCGACTTTGCTTAGATTTTCACTTAATGACCTTACAATCTTACCTAAATGATCTATTCTTCTTATCAAAATAATCAATTTGTTTTACTAGATCATTTTATAAGTAATATCATCTCTTTCCAAATAAATCAAAACTACAAAATCATAAGCTAAAGCAAAATCTAATATACCCTACCTTTTAATTAGTCTCTCCAAATTCATAACCACCATGAATACTTTAAAATCTTCTACCACTTACCAACATGTCCCTTTAAATCTCCTCCAATAAATATTTTTTTCTTCAAAATCTTTGTATTAATCAATTCATTCCAATACCTCCAAACCTACTAATATAGACACTTATAACATTGATAATCTTAAAATCAACAATAATCAAAAGCTATAATTCTATCTCCACATCTATTAATATTTATAACATTATCCTTCAAACTTTTATCTATAATCACCTACACCATTTCTAGTTTGACTTTTATCAAATTCTATCAATCTTGCTTTCTCCCCAACCCATTTAGTTTCTTGAACACATAAAATATTTATCTTTCTATGAACCATAATATCTATTAATTCCATTAATTTACTAAATCTATATTCCAAGATCCAACCTAATTCTAGTTTCATGGACTAACCTTGCATCCATCCATAATGTTAATTGTTATTTATCCCAAATCCATATATATAAACTCAACTATATCAAACTCAACCCAAAATCAAGCCAACTAAACCCAATTGGTCCACCTGAACCAAAGTCACCAATTTGACCTATTTGAACCAAGTTATAATCCTACCCAAATTGAATTGAACCAAGCCCATCACAACCTCCCATATGATTGTTGATCACCCCAGGTTGATCAATTGCCATAAATTAGGTCAAACCAAGTCAACTTGGTCATTTGACCAAGTCCCCCTTAACCAATATGAACCAAAACTAGCCAAATTGCTAAGACAAATCCTTGAAACCAATGATTCATACCAAATCAAAATCATTTGAATATGACTTGACCTTTAATTGAGTCAAACCAAACCTAATTGGCCTCTTGACCCAAGTTGACCCAAATTTAAAAAGACTAAATTGGGTCAAATCAAAATATAAACTAAATTGATAACCAATGGATCAAGTTCATTCCAAATTGTTGAACTTGACCAAAGCCATCATTAATTAAACCCAATTGACCTACTTAGCCCAAATTGACCTACAAGTTGGCCTAAATAAAACCAAATCCAAAATAATTGAATGCAAAGCCTACAATCATCAATCATCAACTAAACCCAAAAACCTAAACCCTAAACCTGCTAACCCTAAACCCTAAACACCCTAAACACTAAACCCTAAAGCCTAAAGCCTAAACCCTAAACCCTAAACCCTAAAGCCTAAACACTAAACCCTAAACCCTAAACCCTAAACCCTAAAACCTAAAAGCCTAAAATCCTAAAAACCTAAAGCTAAACTAAATAAAATCTAAAAATAAAATAAATAAATAAAATCTAAACCTATATAAAATAAAATAATAAAATAAAATAAAAATAAAAACTAAAACCTAAACATAAACCTAAACCTAAAAAATAAACTAAAATTAAAAACCTAAACTAAAATAAATAAACTAAACTAAATTAAAATATAAATAAGCCTAAATCAAAATAAAAAATAAAATAAACTAAAAAAATAATAAATAAACTAAATAAAACTGTTAATTGACTTAATATTTAAAATTAAAAAATTAAAATTAAACCTTAAACCTAAAACTAACCCTAAACTTAAACATAAACCCTAAACCTAAACCTAAACTCTAAACTTAAACCTAAACCTGAACCTAAACCCTAAACCTAAACCTAAACCTAAACCTAAACCCTAAACTCTAAACCCTAAAACCTAAACTAAACCCTAAACTATAAAACCCTAAACCCTAAAACCTAAAACCAAAACTAAAACCCTAAACCCTAAACCCTAAACTTAAACCTAAAACTAAACCCTAAACCCTAACCCTAAACCCTAAATCCTAAACCCCAAACCCAAAACCTAAACCTAAAGTAACTAAATAAATTAAAAAATAAACCTAAACTCTAAAACCTAATAAACTTAAACCTAAACCTAGACCCTAAGAATGGGCATAACCTTGATGGCAGGAACATCTCCATCAACATGGCTCTGTCTAGATCTAGCAGTGGAGGCGAAGGATGAGATGGCGGTTATGATAGTGGTGGTGGGGGATCTCGAGGCGCTGGTGGATATGGAGGTGGTGGTCGAAAGGTGGTGGTTATGGAGAGGAGGAGGAGGTTACAAACTATGGTGCATGAGAGATTGATACATGGTGGATCATCTGTTTATGGAACTTTGTCTTTACAGATAGTTCTAGTTATCTAGCATTTTTGTTTCTATCATGCTCATTTTTTATTTGTCATCATTTATGTCATAGAAAACTTAGTGTTACTTGGTTGATGAAATCAAAATAAGAAATCTTGAATCTAAATTTCTTCTCTCTTAAAAAAAAACCAAAACCCAACCTAAACTAAAACCTAACCCTAAACTTAAACCTAAACCCTAAACCCTAAACCCTAAGCCCTATAAATAAAAAAATAATAAAATAATAAAAAATAAACCCTAAACCAAACCCTAAACCTTAAATCCTAAACCCTAAAACCCAAACACTAATCCCTGATCACTAAACCCTAATCCCTAAACCTTAAAAACCTAAACCTAAATAAAATAAAATCTAAAAAATAAAAAAACCTAAACCTAAATAAAATAAATAAAATAAAAAACATAAACTAAAACCTAAATCTAAACTTAAACCCAAAAAAAAAAAATAAAATAAACTAAATAAATAAATAAAAAAAACCTAAAACAAACTAAAATAAAATAAAAAATAAAAAATAAAAAAACCTAAAAAAAATAAAACTAAAAAAAATAAAAATAAAATAAACTAAAAGAAAATAAAATAAAAACTAAATAAAACCTTAACCTAAAATATAAACCTAAAAATAAAAAAATAAACCTAAACCTTAGACTAAAAAAATAAACCTAAACCTAAAATAAATAAAATAAAATAAACCTAAACCTAAACTAAAATAAACTAAACTAAAATAAATAAAACTTAAACCTAAACCTAAAATAAATTAAACTAAACCCTAAACTAAATAAACTAAAATAAACCTAAACCTAAACTAAAAAAATAAAACCTAAAAATAAACCTAAAATAAAACCTAATACCTAAACCTAAAAATAAAAGAAAACCTAAACCTTAACCTAAAATAAGAAATAAAATCTAAACCTAAAAGAAATAAAAATAAAACTAAACTAAAATTAAACATAAACCTAAATTTAAACCTAAAAAATAAACTAAAATAAAACCAAACTAAAATAAATAAACCTAAATAAATAAAATAAAAAAAATGAAAATAAAAATAAACCTAAATAAAATAAAAAATAAACTAAAATATTAAAAAATAAACTAAATAAACTAAAAAATAAACCTAGATACTAATTTTTTTTTTAAAAAAAACCTAAACCTAAACCCTAAACCCAAATCCTAAACCTAAACCCTAAACCCTAAACCTAAACCTAAATCATAAATCCTAAATCATACTCCTAAAACCCTAAAACCCTAAAATCAAACCTAAAATAGTAAACCCTAAACCTAAACTAACTAAATTTAAAATCAAACCTTAAACTAACCCTAAACCTTAAACCTCCTAAACTAACTTCCCTTTAACCCAAAATTTAAACCTAAAACTCTAAACCTAAACCCAAACAATAAACCTAAACCCTAAACCCTAAACCCTAACCCTAAACACTATACCCTAAAACCCTAAACCCTAAAACCCCTAAACCTAAAACCCTAAACCCTAAACCCTAAACCCTAAACCCTAAACCTAAACCCTAAACCCTAAACCCTAAAACCTAAAAACCTAAACCTAAAGTAAATAAAACCTAAAAATAAAATAAATAGAAATAAATAAATAAAATAAAATAAAATAAAATAATAAGATAAAACCTAAACCTAAACTTAAAATTAAATAAATAAAAAAAATAAAAAACTAAAATAAAATAAATAAAATATAAACTAAACTAAAAAATAAAATAAACCTAAGAATAAAAACCTAAATAAATAAAATAAAACTAAAATAAAATAAAAAATAAAAAATAAACCTAAAATATAATAAAATAAAAACTAAAAAAAACCTAAACCTAAAAAATAAACCTAAAAATAAAACCTAAGAATAAATAAAAAATAAAACAAAAACCCTAAACTAAAAATAAAGCTAAACCTAAAATAAATATAAAATAAACAAAATGAAATAAACCTACACCTAAACTAAATTAAACTAAGCTAAAATAAATAAAACCTAAACATAAACCTAAAATAAACTAAACCTAAACCCTAAACTAAATAAATAAAATAAACTAAAAAATAAACCTAAACCTAAACTAAAAAAATCTAAAATAATCCTAAAATAAAAAACCTAAACCTAAACCCTAAACCATAAAAAAGCTAAAACCTAAACCTAAACTAATTAAAACCTAAAAATAAAATAAATTAAAAACTAAAAAAAAAAAAAAATGAAAATTAAATGAAAAATAAAAATAAAATAAACCTTAAATAAAATAAAATAAAAACTAAAAAAATACCTAAATAAAAATCTAAACCTAAAATATAAACCTAAATATAAAACTTAAAAATAAATAAAAAATAAAACCTAAACCTTAAACAAATAAAAGCCTAAACCTAAAATAAACAAAATAAAATAAACCTAAGCCTAAACTAAAATAAACTAAACTAAAATAAATAAAACCTAAACCTAAACCTAAAATAAACTAAACCTAAACCCTAAACTAAATAAAATAAAATAAACTAAAATTAAAACTAAACCTAAACTAAAAAATAAACCCAAAAATAAACCTAAAATAAAAACCCAAAACCTAAACCTAAAAAATAAAAAAACATAAACTTAAACCTAAAAAAATATAACCTAAGCCTGCAAAATAAAATAAAAATAAAAATAAATATAAAAAATAAATAAATAACTACACATAAACCTAAAAAATAAACTAAAATAAGAAACCTAAACTAAAATAAATAAACCTAAAATAAATAAAATAAACTAAATAAAAATAAAAAATAAACCTAAATAAAAATAAAAAATAAAATGAACTAAAATAAATAAAAATAAATTAAATAAACTAAGAAAAACATAAACCTACTAGTTTACCTAATTTTTTTAAAGAGATGCTAAACCTTAAGACCAAAACCCTAAATACTAAACCCTAAACCCTAAAGCCTAAACCCTAAAAGTTAGCCTAAACCCTGATCCCTAAACCTACAACTTAAAACCCTAAACCCTAAACCCTAAAATATCCTAAACCCAAATTCCTGAACTAACCTTAAAGACTAAACCCTAAACCCCAATCCTAAACCCTAAACCCTAAACCCTACACCATAAACCCTAAACCCTAAACCCTAAACACTAAACCCTAACCGTAACCCTAACCCTAAACCCTAAACCCTAAGCTAACCCTAAACCATAAACCTTAAATCCTTAAAACCCTAAACCCTAAACCCTAAAGCCTAAAACCTAAACCCTAAACCCTAAGCTAACCCTAAACCTAAACCTTAAACACTAAAAACCCTAAACCCTAAAGCCTAAACACTAAACACTAAACCTGAACCCTAAACCTTAACCCTAAATACTAAACTCTAAAACCCTAAACAATAAACCCCTAACCTTAAACCCTAAGTCCTAAACTCCTAAAAACCTAAACCTAAGTAAATAAACCTTAAAAATAAAATAAATAAAAAACCTAAACCTAAACAATATAAAAAAATAAAATAAAATAAAATCCTAAACTAAAACTTAAACCTAAACCTAAAAATAAAATAAAATAAAATAAAATAAACTAAAATAAAAGAAATAAAAATAAAAAATAAACTAAAAAATAAAATAAGCCTAAGAATAAAACCTAAATAAAAATAAAATAAACTAAACATAAAATATAATAAAATGAAAACTACATAAAAACCTAAACCTAGAAAATAAACCTAAAAATAAATAAAAAATAAACCCAAACCCTAAACTAAAAATAAAAACTAAACCTAAAATAAAAATTAAATAAACAAAATAAAATAAACCTAAACCTAAAATAAAATAAATAAAACCTAAACTTAAACTTAAAATAAACTAAATCTAAACCCTAAACTAAATAAAATAAAATAAGCTAAAAATTTAGCTAAAGCTAAACTAAAAAATAAAACCTAATAGTAAACCAACAATAAAAACCTAAATATTAAACTCTAGTTCCTAAAAAGCCAAAAACCTAAACCTAAACTAAATAAAACCAAAAAATAGAATAAATAAAAAAACTAAACAAAAATAAAATTAAAAATAAAATAAAATAAAAGTATAAACTAAAGCCTAAGCATTAACCCAAACCTCAAAGGAAAATAAAATAAAATAAAAGCTAAACTAAAATAAAATAAAAAAACCTAAACTAAATTGAAAAATAAATAAATAAAAAAAATTGAACTAAAATAAAATAATAAAGTTAAAATAAAATAAAATAAAACTAAATAAAACCTAAACCTAAAAAAATAAACCTAAATAAAACCTAAAAATAAATAAAATAAAACCTAAACTAAAAAAAAAAAACCTAAACCTAAAGTAAATAAATAAATAAACCTAAACCTAAACTAAAATAAATAAAACCTAAACCTAAAATAAACTAAACTAAACCTAAACCTAACCTAAAAAAGAATACCTAAAAATAAACCTAAAATAATAAAATAAAAACCCAAACCTAAACCTAGAAATAAAAAAATAAAACCTAAACCTAAAAAAAAACTAAACTAAAAAATAAACATAAACCTAAACCTAAACCTAAAAAATAAACTAAAATAAATAAACCTAAAATAAATAAACTAAACTAAATAAAAATAAAATAAACCTAAATAAAATAAAAAAAAATAATAAACTAAAATAAATAAACTAAATAAACCTAAACCTACCAGTTTACTTAATTTAAAAAAATGAAAATAAAAAAATTAGAAAAACCATAAATCCTAAACCTACAACCCTAAACCCTAAACCCAAAACCCTCCTCCTCCCAAGTGCTCTCTCGTTCTCTGGCCATTTTTGAATCCCTCTTGGTGGCCCCCGACTAGGGATTTCTATGGCTTTGGCTTTGATTTTGACCGATTTCAAAGGCTTGAATGACATCTGGCCGATTGCATGATGTTTTCTCATTGACCATGGTTGCGTGAGTTCTATTCCTTGGGTTCCAACTCAAAATATGGATTTTTTAGCTAGGGCATCTGACATTTTGGGGATTAGCGGCCCTAATGCTGCATCTTATACTAAATCTTTTAAGGAAGCGCTCTCTGGCAAGATTTCACCCTCTGTTGATTTGGTTAATCTCATTTTGACATCTTTTAGAGGTTTGCGTAGTGTGCTCTGATGTAGATGTTGAAAAGTTGGCAAAACCCTTTAAATTTTCTCTTGTTAGTAAGTTTTCTTTGTGTCATTCGAATTTGGATAAGATCCACTCTTTTTTTCATAATATCAAGCTTACGAGTGTCGTCTCGATTGATCTTATTGACCCTTGGCATAACCTGATTCAACTTTCTAAGGATCTAGATTATTCATGTGTTTTTTCATGTCATTCTTTTTTCATCTTTAATTGTCAAATGCATTTGTTGAAGTGGTCACCCCTTTTTGACATTAAGAAGGAATCTCCTATTATCCCTTTGTGGTTATCTCTTCCTAATATGTGCATTCATTTTATTACCCATCATGTACTTTTTGCTATCGAGGCTTTATTTGGTCGGCCTTTGCAACTCGACCAAGCGATTGCTGAGCGATCTCGCCCTTCTGTGGCTCAAATCCTCATGGAATTAGACATAACTAAAAAAATACCCTAAAAAAGTTTGGATTTTCTCTGAGAAATATGGGTATTTGCAAAAGGTTGAATTAGAGAACCTTCTGAATTTTTTTTCCCACTATAAAATACATGGTCATGATAATTCATAATGTTTTATTCTCCATCCCCACTTAAAATAATGAATTCCTCCAAAGAAAAATGTTGTCTCTACCCATAAGTCGATTCCTACTTATGTTCATAAATCAGCCTCAGATCCTAAGGATGGTATAAAGGCTATTATTGAGGTTGATTCCTTGGATATTGGGTTAATCCTATTGAACATGTTTCAGCTTCTAATGTTGGTAGGGATTCGACCGATATTCAAAATGGGAAAGATGATTTACCTCTTATTCCTTCTTTGAATTTGAATATTTCTAATGTGGAGAATAATAAATTCTCTAAGTTATTAGAAGATAGTTCTATTTCCTCTGATTCTATTCTTGCATCTATGCCAGCTTTGATCGATGAAAATGAAGCTTTTAATGATGATTTAAATGATGTCGAATGAAAACATTTATGATTCAGATTTTACTACTTGTGCTTTAAATGGTTCTAAATCATCACCATCTCTCATTTCTAATCTTGATATTGATGTTAATCCTACTTTTCAACTAAATATAGATTTGGAAGAAGGTGAACACCCCTCCAAACACTTGGAGATTTCTCCTAAATCTATGACCAATGTTACTAAATCTTACTCGATGACTCTAGGGAAAAGAAAATGGCTTACAAACTTATCATGCAAAAAAAAAAAAGATGTTAAAAATTTCCCTAAATTGTCCAAAATGATAGATCTATGAACCTCTCACTCTCTTAATTAACCTTTGCTTAACCCCCCTTTTTAAATTTCATTATGTTTAAATTTCTTGTTAAATGTTAGATCGATACTTTCTATTCATAATCATATTAGAAATGTTTGTCATTCATAATATTTCTTTCTTATTGTTCGAGTCTCTTATTCATGCTAATAAAATTAACCATGTTGCTAGAATTATCAGTTTCAATAAATGTTTCTCTAATGTTAGTAATAAAATTTGGTATTTTTGGAATAATTTTGTTAAGGTCTCTATTCTTGATGACTTTCATTAAGTTGCCAATGTTGAAATCTCTTATGGTGATTATTGTGTTTTGGGCCCTTTTTTTTATGCATCTTGTTATAGATCTAGTAGAAATCTTGTTTGGGATAATTTAAGAATTTTGCCCTCGTCAACAAACCTTGATTTTTTGGTGATTTCAACACCATTTTATTCTTTTTGAATAAAGTGGTGGTCGCTCTCCTAATATTCATTCCATGGAATATTTCTCCAATATGATCCTTGATTATAATTTGATTGATATTGGCTTTAAGGGCTCTAGTTATACTTGACAAAACTCTAGACTTTGGCAAAGGTTGGACTGTATTCTTTTTAATAATCATTGGATTACTCAATGGCATTTTACTTATATTAACCATTTAAGCAGAATATTGTCAGTCATGCTCCTCTCTTGGTTTCTATTAAAGATAATTATAATAAACTAAAAAACCCCTCTTCTTTTAAATTTCAAAACATGTGGATTCAACATATTGATTTTTTTAATGTTGTGGCTAATAATTGGAAAGATCCTCATAATTTGATTATGTGGATGAATAGACTTTAGTTTAAACTTAAAAGACTTAAACAAAATTTGTGCTGGTGGAACAAGCATTATTTTAAAACTTTTTGTTAATATTAAAGATATGGAAAATTGGTCTGTGATCTTGAAGTCTTATATGATCCTTCTAAGATTACTTGATTGAGGCAAAGATAAACTTGTTAACTTCCAAAATATGGAAGAGACTTTGCACAAAAAAAAGTCGCTAGTAAACATATTACGGATGGTGATAGAATACTAGGTATTTCCATGCTTTCATTAATAAAAGAGAGCTTTAAATAATATTCAAAAAATTAAAAATGATAATGGAGATTGATTATGAAGAATAATGATATTAAGGAATCTATTAATTACTTTAGAAATATGCTTAATAAGAATTGCTCTTATGAAGCTATTTCTCAATTGCACTTGATTCCTTCTATTATTACTAATGATGATAATGATTTTCTTACCATTGTGCCTAATGAAGATGAAATTTTAAAGTTAATAGCATGAACATAGATTATGTTGTTGGTCAAGGGTTTCACTACTCATTTTTTTCAAAATGTTGGTTTATCATTAAAATGATTTGATTGATCTGATTGATTTTTAAGGGTAATCCTTTTCTTAGATATTTTTCTAGTACTTCTAATGTTCTCACACTAAGAAAGATAATCACTATTGGAGTTATTTTAGACCTATTAGTCTTTGCAACTTCTTCAATAAGCGATTTCCAAAATTCTTACCAACAAACTTAGTCCTTACTTAATAGAATTATCTCTCAACCAAATTGGTTTTGTTAGAGGTAGATCTATTTCTGAAAATATTTTACTTGCCCAAGAATTAATTCATGATCTTGATTCCAAGACTATAGGTGGGAACATTCTTTTCAAATTAGATATTACCAAAGCCTTTGGTAACATCTCTTGGGATTTCCTTAACCATATTTTGAATTTATTTGGGTTTTCATAAATTTATTTTTCTTATTAAAAATTGTATTAATAATGCCTACTTTTTTTATTTTGCTTAATGGGGAAGCCTTTCTTCCCCTCTCCCATGGCTTATGACAAGGGGAACCTTTATCTCTTGTTTTATTTATTATTGTTGAGTACTTATCTAGGAACATCAATTTTATTCTTAAATAATCCTAGTATGTACTACAAAACTCTTGGTGGTCTTCCCGTTTCCCATTTAAATTTTGTAGATGATTTCATTATTTTTTCCAATGCTTCTATTCATCACATCAAGCATCTCACATCTTTTTTAAATAAATTTGGTAGAGATGTGGTCATTTTATCAATGATAACAAAAGTTATTTTATCACTTACTCTAGTATCTCCAATAATAAAATAAATCAAATCCAGCATATCACAAATTTTAAACATCAATACTTACCTCTTAAGTATTTGGGTGCTCCTCTTTAAAGTAAAATGTTCCCATCTCTTTGACGAGTTAATTCAAAAAATTTCAAATAAAATTTCTATTTGGGAATTCCATTTACTTTCCTTTGGTGGTAGGCTCACTATTCTTAAAAGCACTCTCAACTCAATGCATCTTTATTTGATTCAAACTGTTATCCCCACTAATGCTACACTTATCAGAATTGATCATTTGCTTAACAAATTTTCTTGGGGCTCCAATAATTCTACCAAAAGAATGCATTGGACATCTTGGCATAAATGTTGTGGTCCTTTGGGAGAAGGTGCTCTTAGTTGCAAGCCTATTCATGAAGCTATCACTGCCTTCTATGATAAGCTCTGGTGGAATTTTAGAATGAATGATAGCCTTTGGGCTAATTTTATGATGGAAAAATATTGCCAAGGTAAACACTCACTTAACTGTGCTTATAAAGTTGGTGACTCTCTGGTTTGGAAAAGGCTTTGCTACATTATATGGGTTGCTGAATCATTAATATCTTGGGGTATTCAGTTGGGTTCTTTCTTCTTTTGGCAAAATAATTGGATTGGCAATGGCTCTATTAACATCATGTTATCTACCCACTCTACTGATGCTATCAAAGGTAATTATTTTTGGCTTAATAACAACTGTAATGAAAGAAATCTTGAGAATTATATCCCTATTTATCTTTTTGACAACTTTAGAAATATCCCCATTTCTTCTAACAAACCTGAACAAATTCTTTTAAGCTTTCTTATAATGGTGACTTTGTTCTTAAGGAGGTTTGAAATTTTATTAGAGAAAAATAGAACCCTCTAATGTTTTATTAAACTTTGGAACAATATCATTCCCATTTCCTATTCAATTTTAGCTTGGAGGATTTTGAATAACTTTATTCTTGTTGATTCTTTGCTCTGGACTAAAGGGTTTTACTTACCTTGAAAGTGATATTATTGCTTTCATATTGAAAATGTAAATCATGTCTTTATCAATGGTGCTATTGCTTCTAAATTATGGTTTTGGTATGATGATTTATTTAATACCAGCTATTTTAAGAGTTTTATTTCTTTATATCAACTACTTGAAGTCTATTTCAAAAATACAGTGAAAGGATGTATCAAAGTTTTAATTGCTATTACCCTTATTTTAGATGGATAGAAATGATGCTAAATATCATGGTATTCCTATGAACCATAGATCAATGCTGTGAACTAAAGAATATCTCATGCTAGTGTCGCTGTTGTTGTCGAGTGTCTTCTTTAGTATTTGATGAGAGTTTTAGTTTCAGTGCTTTTCCCTGATATTTGATGGTAGAATATATCCAATCTATGTTGTGTCTTGAGCAAAGTTGTGATGTCGCTTTTGAATGTGCCATTATCGATATAATTTGTGAGACACCAAACCTATATAGAGATATGGTTTCTAAAAGTTGGAGCACATCTGAAGCATGACCTCTCGGTGTAATCACCTTTTCCCCATTTGGAAAAGTATGAGGTAGCCAAGATGAACCTAATCTAAGAAAGAGGATCAATAGACCCACTATGTCGGGTACCCCAACACTGAATTGCCATGAGGCCAAAAGGATGTAGAATATTGGGTGGTAGTAGGACCACACCGTATTTGTCATTGAGGCATCCCTAATCCATACAATCTGATCATCGATCCTCAAGATCCTAGATAAGTTTTCATCTTTGGATCGATTGGTCATTCCATAATTTGAGTGTACATTGGTCACAATCTCCTTCATGCTTGTCTAAAATAACATAACCACATAAGGATGAAAAGACCCCAAGATAAGACAACTCCATAAGAGTGTAGAAATTGCTCTCTACTTCATCTAAAGTTGAGACTTCATCAGGTAGTTTCCTTTGGTAATCCATGAATGGTTTCTGACCCAACTTCTCATCCTTCTGGCAATGGAAATTCAAGAGAGTAATTTTGATGAGTTCAACATCACAAGGGATAAGAGAATTTTACCTTTCTGATATAAATCCTCCTTTATGTTCCCCTTTCAAGCTTGGAAAAGCATACACACAACATTCTCCTTTTGAGAAATCTATAAATGGTAAAGGATTTGGGCTAATAACCCATGGTGTACTTATGGTAGTGATGAACTTAGGCTTTACAACCTTTAAGACCTAGTAATTTAGTTGATAACTATGAGAATCCCAAAGATGTTGATAGGATTCATGTAGTAATGGCTAATTAGATCAATAATTGACCTCATATTAACTTCATTGTTGGTGGATTAGATGATATGAGAATCTAACATAAATGAATGAAGAGATATTACCCCTACTTTTCTTAAAATAGTAGATATGGTTCTTCTCCTCTTGGAGAAGCAGCCATAAAAAGTACATCTTCTCATTAGTCACCTAAGTTCATAATTTTGTTCAAGGGAGATCATCACTAAGAGAGTCACAGGAATCTCTTGAAGAAATCTACCCATCCCATTATACAAAGGTAATACCAACTTGAGAGGGTCAATCGGCCAACCATTCAAATTTCGATTGCCAAGAGATAATGAAGTGATTGATCCCAGAGATTAAGTTCATTCATGAGAAGCATGTATGGTGTAGCTTTGGATGCAAAAGATTAAATCTAAATAATGTTCATCAATGGATGGATAATTAGTGGACTTTATAACAATAAATTTTGATCAGGGTTCTAAAAGTAGTGTTTCTCACCTTTAGGAGCCATCTTTATTTGGTTATATTTAGATGAGCCATCCATGAAATAGAAGACTGCATGAGATGAGGCAATTGTTGAAATTTATCTTTTAGACATGCCTTATTTAAATCCCTAAAATAGATACATATGTGAATTTAGCCATTACTTTTCTTAACTGGGATGATGTTGGCTAACCGTAGACATTTTTCTTCTGAAGCCAAGATCAATTTTTTTGACTTCAAAAAATACCTATTATTTTATCTCTAATCACATGCGTCTAAGAGCTTGCTTGATAGGGTTAGCAGTAGGCTCTATTGCTAGTTTATGGATAGCTATGTCAGGAGCCAATCCAGGCATCTCTTCATAACTCCATGTAAGGTAGTCCTTAAACTTAATCAATAGCCTAACTCAATCATTGGTTTCAATTTCATTCAACAAAGTACTAATGTTCCTAAGTTTACTTCTTGAGCTCATCGATGGTTGACTTGATCTCTTCTTCAACGGTGGTGCATTTTTTGACTTCTAAATCATCCGATCAAGTTTCTAAGCACAACTCCTCATATGAGTTAATGTTATTTGAAAAGAGCCTATCAGATTCCAAATGATTGGTGATGACTAAGCAGTAATCATCATCATTGTATTTGTTCTTCCATATTCTTTTAAAGTAGTCTGACCTGCTTTGACCAAGTATGTGGGATTAACCCTTTCTTTGCTAAATTATGAACATAAGGCAAGTACCAATCAAAAGGTAATTCTATTAAATCTTTATATGAATTATCCTCAAGTTCTACATCAACTTCTTGAATTGAGGATGATGCTCCTAGAAAGAAGCTCTGAGTTTTCACACCTGTGGATGACTTAGGGATTTCTTTAACTACCAAACCATCAACTTTTTTGAGAGGAAAGTCGTTAGAGATAAGGTTCCAACTATGCCTAACTTTCACATATAGACTTGGATACACTTATGCTTTACTTTGAGCCGATCTTCATCACTATCTGCTCAAGTGTCACCTCCAAGGAATCTACTACCGACAAGAGTTAGTTGGTGTGCTAACCATATAAGACTCATCCTATGAACTAGATTCTCTATATGGATAGGTATGGTAGTGGGACATATCTTCTATTGGGTGGCCAATAAGGAGGTTTTCCATCACTAGGACTGCATTTGACTGGCCTCTTCCTCTGCCTGATGGAGGTCAGGTCGTCCTACCCATATGTTTGAATGGAGCAATGAACTGTGGGTGGAATCTAATGTCATGTTCCACTTCATACTCCAAGTCTATTTTCCCTCCCTTTTATTTTCTTTTTAATTTTCTTTTCTTTTCTTTTTCTTTTCTCTTTCTTTTTCATTTTCTTTTTATTTTTTTAAACTTTGGCCAAGTTCACGAGAATAGACTTGTTGATTTTGTGGGAGGTAGTAGTCGCATCCTCATATATGCCGACCTCATGAACGTAAATGGCTTGAGATCTTTTTAAAGAGATGATCCCACCTCTCACAAACTTTATACACTGATGTAGAGAGGATGGAACTATGTTTCTCTCATGCATCCATGGTCTCCCAAGAAAAGCATTGAAAGATGTATCCGAGTCTATAATGTGAAACTTGGCTTCGATCTTCTAATCATCTATCTCCAAGGGCAACACTATGGAGCCTAAGGCCAGTTGACCTCACTTTTGGAGTGCAGATTCAATCTTCCAATCTTAGACTTAGGAGTCTTCTAGACACTAAGACTTCCCTAGTCATAAGACACTTATAACAATTAGGTAAACACTTAACCTAAGCCTAAAGACTTAAAAGGGTTAACCATAGGATTAGGTTATGCCTTGGGGATTAGGATAATCCACCTACCCTACAAACCAAATCCAATCCATGTTCACCTTCTCAAACAAAACTTAAGTTCAATTCAAACATCAAATTCAAATCCAAATCCAAACCCAAATTCTAGAACCAAATGATTGAAGCCCATCATCAAATCCAATCTTGAAACCCTTCCTAAGCCATATGACCTATCCTATGGACTTAACCAAATCTTAATCCAAATCAATCCAAAATCAATTGATTTTCATAATCTTTTATTTGTTCATTCTTCTTC
Organism: Cymbidium sinense; assembly: GCA_021442155.1. Classification (NCBI taxonomy): domain Eukaryota; kingdom Viridiplantae; phylum Streptophyta; class Magnoliopsida; order Asparagales; family Orchidaceae; genus Cymbidium; species Cymbidium sinense. Next base: position 186,638,589 of record CM038214.1, read on the forward strand.
CTAAATATAAATCAAATATACATTCAAATGATCAAAATGAAATCAAACTAAATCAAATTAAATCAAAACCCTTCCTAAGCCATATGACCTATCCCATGGACTTAGCCAAATCTTAATCCAAAGTAAGTCAAACTCAATTGATTTTCTCACAAATCAATCATATTTTCAATCATATTTACAAATTTAAATGAAATATACATTTAAATCATCAAAATTAAATCAAACAAAATCAAAATAAAAACTTAAGCCACATGACCCAACTCCATGGACTTAGCCAAATTCCTTCATTCCAAAACCCAAATTCAATTGATTTTCTCAAGAATCTATCATACCTTCAATCATATTCACAAATATAAATAAAATCTACAATCATCAAGACAAACCAAAATCAACCCAAGTCAAACCAACTTAACCCTTTTGACTTGAAATGTTCAAATGAACCAAAAACCCATTTGAACCCAAGGCAATTGCAATTGAATTTATATATAAATCCCAAATCCATATATAAATTGAACTAAATCAAACTTAACCCAAAATCAAGCCAACTAAATCAAATTAGTCCACTTGACTGAAAGTGGCCAATTTGACCTATTTGAGCCAAGTTCTAATCCTACCTAAATTGGATTGAACCAAGCCCATCAAAACCTCCCATCATGATTGTTGATCACCCTAGGTTGATCAATTGTCACAAATTAGGTCAAACCAAGTCAACTTGGTCATTTGACCAAGTTAACCCCTTAACCCATATGAACCCAAACTAGCCAAATTGCATCCTAAGCCAAATCCCTTGAAACCAATGATTCTTACCAAATCAAAATCAGTATTTGAATATGACTTGACCTTCAATTGAGTCAAACCAAACCCAATTGGCCCTCTTGACCCAAGTTGACCTAATTTGACCTAAAAGACCAAATTGGATAAAATCAAAATATAAACCAAATTGATTGCAATCAATGGCTCAAGTTCATTCTGAATTGGTTGTTGAACTTGACCAAAGCCATGATTGGACCCAATTGAACATAGTTGACCTACTTAGCCCAAATTGACCTAAAGGTTCAAGTTGGCCTAAATCAAAATCAAATTCAAAGTAATTGAAACCAAAGCCTACAATCATCTTCAATTGGTCAACTAAACCGAAACCAACACCCAACCCAATAATCAATAATTTGGTCAAATTGGTCAAGTTAACCCATCGACCCAAATGAATTCAAATGAGCCAAAATAAAATCTAAGCTAAAATAAACCAAACTAATCAAACCAAAACATCCCAAATGTTCATATGAACTTTACCCAACCCTTGGTTTGACCCAATTTGGCCAATTGGTCAACCTGACCCAACCTAACCCAATTTGACCTAGATGAGTCAAATTGAGCCAAACCTAACCAAATCAACTCCAACTTACTTGAAATTTGGGATAACCCACTTTTTGCTCATTTCAAATCTGGCCAAATCAAATCCAATACCAAATGATCATTCAACCCTTGGGTAAATAGCATCACATGAGACAAATCACCCATGTAAGTGGACATTTTCATTCCTTGGCCACTTGGTACTCTCCTAATGGTCCACCTAGGCACCTAGGACACTGCCCATCCTAACCCAAGAGGGTGGTTGGGTTGGCCATGACCCATGGGAGGTGAATCACTTCACCCTCCCCATTGGAGCATTTGAAACTCATAGGACAGCCATGATTCCCAGTAGCCACCTTGACCTTCAACCAACCAAGCAACTCACCTCCTCCACCACCCATGACTCTCGAGATGGCCAAATCCACTAGAAGCCAAACCCAATCCATCATTCGATCAAGATGAAGGGGGTATACACCCCCTCATTTCCACTAAAACACACACAAAAATCATTCCTCAAAGCCCTAACTACCTAAGACAAGTGGCTAGAGCCATTCCCTAAGCTCCCAAGCTCATTCCTTGATTAGAAAATGCCATTCTCATCCATCCCTATGGTGAAATTTTTAATTTCTAAAGAATAAATATACTTCCATCTTCACTCTATGCGAAATAAAATGAAGATAGGAATGTAGTTCTTCTTTTTATGCATTTTTACACCATGTAGATCTGCAGATGTTCTTATTGAGGGTGATCGGGTATGACATTGAGGAGAGGTGTACTATCTCTAAAGAAAGAAGTCACCACCCTACAATGGACCTAATCACCTCAACAAGGACTCCTAAGAATAATGGGTCTACATGTGTACCAAAGATTCTTCCCCTACTTTACATGGAAAAGTAAAGTAAGGTTTATTTTAAATTGGGTTCATTAAGTTCCCTACAGGGGCAAGCCCCATAGTTTATTACATCATAAGGAATGAGATCCCTTAGAATACTCGATTAAGGTAAATGATCATTGTCTCCAAAAAATTTCAATATATAGGACTATCAGTCGATTAGTTTATTTTGGAAGATCATATGGGATTGATCAAAGGGAGAGAGTTATTATCAAATCTAATGAAAGATAAGAAAAAGATGCTCACGATGCTAGGAAACCTAGTGAGCATCTCAAACTATCATATGGTCGGTCTTTATATTTTAGAAATTGAATTATTCATTTGAGTTGACTTTTTATTTGAAGTTTAGGGCTTATGATTCCACAACACAAGATTATGGAAATGCCTAAGAGGTGAGGATTTATGCTTATGGCCCATAGAAGGGAGAAGCAACCTCAGAACCTAAATCTATGGAGCTTTGGTGAGGACCAAAAGCATAACCTAAATCTAAGGTGACAATGGGTTTTTGGTTTGCCTCCACAAGAGAGGACAAACCACCCGACTGCTTGGACTTACAATCGCTTGGGGGTGGCCACCAACTAACTCCTCCTACAATTTTAAATTCATGTAGGCAAGTCATATGCTTTATGCAAGATAGCTAGGTTGTTATTTGTTTAGAGAGAGATTAAGTACTTAAACTCACTGCTTAAAGAGACTTTATCATGTAAGGGCATACTTCAAATGACCTAAATCTAATGCAAATCATATTACAATTTTTTTTTGAATAATCATTTGACTCAGGCTTATAGGATTCATATGCCTAATGCATGAGAAATAAGATTATTGGCCAAAATCGGCTAGAAGGGAGATGTGTGTTTCCACCATGGCTCTCAAAGGTCAAGCCAAGTTTCTCTGGCAAAGTTGGAAGCCCTCCAATCAAGAGTGAAAATAATATGCATTTGTGCATGATGTTATAAAAGAAATACTCATCCATAAGGGGTTGCTAATTCTTTTATCTTGATTTTAGCCTAAGCTTTAGGTGAGGTTATGAGTTCTTTATTTTAATTTTGAATTATTAAATTTGGTAGAAGATTTATTTTTCCTAAGAGCCTAATCCACATCCATACATCAAAAAGGAAGAAACTAGGAAAAGGATGCCATCTTAATGCACAAGTTAAACAAATCATCAATCAATTTATAAAGCTAACAAAAAAAGAATAAGAGGCCATTTGTGGTCTTTAGCCATTGGATAAGTTGGCTGACCCAAACCCATTGGGTTGGGTGCACCACTCTCCTAGTGTTCACTTGATCCACTAAGAGAGTGCCAAGTGGGTATGAAGAGGATTTGACCAAATTCCAAGTGGAATTGGCCAAAAATTTATCCCGTGGCCTAGAGTAAAATAGTCATTTGACCTTGATTTCAGGGCATGTTTGGTATGATGAGAAAATAGGTTTTCCAAGTTTCATTGGATTTCGAGTTGGTTTGATGTGGTTTTGCTCATGTTGACCCATTTACATCATAATGGTCAACTTGGGGTCAAGTTGGCCAAATGGTCAAATTGGGTCAACCCAAGGGTTGGGTCAAGTTCATATGACCATTTAAAATATTTTTGGTGGCTTTGATTTGATTCAATTTGGTTTAGGTTTGAATTTGGTTCATATGATTTCATTTAGGTCAAATGGGTCAAGTTGACAAATTTGACCCATTTAACCTATTTGAGCTAGTTCATGGGTAAGTTCATGTTTCATATGAGATGGATTGGTATCTTTTTTCCAATCAATTTTGTTAAGTTTGAATTTGGCTCAATTTGACTTTTAGGTCGGTTGGGTTCAAGGACAATTGGGCTAGGTTACTAGTTGGCCAATTGAGGCTTTGGTCAAGCTCAACAATCATTTTGTAATGAACTTGACCCATTGGTTTCAATTAATTTGGCGTAGATAATGTTTTGACATATTTTGACTTTTTTGGTCAAGTTGGGTCAATTGGGCCAAGTGGCCAATTGGGATAGGTTCGGCTCAAATGTTGACTTGGTCAAGTTCAAACATTGGTCATGAATGAGTTTTGATCAATGGTTTCAAATAATTTGGCCTATGGTGGGTTTTGGCTATGTTAGGTTATATTTTGGCTAAGTGTTGACTTGGTCAACCCTTAGGTTTGACCTAGTTTGACCCAATTTGAGTGATTGATCATCTCATGATGATTGTTGATCATGATGAGAGGCTTAGGTGGGCTTTGTTCAATCCAATTTGGTTAGATTAGAATTTGGCTCATAAGGGTACTTTAGGTCACCTAAGTGGTCAAATGACTTGGTCAAAGCTTGATTTTAGTTTGATTTAACTAACATATGTACTTATGATTGAGATAAAAATCCATTTGCAAGTGGTTTTAAGTAAAATGGGTTTTGGTTCATTTGACAATTTCAAGTTCAAAGGGTGAACATGAAATGGATTTTCGGTTGATTTTTGAATTTGTTTTTGGTTAAATGATTGAATTTTGTATTTATATTTGGATTTGTGATTGATGGATTGATTGAATCAAGAAGAAAAATCAAGAGTTTGGCCTGATTTGAAGTTGATTTGGCTAAGCTCAAGAATTTGATTTGAAAGGCATAGGTTGGATTTTGATTGAATTTGAGTTTGATTTTGGAGTTGGTTTTGTTGTTTGAATTTATATTTCATTTATATATGAATATAAATGAGAATATAAATGGGTTATGAGAAAATTTCATGGATTTGAAGTGATTTGAACATGACTTAGGCTAAATCCTTAAGAGAGGATTAAAGGACTTAGGAAAGATTTGGAATTTTGGATTTGAATTTTGGATTTAGTTTGATTATTTTGAATTTATATTTCATTTATATATGTGAATATAAATGAGAATATAAATGAGTTGTGAGAAAATTTCATGAATTTGAATTGATTTGAATATGATTTAGGCTAAGTCCATGAAGAGAAATCAAAGGACTTAGGCAAGATTTGGAGTTTGGAATTTCAATCATGGATTTCAATCATGTAGAATTGATTTTAGTTTGGAGAAAATCAAATAAGATTGATTTGGTGTTTGAGAAAATCAATTAGGATTGATTTGAAGTTTGTCTTGAAGGAAGGAAGTGAGGAATGTGGTTCAAGCTATAGGGTAGGCAAATTTTCCTAACACCCATAAGGCATGACCTTTTCCTATGGCTAACCCTTCTAAGTCTCTAGGGCTAGGTTGAGTGTCCACCTAATCACTAGATGTGTCTTAAGACTAAGGAACCCTTAGTGTCTAAGAGAAGTCCTATGTCTAAGAGGGAGGGGTTGAGAGCTCATCCTAAAAAGAGGTGAACAAAGGGCACCCAATATATGTGGTGTGACTGACAAGTAATACCGCACATATTGGTGTTGACCAAAATGATCAACTACACCAAAAGATCACAAGCACTAACAGAAACAATCTACCCCTAACCCAAGGTGTAGAAGGAATCCAAAGCTTAGTGCAATGTGGCTCTACTTATGTCCAAGACATAAGAGAGAGGGAAGAGTCCACTAAGGGATAGAGTAGGTGAACCTTCCACTAGGGAAGTAGGTTCAAGTCATCCACAAGAGGATGAGAGGTTTGATTTGATATGAGTCTTACTGGGAAGAGAAACTTGATTTATTTAATTAAATTTTTCTGGGGAAGAGGGTTGAATTCATTTCAATTTGTTTTTTGCTATTTAGGCTACACTGAGGATAGAGAAATGAACTCTCCACTGGGGAAGCAAGCTCAAGTTATCCACAAGGGAGGGTGAAATCTGCTGAGGAATTAAAATTATAGATCCATTAAGGAACTAGAAAGACTTGCATCTCAGGAGAAGCAAAAGATTTGATTTAGATTGATTGATTATTTTGTTTCTTTGTTTCCTTGGATTTATTTTGTTGAATTTTATTTTAGATTTTAGATTTTGGATTTTGAGATGGATCCTGCTATTGTGATGGATCGTGGTAAGTAAGAGCCAAAGAGGCCTAGATCTAACTAAGATTTACCAATCCAAAGGGGTAGTCTACTAAACACATAGTAGGACTAGCCAACTAAAGGGATGCCTTTTCGCATGCAGTAACTGTACTAGGAAGAAAGTGTAGTAGACTTACATCCTCCAAAGTAGGGACTAGCTGCTCGTGTAATCTATTAGCAAGGCAATAGATTGAACCCAACCTAGGGTTGACTATTGAGTGAACACCGCTGGAGGACTTAAATAACTCAACGATAGTCAACATTTAATTTAATTTTTAGATTTGTTTTGATGGGTCCCATTGGATGATGGACTACACCGAGTAGGGGCCATGAAACCTAACTACTTACCAATCCAAAGGGAGTAGTCTACTAACCATAAGGTAGGACTATCCGACTGAAGGGGTGCCTTTTGGTGTGCAATTGTCAAGTCTTAAGAAGAAATTGTCGAGACTCACATCTTCCAAAATAAGAAACCACTGGGGTGATCGGTTGCTTTAGGCATCAAATCAACACCTAGTCAATTATTGAGTGAATGCTAGGGACTTAAATAAGATAGTGATAAGGTTAATTTCATTTTTTTAGTTTATTTTGATGGATTCCATTGGTTTATGATGGATCAGACTGAGATGGAGCTCATATCAACCTAGACCTATCTTAGATTTACTGAACCAATGGGAGTAGCTTCCCGGCTAATGGGAGAACTATCCGACCAAAGGAGTGCCTTTCGATTTACAATGATCAATCTAAGGGAAGAAAGCTCAGGGACTCACATCTTCAACTACAAAAGACCATTGGGGTGATCGGTTGCTTTGGGCAACAAATCAAACCCTACCTATGGTCGTCGGGCTTCCTGTTAGTTTACAATAGTCATGCTAGAAAAATCCATCATAGTCTTACATCTTGAAAAAAATGGGTAACCGCTTGTAAAAAAATAGATTGAACGACCTATAATGGAGTGAGTACCACCGGTGATTTATCTCAACTCGTGTAGTAGGCAATTCCTATGGGAGTTCTGTGACACCGCCTAAAGATAGATGTCCGAAAAGGGGCCATTTGGGGGCTTGAATTCCTAATCCATAAGCGGATATTTTATTTGGTTTACTTAGTTTATTTTATCGTAGACCATGTTAGTTTGTGAGGGATCAAACTAAGAAGGAGCTTATATCAGCCTAGCCCTATCTCAGATTTACTAAACTAAGGGAGAACCTGTGCATTCATTGAACAAATTCTCCAACCATAAGGGTGGCTACTAGGAAAGCTGGATTGTCCAATCCAAAGTAACCTAGGTAGTGTCTAAATGGGGTTGCAAAGGATGTGATCCAAATAGAATGCTCACAGGGGATGGTGCTGCTAAAGGCTTAATCCAAAACCCTAGAGAAAATGACATGGCTAGTCATATATCAAATAGGTATTTGGTGCCCAACTCAAGGAGAAAGCGTGGGGACTCACATATGCCAAGAATGGTGTACCACTTGTCGCATAGAACATCAACCAACCTAAGGTGCCCATTATTTTGCAAGCCTAGATGAAAGCTCGAGGACTCACATCCTCCTATAGGAATAATTTGGGATAGTCATCTTGCCGACGTGCCATCCGACCTAGGTGGCTATTGAGTGAATGCCTAGAGGACTTATATCAACTCAAACATAGTAAAGAGGAAAGGAGCCTCTGGAGAACTTATCATAAACCTCAAATTTACTCAACCTAGTTAGTGCATGATGGCTAGTTGAAGAAGAAAGTATGGGGACTCACATCTTCTTAAGCAAAGTCAACATGAGGTAGTTTACTAGCTGTGCAATAGAGTCTACCATACTAATAAGGTACTCATTGATTTGCAATGATTAAGTTAGGTAGAAAGTGTGGGGACTCACATCCTCAAACAAGTGACCACTAGGGTGACATACTAGTGAGGTAGCATGTTGATCCGACCTAGAGCAGCTAATGAGTGAGTGCCACAGGGGGCTTGCTCCCACATCAAAGTAACGTGAGATAAAAGATTTATGTTTATTTTAAGCATGTGTTAAAAGGAATAGGATACCTCTGGGGGACTCTTACACCTACCTTAAACACATTAGGGAGTTTGATGGAGTGGTGCCATGGATGGAAGCCGAGAATTCCCACTAAGAAAGGATGTCGCCGTTCTCTAACTTAGTTGTGCTAATCAAAATAGGATGCCTCTTGGGTTCTCTCACACCTATTCTAATAGCACTGGGAGGTTGTGTTTGTGATGTAAAAGAGGGATACGATGCCACTGGGGAACTCTTACACCAACCCTAAACACGTCACGGGGGATTCGCAAGACAAGAAAATATTACTTTGAAAGAAGAGAAGATTTTGATGAACTGGAATCAAATTTTTGTTCTTTTATTAATAATTACTTTCAAACATGGTTTATTTCATGGGTAATATTTTTTTAGGTAGAGCCCATTAATTGGAAGCATCAGATGTTCCCCTTTACAATCGATGAGCTGATATGATCCTCCTTGGTAGGCCTTCTCTATAGCATGGGGGCCTTCCTAAGTGGGTTCAAACTTTCCTCCCATCTTTCGACAACAACAATTGGTCTCCTTAGGACTAACACAAGTTCTCCAACTTGGAAAGACTAGTTGACCAGCTTGTTGTGAGCTTGAATCATTTTGGCTTTGTACAACTCGAGGTTCTAGCACGCCCGTAGGTGACTCTCCTCCAAACCTTCAAGCTCATCTAATTACAACTTTGCATTCTGCTCTGAAGTGATCTTGCTACCCAATGCTATCCTTAGTGATGGGAGTTGAACTTCTAAAGGTAGAATGGATTCAGACCCATACACTAAGGAAAATAGAGTAGATTGAGTTAGAGTATGGTATGTGGTGCAACAGGTCTACAAGGCTTCAACCAACTGCTCATGCCACTATCATTTATTATCATGAAGAGACTTCTTCAATATCTGGATGAGAGTTTTATTGAATGCTTCCACTAAGCCATTTGCTCTGGGGTAGTAGATAGTAGATTATATCCAATCTATATCGTGTCTTCTCATGAAGCTGTTGATCTTTGCACTTTTGAATGCAGTACTAGTATCAGATATAATTCGATGAGGCACCCAAACCTATCTATGATATGGTTCCAAAAAAATTGAAGCACATGTTGAGTTGTGACCTCTCTGAGTGGGATGGCTTCCGCCCACTTGGAAAAGTAGTCGGTGGAAGCTAGAATGAACCAGTGACCCTTAAAAGAAGGAGGGTCGATTGGACCCACAATGTCGGTACCCCAACACTCGAATGTCCATGATGCCAATGTAGGGTGTAGAATGTTGGGTGGTGGAGGACCACACTATGTACCTGACACTGATGACATCTCCTAGCTACATCCATGCGCGTAATCATCAAAGGCCATAGTATCCAAGTCTTGATCTTCATCTTCATCTTTGGATTGATGTGCTCCACATTGACCTATGTACCTTATTAATGCCATGGGCTTTGTTTATCTAAACAGCATAACCACATTTGGTCAAAGGACAGGCAGTACAGGGTGCCATCAATGAAAGCGTAGGAGAGAGCTCTCTATTTCACCTGATGGGCTTGTGACTTTTCTTGAGGTAGCTTGCTAGTGTTCAAATAGTCTATGAATGGATGCCTTTAATCCAGCTCCTCATCCTTTTTAACAACGACAACCTCCCCTTCAATAGAAAATCTCTCGATGAGTTCAACATCAATAAGGGACATGACTTGTCTATTTTGGACCCTTATTGAAATGGAATCATCTTCCATACATGCTAGTTCCTTGGCGAGTTTGGCCAAAGCATCTACTCTTTCTACTCGGGAACATTGAGATGGTGACTTAGAATCGGGCCAATAGCTTCATGGTATACTCATGGTAATGATGAAGCTTGGGTTTGAGAACCTTGTAAGACCCAACAATCTAGTTGATGACCAATTGAGAATCCCCATAGATGTTGATGCTCTTGACACTGATTGTGATGGCTAACTCTAGACCAGTAATCAAAGCCTCATACTCAACTTCATTATTGGTGTAAGGGTTGGAAAGATAGTATGAGAATCTCATCACATCATAGTTTGGGGTTAGAGAACTATTTATACCCCTGCCTTTCCTAGGAAAAAAGATCATGGTGCTTCCCTTTTATGAAAATAAGCTGCACCATCAAACCATATCTCCCATCAATGGTTACCAGCCTCCCATAAGTTCATGATTTGTTCATCGGAGAGATCATCACTAAGCAGAGAATCAACATGAAGTGGGTGTGCTGCTAAGAAATCCACTAGTGCTTGTCCTTTTATCGCACGGAGGGGTACGAATGTGATGTCAAACTATGAGAGGATCATGGACCATCATGCCAAACATCCAGATAGCTTTGGCCATGTCATGAGGTACTACAGTGGATTGGTTCTGGAGATCAAGTTCACCTTATAAGAAAGCATATAGTGTCGTAGCTTTTGGTAGGCAAAGATTAAAGCTAGGCAATGTTTCTCAATAGGTGGGTAGTTCACTTTAGCAAGAATTAGACGGCAGCTGAGGTAGTAGAGAGCACTCTCCTTTCCTTCATCGTTGGCTTGGGCCAACAAAGCACTGAGAGAGAGTCATCCAATGCATCAGTGTAGAGGATGAGTGGCCTACCCAAGATAGGGGCTGCTAGAACTAGTAGCTTCACCAAATATTCTTTGATGTCTTCAAAGGCATGCTGACACTTGTCATCCCACTTGAACTTGGTGTCCTTTTGGTAAGTGCTAAAAATGGCTTGCATCTCCCTGATAGGTTGGAGATAAAGCATCACAGATTTGCCTATTATCATTGGAATGATCTGAGTTGTGTTAAGCTTTTAGGATGTGGCATTTCTAAAATAGCTTTAATTTTTTTTGGATTTATCTCTATTCCTTGGTGTCAGACAACAAACCCAATGGAATTTCCTCTAATGCAATACACTGGATTCATTTTGAGGTTATATTTTCTTAACCATTGAAAACTACTCTCAAGTCAAAGAGGTGGTCTTCCTTTTCTCTGCTCTTGACTACTAGATCATCAACATAGCACTCAACCTGATGATGGATGAGTTCATTGAAGCTTTGAGTCATGGCCCATTGGTATGTGGCACCAGCATTTTTAAGACCAAAAGGAATGACCTTATAATAAAAGTTTTTGATCGGGGTTCAAAAAGTGGTGTTTCTTTCATCTTCAAGAGACATCTTGATTTGGTTGTAGCATGATGACCCATCCATAAAAGAAAACACTACATGAGATGAGGTGATGTCCACCATTAATTTTGGTATAGAAGAGGAAACTCATCCTTAGGACATGCCTTGTTTAAATCCCTCAAATTGACGCAAATGCAAATTTGTTCATTCTTCTTCTTAACTGGTACGACACTGGATGACCAAGTAAGGCATTTTTCTTCCCTGATGAAACCATCATAGATTAATTTCTTGACTTCAAAAATGACTTGTTGTTTGATTTCTATCAAGCATGTGTCTAGGAACTTGTTTGATAGATAGATCTATTGTTATATGGACTCGCTATGGGAGATAATTCGAGCATCTCTTCATAACTCCATGCAAAGCAGTCTTTAAACTCAGTCCATAACATAACTAATTCATTGGTTTCTTCTTCATTCAACAATAAATTGATGTACATCGGGCATGGATTTTCTTCTATCCCGAGGTTGATTTTTTTGAGCTTGTCAATTGTTGAATGAATCTCTCTTCAAATTTTGGAGGTGCATACTTGATCTGAAGATCATCTGGATCATCTGATATTTCTAAACACACAGGCTCATAAGAGTTGAGGTTGTGTGAAAAGAACCTATTAGACTCAAAATGATTGGTAACAGCCAAATTTTAATCATCGTCATTGACTGGACTCATCGTACCAAATCCTAATCCTGCCCTTGATTATGCTTCCCTGCATGTATTATTCCACAGCTTCTCAAAATACTCGACTGCGGACCATGTATGAGAACCAAACCTTTCTATATAATATTATGAACACAAGGCGAGTAAAATTCAAGTGATAATTCAATTAATTTTTTAAATGAATCTTCCTCAAGTTCTACATCAACTTCAGGACTTGAGGATGATGATCCCAAAAAGAATCTCTTCGGCTTCACATCCATGGAAGACTTAGGGGCTTCCTTAACTACTAAACCTTTAGCTTTTTGAGATGAAAGTGAGGTTAGACCTAAGGTTCCCAGCTGCCTAATAGTCTCACATAAACCTGATTCAAATACCTTGCTTTGTCTAGAGGCTAGGTCTTCGTCACTGTTTGGATCAAAAGTCACCTCCAATGGAACCTGCTGAGAGGGGTTGGTTGGTATACTAATCATATTAGACTCATCCTCTGAGTTGGATTGCAAGTCTATGTGAATAATAGGGGTACTCTTATGAACTAGAACATAACCCCTATTGGCTGATGGCCAACCAGGGGGTCTTCCACCTCTAGAACTGCCTCTATTTCTACCTTTGCCTGGTGGAGGTTGATTCATCCTACCTACATGTCCATATGATGGAATGAACTGGGTGGAATGTGATATGCGCTCTATTTCTTCTTCACCCCTTTCTTGTGCACTTGGATTTTCATTTTTCTTTTCTTTTTTCTTCATTTTTTCTTTTGTGTTTGAGTTTTGTCCATGTTTACGAGGAAGGGTGTTTTGAGGAAGATAGTAGGTCGCATCCTCATAAATCTTAACCTCTAAAAAAATGGCTTTTCATCTCCATTGACATGGTATTCAATTTCATCCTTCAACTTGATGCACTGATGGAGGGAGGATGGAATTATCTTGTTCAGATGTATCCAAGGCCTACCAGGCAAAGTATTGAACAAAGTATTGGAATCAATGATGTAAAACTTGGCTTCAATCTTCCAGTCACCTATCTCCAAGGGTAGCACTATGTAACCTACAGCCCTCTTTCCTTGTTCATTGAATCCTTTCAACATCATTTGATCTACTCGAAGTGTGGAGATGTTGATCCTCAAATAGGCAAGAGTCTTTAGTCTCATAATGTTCACCGATGCACTGATCAACTAAACTTTGGCGCCTAAATCTACCCATGCCAACTATGATGCAGAGGGGACGGTTGTGCTCCAAGTCCCCAGAAGAAAATCTTCATATGTGAAAGTGATCCCCTAAGATTTTTTTGCATAATGTGCCTCCTCACCAATAGTGGTCAGCTGAGCTAAGCATATCTCAGGATCAAGGAGAGCCTTGATTAATGATTCCATCATCTCTTTGGATAAGAATGGCATCATATTCTTAGCTTAGAAACTTTCTTATGAGAGAGAGGACATTGTAGTCCACCTTGGGCTGATCCTCCACAAGCATATCCAAGGGTGGAGCATCTTGTGGAGGGGCTTTTCGATCCTCTATACCAATGCTTATTTCCCTCTATCTTGAGGTGCTGCCCTAGGAGGTAGAACCTTGCCACTACGGAGGTTGACTGGTGATCTCGGGTGGTGATGGAAGGTTCTACCGCACATCAGCTCACCTATAGCTTCTCCTATGGGACCCTCAGAATTGGATGATTCCAAGTCTATCTCAAGAGGCGAACCCATAGTATTCAGAGTAAGAAAGTCCAACTCTGAATCAGAAAGAGGGAGATCAAAATTATTATAGTTATTTTGACTTGAAGAGTTATCATTAAGAATAGAAGTAGAAACACATGACACATGTAATTCAAGCTAGCTTTATTCTTCAATTTCTTAGATTTTATAGGAGGTACAAAGTAGAAGTCAAGTAAAGTAAGAAGGGTAAGGGATTTGGTGTCGTTATCCACCGATACAAGAGTTCTACTAGTAGAAGAAGAAGAAGCTAAAGTAGAGAACTCTAGGATGTGGTAGCTACGGGTAGAGAGGTCGGACTCGGCCGGTGGTTGCCATCGGTCTATCCCATCGGCACATGCTAATGCTACTGCTGCTGAGCTCCCCCTTTCCCTGAGTTGGCACTGGCAACTTGCAAACCTTCCTTGATGTTGGAGGCTTGAGCTGACTCATGATTAGACAATCATGATTAGATCTGCTAGATTGATTTGACTTAATCCTATTAAGGTGTGGGATTAATCGTAGCCATTCGATCTAAGATCGAATAGTGGATGAGAAAGCACATCCACTGCCGCCATGTAAGCACTAAGTCGGGTAAGTTTTAAGTAGCCAATCCTGAGCCACGTGGAAAGCACGCCGCATCAGCGCGTCACATGGCGTTAACAAGATTATGCTTTAATTAGGTTTAATTAATCATTTTTAATGGCTGAAACTTCTAAAAATCATAAAAAATCATAGAGAAATAAAAAATACAAATAAATATTCATTTTAAATGTATTTCAAAGTACAATTAATGAAAAATGATCTTAACTAATTTTGAACATTAATTATGGTTTAATTATAGTTTTATTATAAAATTTATTAACTTAATTTCCTTAATTACTTGAGCAATTAATCCCAAATTTGTTGGTTAATTTAATGGGATGACCTCTACTCCTTGATTTTCTTGGGATTTATTGCTCACTTAAGTAGGAAAATTGACTAATTAAACCTTAACTACTCTCCTAAGTTAATGATTAATTAATCCCATGAGTAGTAACAAATTGGTTAATTAAGTTTATTAATCATTGTTCAACAATAAGTGACCTAAGGAATAGGGTTGGGACCCCTTTCCCTAAGTTCATTTCACCCTTTTTAAAATGAAATTAATTAATATATAACTAATTAATTAAATCACTTAATCAAATTAAAATCATAATCACATTGACCCAATTAATTATATCATGGGGTAGATCTTTAAGTGTTTAATAACCCAAAGGAGTTTAATGAAATTATGGTTAGTCCACATGTGTGAAAACCATAAGAGTAATTAATTACTCTTAATGTAATTAACCATTAATCATGAGCCATTATCCCCTTTTATTTCTTGGATCATTACAAGTTTATTTTCCATGCATATCATGTTGGCTCATAATTATTTAGTTAATTACTTTAAGGTGACATAGGTAAGGTAATTAATTCATCTAATTAAGGGTTCAACTTAATTAACTCATAAAATCAACAATTACATTTCCTTAAATTAAATCAAATCACTAATGTGGAATGGAATTAAAACAATAAGAGATGATTTCTCTTTTCCTCTTTAAATTAATTCAAATCCAAAACTTAATTAATAAAGAAGCTTTGGTTTGTTTTAAATAATCTTATTTGATTTGATTGTCCTTAAGAACTAGTTTGGTTGAATGAATCACATGCTAATATTTGATTGTCCTCTTTCCAATCATGTTAAATTTGGTATGTCTTTTGAATCCATGCATCCATCTTTTCAAAATCAAGTGAAATAAAATGGATTTCCTTTATGTAAGCTTTCATGTGTTGATTTAATTTAATATATGCATGGCTATTATCATTATTAAATACAAATGTATTTTTCTAAAGCTTATAAATGAATAATAATATGTGTTATGATGCTAGTTATAAATACATAAGAAAAGCATGTGCTTATAGCTTAAGTGTATGAATGTTGAGTTCTCTTCTATTCATGTGTTGATTTATATAAGATTGAATGGTAATTATTATATACCAACATCCTGGGAATATGAGGCTTTAGCTTGCCCTAAGAGGGGTCAATTGATTACCTCACTTCTCTAGTTTAACAATGGCATGTACCCATTTGATTTAATTCTTATGTATTTCAACATTAGAATTTGGATAGAGCTTTAATTCATATATATAAATGATTCAATCAAAAAAATATACAATCTTTGCATGGTTTTCTTTCCCTCATTTATGTATACATCCATGTGTGTCCAAGAAAAGCAAGTATATAGTCTGGACATCCCGAGAATACGAGGCTTTAGTTAGCCCCAAGGAGGTCATTTGATTACCTCACTTCCCTGGTTTAACAATGACACGTACTTGTCTATATCTTTGTACATGTATATGTATATGTGATTAGTGAATGAAAATCCCATTTTACATTAAAATTGCATGCATTCATAATTGACTAAGTGGTTGAATTAATTAGCCATATGATTTGGAGCTTACTTCCTAAGTTCATGTATACAATTTACATATGTTTGAATGCAAATGGGTATATAGTCTAGACATCCTGAATAATGAGGCTTTAGCTCCAAGGAGGTCATTTGATTACCTCACTTCCATGGTTTAACAAAGACACATGCCTATTTAATTTAATTCTTGTATCCTTTTTATATTAGAATTTGGATAAAGTTTTAAATTAATATGTTTAAATAATTCAATCATATAAAATATAAATTCTAAACGTAATATTCATCATTTAAGTGTGCTAAAATATGTTGCATGTATAGATACACTTAATATTAAATCATATGCATGTTACATGTGATGGAAAGGTATGATTTAATATATGTCATGTGGTAGTAATTGAATTAAATTAATCTTAAGTTGCCTTTCAATTTGAATAGGATTATTTAAAGTGAACCTAAACTTAGGATTAATTAAATCATTTAATAAGCCATTCACTAAAGATAATTAAATCAAATTAACATACTTTACAAAGTGACTTAAGGTAGGGATGAAAGAGAGCAATCCTCTTTTCCTCTTTTATAACACTTGCTAAGTGTAATCAAATGAAACAAAAGAAACACAAACTAAAATCAAATCAATTAAACTACTTCAAGTGAAATCAACCTTTCATGTTAAATTGAATCCTTCTACACTTAGAAAATACAACACTAATGCCTCAAGACTTACCACGAAGCTTAATACACACATTAGAATTAAGTCACCACTTCTAGCTCTAGGGTGTATGATGTGATGTATGTTTTATTTTATGATGTATTATTTTAGATTGGATGTTAGGGTGTATGCTTCGTAGAATGGATGATAGGACAATATTAGCCTAATCATGTTTTTTGTGGGGGATTATGCTTAAGGGATGCTTAAAAATAAATGTGATTGCTCTTAGGTTGCTTAAATCCTTAAGCATAATCCAAGTTAGGATAGGTGGGCATAGTTACCCTATGTAGGGTGCTAAGTCCAAATTATAAATATAACTTCTTGGGATTATATTTATATTTAGCTAACCTCTATTTTGCAAGTTTAGTTAGATTTACTTTTCCCACATAAATGTAATTTTATTAATATGAATTAGATTACATCTAGAGATTAGGATGAGCAAAGGGCGAAGGCTTTGTCTTAGGTGCCTGATGCCTTTGAAGCAAACACCATCCAAATGAAAGAAGGAACCAAATCAAAATGGAGATATGAAGAAAGAAGACCCCCATAACATTTAATACAATTATAATTATTCTTTCATATTCCAGGTTGTATAAGGGTAGAGTTTGGCTACCCATCTTTTCTTACTTTGGGTTGTATGGTGGTACTGAATCACCTAGCCTTTATTCTTTTTAGATAGTTTATATAATTGTTTGATGTTATGTTTACATTGTGCATTAGGATGCTTTTCATAGTTTCTTAAATGATTGATGCTTTAGTGTGGCTTAGATATGATTAGGCTCTTAGGATAAAAAACTTTTCTACCCAACTAATCACTCATAACTAAATTAACCTCATCATAAAGCCTAATACATAAATAAGATAATTAAAAATTTAGCAACCCCTTAGTATGGTTGTATGTTTCACATCATGCATATTATTTCTCTGAACATGAAGGATCTCCATCCTTGCATGATAAAGGAATGCTTGTGAGGGCATCCCTCAGAACACCTTCTTAGCGATTTGACCCATAACCTATTTTATCATTCATTTAGGCATAAGAAATCCTAAATCCTTTGTCAAAATAATGTGTCTAAAATGAAATAAAATTTGAAAAGATTTTGCATCTATAAATTAAGTCATATGCTCATACCACTCATGTTCTATTCTTAGGGAGTTGTGTTTTGGACTTTAACCAAATTTCTAGCAATGCAACTGAACGAAGC
>CM038214.1:186656774-186715352 GCA_021442155.1 Cymbidium sinense
TTTTTTGTTTTAGTTTAGTTTAGGTTTTTATTATTTTTAGTTTAGTTTAGTTTTTATTTTTTATTTTATTTTATTTTTACGTTTAAGTTTAGGTTTTAGTTTAAGTTTTTATTTTATTTTATTATTTTATTATATTTAGGTTTAGGTTTTATTTATTTTTTTAGATTTTACAGTTTAGTTTTAGGAGATTTACAATTATGGTTTGTTTTGAGTTTTAGTGAGTTTAGATCGCCTTATATGGAAGCAAGGTATGTCATCAAGTAATAGATTCCCTGAGGTGACTGTGAGAAGATGAAGACCAAAGCAAAACTTGACCCTAGTTTCCTCTCAAAAAAGTGAGAGTTTGGTAGTAAGAAACCCCTAAGTCATCACGTGTGAAGACCTCGTGAGGTTCTTTGGAAGCATCACCCTCGTGTCAAGAAGTTGATGTAGAACTTGAGGATGATTTATATAAAGATTTAATAGAATTACCTATTGATTGGTACTTGCCTTATGTTCATAATTTTGCAAAGAAAGGGTTAATCCCACATACTTGGTCAAAACACAGGTCAGACTACTTCAAAACAATATGTACGAACAAATGCAAAAGATCTCAATTAAGACTGGGACTAGGATTTGGTATAGTGGATCCAATGATGATGATAATTATTGCTTAGTCATCACCAATCATTGGAATTTGATAGGTTCTTTTCAATTCACATTAACTTATATGTGAGGAAGCTTAGAACTTCAAATGATCGAGATGATTTTGAAGTCAAAGATGCACCGCCATAGTTTGAAGAAGAGATCAAGTCAACTATTGATGAGCTCAAAGAAATCAACTTAGAATCAAGAAGATCCACACCCAACATACATTAGTTCTTTGTTGAATGAAATTGAAACCAATGACATAGTTAGACTATTGATTGAGTTTAAGGACTACTTCATGGAGTTATGAAGAGATGTCATTGGCTCTTGACATAGCAGTCCATAAACTAGCAATAGAGTCTACTACTAACCTATCAAGAAAGCTCCTAAATGCATGCGATTAAGTATAGAACAACATATCATTTATGAAGTCAAGAAACTGATCGATGCTGGCTTCATCTGGGAAAAAAATACCTTACCTGATTAGCTAGAACCATCCCAGTTAAGAAAAAGAATGGCCAAATTCACATATGCGTCGATTTTAGGGATTTAAATAAGGCATGTCCAAAAGACAAATTTCCACTACCAATCCTAAAGCTGATGGTGGACATTGCCTCATTTCATGCAGTCTTCTCTTTCATGGATGGTCGATCTGGATATAGCCAAATAAAGATGGATCCTAAAGATGAAAGAAACACTATTTTTAGAATCCCAATCAAAATTTATTGCCATAAGGTCATAC
This sequence comes from Cymbidium sinense, assembly GCA_021442155.1. Taxonomy (NCBI): domain Eukaryota; kingdom Viridiplantae; phylum Streptophyta; class Magnoliopsida; order Asparagales; family Orchidaceae; genus Cymbidium; species Cymbidium sinense. The sequence goes on from CM038214.1 coordinate 186,658,144, forward strand.
CTTTCACCTTAAAATTTCATTGCTACATACCAGGAGACTATGACTTGAATCTTCGATGAACTCATTCATCATCAAGTCGAGTGCTATGTTGATGATCTTCAAAAAGTAGAAAAAAGGAAGACCATGTCTTTGACTTGAGAGTAGATTTCAGACAGTTAAGATAATTTAACCTCAAAATGAACCTCGTGAAGTGTGCATTCGGAGTAGCTTCAAGGAAATTCCATGGGTTTATTATCCGACATAAAGGAATCATAATCGATCCGGAGAAGATCAAAGTGATATTAGAAATGCCACCTCCTAAAACTTTAACTTAATTCAAATCATTCCAAGGGTGGTTGGCATATCTAAGATGCATTGTATCTAACATATCGAAGAAGTCTACCATTCTCTGATTTGTCAAAAGGATGACAAGTTCAAGTGGATGACAAGTGTGAGCATGCCTTCAAGACATCAAGCATATGACATAAGTTCTATCCTCTCATACTTTACATTGCTATGTTAGACAACTCCCTTGGTGCTTTGTTGGCCCAAGCCAATGATGAAGGGATGGAAAATGCACTCTACTACCTCAGTCATCAACTAATCCCTACTGAGTCTAACTATCCACCCACTAAGAATCATTACCTAGCTTTAATCTTTGCATTCCAAAAGCTACAACACTATAATGCTTCCTCATAAGGTGAATTTAATTTTAAGGATCAATCCACTACAATGACATATGACTATCCGGATGGTTGGCATGATGGTCCATGATCCTCGCAATTTGACATTACCTATCTCCGTGGTGAAAGGATAAGTGCTAGATTTCTTAGAAAGACACCCACTTCCTACTAACTCTGCTAGTGATGATCTCTCCAATGAACAAATCATGAACTGAGGAGATACTAGCATTCACCACTGGGAGATGTACTTTGATGGTAAGGCTTCCGCTCCAAGAGGAGAAGAACCACAATATACTATTCCAAGAAAGGCAGGGGTAGGAATAGGTCTCTTAACTCAGGACCATGATATGATGAGATTCTCATATCATCTGTCCAATCTTTGCACCAATAATGAAGTTGAATATAAGGCTCTGATTGTCGGTATGGAGTTAGTCATTACTCTAATCATCTAGAACATCAACATCTTTGGGGATTCTCAGCTAGTGATCAATCAAATCACTAGGTCCTATAAGGTTATAAAGCCCAAGTTCCATCACTACCACAAGTACACTATGGAGTTGTTGGCCCAAATGTCAAAGGTTACCATTTATAAGATTCCTTGAGGAGAGAACATGTAACGTATGCTTTAGAAATCATGCCAAGGAGTTGGCATGTCCAGGATGAGTCCACATCAATAAAGGTCCAAAATAGACAAGCCTTATCCCTTATTTATATTTTACTCTCAAGGAGAGGTTGCCATTGCCAAGAAGTATGGGGAGTTAGATTTGAGGCAACCATTCATAGATTACCTAAATAAAGGCAAACTACTTCAAGAGAAGTCTCAAGCCCATCAGATGAAGTAGAGAGCACTTTCCTATGATCTTATGGATGGTGTCTTGTACCAGTAATCTTTCAATCATATGTGGTTACATTATTTAGATAAGCACAAAGCCCATAAGATCGTGACCGAGGTACACTCAGGATTATGTGGAGCCAACCAATCCGGTCTGAAGATGAAAGCCAAGATGAAGAGACTAGGATACTTCTAGCCATCAATGATCAAAGATTGCATGGATACATCTAGGTGATGCCACCAATGTCAAATATACAGTGTGGTCCTACACAAACCACCCAACATTCTACATCCTACATTGGCCTCATGGCCATTCGATGTAAGGGTACCGACATAGTGGGTCTGATTGATCCTCCTTCTTTCAAGGGTCATCGATTCATCTAAACTACTACTGACTACTTTTCTAAATGGGCAAAGGTGATTATGCTCAGAGAGGTCATAGCTCAACATGTGCTCTAATTTTTTAGGAACCATATCGTATATAGGTTTGGAGTGTCTCGATGAATGATATCTGATATTGGTACTACATTCAAGAGCAACGAGATTGACAACTTTGCTCGGAGGCATATCATGGATTGCAGATATTCTACCATTAACTACCTGAGGGAAAATGGCTTAGTATAAACCTTCAATAAAACTCTCATCCAAATATTGAAGAAGACACTCAACAACAAGAAAAAGTGGCATAGTTAGCAAGCCTTGGGCCTACACCACATATAGAACTCCAAATCGATACTCCTTTTTAGTGTATGGGTCCAAGCATTCTACCATTAAGTCCAACTCCATCACTAAGGATAGCTATGAAGCAAGATCACAATAGAGCATAATGCCAAGTTGTTAGAAGAGCTTGAAGGTTTGGAGAAGAGATGTCTACGAGCATGCCAAAACCTCGAGTTGTGCAAAGCTAAAATGATTCAAGCTCACAATAAGTTAGTCCATCATAGAGCTTTTCAAGTAGAGAGCTTAATTTACTTATAAGGAGATGATTATTTCATCGTAAGATGGGAGGCAAGTTTGAACCCACATGGGAAGGCCCTTTTTCCTTAGAGAAGGCCTACCAAGGAAGATTTTATCAGCTTATTAATTATAAGGGAGAGCACCCAATCAAGGGGCTCTACTTATGGAAATATGATAAATCATGTTTGAAATTTCTATTTTGATTTCAATCTCTTCCATGGTGAAAGTATTTTTGTTTGTGAATCTGCCATGATGTGTTTATGGTAGGTGTAAGGAACCCGAGCGGCATCCTATCCTTCATTGAAACAACACAAACACAAACTACACATAAACATATAATACAAACTCATTTCTTTTATCTTGGGCTACTTTGAGTTTAGATAATGCCTCTAATGACACTCACTCAGTAGCTGCTCCAGGTTGGCTTGACGTACTACCTTGCTAGTGTGTCACCCTAGTGGTCTTCTTTGTTTGGAGGATGTAAGTCTACTATGCTTTCTTTCCTTACTTGGCCACTGCACACCGATTAGTGCCTTGTTAGTTTGGTAGGCCTTACTGTGTGACCGGTAAGCTACCTTATGTTTGCTTTGTTTAAGAAGATGTGAGTCTGCTATACTTTCTTCTTAGATTAGCCTTCATGCACTCACTGGGTTGAGTATATTTGAGGTTTAGGATAAGTCCCCTAGAGGCTCCTTCCCTCCTAATTTCTTCAAGTCTGGGTCCTATCCTTCCTTTGAGCTCCTCGCTTAGTACTCGCTCTAGGTTAGATAGCATATGTCCTACCGATGATAGACTATCCCGATGATCAATTTAACTTGGAAAGTTGTAAGCCTACATGCTTTCTTTTCAGATTGATCATTGCACACCGACGGGCACCTTAGGCTGGTTGGTTCTCATTATGCCAATGGATACAACTTAGGTTGGTTGCTTCTCGCACCTTAGGATACACCACCCATGGTAGATGTAAGTCTGCTATGCTTTCCCCTTGAGTTGGCCACCGTACACCTATAGGCCTTCCTTTTTAGAGCTCGATAATGCCCTTAGTAGCACCTCCCCTGTGAGCACTATATTTGGATCACTCCCTTTGCAACCCCATTTAGACACTACCGGGGTTACTATCGGATTGGATAGCTCCCCTTTGCTAGTAACCACCCCTACGATTATAGAATATGTCCTGTGGATGTCTAGATTCTCCCTTGGTCTAGCAAATCTGAGATAGGTCAAGGCCGACATAACCCCTTCTCAGTGTGGTCCCTCACACACCAATTGGGTCGATGCAAACATATAAATAAAATTTATATTCACTTATGGATTAGGAGGACACCCCTAGCAGTATTTTTTCCCAAGCAGGCATCATATCTTTAGGGTAGTGTCAAAAAACTCCCTTTAGTAATCGCCTGACTACTCTTAAGTTAATATAAGTCCCTAGCAGCATTCACTCAGTAGTCGCCCCTAAGCTGGGTTCTATTTATTATGCTACCAACAAGTCACCCCAGTGGGTGTTCCCTACTTTAGAAGATGTAAGTCTGCTATGCCTTCTTCCTAGCACATGTATTGCACATCAAAAAGCAACCCCTTAGGATGGCTAGCTCTACTCCACAACCAATAGACTATCCCTTTAGATTTGTAAATCTGAGATAGGACAAGTCCGATATAGCCCCTTCTCAGTAGGTCCATCACACACCGACATGGTCCATAAATTAAATCTATCAAATTTTACCGAGCTCAAATCCCCAGCGGATATGCCCTCAATTCGAAATCAAACTAAACCAAATAAACCATATCAAATGACATGAAATTAAGATGAAATTAATCCTTACTACTTTTTAATTGACATAAATTCCCAATCGTATTCACTCAGCAGTCTCTATAGGTCAGGTTCAATTTGTTGTGCATCCAACAAGTCACCCCAGTGGTTGTTCCTCGCTTTGGAAGATGTAAGTCTGCTATGCCTTCTTCCTGGCACAGTCATTGCACATCGAAAGGCAACCACTTAGGTTGGTTAGCTCTACCCTGCAGCTGGTAGACTATCCCTTTGGATTTGTAAACCTAAGAAAGGTCAAGGCTAATATAGCCCTTTATCATTAGGTCCATACAACATGGTCCATACATTAACTCAAATTAAATTAAACTGATTTGATTTTCTCGAGTGGAGTAAATCACACCCTTCTCCTAGTGGAGCCCCAAATCATATAAGAAAGTCAAACAAACAAATCAAATTAAAACCAACCTCCATAGTGGAGCCAATTAAAATAACTCCTAGAGTCTAAATCATAGAAATCCAACCAAACTCTTATTCCCAGAGATACATCCCCAAACAAATATGAAATTAAACATAAATCTTAATCTCAAAGGGATAGCTTCCCGCTTCACTAGTGGAAGGTTCATATACCGATCCTTAGTGGACTGAGCCCATATCTCTAGCACTCCACATCAATTAAAAAAAACAAATTAAAGTTGATTCAATCTTAATCCACAATGGATTATAGATTCTTATCCCCAGTGGTTTTTCTTTCCATAAATCATATAATGAAATCAAATTCAAACCTTATCCCTATATTTTTCTTCTTCTATCTGACATAGACTACTCACATGTCATGTCCAATAAATGTGTGATGCCCTAGAAGATCTCCCTCCGCATCCTTAACATGGAATTCTCATCAAATCTTATTTCTTCTTATGCACACCTTTAATACTTCAACTAAAAGCTAATAATGTATTCATTCAAATTACATCATCTTAATATTGTTATCAACATTTTCTGATTTATGATGGTGAAAGCTCAAACTAACTATACAATATCATGCTAAACATATTATAGTGTGAATTAACACACTATATTATATTATAATTTGCTATAATATAATATATTGTCTAACATTACACCTCATCAGAATCACTTAAAAGGAACAAATAATAAGATTTTCTCAAAATATGAATAATGTTCAATTTGGATGTAAAATTATTATTATTTTATTAGAAATGGGACAAAATGGCATAATTTTGGTGTTGCTTCTTGGTGTGCCATGAATTTGGCCAAATTCTTCCATCTCAACCTTCAAATTAACATTTTATGAGTTTTGACCCAATGTATTATAACAAAAGTAAAATATTAAATTGGGCAAAAAACATTTAGTAACACACCACCACATTCATATATATGTGAAGTTATATTGTTATGTACATTATATTTTAATATGCTTTCATATAATATATTATCTTACATTACACCTTAAAATGAATCTTTAAAAAAAATTTATAAAATTTGGTTGAAAATGAACATTTATTTTGGTCGAAAATTCCATTCTTTTGTTTAATGACACACCATTGCACACCCCAATGATGTTCCCTAAAGCATACCTTAAATTTAGCCAAATTCCATCATCTAAGCCTATAAATCAATATGTTTATGAATTATACTAGTACAAACTCTACTACATCATACTAGAAAAAACTAAAATATGCTAAACAACAAGTACTAATACACAATAGTATGCTATAACGCATGATGCTACAATATGTTATAGCATCCTATATTATAATACACTATAACATATTATATTATATTATATTATATTATATTACAAATCACATCACAAGGGATTGCTTAAGATAAAAAATCATTAAATTAGTCTAAACAATAAAAAACTATATATTTTAGTCGCATCACATAAATATTTTAAATTGAAATAATATATTATGGTGACATGCTCTTAAGTTATGAATTTGGCCAAATTCCACCATTTTAAAGTCTAAATCAACATTTTTATAAATAATGCTAATGTAGGCTTGACTGAATGATTGTAAAATACTAAAAGAATTTAAAATGCGCAGAACAATATATTATGATATATGTTGTCATACTATGCTACAACATATAATATTTATTTTGAACATAAAATCTTACTTTTTAGACTACAAGTGGCATAGCACCCCTTGGGTACATTAATTCCCACTTCAAATTTAACAAATCTCATCATCTTATTTATTAAATCAATATTTTTAGGATTTATATTAATATAGACTATAGCATAATACCATAATATACTAAAACATTTTTAAATGTCTTATAACATCTAAAAACACATCACTACATGATCAAATATATGATGCTACATTATACTATAATATAAGGTATTATAATATTATTTAGGGTATTCAAATATCTAAAAGTCAAGGGAAAGTCTATTGAAGACATTTTCTTTAAGTACCATAACTATGTTAGGATTAAGTCATTCTTTAGATCTACCAATGACATCTTTATTCAAATTTTAGGATTTAAGTTTGTGTTTAGGGTTTAGTTAGGTTTGTAGTTTAGGGTTTAGTTTTAGGTTTTAGTTCAGGTTTGTGGTTTTAGTTTAGGGTTTAGGTTGTGGTTTTAGGGTTTGGGTTTAGGTTTTAGGTTTATGGTTTAGATTTAAGATTTGGATTTGGGTTTAGGTTTGTAGGATTTAGGTTGTGGTTTAGTTTTTAGGGATTAGTGTTTTAGGGTTTAGGTTTTGTGTTAGGTTTTAAGTTTAGGTTTAAGTTTTCTTTTTTATGGTTTAGGTTTAGTATTTAGAGTTTTTTTTAAACAAATCAGATTCAATATTTCTTCTTTAATTTCATCAACCGTAGCACCCCAAGTTTTTAAGTCACAAGAGATGACATATAAAAAAAAATGAGCACCCATAGAGCAAATTCAAAACCCTAGATAAGTAGAAGCTCTATCAGAAATGTCATATGAAGTAGATCAAATAGCTCTTCAATTTCACTAGTTCCCATTAGAACCACCCCCACCTCTCAAGTAGTGGGATCTGCCATCATATCCCTGATCTCTCCCTCTGCCACCACCATGGCTATAACCTCCATCGCTCTTCCCACCTCCATAACTACCACTACCCTGACCACCACCTCCATATCCACCAGCACCTATCAATGCCCCACCACCACTACGATAACCTCTACCTCTGCCTTCACCTCCACCGCTAGATCTAGATTGAGTCTAGTTGATGGTGATGTTCCTGCCATCATGGTTCTAACCATTCTTATGGTTTAGGGTTAGTTTAGGGTTTAGAGTTATTTCAAGGTTTAGAGACTGGGGTTTAGGGTTGAAAGTTTAGCATTTTTTTTGGGGAAAAAGAAGAAATTTTATTACCAAAAAGAAAAGTATACAATGATTTGAAGGGGATAAAACTCAAAGACTACAGCACAAAGAGCTACAGAAGGACCTAAAGAGAAAAATTTCCTAATTAATACAAAAGATATTGAAAAGCAAAAGGAAAAACTAAAAAAAGAATAATAATAGCACACTGAGCATGTCAGCAATCCATTTAAAGAGACCCAAGAATAAGTGAAGGAAACCTATAAGAAAAATACTAATGTAGAGATAAGCACAAACAAAAGAAAATAAACAAAGATAAATAGAAAGGAAAGAAAAGCCAAAGAAATGGCTCAAGCTCAGTCATAAAAATTAGAAGGGGCAACAAAAATTTGTGAGCAGCCAAACTCTGAAAGGAGGGTTATAGTCACAAATACTAGTACCAACCAACAAAAAAGACTTAACATCCTAGCCATCATAATCAATAAACCTCACAAAGGCACCCGAGCACACACCAATAACCAGCAAAGATCTAGAACCAGCCACCAAAAAGGTAAGAACAACAATAGAGCTTCCAGCCAAAGGGGACAACAGTAGAAAAAAAGAGCCAACAAAGAAAAATCCAAGCCAGCACAACCATCCAACCACTCAAGAGTAGCATGAATAATAAACAAAGCCAATAATCAAAGAGGAAGTACCAAAAAAAAGCAAGGGGGGAAGAAGGGAAGCAAACAACAAGCTCACCAACTCCAACCAGACTAGAGTAACCATAATAGGCCACATCAGCCATAAAAAAAAAAGAAATAACAAGGCCACCAATGCCATAAAGGAAAGTAGTAGCCACACCCAAAACCAAATCAACCCAACCAACTAAAAGGAAATAGAAGGAAGAGAAGCACAACCAACATCTCATATAGAGAGGGCACCAAAAATTAGGAAGCTCATGGATACCAACCACAAAGATGCCAAAGAAAAATAAACCAACCAACCAAAAACCAATGAATAAGCCCACAAGATATACCACATTAAAAGTAGGAGTAGCAAATGACAATCGTTCGACAACCAAAACAGTAGAAGCCAGCATTCCAACCTATAAAATACATGAAAAATACAAGAACAGAAAGCCCCCAAGAAAGAATAGAAGCCAACAATAATAGAACAAACCAAAACCACCAGAAGCTACCAAGCAAAAGCCCTAAAAGTACCAACAAAAGAAAAGAAAAAAGAAAAAAAGAAGAAAATTTAAGAATATCTAACATAAGGCAAACTAGATTTATCAAAATTAGACAGCCATCTTAATTTCTTAAGAATATTCATATTGGTAAAAAAAAGTAAAATCAGAGAAATTACACCCCAAACAAGCTAAGAAATCCGCACAAGCATTACCTTCTCTTAAAATATGAGTAATTTAAAAAAAAAATTTTAGAGATAATAGCTTTAATATTTCTAATTAAATAAAAAAGCTCAGCATTACCCTTATGGTTAGAATTGATCATAGCAATAACCATCTCACCATCAGATTCCAACTAAATAGTATGAAAATTTCTATCCAAACAAAGCTTAAGAGCATGACAAACAGCCATCAATTCAGCAAAAATAACAAAATTAGTAGAGAGAGGAGTGGAAAAAGCCAAGATAATATTCCCAAGATTATTCCTAAAAATACAACCACAACCCGACTTGTTATGTGCAATAGTGCTGTGAATATTAACTTTTATACAACAATTAAAAGGCTTAACCCAACGAAGAATTTTATAATCCGGAGATGAGTTATAATAAAGAAACCAGATAGCCAATTTAGAGGCAACAAACTTGCAACCTCAAAAATTAGTACCACTAAGAAGAGCATTATGTAAAGAAAAAAATCTTTTCTTTAGTCCTAAGAATAATCCTCTTATGATTCATGTACATTATGATATTTAGCATCATTTCAAAACCAAATCAAAGTAACTTCCATCACAATTTTGATATTCCTTTAACAGTATTTTGAAAATAAGAGTCAAGAAGTTGCATTAAAGTTAAATTACCATTAAAATAATTTAACTTAAATAAATCCTCATACTAACCCCAAACTTTAGAGGTAATAGCACCATTAACAAAAACATGACTAACATTCTCAATATGAAAGAAACACATGCATTTAGAGGGTAGATAAAACCTTGTCCAAAACTAAAGAGTCAACAATATAATTCCTTAAAAATTCTCCACACAAGAATAGAATAAGAAATAAGAATAATATTATTCCAAATTTTAAGGAAAACAAGAGAAGAGGATTTTTTTTTAACTCTAATATGGTGCCAAGTATCTTTAAAAGAAAATTCTCTATTACTAGAAATTTTGAAAAAAATTTGATCCAAAGAAATACCATCAATAAGAATATTGATGATGTTATTATTAATGAAATCAGGAATCAAATCATTAAAAAGAGAGAAATTTTAATCACCATTATAAATAAAATGATTAACTCTCAAAGAAGAAGTAGAGTGAGTATTAAGCAATGAATCAATGGAAAAGTCCTCCATCCAGTTATCTTTCCAAAAGAAAGAAGAACCATTATTAATACCCCAAAAAATGAGAGGTTCGGCTTTCCATTTAATATCACAAAGCTGTTTCCAAATAATAGAGTCACCATGTTTATAATTGCTAATTGAAGGATGCTTACCTTTGCATTATTTAAAATTCATGAATTTAGCCCAAAGACTTTCATTTTTTCTAAAAATTCCATGAAAGTTTATAAGAAAAAACATTGGTGCAATCCATCAATGATCTACACCCAATATCACTTTCAAAAAGTACCACATATTAGACCAAGAAGTTCAATGAAGCCTTTGGCCAATTCTTGAGCCCAAAAAACTTATTAAAAAGTTTCAATCGTGATAAGAACAAGACAAATACAAACAATATTAAGCAACAAGTAAAAAGGAAGAGAGTAAAGAATACTTTTAATAATAATTAATCTACCACCTAAGGATAAGAAATGAAATTCAAGTGTAGAAATTTTATTTTGAATATTATGGATTACCTCATCAAAAAGATGGGATCTCATTTGACCATAATATAAAGGAGAGCCTAAATATTTAATAGGAAGATTTTGATGAGAAAAACTAGTAATATCCTTAATTATATTAATTCTTTGAACAAAAATAGAAGTAGAAGTGATAAATAATTTTTATGATTATTAATCAGTTACTTTCCTTTTCAAATATATTTTGAAAACTCTTAAGCTTTTAACATAATGTAACTAGCCATTACAAAATAATATGAAATCATCAAGAAACATAAGTGAGAGATAGCCAAATCAAGATTCATGAAATACATGCTAGAATTCCTTTAGAAAAAATATTAAGCCAATGAGACAAATATTCAATCACAATAATAAAAAGTGAAGGAGAAAGAGGGTCACCTTGTCTTATACTTTGAGAGGAATTAAAGAAGCCAAAGTTTTCACCATTGATAACTAATGAAACCAAACATTTCTAATTATATTGTTAACCAAAAAACAAAATGATTATAGAAACCAAATAAAGTAATAATGCTATTAAGAAAATCCCAAGAAATGTTATCATAAGCTTTGGTGATGTCAAGCTTAAGAAGTAGTTTTAACATTCATATTGAATCTCTTTAGAAAGCAAGATGTTATCGGAATAGCTCTACCTTTCATAAAGCTAGTTTGGGAGAGATAATTTTTAGGAAGAAACTTACTAAGCCTAGTAGTTAAAATTTTAGAAATCAATTAAAAAAAAGTATAGACTATCAGAAGAAAGTCATTCCAAAAGTCAAGATTATCTTTCTTAGAATAAGAACAATAGAAGTGCTAGTAAAATATTAAGGAATATAATTCCCTTGAAAAAAATCATTAACACCCTTAACAAGATCAATTTTAAAAATAAACCAAGTTGTTTGAAAGAATAAAGTAGTGTAACCATCCGGCCCTACAATAGAATCAACATTCATACCATTATGAATATTAAAAAAATTTTCATTAGAAGGAGGAGCAACCAAGCACTCATTCTGTAGACTTAATAGAAGGAATGATAAAGGGATTAGATAAATGCTCAAGTTGACAATTTTAATTTAAAAGATTTTTAAAGAAACTAAGAGCATAAGAGACTATATCCACCTTTTCAATAAGTCAAGAACCATCCAAATTTTTGATTTTATGAATGCGACCAAGAACATTCCTTTTCATTACCAAAGCATGAGAATATTTAGTGTTTCTTTCCCCTAAAAAATTCTTAGAGGCAGCTTTTTTGTCTCCAATATGTCTCCTCCATATCCTGAAACTTAATGAGATTATCTTTAGCTTCAGATGGTTAAAAAAAAGAATAATCAATAATAACCAGTTCTTCCAAAATTTTCACCCTTTGTTCCATATTTATGATATTATCAAAAAGCTTTTTAAAGTAGTTTATGTTCAACCAAGTGATATTATGCTTAAGCCTTTTAAGCTTAAGCTAAAATCTCATCATACCAATAATCATCTAAGAAAGAGGAGTTAGTTTAATTGGTTTATTAGGTTTAGTTTAGTGATTAGTTTAGTTTTAGTTTAGGTTTAAGGTTAAGGGTTTAGGTTAGTTAGTTTAGTTTAATTTTAGTTTTTATTTATTAGTTATGAGTTAGTTTTAACTTTATTAGTTTTATTAATTAGTTCTATTAGTTAGTTAGTTAGTTTTAGTTAGTTTAGGTTAATTTTTTTAGTTTAGTTTAGTTAGATTTTAGTTATATTTTTAGTATAGCTTTTAGTTTTTAGTTATTTAATTATTTAGTTTTAGTTAATTATTTAGGTTAGTTTTAGTTTATTTTATTAGTTTTAGTTAGTTTTAATTAGGTTTAGGTTTTTATTTTATTAATTAATTTTATTATCAATCAATTTATTATTAGTTTTTATTTTATTATTTATAGATTATATTTAGTTAGTTTAGGTTTAGGTTTTAGGTTTAGTTTAGTTTATTAATTATTTTAGTTTAGTTTAGTTTAGTTTATTAGGTTTAAGTTTTTATTAGTTTAGTTTTTAGTTTGTTTAGGTTTAGGGTTTAGTTTTAAGTTTAGGTTTTAGGTTATCAGTTATTAGTTTTATTAGTTTATGAGTTTTTGGTTTTAATTAGTTTTAGTTTAGTTAGCAGTTTAGGTTGGTGGTTTAGTTAGTTTATTTATTTTAGTTAGTTTAATTTGAGTTTATTAAATTTAAGGTTTAAGGTTTAGGTTTAGGTTTAGTTTAATTAGTTAGTCATTAGTTAGTTTTGTTATTATTAGTTTTAATTTAGTTCCATTAGTTTTAGTTTAATTTGGTTTAGTTTAGTTAGGCTTTAGGTTTAGAGTTTGGTTTATGGTTTAGAGTTTTATTTTAGTTAGTTTTAGTTTAGTTTAATTTAGTTAGGTTTAGTTTAGCTATTAGTTAATAGTAATTATTATGACTAGTTTAGAATTAGTTTAGTTATTAGGGTTTGTTTATGGTCAGATTTAGAGTTTAGTAGTTTAGGTTTAGGTTAATTAGTTTAGATTTAGTTTAGTTAGGAGTAGCCTGGGAGTTTGGGGCCTAGTTTAGTTATAGTTTAGAGTTTAGTTTAGGATTTGTGTCATGGGTGGTAGTATAGTATATTTAAGTTAGATTAGTTAGTTTAATAGTCTTAGTTTAGGGTTTAGTGGTTTAGGGTTTAGGTAGGGTTTAGTGGGTAGATTAGTTTAATTTAGTTAGGGCCAGTTTAGTCCAAGTTTATTAGTTAATTTATTGGGCTCAGGGTTAGGTTTAGATTAGGTTTAGTTAGGTTTAGTTATTAGTGCTTTTAGTTTTAGTAGTTGGTTTAGTTAGATGGTTTAAGTTTAGATTTGGTTTAGGGTTTATTGTTAGGTTTAGGGTTTTGAGGTTTGGGTTTAGGGCTCAGTTAGGGTAGGTTTATAGTTTAGGGTTTTAGGGTTTAGGGTTGTAGGTTGTAGGTTGTAGGTTTAGGGTTTAAGGTTAGTTTTAGGGTTTAAGGTTTAGGATTTTTTTTTTTAAAAAAGAATTTAGTAAACCAGTAGGTTTAGGTTTATTTAGTTTATTTTTGATTTATTTGAGTTTATTTTATTATTTTATTTTATTTAGGTTTATTTTTTATTTTTATTTAGTTTAGTTTATTTTTTATGTTTATTTATTTTTGTTTATGTTTTCTATTTTACTTTATTTTTCAGTTGAGTGTTAAGTTTTATTTTTATTTTATTTTCTAGATTTAGGTTTAGGTTTAGGTTTTTATTTTATTTTTTGAGGTTTAGGTTTTAGGTTATTATTTTAGAACTATTTTTAGGATTTAGTTTTAGTTTAGGATTAGGATTATTTATAGTTTATTTTATATTATCTAGTTTTGGTTTAGGTTTTTTTTTTTATTTTGTTGAGTTTATTTTAGTTTAAGTTTAAGTTTATTTTATATTATTATTTTAATATTATTTTAGGTTTAGGTTTTTTTTAGTTTAAGGTTTCAATTTTATTTTTTATTTATTATTAGATTTATTTTTTAGGTATAAGTTTTTATTTTATTTTATTTTAGGTTTATTTTATTTTTAGTTTTTATTTATTTAAGTTTTCTATTCCTAGGTTTATTTTATTTTTAATTTTAGTTTATTTTTATTTTTTATTTTATTTTCTTTTTTAGGTTTCGATTTAGGTTTGAGTTTAGTTTTTTTATGTTATTTCTTATCTTATATAGGTTTAGGTTTTATTTGTTTTATTTTTAGGCTTTATTTAGTTTAGGTTTAGGTTTTTAGGGATCATGATTTAGTTTAGTCAGGGTTTATATGGTTTAAGTTTGTGGTTTAGGTCAGAGATTTTTAATGTAGGGTTTATGGAGGGTTTAGTGTGGCTTTAAGGTTTAGTATTTTGAGGTGGGAGGTAGGTGGGTTAGTAGTTAGCTGTGGTTTAGTGGGTTTAGAGGTTTAGTTTAGGGTGGTTAGGTTAATGATCAGGAGTTTAGGATTTAGGTGGGGTGGTGGTAGTTTAATTTATGGTTTAGGTTTATGGTCTGGTAGGGTTATATGTGGGGGGTGGTTAGATTTAGGTTTAGGGCAAGATTTAGAGGTTAGGGTTTGGCTTTTAGATTTTTTTTTTAAATTTAAGTAAACGAGTATGTCCAGTTTATTTAGTTTATGTAGTTTATTTTTATTTATTTTAGTTATTTGAATTTTCTTTCTATTTAGGTTTATTTTTATTTTTTATTTAGTTATTTTATTTATAGTTAAGGTTTTATTTTAATTTGTTTTTATTTTAGGTTTAGGTTTATGTTTATTTTTAGTTTATTTTATTTTTATTTTATTTTAAGGTTTAATTTTTATTTTATTTTTTTAGGTTTAGGTTTTTTATTTTATTTTTAGGTTTGGTTTTTTAGGTTTATTTTAAGTTTATTTTAGTTTTTTTATAGTTTAGGTTTATGTTTAGTTTATTTTATTTAGTGGGTTTAGGTTTAGTTTATTTTAGGTTTAGGTTTAGGGTTTATTTATTTTAGTTTAAGTTTAAGTTTATTTTATTTTATTTATTTTGGATTTAGTTTATTTTCTAGTTTAAGGTTTAGGTTTTATTTTTTATTTATTCTAGGTTTTATTTTTAGATTTATTTTTTAGGTATAAGTTTTTATTTAGTTTTTATTTTATTATATTTTAGGTTTATTTTATTTATATTTTAGGATTAGTTTTTTTTATTTAGGTTTTTTTTATTTTTAGTTTATGTTATTTTTAGTTTAGTTTATTTTATCTATTTTAGTTTTTTTTATTTTATTTTTTTTTTATTTTTATATTTGTTATGTTTAGGTTTAGGTTTTAGTTTAGGTTTTATTGTATTTTATTTTATTTATTTTATTTAGGTATGTTTTATTTATTTTATATTTAGGTTTATTTAGTTAGGTTTATTTTTTTGGTTTAGGGTTTAGGGTTTAGTGGTAGAGTTTGGGGTTTAGTTTAGGATTTAGGTTTGGTTTTAGGGTTTAGGGTTTACAATATAGGTAGGGTCCACCATTTAGGCTCAGGGTTACTTTTAGGGTTTGCCTAGGGTTAGTGGTTTTTTTTATTTTATTATTTTTCTAATTATTTAAAACTACAGGTTTTATGTATATTTAGTTTATTTTTATTTATTTTAGTTTATTTTATTTTAAATTTATTTAGGATTATTTTTTATTTTTATTTAGTTTAGTTTATTTATTTTAGGTTTATTTATTTTACTAGGTTTTATTTTAGTTTATTTTTAGTTAGTGTAGGTTTAGGTTTAGTTTTTTTTTTTTTAGGTTTATTTATTTAGCTTTAGTTTATTTAGTTTAGGTTTAGGTTTATTTTATTTTATAGGTTTATGATTTTATAGTTTAGGGTCAGGTTTTATTTATTTATTTTTAGGTTTTATTTTAGGTTTGTTTAGTGTAGGTTTTTTATTTTATTTATTTATTTTATTAGGTTTATTTTATTTTATTTAGGTATCATTTTATTTTATTTAAGTTTTTATTGTTTAGGTTTTAGTTTAGGTTTTTATTTATTTTATTTCAGTTTAGTTTTTATTTTATTTTCTTTTTTGGTTTAGGTTTATGTTTAAGTTTAGGTTTAGGTTTTATTTTAGGTTTTTATTTATTTTATTTCAGTTTAGTTTTTATTTTATTTTCTTTTTTGGTTTAGGTTTATGTTTAAGTTTAGGTTTAGGTTTTAGTTTAGGTTTTTTTTTAATTTTATTATATTTTATTTTGGTTTAGTTTTTTTATTTATTTTATTATTACATTTTATTTAGTTTAGGGTTAGGTTTTAGCTTTTAGGTTTTGGGTTTTGGGTTAGTTGGTTTAGGGTTTAGGGTTTAGGTTTAGTTTGGGTTTAGGGTTTAGGTTTTGTTTTAGGTTTGGGTTTGGGGTTTAGGGTTTAGGATTTTAGGGTTTAAGGTTTAGGGTTTAGTGTTTATGGTTTAGGGTTTAGGGTTGAGGGTTTAGGTTTTAGGTCTAAGGTTCAAGATTTAGTTTAGTGTTTTTGGTTCTTATTTTAATAGAGAACAAATTCATATTCGACATTTCTTCTTTTCGATTTCATCAACCAGGTAACACACCATGTTTTCTAAGACACAAGCGATGACATTGACAAAAAATGAGCATGCATTGAGCAAATAAAAATCTGTAGATTACTAGAGCAGTCGCTTATAAATAAAGAGTTCATAAGCAGCTGATCGAATCGACCCTCCTTCTATTTCTCCAGTTCCCATCAGAATAACACTGGCCTCTCAAGTAGTGGGATCCACCATCATATCCCCGATCTCTCCCTCCACCACCATAGTTGTAACCTCCATCGCTCCTCATGCCACCATAACCACCACTGCTCTGACCACCACATCCATATCCACCAGCACCTCCAGATCCCCCACCACCACTGCGATAACTGTCACCTCCGCCTTCGTCTCCACTTCCAGATCTAGACTGAGCCTACTTGACGATAATGTTCCCACCGTCAAGGTTCTGCCTATTCTTAGGGTTTAGGTTTAGGTTCAGGTTTATTAGGTTTTAGGGTTTAGGTTTATTTTTAAATTTATTTAGTTTCTTTAGGTTTAAGTTTAGGCATTGGGGTTTAGAGTTTAAGGTTTTGGGTTAGGGTTTATGATTTAGGGTTTAGGTTTAGGGTTTAGGGTTTTGGATTTAGGGTTATGATTTTAGGGTTTAGGGTTTAGGTTTAGGGTTTAGTATTTAGGTATTAAGGTTTTTATGGTTTAGGGTTTAGGGTTGAGGGTTTTGGATTTTTGTTTTTTTCTTAACAGAGAACAAATTCAGATTCAACATTTCTTCTTTTTGATTTCATCAACCAAGTAACACAACAAGTTTTCTAAGACACAAGCGATGACAAAGATAAAAAATGAGCACGCATATAGCAGCCACAAAACAAAATAAGAAAAAACAAGGCCCCAAAGCCACAAAGGAAAGCAACAGCCACACCCAAAACCAAATCATCACAACTAGCTAAAAGGAAACGGAATGAAGAGAAGCACAACCAACATCTCATCCAAAGAAGGAACCCAAAAACCAGGAAGCTCAATGATACCAACCACAAAGCCACCAAAGAAAAACAAACAACCAACCAAAACCCAAAGAATAAGCCCCCAAGAGATACCACATTAAAAGTAGGAGTAGCAAATGACAATAGCCAGACATCCAAAACACTAGAAGCCAACATTCCAACCTATAAAGTATAGGAAAAATACAATAACATAAAGCACCCATGAAAGAACAGGAGCCAACAGCAATCGAACAAAAGAAAACCACTAGAAGCTCCCAAGTAGAAGCCCCAAGAAAACCAACAACAAAAAAGAAAAAAGAAAAAGAAGAAGAAAAATTAACAAAATCTAACATAAGGAAAACTAGGTTTATCCAAATTAGATAGCCCTCTTAATTTCTTAGGAATATTCGCATTGGTAAACAAAGTAAAATTAGAGAAATTACACCCCAAACTAGCTAAGAAATCCGCCCAAGCATTTCCTTCTCTTGAAATATGAGTAATTTTAAAAGAAAGTTTAGAGATAATAGCTTTAATATTTCTAATTAAATAAAAAAGATCAACATTACCCTTATGGTTAGATTTGATGATATCAACAATTATCTCAACATCAGATTGCAACCAAATAGTATGAAAATTTCTATCCAAACATAGCATAAGAGCATGATAAACAACCATCAATATAGGAAAAATAATAGAACTAATAGAGAGAGTAGTGGAAAAATCCAAGATAATATTCCCAAGATTATTCCTAAAAATACCACCACAACCCAACTTGTTATGTGCAACAGAGCCATCAATATTAATTTTAATACAACAATTAAGAGGCTTAATCAAATGAATAATTTTATAAACTGGAGACGAGTCACAATAAAGAAATTGGATACCCATTTTTGAGGTAATGAACTTGCAACCTCTAAAATTAGTACCACTAAGAAGACAAGCCTTATGTAAAGAAAAAAAATATTTTCTTTAGTCTTAGCAATAATCCTCTTATGATTCATAGGCACATTATGATGTTTAGCATCAATTCTATCAAGCCAAATAAACCAAATCAAAGTAACAAGCATCACAATTTTGATATGCCCTTTAACAGTATTAAGAAAATATGAGTCAAGAAGTTGCATTAAAGTAAAATTACCATTAAAACAATTAAACTTAAATAAATCCTCATACCAACCCCAAAGTTTTGAGGCAATGGCACCATTAACAAAAACATGACTAACATTCTGAATATAAAAGTAGCACATGCATTTGGAGGGTAGATAAAAACCTTTGTCCAAAAGTAAAGAGTCAACAACAATATAATCCCTTAAAACTCTCCACACAATAATAGAATAAGAAGTAGGAATAATAATATTCCAAATTTTAAGGAAAACATGAGAAGAGGATTTTTTAACTCTAATATGGTGCAAGTATCTTTAAAAGAAAATTCTCCATTACTAGAAATTTTGAAAAGAATTTGATTTGAGAAATACCATCAATAAGAATATTGATGATGCTATTATTAAAGAAATCATGAATCAAATCATTAAAAAGAGAGAAATTCCAATCACCATTATAAATAAAATGACTAACTTTCAAAGAAGAAGTAGAGTGAGTATTAAGCAAAGAATCAATGGAAAAGTCTCCCATCCAGTTATCTTGCCAAAAGAAAGAAGAACCATTATTAATACCCCAAAAAATGAGGGGTTCCACTTTCCATTTAATATCAGAGCCAGTTCCAAACAATAGACTCACCATGTTTGTAATTGCAAATTAAAGGATGCTTACCTTTGCAATATTTAAAATTCATGAATTTATCCCAAGACTTTCATTTTTCTAAAAATTCCACCAAAGTTTATAGAAAAAAACATTGGTGGAATCCATCAAAGATCTACACCCAATACCACTTTCATAAATAGTGCCACACATATTAGACCAAGAAGTCCAATGAAGCTTATTGGCCGAATTCCTAAAGCCAAAAAAAAACTTATTAGAAAGTCTTTCAATCAGGATAAGAATAAGAGAATTATAAATAATATTAAGCAACAAGTAAAAAGGAAGAGACTAAAGAATACTTTTAATAAAAATTAATCTACCATCAAAGGATAAGAAATGAAATTCAAGGGTAGAAATTTTATTTTGAATATTGTAGATTACCTCATCAAAAAGATGGGATCTCTTTTGACCATAATATAAAGGAGAACCTAAATATTTAATAGGAATATTTTGATAAGAAAAACCTATAATATCCTTAATTTTATTAATTCTTTGAACATAAATAGAAGTAGACGTGATAAAGATAGCTTTTATGATTAGTAATCACAAGGCCACTTTCCTTTTCAAAATTATTTAAAAAACTCTAAAGCCTTTTAACATAATGTAACAAGCCATTACAAAATATTATGAAATATTTAGCAAAACTTAAGTGAGAGATAGCCAAACCACCAAGATTCCTCAAATACATACTAGAATTCTTCTAAAAAAAAGATTAAGAAAATGAGACAAATATTCAATCACAATAATAAAAAGTGAAGGAGAAAGACGGTCACCTTGCCTTATACCTTGAGAGGAATTAAAGAAGTCAAAATTTTAACCAATGATAACTAATGAAAACCAAACATTTCTAATTATAATATTAACCAAAGAAACAAAATGATTAGAGAAACCAAAGAAAGTAAGAATTCTATTAACAAAATCTCAAGAAATGTTATCATAAAGCTTGGTGATGTCAATTTTAAGAAAAGATGTTATTAATAGTTCTTGTTTTGATTAGGAGAGATAATCTTAGGAAGAAACTTACTAAGCCTATTAATCAAAATTTTAGAAATCAATTTAATAAAAAAAGTACAAAGACTAATAAGTCAAAAGTCATTCTGAAAGTCACGATTATCTTTCTTAAGAATAAGAAAAATAGAAGTGCTAGTAAAATATTTAGGAATATAATTCCCTTGAAAATTAACAAAGATTAATAAGGTTTAAAAATAAACCAAGCTTTTGAAAGAATAAAGTAGTGTAACCATCCATCCCTACAAATGTAATCAACATTCATACCATTATGAATATTAAAAATTTCTTCATCGTAAAGAGGAGCAACCAAGCACTCATTATCCTTTATAGATACAATGAAGGAATGATAGAGGGATTAGATAAATGCTCAGTTTTTTATTTAAAATATTTTTAACAAAACTAAGGGTAGAAGAGACTATATACCCTTTTTCAATAAGCCAAGAACCATCCAAATTCTTGATTTTATGAATGCGACCAAGAACACACCTTTTCATTACCAAAGAATGAAAATATTTAGTGTTTCTTTCCCCTCAGAAAAATCCTTAGAGGTAGCTTTTTGTCTCCAATATGTTTCCTCCATATCTTGAAACTTAATGAGATTATCTTTAGCTTCAGCAAGGTTAAAACCAAAAGAAGAATCAATAATCGCTTCCAAATCTTTCACCCTTTATTCCATATTTATGATATTATCAAAAGATTTTAAAGTAGTTTTATTCCCCAAGTGATATTATGCTTAAGCCTTTTAATCTTAAGCCAAAATCTCATCATACCAAATCTAGAATCATCAGAAGAAAGAGAAGCACACCAATCATAAGCAATAACAATAAGAAATCTTTCATCTTTTAAGCACATATTTTGAAAACATAAGTTTTTAATGACATTATTGTTATGAACAACATCCTTACCAGAAATCAAAAGAGGAGCATGATCCGAGAGAGTTCTACTAAGTTGCTCCACCAAAGTTAATGGCCATTTAACCAATAATTAAATAAGGCATAATTAATAGTTAGTTTAGTTTATTAGTTTATTAGTTTTAGGGGGCTTTTGTGGGTTAGTTTATTTTATTAGTTGGTTAGGTTTAGGTTTATGTTTTTTTTAGTTTAATTTTAGTTTAGGGTTTAATTTTTAGTTATTACATTTAGTTAGTTTATTTTAGTTAGTTATTACTATTAGTTTAGTTAAGTTTATTAATTTAGTTTTATTTTAATTAGCTTAGTTGGGTATTTTATTTAGTTTAGTTAGTTTAATTGGCTTTATTTATTAGTTTATTTATTTTAGTTAGTAGTTTATATTAGTCTATTATTTTTATTTAGTATTTAGTTAGTTTTAGTTTAGTTATTAGTTAATAGTCATTTAGTAGTTTAGTTGATAGTTATTTAGCATTAGTTTAATCATTATTAGTTTTAGTATTAGTAGTTTAATTTAGTTTTAGTTAATTAGAGTATTAGTTATTTATAGTTTAGTCAGATGGTTTATTTTTAGTTTTAGTCAGTTAGGGTCCAGTCAGTTTTGTTAGGCTTTTAGGGTTTAGGGCTCAGGGATTAGGCCTAGGCCCAGTGGTAGGCCTGGGTATACCATGCTGGGTTTAGCCATTAGTTTAGTTATTAATGTTTAGTTTAGTTGATTAGTTATTTAGTTATTTCTTTAGTTTGGGCCTAGTTTAGCCTAATCATTTTAATCATTTTGTTATCATTTCTAGTTTATAGTTAGTTTTAATTAGTAGGATCAGGATTCAGGGTTAGTTAGGCAGACATTATTATTCTACTAGTTTATTTTATTCATTGGCCTTTAGTTAGTTTATTATTTAGTTTATTATTATTAATCATTAGCCTAGTTTTATTATTAGTTTAATTTTAGATAGTTTAGTATTTAGTCATTAATTGGTTTATTATTAAGGAAGTTTGGTAGTTAGTTTATTATTAGTTAGTTTAAATTAGGATTTTAGTTTATATTTTAATTAGCTCAGGTAGTTGGGTTAGTTTAATTTAGGTTACTAGTTAGTTAGTAATTTAGTTTAATTATAGTTAGTTTAAGTTAGATTAGTTATTGATTAGTTAGTAATTTAGTTAGTTATTTAGCCTTTAGTTATTAGGCATAGTTTTGTTTTTAGTTAGCCATTAATCTTAATAGGGTTTAGGCTTTAAGTTTTAGTTAGTTTTAGAGATCAGGTTTTTTTAGTTTAGTTTAGTAGGATCAGTTCTGATATGTAGTTTAAGTAGTTAGTTTAATAGTTAGTGGTTTAATTTAGTTAGTTAGTTATTTAGTTAGTTGTTTTAATTAGTTTAATTAATTACTATTATTTATTATCATTTATTAGGGTTGTTTAGGAGGGCCTAGGTTTAGTAGTGGTTATTTAGTTAGTTATAGGTTAGTTAGTATTAGTTTATTTAGTTTATTAGTTATTAGTAATTTTTAGTTAGTTAGTTAGTATTAGTTTATTTTAGTTTAATTAGTTTTTAGTTTTTGGCCTATTAGTTAGTTTAGTTTTATTTAAGTTTTAATTAGTTATTAATTTAGTTTAGTTTATTTATTTAGGTTTAGTTACTTTAGCTCATTTAGTAGTTATTAATTAATTTATTAATTATTATTAGTATTACTTATTATTAGTTTTAGAATTAGTTTTATAGTTTAGTTAGGCTATAGTTTAGTTATTTATTTAGTTTAGTTTATTATAGGGTAGGTTTAGGTTTAGGTTTTATTATTCCTATTAATATTATTAGGTAGGTTTTAGGTTTTAATTAGTTTGGTTATTAGTCATTAGTCAGTTTTATTAGTTATATTTATTAGTTTATTATTTAGTTTGAGTTAATTAGTTTATTTGTTAATTTAATAGTAGTAGTTTAGTTAGTTTAGTTTATTGTTTATTATTAGTCTTAATTAGTTTTAGTTTTTGTTTAGTATTAATCACATTAGTTTATTTGTTTATTAGTTTTAGTTATTATCAGTTTAGTTTAGTTTAATTATTTTGGTTTAGTCTAGTTTTAGGTTTACCTTGTTTAGATATTTATTATTTAGTTAGTTTGGCTATTTTAATTTAATAGTTTTTAGGTAGTATTTTTTTGTTTATTAGTTTAGTTATTAGTTTCATGGTTTTTAGCCTAGTTTTTACCTTAATTTTAGTAGTTTTATTTTAGTTTATTAGTTACTTAGTTTACTAGTTAGTTAGTTTAGTTTTATTAGTTTGTTTAGTTTTATCTTAGTTTATTAGTTAGTTAGGTAGGGTTTATTAGTTTGGGTAGTTTTTTTAGTTAGTCAATTAATCATTTAGTTATCTTAGTTACTTTTAGTATTAATCATTGTTATTTTAATAGTTATTATTAGTAGTTAGGTTTAGGTTAAGTCAGTTTAGGGTTTAGTTTTTATATTAATTTTAATTTAGTTAGTTTAGTTTTAGGTTACTTGAATTAGTTTAGTTACTATTTATTTAGTTTATTTAATTATTTATTAATTACTTATTAGTTTTATTAATTATTCATTTTAATTATTAGCTCATTAGTTTTAGTTTAGTTAGTTTATTTAGTTTTGTTAGCCTAGTATTATTTTTTAGTTTAGCTGTTTATTTTATTATTAATTAATTAGTTTAATTAGTCTCATTTTAGTTTTAGTTTAGTTAGTTAATTTATTAGTTATTATTAGTTTAGTCCTATTACTTATTATTAGTTTAGTTAGGTTAGTTTATTTATCTTTAGTCAGCCTAGTTTAGTAGTGTAAATTGTTTTAGTTATTTTCATTTATTTAGTTTTATCAATTAGTTCAATAGTTTAGCCTAGTTATTTAGGTTTAGTTATTTAGCTCAGTTTTAAGCTAGTTTAGGGCCTTTTTACCTTTAGTTTCATTTAGTTTAGCTTAGGTTTTAAGCCTTCAGTTTAGGGCTCAGTTTAGTTTAGCTTCATTTTTTAGTCAATTAACTAGCCTAGATTTTATTAGTTAGTTAGTCTGTGGTTTAATTTAGCTCAGTTTGGGTTTAGTTTAGTTTTTATTTTATAGTTGGTTTAGTTAGCCAGTAGTTTAGTTTTGTTTTAGCCTAGCTCAGTCAGATTTATTAGTTTTTAGTTTTTTAGGTTTTCTTTTTAGTTTAGTTGAAGGTTATTATTAATTATTAATTTTATTATTATTTATTTAGATTAGTTAGTTTATTAGTTTTAGTAGTTTTAAACTAGTTAATAGTTTTTTGGTTTGGTTAGTCAGGCCTAGTTGGTTTAATTAGCCTAGTTTTAGTTTTTAGTAGCATTTTTGTTTATTAGATCATTAATTTAGTTATCTTTAATATTTT
The DNA here is from genome assembly GCA_021442155.1 of Cymbidium sinense. Lineage (NCBI taxonomy): Eukaryota > Viridiplantae > Streptophyta > Magnoliopsida > Asparagales > Orchidaceae > Cymbidium > Cymbidium sinense. The sequence continues at coordinate 186,682,689 of CM038214.1, forward strand.
TTTTTTTAGTTAGTTAGTTATCATTTAGTTTATTTATAGTTTTAGTTTTAGCCTAGTTATTATTTCTTTAGCTTGGGTTTTTGTTATATTTTGTCTTAATTAGTTTTAGTTTAGTTTAGCCTAATCAGTTTTTAGTTTGGCTAGGGCACTTTTAGTGTGGCTATTTTTTAGATTATTTCATCATTATATTAGTTTAGTTTTAGTTATTATTTAGTTTTAGGGTTTTAGTTTTGTGTCATTAATTAGTTATTATCATTTAATAATTCATTTAGTCATTAGTTTAGTTAGTTTTAATTTATTAGTTTTGTTAGCTCAGCCTAGGGCTCAGGCTCAGCCTAGTTTAGTTTCATCTTTTCAGGCTGGATTTGGCTCAGTGGTCTTTAGTTAGTTATTTAGCTATTAGTTTTTATTTATTAGTTAGTTTAGTTAGTTAGTTTTAGCTAATAGTCCCGAGCCTAGTTTATTAGTTTATTTATTCCTAGTTAGGCCTTATTTTATTATTATTTTTATTTGTCACTTAGTTTAGTTTACTATTAGGTCAGTCAGGGTTTAGAGGCATTTTAGTTTTAGTTAGTATTAGATTAGTATCAGGGCTATGGTAGTTTTGGGTTAGTTACTTTAGTCATTAGTCATTTAACTTAATTTTTAATTATTACAGATTGGGTTAGTTATTAGTTAGCTTTATTTTTTAGTTTAATCATTATTTTAGTTTAGTTTAGCCTAGTTATTTTATTTAGTTAGTCAGCTCAGTTTTAAGTTTAGGCTCAGCTCAGCTCAAGATCAGTTAGGTTAATCTAGAACCAGGTAGTTTATTTAGTTTTGTCATCAGGTAGCCTAGTTAGTTTAGCCTAGCCTGGTTAGTTTCATTAAGCTCAGGTTTAGCCTAGCTCAGCTCATTATTTTTAGTTAGTAGTTTAGCCTTAGTTCAGTTTTAATTAGCCTAGTTTAGTTAGTTTAGGGTTTAGGTAGATTAATTAGTTTTGGTTAATTTTAGTTTATAGCCTGAACTCAGTTTATTAAGTTTAGCCATTAGGTTTAAGTTAATTTTGTTACTATCATTTATTATCTAGTTTTTATTTTAGCTCATTATTAGTTTCATTTAATCATTTAGTTAGTCATTAATAATTTAGTTATTTAATTTGTTATTAGTATTGTTTGGGGTTTAGCTTAGGTAGTAGTTTAGAGTAATTTATTAGTTTAGTCATTTAGTTATAGTTTATACTTAGTATTATTAGTTTTAATAGTTAATCAGTAGTTTATTGGCCTAATTAGCTCAGTAGGTAGTGGTTTTAGTTAGTTGGGGTTTAGTTAGTTTAGTTATATTTATTTAGTTTGAGGCTTTATAGTATTATAGATTAGTTGTATTAGTTTATTTAGTTATTTTGTTTATTATTATTTTATTAGTTAGTCATAGAGTCCATGGCTAGGGTTTAGTTTAATCAATAGTTTATTAGTTATTAGTTATTAGTTTTAGTTTATTTAGTATTAAGCTCAGATTAGTAGTATTTATTTTTAGTCAGTTTTAGTTTTAGCCTAGAGGTTTAGTTTAGTTTAGTTTAATTAATAGTAGTTTAGGCCCAGCTCAGATCAGTTTGTGTCATTAATAGTATTAGCCTATTAGTATAAGAGCTATTATTTAGCTATCAGGAGCCTGTGGCTCAGGGTTTCAGTTTTAGCCTAGTTTCTCATTAGTTGTATTTAGTTTTATATTATCACACTCAGTGGGTCCTAGGGCCATGCTCAGTTTAGGATTAGTTTATTTGTATTGGGTATAATAGTTTAGTTATTGTCAATTATTAGAAGTAATGAGTGTTTTATGAGCCTGGGTTTAGTAGCTCAGGTGTGGGCTTATTAGATCAGGGTTTTAGCCTTTAGTTAGTATTTAGTGGGTTAGAGGTAAAGATAGTTTAGTTTAGTAATTTGGTATTAGTTAGAGTTATTTAGTTTAATAATTTAATCTACCATTAGTTTATTTTAGTATTATTTGGGTATTACATTAGTTTGGCCTGATAGGGCATTAGGTTGTTTAGCTTAGCTCAGAGTGGTCAACATTAGCTCAGATCATTTTTGTTTATTTTATTATTTATTAGTTTATTATTTATTAGTTTAATTAATTATATAGTTTTTAGTTTTAGCCAGTTTATTAGTAGTTTCTTAGGAGTTTAATTGGTCAGGGTTTTAGCCAGGGTTTTATTTTATATTTAGTATTTTATTTATTACTAATTTATTAGATTAGGTTTAATTTTATTAGTTAGTTCATCTTTAATTATTAGTTTAGTTATAGGTTTAGTTTATTTTATTAGTTTATTAATATTAGTTATTGGTTAGTTTAGTTTATTTAGTCATTTTATTACTAGTTATTTAATTTATCAGGGTTTTAGTTTAATTAGCCTTTAGTTTATTAGTTATTAGTTTATTTTAGTCATTAGTTGGTTCAGTTTAGTTATTATATTAGTTTGGTATTAGTAGTTAGTTATTAGTTAAGTTTAGTTTTACTATTTATTAGTTAGTCTTATTTAATTTAGTTAGTTAGTTAGTTACTAATTGGTTAGTCATTAGTAGTCATTTTATAGTTTAGTTTATTTAGTAGTAGTTAGTTATTTTATTTTATTATAATAGTTAGTTTATTATTAGTTTAGTATTAGCCTAGTTTATCATTTATTCTTTTATGTTTAGTTTTAGCTAATTTGTGGTAGATAGGGTTGGTTATTTTAGTATAGTATATTTAGGTCCTGCCTAGTTAGCCTAGTTGGCTCAGGTCAGTTAGGTTCAATCATAGTTATTTAGTAGATTTAGTTTAGTTTTTAGTTATTAGTATTGGTAGAGTTTAGTAGTACTATTAGTTATATTATTATCATATTATTACCATATTTATCATTTATTTAGTTTATTTAGGTTTTGTTTGTCTAGTAGTTTAGAGTTTAGTTAGGGTCTTTTAGTTTCATTAGTTTAATATTAGTTATGTTTATTATATTATTAGCTCATTATCTTTAGTTATAGTTTAGTTTAGTTTAGGTTAAGTTAAGTCTTTAGTTTGCTTTATTAGTCAGTAGTTTCAGTTGAGGGTAGTAGTTTAGTTAGTTTAGTCTTTAGGTAGAGTAGTTTTGCATTTAGTTAAGTTTATTAGATTTAATTTATGTAATTATATTTGTTAATTAGTTAGTATTAATTTCTTTTATTATTTTAGTTAGTTATTTTAGGGTTAGTAGGTTTAAATAGTTTAGTTGAGCTCATTTAACTATCTTAGTTTTAGGTTTAGCCAAGTAGGCCTAGTGATGTTATCAGATTAGTTAGTAGCTAGTTTTGATTTAAGTTTGGCCTTGGTTTTAGTCATTAGCTCAGTGGCTCAGATATCAGTTCATCAGTTTCTAGTTGTATTAATTTAGTCTCCCAGCCAATTAGTTTAAGCAGTGGCCTAGCCTGTGGTTTTGGGTTGGGTTTGGCCACACATTAATTTAGCCTAGTTAGTTAGTTAGGGCCTTCTTTACTTTTGGTAGATTGGTAGCTAGTTTATTTAGTAGTTAGGTTTAGTTATTTAGTAGCCAGGGTTGGGAGCTGTGGCTCAGTTTGTGGGTTTGTGGTAGGGTGGTAGTTTAGGGTAGTTTATAGAAGATCTGTGGTTGTGGTCAGTAGGGTAGTTTAGGTAGAGTTTATGGTAGTGAGTGGGTTTATTTTAGGGTAAGTTTAATTACAAACCAGAGTTTAGTTTATTTATTTTATTTATTTATTTGAGTTTATTATTTTTTATTTTATTTATTATTTTTTTTATTTATTTATTTATTTATTTTATTTTATTTTTGTTTTATTTTATTTATTTTATTTTTATTTTAGATTATATTTTATTTTTAATTTTAGGTTTAGGTTTAGGTTTTATTTTATTTTAGTTTAGGTTTTAGGTTTTTTTAGGATTATTTTAGGTTTTATTTTTAGTTTATGTTTAGTTACTTTTAGTTTATTTTATTTATTTAGTTTAGGTTTAGTTTAAGTTTAGGTTTTATTTATTTAAGTTTAGTTTATTTTAGTGTAAGTTTAGTTTTATTTTATTTTATTTTAGTTTAGGTTTTAGGGTTTAGTTTTATTTTTTTTATTTATATTAGTTTTATTTTTAAGTTTAGGTTTTTATTTATTTATTTATTTATTTAATTTTAAGTTTATTTTATTTTTAGTATTTATTTTATTTAAATTTTTTATTCTTAGGTTTATTTTATTTTTTTAGTTTAGTTTAGGATTTTATTTATTTTATTTTAATTTATTTTTATTTTTTATTTTATTTTATTTTTAGGTTTAGGTTTATGTTTTAGTTTACATTTTTATTTTATGTTATTTTTTATTTTATTTAGGCTCAATTTTTAATTTATTTTAGTTTAGCTTTATTTAGTTTAGGTAAGTTTTGTGTTTTAGGGTTTAGGGTTTAGGGTTTTAGATTTAGATTTAGTTAGGGTGTGAGCCCAGGGCTCAGTGTTTGTGGATCTGAGTCCGTGGAGGTCCATTTAGGGTTTTGGGGCTTAAGCCAGTGGTAAGGTGAGAAGATTTAGGAATTTAGGTTTAAGATATTTGGAGTGTGATTAGTAGGCCAAAGGTTTAGGGTCATTGGGTAGTGGTTGGGGTCTTTTAGAGGTCAGTTGGTAGTGTCAGTATTAGTTAGTTTAGAGGTCAGTTTAGCTCAGAGTAGTAAAAGTTTATAGGGTTTGGAGGGATCTTGTGGTTTATCCATGGTTAAGATTTAGGTTATTAGGTAGGGTATGATTTATTTTAGGTTTTTTTTTTAATTAAAACCAAGTAGTCTAAGTTTATTTAGTTTTTTTTTATTTTAGTTTATTTTATTTTTTTTCTTTCTTTGTTGGTTTATCTTTTATTTTTATTTTAGGTTTATGTTAATTTTTTAGTTTAGTTTTATTTTTATTTTATTTTTTAGGTTTAGTTTTTTTTTTAGGTTTAGGTTGAGGTTTTTTTATTTTTTTAGGTTTAGGTTTTACGTTTTATTTTTTAGTTTAGGTTTAGATTTATTTTTAGTTTATTTTGTTTTATTTAGTTTAGGGTTTTAGCTTTAGTTTATTTTAGGTTTATTTTTTTTTCGTCTAGGTCTTTTTAAGTTTATGGTTTATGTTTTATTTTTAATTTATTTTAGGTTTTATTTTTAGGTTTATTTTTTAGGTTTAGGTTTTTATTTAGTTTTTCTTTTATTGTATTTTAGGTTTTATTTTATTTTATGCTTATTTTTTATTGTATTTAGGTTTTTTTTTATTTTATTTTATTTTTTAGTTTAGCTTTATTTTTTATTTAATTAGTTTTTATTCATTATTTTATTTTATTTTTATGTTTAGGTTTAAGTTTTAGTTTAAGTTTTTATTTTATTTTATTTTTTATTTTATTTAGGTTTAAGTAATTTTATTTATTTTATTTTTAGATTTTATTTAGTTTAGGTTTAGCTTTTTAATTTTTAGTGTTTAGGGTTTAGTGTTTAGGGTTTTTGGTTTAGGGTTTAGGGTTTAGGGTTGTAGGTTTTAGGGTTTAGGGTTTTAGGTTTTGGGTTTAAGGTGTAGGGTTTTTGAGTTTAGAGTTTAGGGTTTAGGGTTATAGGTTTAGTGTTCACGGTTTAGGGTTTGAGGGTTATAGGTTTTGTGTTCACGGTTTAGGGTTTAGGGTTAGTTTTATCGTTTTATTTTATTTTATTATTTTTCTTATTTTTCTAAAATTATGTAAACTGGTAGGTTTAGGTTTATTTAGTATATATTTTTTATTTATTTTAATTTATTTTATTTTTCATTATTATTTAAGTTTATTTTTATTTTTATCTAGTTTAGTTTAGTTATTTTAGGTTTACAAATTTTACTTTAGCTTTTTTATTTTATTTTATTTTTTACATTTAGGTTTAGATTTAGGGTTTAGGTTTTGTTAAACTTTCCACTAGGGAAGGTGTTCTGCTATCCTGAGATTGGGATTTGAGTTTGATTTCAGATTTTTTTTGGGGATGTATTCGATGGGAATAAGAGTTTGGTTGGATTTCTTTGATTTAGAATCTATAGGTATAATTTTGCTCTATTGGGGCAGTTGGATTTGGATTTGATTTATTTGCTTGACTTGTTTATATATGATTTGGGGCTACACTACAGAGAAGGGTGTGATTTAACTCCATCAGGGAAAATTAGATTGGGTTTAATTTAATCTGAGTTAATGTAATGACCCTGTCGATGTGAAATGGAGCCACTGAGAAGGGGCTATATCATCCTTGACCAAACTCAAGTTGACAAATCCAAAGGGATAGTCTACCGGCTATGGGGTAGAGCTAGCCAACCTAAGTGGTTGCCTTTCGATGTGCAACGACTGTGCTAGGAAGAAAGCATTGCAGACTTAATCATCCAAAGTGAGGAACAACGGTTGGGATGACCTGTTGGATGCACAACAAATCAAACCTGATTTAGGAAGATTACTAAGGGAATGTCACTGGGGACTTATGCCAACTCAAAAGTAGTCAGGATTAATTTTATCTTAATTTCATGTGATTTGATTTGGTTTGTTTGGTTTAGTTTGATTTTGAATTAAGGGCATATCTGCTGAGGATGTGAGCTCGATCAAATTTGATAGATTTAATTTATGGACCATGTCGGTGTGCGATGGACCCATTGAGAAGGGGCTATATCAAACTTGTCCTATATCAAATTTACAAATCCAATGGGATAGTGTACTGGTCATGGGGTAGAGCTAGCCAACCTAAGGGGTTTCGGTGTGCAACGTGCTAGAAGAAGACATAGAGACTTACATCTTATAAAGCAGGAACAACCGGGATGACTTGTTTGTAGCATACAAATCAACCCGACTTAGTGACTACTAAGTGAATGCCGCTAGGGACTTATATCAACTCAAGAGTAGTTAAGTGATTCCAACAGGGAGTTCTGCTGATACTGCCCTAAAGATAGGATGCGTTTTCAGGAAAACATACTGCTAGGGGTGTCCTCATAATCCACAAGTGAATATATATTTTGTTTATCTATTTGCATGGACCCTATGTGGGAGGACCACATGAGAAGGAGCTATGTAGCCTTGACCTATCTCATTTATTGGACCAAGGGAGAATTTGCACATCCACTAATGGATTCCCAATCATGGGTGGTTACTAGAAAGGGAAACTATCCAAAATAGTAACCCGGTATTGTCTAAATAGGGTCACAAAGGATGTGATCCAAATATAGTGCCCATGGGGAGGCATTAGTCATTATCTTGAGCCCTAAAAAAGAAAGCCTATAGGTGTATGGTGGCCAACTCAAGGAGAAAGCATAATAGACTTACATCTACCATGAGTGGTGTATGCTAAGGTATGAGAACCAACCAACCTAAGGTGTATCTATTAGCATGAGTGGTGTATCCATCAGCATAGTAAGAACAAACCAAACTAAGGTGCCCGTCGATGTGCAATGATCAATCTGGAAGGAAAGCATGTAAGCATAAAACTTTCTAAGTGGAACTAATTATCAGGATAGTCTATCATTGGCAATGTATATCCACCGAAAACTATTAAGCATGTAGCCCCAAAGAAGAATTAGACCCATACATGAAGTAGTCAGGACGGAAAGAGCCACTAAGAGACTTATCCTAAATTTCAAATATACTCGACCCAGTCGGTGCATAAAGGCTAATATAAGAAGAAAGGGTAGTAGACTCACATCCTCTTAAATGAAGCAAATATAAGGTAACTTACCGCATTAAGGCCTACCAAACTAACAGGGCACTCGTCAGTGTGTGGTGGCCAAATAAGAAAGGAAAGCATATCAGACTTACAATCTTTGAAGCAAGAAGACCATTGAGGTGACACACTAGCGTGACCTTAGCTCGACCTAGAGCAGCATCGAGTGAGTGTTGTGGCGTTATCTCAACCCAGTAGCAAGATAAAAGATATGTGTTTGTTTTATATGTTTTGTGTAGTTTGTGTTTGTGTCGAAGGATAAGACGACACTCGGGTTCCTTACACCTACCCTAAACACATCAATTCATAAATAAAATTATTTTGACATGGAAGAGATTGAATTCAAATAAAATTTTCATTGATGATAATTATTTTCAAACATGATTTATAATATTTCTTTAAGTAGCCCATTTCTTGAAAGAAATGCCTCCTATGGTAAAAGGGCTTTCCCAAGTGGGTTCAAACTTGCCTCCCATCTTACGGCAACAATCCCTCCTTAGAACTAAAATAAACTCTTTTACATGAAAAGCTCTAGGATGGACAAACTTGTTGTGAGCTTGAATCATTTTAGCATTGTATAACTTGAGATTTTAGCATGCTCACAAGCGTCTCTCCTCCAAACCTCCGAGCTCTTCTAACTGCTCATGCTACTATAGCTTGTTATTATCGAGTGTCATCTTTAGTATTTAGATGAGAGTTTTATTGAAGGCTTCTGCTAAGTCATTTGCCCTCAGCTAGTTGATGGTAGAATATCTTCAATCTATCCTATGTCTCTAGGTAAAGTTGTTAATCTTGGTGCTCTTGAATGTAGTACCATTATTAGATAAAATTCATCTAGGCACTCCGAACCTATATACCATATGGTTCCTAAAAAATTGGAGCTCATGCTGAGTTGTGGCCTCTTTGAGTAGAATCGACTTCGCACATTTGGAAAAGTAGTCAGTAGAAGCTAAGATGAATCGGTGACCCTTGCAAGAAGGAGGATCAATCAGACCGCTATGTTAGTACCCCAACACTTGAATGGCCATGAGACCAATGTAGGAAAAATATTGGGTGGCTAGGTAGACCACACCGTATTTTACATTATATTGCCTAGCTATATCCATGCAATCTTTGATCATCGATGGTAGTAGTATCCTAGTCTGATCTTGGCTTTCATCTTTGGATCGATTGGTTTGATCCACATAATTTTGAGTGTACCTCGATCATGATCTTATGGGCATCATGCTTGTCTAAGCAACATAACCACATATGATTGAAAGACCATATAATACACCATCCACAAGAAAATAGAAAGTGCTCTCGCTTCATCCGACTTAGAGTTCTCTTGAGGTAGTTTTCTTTATTTATGTAATCCATGAATGGTTGCCCAATCTACTCCTCATCTTTCTTGGAATGATAACCTCCCCTTCAAGTAGTACTTTGATGAGTTCAATATCAATAAGGTATAAGACTTGTTTATTTTAGACCTTTATTGATATGGACTCACCCTTCAGACATGCCAACTCTTTGGAAAGCTTAGATAAAATATACGTTATGATGTTCTCTCATCGAGGAATCTTATAAATGGTAACCTCTTGGATTTGGGCCAACAACTCCATGGTGTAGTTATGGTAGTGATGGAGCTTGGGCTTTATAACCTTATAGAACCCAGTGATTTGGTTGATAATATGAGAATCCTCAAAGATGTTGATGTTCGATGCTTAGAGTAACTAACTCTAGACCACCATTTAGAGCCTCATATTTGGCTTCATTGTTGGATTCATGATGATATGAGAATATCATCACATCATGGTCGAGTTAAGAGAACTATTTCAACCCTTGTCTTTCCTGCATAGTAGATTATGGCTTCTTCCTCTTTGGAGGAAGCACCATCAAAGTACATCTCCAGGTGAATGCTAGTATCCCTATGTTCATGATTTATTCATCGTGAGATCACTAAGAAAAGACCCAGGAAGTGGGTATGCTAAAATCTGCTAGCTTATCCTTTAATGTCGCGAGTGGTACAAGGTAATGTCAAACCAAGAGGATCATGGACCATCATGCCAACCATCTGGATAGTATCAATCATGTCATAAGATACTATAGTGGATTGATCCTAGAGATTAAGTTCACCTTATAAGGAAGCATGTATTGTTGTAGCTTTTGGAATGCAAGATTAAACTAGGCAATGCTTCTCAATAGGATAATTAACCTTAGTAGGATTAGAGGATATGAGGTAGTAGAGTGCATTTTCCCTTCTCAATGGCTAGCACCAAAGGGGAGTCCCAAACATAGCTGAAGTGTAAAGAAGCATGATCTTGCTCGGGAATATGGGATGTTAGAGCCAGCGGTGACCAATGTAATGCTTGATGTCTTCAAAGGCATTCACACTTGTCATCCCACTTAAACTTGGCATCCTATTTGACAAGTGTCAGAATGGTCGACATCTTCTTGATAGGTTGGATATAAAGCATCTTAGATATGCCAATGACCCTTGAATGATTAAGTTGAGTTAAACTTTAGGGGTGGCATTTCTAATATTTCCTTGATCTTCTCCAATCAATTTTGATTCCCTGTCAATAAACCCAAGGAATTTCCTGAAGCTACCCAATGCACACTTATGGGGTTCCTTTTGAGGTTAAATTTTCTTAATTGTTCAAAAACTACTCTCAAGTCAAAGGGATGGTCTTCCTTTTCTCTACTTTTGACCACAAGATCATCAACATAGAACTTGACTTGATGATGAATGAGTTCATCGAAGATTTGAGTCATAGCCTACTAGTATGTAGCATCAACATTTTTAAGGCTGAAAGGCATGACCGTATAATAATAGATTTCAATCGAGGTTTTAAAAGCAGTGTTTCTTTCATTTTAAGGGGCCATATTTATTTGGTTATATCCAGATGAGCCATCCATGAAAGAGAAGATTGCGTGAGATGAGAAAATGTCCACCATCAGCTCCGGGATTGGTAGTGAAAATTCATCTTTTGGACATGCCTTATTTAAATCCCTAAAATTGATGCATATGTGAATTTGGCCATTCTATTTTTATAGGGATGATGCTACAACTGTAGGGTATTTTCTTCTTGATGAAGCCAACATCAATCAATTTCTTGACTTCATAAATGACTTGTTATTCTATGTCTAATCGCATGCATCTTAGAGCTTGCTTGATAGGGTTAGCAGTAGGTTCTATTGCTTGTTTATGGCTCACTACATTAGGAGCCAATCTAGGCATATGTTCATAACTCCATGCAAAATAGTCCTTAAACTCAATCAATAGCTTAACTAAGTCATTGGTTTCAATTTCATTCAACAAAGAACTGATATGTATGGATCTTCTTCGTTCTAAGTTGATTTCCTTAAGCTCATCGATGGTTGACTTGATCTCTTCTTTGAACTCGGTGCATCTTTGACTTCAAAATCATCTCAATCATCTAAGTTTCTAAGCACACCTCCTCATATGAGTTAATGTGGTTTGAAAGAACCTATCGATTTCAAATGATTGGTGATGACTAAGTAATCATCATCGACTTAGACCTATTAAAATCATAGTCCCCATCTTGATTGAGAGATTTTAAATTTATTCTTCCATATTCCTTCAAGTAGTCCGACTGTGCTTTGACCAAGTATGTGGGATTAACCCATTTTTTGCTAAATTATGAACACAAGGCAATCAAAAAGTAATTCTTTATATGAATCATCCTCAAATTCTACATCAACTTCTTGACTTGAGGATGATGCTCCAAAAGAACCTCTGAAGTCTTCACACCGTGGATGACTAACTTCCTTAACCACTAAACCCATAGCTTTTAAGAAGAAAGCTAAAGGTTCCCAACTGATGCCTAACTATTTCATATAGACTTGGATACACTTATGCTTTGCTTCCTTTTCATCTATCTAGCTCAAGTATCACCTCCAAGGGAATCTACTATGAGAAGAGTGTTAGTGCTAACCATATAAGACTAATCCTATGAACTAGATTCTAACTTTATATGGATAACAGGTGTACTCCTAGTAGCTAAGACAAATCTTCCATTGGGTGGCCAATAAAGAAGTTTTCCACCCTGGACCGCTCTAAACTGCCTATTTCTTCTGGTGGAGGTCGGTTATCCTTCCCATATTTTGAATGGAGTAGAATCTAATGTCGACTCCACTTCCTCCTCCAATTCTATTTCAGCTCCCTTTTATTTTCTTTTCATTTTCCCTTTTCTTTTTTTCACTTTCTTTTCTTTTATTTTCAATTTTCTTATTTTAAACTTTGGCCAGAGAATATGTTGATTTTAAGGGAGGTAGTGTGCATCATCATATATGTGACCTATGAACTATAAATGGCTTGAGATCTCCTTTGACATAGAGATCCCACCTCTCACCAACTTCATACACTAAGTAGAGGATGGAACTATGTTGTTCATGTATCCATGGTCTCCCAAGCAAATGTTCAAAGATGTATCCAAGTCTATAATATGAAACTTGCTCGTCTTCCAATCATCTATCTCAAGAGCAACACTATGGAGCCTAAGGCTGCTTGACCGCACTTTGGAGTGGATTCAATCTTCCCATCTTAGACTTAGAGTCTTCTAGACACTAAGACTTCCCCAGTCATAAGACATTTCTAACAATTAGGTAACCACTTAACCTAAGCCTAAAGACTTAGAATAGTTATGCCTTGGGATTGGATAATCCACCTACCCAACAACCCAAATCCAATCCATGTTCACCATCTCAAACAAAACCTCAAGTTCAATTCAAACATCAAATTCAAATCCAAATCCAAACCAAAATTTTAAAACCAAATGATTGATGCCCATGATCAAATCCAAACTTGAAACCTTCTAAGCCATATGACCTATCCCATAGACTTAGCCAAATCTTAATCCAAATCCATCCAAAATCAATTGATTTTCTTATAATTTATATTTTCAATCATCTTCCTAAATATAAATCAAATCTACATTCAAATGATGAAAACTAAATCAAACTAAATCAAATTAAATCAAAACCCTTCCTAAGCTATATGACCTATCCCATGGACTTAAATATCTTAATCCAAATCAAGTCAAACTCAATTGATTTTCTCACAAATCAATCATATTTTCAATCATCTTCATAAATTTAAATGAAATATACATTTAAATTATCAAAACTAAATCAAACCAAATCAAAATCCAAGCTCACATGACTCAACTCCATGGATTTAGCCAAATTCCTTCATTCCAAAACCCAAATTCAATTGATTTTCTCATGAATCAATCATACCTTCAATCATATTCACAAATATAAATGAAATCTAAAATCATCAAGCCAAACCAAAATCAACCCAAGTCAAACCCAACTTAACCCTTTTGACTTGAAATATTCAAATGAATCAAAACCCATTTGAACCAAAGCTAATTGTAATTAAATTTATATATAAATCCCAAATCCATATATAAACTCAACTAAATCAAACTCAACCCAATTAAGCCAATTGTCCACTTGACTAAAAGTGGCCAATTTGACCTATTTGAGCCAAGTTCTAATCCTACCCAAATTGGATTGAACCCAATCAAAACCTCCATCATGATTGTTGATCACCCTAGGTTGATCAATTATCAATTATCAAACTAAGTCAACTTGGTCATTTTACCAAGTCAACCCCTTAACCCATATGAACCCAAACTAGCCAAATTATAACCTAAATCCTTGAAACCAATGATTCATACCAAATAAAATCAATATTTGAATATGACTTGACAATCAATTGAGTCAAACCAAACCCAATTGGCCTCTTCACCCAAGTTGACCCAAATTGACCTAAAAGATCAAATCAATCAAATCAAAATATAAACTAAATTGATTGCAACCAATGGCTCAAGTTCATTCCAAATTGATTGTTGAACTTGACCAAAGCCATGATTGGACCCAATCGAGCTACTAAGCCAAAATTGACCTAAAGGTTCAAGTTGGCATAAATCAAAATGAAATCCAAATTAATTGAAACCAAAGCCTACAATCATCAATCAACTAATCCCAAACCAACACCCAACCCAATCAATTTGGCCAATTTGGTCAAATTGGTCAACTTAACCCATTTGACCAAATGAATTCAAATGAGCCAAAATAAAAATCTAAGCCAAACTTAACGAAACCAATTGAACCAAAACATCCCAAATGATCATATGAACTTGACTCGACCCTTGGTTTGACCCAATTTGACCAATAGGTCAACTTGACCCAACGTAAACCAATTTGACCTAAATGGGTCGAATTAAGCCAAACCTAACCAAATCAACTCCAATTTACTTGAAATTTGGGCTAACCCACTTTTGGCTTATTTCAAATCTGGAAAAATCAAATCTAATGCCAAATGATCATTCTACCCTTAGGTCAAGGGCATCACATGAGACAAATCACCCATATAAGTGGTCATTTCCATTCCTTGGCCACTTGGGACTCTCCCAATGGTCCACTTAGGCACCTACACCTAAAACCAACCTGGGTGGGTCATGACCCATGGAGGTGAAATCACCACCTCCCTATTAGAAAATTTGAAACCCATAGGACACCCATGATTCCTTCTTGTAGCCACCTCCACACCTTCAACCAACCTGCCACCAACACCTCCCTCCTCGCCACCCAACTTCTTGAGATGGTGATAGCCACTAGAATCCAAACCTATCCCACCATCAATCAAGAAGGTATAAACCCTCATTTTAACTCAAAAATGCCATTCATGTCTCCCAAAATAGACACTCCCATTTCGACCTAACTTCCCCATTTCTCCATCAAACTCAAATTAAGTTTGCATGCTCCTTAGGCCTCGCCGAAAGCAAGATCAAATCATCTCCCAAGCAAGCATGGATGGGACATCAAAGTCGAGCTCCAAATTGTCGGTTCATGGCCTTCTGAGCAAACGCCAAGGAATTAATCCAATTGCTACTCAACATGGCTTTGTCTCCACTAGATGAAGTTTCTCCATCATCTGAGATCCGTGAGGTATGATTCCAAACCATCCCAGCAAAATGGTTGGAGCTTTTGAGGAAAACTTGCATCTCATGTGATCTTGACCATTGATCCCCTCGATGATGTCAAGGTTTGGGATCTTAGTTGATCCAAGCTGTAAGCTCGGATCGGAAATGGTGGAGACTCCATTCTCCCTCACTTGCGTGATGTTAGATCACGCAACGTCTATTATACGTGATCAAAATGGACGATCATGATTAGATCCACTAAATTGATCTAATTTAATCTTATTAAGCTGTAAGATTAATCATAGCTATCCAATCTAAATGACAAGTGAGAAAGCACATCCGCCACCACGTAGGTGCTAAGTCGGATAAGTTTTAAGTAGCCAATGCCATGTGAAAAGTGTGCATCGAGCCACAATAATAAGATTAGTCTTTTTAATTAATCATTTTAATAATGAAACTTCTAAAAAATCATAGAAATAAAAAATGCAAATAAATACTCATTTTAAAGGTATTTTAGAGGAGAATTAATTAAAAATGATCTTAACTATATTTGAATAGTAATTAAGGTTTAATTAAGATTTAATTATAAAAATAATTAGCTTAATTACTCTATAATTACTTGAGCAATTAATCCCAAGTTTATTGAGATAATTTAATGGGATGACCTCTTCCTCCCATAATTTTCTTGAGATTTATCACTCACTTAATCAGGAAAATTGATTAATTAAACCTTAACTACTCTTTTAAAGTAATTAATTAATCCCTGAATAGTAACAAATTGGTTAAAATTTATTAATCATTGTTCAATAGTAAGTGAACTAATAGGGTTGGGACCCCTTTCCAAGTTCATTTCAAAGTTTTTTAAAATGAAAATTAAGATTTAACTAATTAATTAAATCACTTAATCAAATTGAAATCATAATCACATTAGACCCAATTATTTAAAACCAATGGGTAGATCTTTAGGTGTTTAATAACCAAAAGGAGTTTAATGAAATTATGGTTAGTCCATGTGTGGAAAAAATAAGAGTAATTAATGTCCATTAATCTAATTAATATTAATCATGATTCATTATGCCCCTTTTATTTCCTATGATCATTGCAAGTTTATTTTCCATGCATATCATGTCTCATAATTATTTAGTTAATTACTTTAAGGTGACATAGGTAAGTTATTAGTTCATCTAATTAAGGGTTCAACTTAATTAACCCATAAAATCAACTTAATTATATCCTTAAATTAAATCAAATCATAATGTGGGAATGGGTTTAAAATAACAAGTGATGATTTCTCTTCTCCTCTTTAAATCAAATAAATTTAAAACTTAATTAATAAACAGCTTTAGTTTTTAAATAATCTTATTTGATTAAGAACTAGTTTAGTTGAATGAATCACATGCTTATATTTGATTGTCCTCTTCCAATCATGTTAAATTTGATATGTCATTTGAATTCATGCATCCATCTTTTAAAATCAAGTAAAATAAAATGGATTTCCTTTATGTAAGCTTGCATGTGATTTAATTTAATATATGCATGGCTACTTATCAATTATCAATCCAAATGTATTTTTTAAAAGATTATAAATGAATAATAATATGTGTTATGATGCTAGTTAGAAATACAGAAATGCATGCTTATAGCTTAAGTGTATGAATGTTGAGTTCTCTTCCCTATTAATGTGTTGAATTATATAAGATTGAACTATACACCAAGATGAATTTAATATTAAAATTTTCAAAACTTAAATTTAATTTTTAAATAGAAAATTAGATTTTGATTTTATAATGATAAGATATAATTCTAAATACAACAAAAAATAAAAATACAATAAAGTAATAGACAAGAGGCAATCATTTTTATTTCAAACCCAAAAATCATTATCTTACCACCGCTGGAATCCACTAAATGAAAATGGTTTACAAAAGTACTCTATAGCTCAATCTAATAACAATATACTCTCCCACATGAGTACACAAATAAATTTTACAACACAAAAAAAAATACAAAATAATAAATTTTGATAGTAAATTCTCACAAATATACCAAGAAATCAAATTCAAAAAAGTGATCTCACAACTTATAAATGATCACTTACAACTCAAAAAAATTTGGCAAGCAAAATGCTCACTTAAAAAAAATAAATATCTTAAAGTGATCTTACTAGATGTTTGTTATTATAATTTGTAGAATAATACAAAATAATTTCAAAATAAATTCACAATATTCTTTTTCATGATAAGATAAATTTCATGGAGTAATTTTTATTTTTATTTTAACCAAAAAGATTCTTTCAAATAATGCTAATGATCACAAATAAAAAAAATAAGTATATGATAGATCTAAGTTAAAAGCTTTAATTAAAAAAAAGAGAGATCTAGAAATATGAAAATAATTTAGCACATAATTTATTTTAAAATGCTTAAAATAGATCTAAGAATAAATGATCTTTCAAAATAAGACCAAAGAAGAAATATTTAAGAAACTAAAAGAAATTTGTAGGAATTAAAAATTTAAAGTTGAAATAGATCCTACAAATTATCACAAGAGTAAAAAAAAATTGAGAAGCTTTGATGTGAAAACCAATGTTCAAAGACTAATCCAAAAAAGTATAAATTAGAAAGAAGAAAGATGGTGAAAATAGCATGAAATAAACTAAGAAGTATTGATCAAGAAAAACAAACTCAAGTAATTTAAAACTGCTTATTGAAGATGTTGAAGCTTCCAAACCAAATTTGATCTTGCAATATTTGGAGAACACTTAAAGAACATTTAAGAGATTTTCTTTAGATTTGTTGGAGAGATTTTGAATTTTGAATGAGGGATGCTTTCATGAAGAGAATGAGGCTATTTATAAAGGTCATTTAAAAATTATTTCAAAGAAATATATTATACAACCTAAAATCATGTGATAATTTAATATTCAATAAAAATATAATTTATATTAAACAAATATTAAATTTAGCAGCATTGGCTATTCACATGGGAAAGTCAAAAGTAATCACATGTAGCTCTAATATATTCAAAGCATGTAGCATCCATTATTAAAATCAAGTAATGTTTAAAAAATCATAATAAATTCAATTTTAATGCAAAGTGGGTCATGTAACCACTTATTTTAAAGGAAAAAAATAAGGAACTGATGGAGATAAAATCAGATAATTCTTTGATTAAACAATGACTTTGGCTAAAATACAAAATTTTATATATTTTGTTAATTTTGACATATTTAAAAAATTAATATAATTTATATATAATCATAAATATGTTAGTTATCATATAACCAAAAATTAAATTAAAATACCTAATTATATTAAGTAAATAAATGATTATACTTAATAGTTATGATCATTTATTACTTTGACAATTTTATTGCTAAGAAAAAAAACATATAATTGAATGTTAATTAAATAAAGATTTATACAAATTAACCTCATTAAAATAGTATGTTATTGTGAGCTTGATTCATGCCAAAGAACTCATAATAGTCATATAAATAAAAAACTTCACATTATCCTTTCATTCTTTTATTCTTGCAATTTCTAACAATTTGTGAGATGTATTGGATATGTAATTAGCAATTGATATATAAACACATAAAAAATATTCATTAGAACATCCAAGCATTTGTTTTATCATCAAAATTAATCAAATTGAACATGAGGCTAATTAAGCCAACATAAGATTGAATGGTAATGAGTATATAGTCTAGACATCTCAGGAATACAAGGCTTTAGCTAGCCCCAAAGAGGTCATTTGATTACCTCACTTCTCTAGTTTAATAACAACACATACCCATTTGATTTCATTCTTATGTATTTCAACATTAGAATTTTGATATATAACTAATTCAATATATAATATACAATCTTTGTATGGTTTTCTTTCCCTCATTTATGTATACATCAATGTGTGTCCAAGAAAAGCAATAATATAGTCTGGACATCCCAGGAATATGAGGCTTTAGTTAATCCCAATAAGGTCATTTGATTACCTCACTTCAATAACACTCATACTTAAATATTTTACATGTATATGTGATTAGTGAATGAAAATCCCATTTTACATTAAAATTGCATGCATTCATAATTGACTGTGGTTGAATTAATTAGCCATATGATTTGAAGCTTACTTCCTATGTTCATGTATACACATATGTTTGAATGCAAATGGGTATATAGATAGACATCCCAGAATATGAGGCTTAGCTTTCCAAGGAGGTCATTTGCTTACCTCACATCCCTTTAACAAGACATGCCTATTTAATTTCATTTTTAGGTCTTTCTTGTATTAGAATTTGGATAAAGTTTTAAATTAATATGTTTAAATAATTCAATCAAATAAAATATAAATTCTAAGCATACACATACATTCATCATTTAAGTGTGCTAAAATATTTTTCTTCTATAAATACACTTAAGATTAAATCATATGCATGTTAAATGTGATGGAAAGGAATGATTTAATATGTCATGTGGTAGTAATTCAATTAAATTAATCTTAAGATGCCTTTCATTTTGTATAGGATTATTTAAAGTGAACTTAAACTTAGGATTAATTAAATCATTTAATAAGCCATTCACTAAAGAGAACTAAATCAAATTAAAATACTTTAGAAAGTGAATTAAGGTAGGGATGAAAGAGGGCAATCCTCCTTACCTCTTTATAACACTTAGTTGCTATGTAATTAAATAAAATAAAAAAAGAAAACACAAATTAAAATTCTCAAATAAATTAAACTACTTCAAGTGAAATCAACCTTTCATGTTAAATTGAATCCTTCTACACTTAGAAAATATAACACTAATGCCTAACAAGACTTATCAAATAAGCCTTAATACATTAGAATTAAGTCACCAATTCTAGCTCTAAGTTAAGACTGTGATGTGATGTGTTTTATTTTATGATGTCTTATTTTAGATTGATGGTGTATTCTTTATAGAAGATGATAGGCCAATATTAGACTATGTTTTCATGGGATTATGCTTAAGGGATGCTTAAAAATAAATTTGAATGTTATTTTTGTAAGTTGCTTAAATCCTTAAGCATAATCCAAGATAGGACAGGTGGGATTAGTTACCCATGTGTAGGGTGCTAAGTCCAAATTATAAATACAAATACTTGGGATTATATGTATATTTAGCTAACCTCATTTTGCTGTGTGAAGTTAGATTTACTTTTCCCACAAAAAATTTTTTGTAATAGGAATTAAGATTAGTGCTATGGGAGATTAGGATGAGTAGTGGCCATGTTGTGTCAACCCTGATGCCTTTGAAGTAAGTACCATCCAAATCAAAGAAGGAACCAAATAAAAAATGGAGATTTGAAGAAAGAAGACTTCCATAGCATTTAATATAATTAGAATTGTTCTTTCTTATTCTAAGTTGTATAAGGGTAAAGCTCGGCTACCTATCTTTTCTCTCTGATGAGGTACGATCACATTGATTTTATTCTTTTATGATAGTTTATATAATTGTTTGATGTTATGTTTACATTATGCATTAAGATAGCATGTTTTTTTATTAAATGATTGATGCTTTAATGTGTGGTTTGATATGATTAGGCTCTTAGGATAAAATAACTTTTCTACCAAAATAATCACATAACTAAATTTTAAACAAAAAATAACCTCATCGAAGCCTAAGACATAAATAAGATAATTAAAGATTTAGCAACCCTTATGTATATTTCACATCATGCATGCATATTCTTTCTTTCTTTAACATGAAGGATCTCATCCTTGCATGATAAAGGAATGCTTGACTAGGATGACATCCCTTGTGGTGGAGAACACTTTCTACTAGCTGATTTGACCCATAACCTATTTCATCTTGCATTTAGGCATAAAAATCCTAAAACCTCTATCAAAATGATGTGTCAAAAATAAAATAAAATTTGAAATGATTTTGCATCTACAGATTAAGTCATATGCTTACATGAGTCATGCTCTAGTCTCTTAGGGAGTGTGTTTAGAAGTTTAGTCTCTTTCTAATTAAATAACTACCTAACTATCTTACAATTCATAAGATCAAACTACATGATTTTAAAATCATAGGAGGAGTTAGTTGGTGGCCAATCCAGGTGATTATAAGTCCATAAGTTGGACAATTGATTCTCTTTTGATGTAAACCCTATGTCAATTTGTTGCTTAAATTTAGGTCATGGTTTAGCTCATACTAAAGCTCGCTAGATCCATGTAGCTATTTCCTTGGTGGCGATAAATCCTCACCTCTAGGCATTCCCATAAACCTTATACGGATTATAAGCAAGTAATCTAATTAAATTTCAACTCAAAACATATAAATCTCCTCAACTCCAAAATTATAAAGACCAACCATAGGATAGATTGAAATGTTCACTAGGCTTCCTTGCATCATGAGCATTTCCTAGTTATTTCATTTGGATTTCAAAAAATAAGTCTTTTCCTTGAACTTTCTGAGTTGGTTTTCCAAATACAAACAATCTTTTGATATAACCTTGAAATCTTTGGAGATGATAATTATTTACTTTAATCATGAGTATTTTTAAAAAAATTTATTTTCTAAAATGTAATTAACTTTGAAGGCTTGCCTCCAAAGAGAACTTAAGAACCTGGTTTAATATAAACACTAATTTATTCATCCATGTAAAGTAGAGAAATCTCTACATTCAAGACTCATCATGCCTTGAGTCCTTATTAAATGATTAGTCCATTATAGGGTGATCCTATATCTTTCGTGATACATCATACCTCAATGTTATAATCACCTCAAAAAAATTTCTAAGATCCGCATGGTGTCCCCCATACATCCAAAAAATAAACACTACAAGGCCCTCTCACCTTGTTCATTGAATCCTTTCAACATCATCCTTTCTTTTGAGTTTGGATG
Organism: Cymbidium sinense; assembly: GCA_021442155.1. Classification (NCBI taxonomy): domain Eukaryota; kingdom Viridiplantae; phylum Streptophyta; class Magnoliopsida; order Asparagales; family Orchidaceae; genus Cymbidium; species Cymbidium sinense. The sequence goes on from CM038214.1 coordinate 186,704,174, forward strand.
TTGATCCCAAGTAGGTGGTTCTTATACTCATAATGTTGACCTACACCGGGTCAACTAGAACTCGGATAAAACCAACATTCACTAATGTAAAGAGGCTCCCTCCTAGAGTAAGTCTTCATCATTGAATGTAACTCTTATCCTTCAAGTGCATGCCTCCTCTTAGTAGAAATCAATTGAGCTAAACATATCTCTAGGAAGGCCTTGATAAGAAATTCCCTCATCTCTTTGGATAAGATGAGGGTCATATATGCTTAACTTAGGAAACTTTCTAAGGTGAGCTAGGACATTGTAATCAACTCTAGCTTGGTCCTCCACAAGCATATCTATGGGTGGAGCATCCTATGGAGGGGCTATCATCTCACTAGAACTAATTACTTGCTTATCCTTATCCTGAGGTACTACCTTAGAAGGTAGAACTTTTCCACTGCGTAGGTTGACTTCAATGACTTCTTGGAATGATGAGCTTGTGAAAAAATCTACCTTCTCATCGGGCATACCTATATCTTCTCTTATGGGATCCTCGAGTCCTGACTCCAAGTCAATCTCAAGAGGTGAACTGATTGATATAGAGAAGGATAATGAATCATCGTAAAGGATGGATCAACTATTAGAGCTATTATCATTATTTAGACTGAGAGGCTTTCAGAAATAAAATCAAGAGCATAAACAATATATAAGTAGAATTAGCTTTCTTAATTTCTTGTGGAGGTACATGATAGAAATCAAGTAAAGTAGAGTAAGGGATTTAGTGCCCTTATCCAGATACAATGATAAATAAGAGGTGGTACAAAATGGTGGAGGAGTAACTGGATGGTGGCAATGCTACCGGACTATCTCGGCATGGTGAGCTACTACTACCAGTTGTCACCCTCCCCGAAGTTGTCCTTGCAACTAGCAAACCTTCCTTGGTGTTGAGGTTTGAGCTACTCACCTACAAGAAAAGATTTTGATCTTAGAAATGATCTTCTTAGAGGTTTTGATATCCTACCTTCTTTGGTCTTAAGAGGATCAAGTATCCAAGGATTACCAATGTAATTGGATGGTTGTTCTAATAAGTATTCCTTAGGGATAACTATGGCTTCAACTTGTAGTATGTGGATACAATCCTCTAAGACATGGCCTAACATGGTGGTATGCAATAGCTAGATCAATCTTGCCCACTTCCTCTGCCTCTTGGCTCCTAACTAAAAAGTCAAGTTTCTTTAAGAGATTCATAAAGATTTTCCTAACTCCCCTCTTGAATGAATATGGACTTATTCAATCTATCAAGAGTATAAGGAAACTAGCGATGGATATGAATACCTGTAGGTAAAGGTCGTGGAAATGGTCATTGTGGCCCGATGATGGCCGAGGTGGTGGAAGAGGAGGTGGCAAAGGAGAGCTCTAGTCTCATACTAAACTCTATCGCTTCCCTCTATCCATAACACAACCCCCCTTCTTCTCAAATACCTATTTACCTAGGATCTCGAAAGGGCAACTGCTTGGCTTCCTCTTATATTACGCCTTTGTTGATTAATTCTCGATTATTTTGATGGTAAATAAAGATGAAGGCGATCGTCATGGATATTTTGAGAAGAATCTCACCATGTTGTAAGATGTGTGGTTCACAATTTATGCACTTCCACTTGAGAATGTAATCAATAGGGACTCATTAAGTTTTGTTTTACAATAAATCGCCTACAATCACCCTCTCTTAAAAAGAAACCTCGATGAAGAGTAACTAACTCAAAAAAATCTTCATCGAACTCTTACGTACCAATCAAATGCAACACCGAAGCTAACAAAAGATAGAAGAGGAAATCGCCACAGTTATAACTACCGCTCTAAAGTGTGCAATGTGCTATCGTTCCAACTACCATCAAAGATCTTGAAGGATGGTGGCACAAAAATCCTAAATAAAATAAAAACTAAATAAAACTTAAACCTAAAATAAATAAGTAAAACCTAAACCCTAAACTAAAAAAAGAACCTAAACCTAAAATAAACAAAATAAACATAAACATAAACCTAAACTAAAATAAATAAAACCAAAAGCTAAATCTAAAAGAAACTAAACCTAAACTAAAAAAAACCCTAAAAATAAACCTCAAATAAAAACCTAAAAACTAAACCTAAGAAAATAAAAAATAAAACCTAAACCTAAAAAATAAAATAAAAATAAAACTAAACTAAAAAAAACATAAGTCTAAACCATAACCTAAAAAATAAACTAAAATAAAAAAACTAAAACTAAAATAAATAAACTAAACAAAATGAAAATATAAAATAAAATAAACTAAAATACACAAAAATAAACTAAATAAACTAAATAATCCTAAACCTATTAGTTTACTTAATTTAAAAAAATACTAAACCATAAACCATAAAACTAACCCTAAATCCTAAACCATAAACCTAGAAGCCTAAACCATAAACCATAAACCTACAACTCTAAACCCTTATCCCTAAACTAACCTTAAACCCTAAACCCTAAACCCGAAAACCTAAAACCCTAAACCCCTAAACCCTAAAACCTACAACCGTAAACCATAAACCCGAAACCTTAAACCCGAAACCCTAAACCCTAAACCCTAAACCCTAATCCCCAAACCTTAAAAACCTAAAAAGCTAAACATAAACTAAATAAAACCTAAAAATAAAATAAATAAATAAACCTAAACCTAAATAAAATAATAAAATAAAATAAAATAAAAATCTAAACTAAAACCTATACCTAAACCTAAACTTAAAAATAATTAAAAATAAAAAATAAAAACTAAACTAAAATAAATAAATAAAAACTTAAAATAAACTAAAAAATAAAATAAACCTAAAAATTTAAAAAACATAAATAAAATTAAAACTAAACAAAAAATAAAAATAAAACAAACCTAAAATAAAATAAAATAAAAACTAAATAAAAACCTAAACCAAAAATATAAACCTAAAAATAAAACCTAAAATAAATAAAAATAAAACCTAAATAAACTAAAAAAAACCTAAACTTAAAATAAACTAGATATAAAAAACCTAAACCTAAACTAAAATAAATTAAACTTAAATAAATTAAACCTAAATCTAAAGCTTAAATAAACTAAACCTAAACCCTAAACTAAATAAAATAAAATAAACTAAAATTAAACCTAAACCTAAACTAAAAAATAAAACCTAAAATAAACCTAAAAAAACCTAAAACCTAAACCTAAAAAAATAAAATAAAACCTAAACCTACAACTAAAAATAAAAAAGAAAACCTAAACCTAATAAATAAAATAAAAATAAAACTAAACTAAGAAAAACATAAATCTAAACCAAAACCTAAAAAAATAAACAAAAATAAAAAACCTAAAATAAATAAAAACTAAATAAAAGTAAACCTAAATAAAATAAAAAAATGAGATAAACTGAAATAAATAAAAATTAAACTAAACAAACTAAAAAAAACCTAAACATACCAGTTGACCTAAATTTTAAAAAAAAACCTTAAATGTTAACCCTAAACCCTAAACCCTAAATACTAAACCCTAAACCGTAAACCCTAAACCCTAAACCCTATGCCCTAAACCCAAAACCCTAAACCCTAAACCCTAAGCTAACCCTAATCCCTAAACCTTAAATCCTAAACCCTAAACCCTAAACCCTAAATCCTAAACCTAAACTAAAACTAAACTAAACCCTAAACTAAACCCTAAACCTAAACCTAAAACCCTAAACTAACCTAAACCCTAAACCTAAAGTAAAGCCTAAACACTAAAGCCTAACCCTAAACCCTAAACTAACCCTTAATCCTAAGTTAACGCTAAACCCTAAATCCTAAAACCTAAACCCTAAAAACCCTAAACCCTAAAGCCTAAGCATTAAACCTTAAACCCTAAACCCTAAACCATAAAAACCTAAAAACCTCACCCTAAACCTAAACTAAATAAAACTTAAAAAGAAAATAAATAAAAAAACCTAAACATAAAATAAAATAAAAACCTAAACCTAAAAAATAAAATATAATAAAATTAAAATAAAAATAAACAAAATAAAATAAATAAAACCTAAACAAAATAAATAATAAATATAAACCTAAGAATAAAACCTAAATACAATAAAAACTAAATGTAAAATAAAATAAAATAAACTTAAAATAAAATAAAATAAAAACTAAATAAAATCCTAAACCTAAATAATAACCTAAAAAACCTAAAAATAAATTAAAAATAAAACCCAAACCCTAAACTAAAAATAAAAACTAAACCTAAAATAAAAATAAAGTAAATAAAATAATATAAATCTAAACCTAAACTAAAATAAATAAAAACTAAACTTAAACCTAAAATAAACTAAACTTAAACGCTAAACTAAAAAAAAAAATAAAATAAATGAAAAATAAATCTAAACCTAAACTAAAAAATAAAACCTAAAAATAAACCTAAAATAAATACCTAAAACCAAAACCCTAAACCATAGACTCTAAAAGCCTAAAAACATAAACCTAAACTTAATAAAACCTAAAAATAAAATAAAAAAAACCTAAACCAAGATAAAATAAAATAAAATAAAGACATAAACTAAAACCCAAACCTAAACTTAAACTTAAAAAAAAAAAATAATAAATTAAAATAAAATAAATAAAAACCTAAACTAAATTTTAAAAATAAAAAACCTAAATAAAATAAAAACTAAACCAAAAATAAAAATAAAATAAGCCTAAAATAAAATAAAATAAAATCTAAATAAGAACCTAAACCTAAAAAATAAAACTAAACATAAAACCTAAAAATAAATAAAAAATAAAACCTAAACCCTAAACTAAAATAAAAACCTTAACTTAAAGTAAAAATAAAATAAACCTAACCTAAACTAAGATAAACTAAACTAAAATAAATAAAACCTAAACATAATCCTAAAATAAACTAAACCTAAAACTAAACCTAAATGAAATAAAATAAAATAAACTCAAAATAAACCTAAACTAAAAAATAATACCTAAAAACAAACCTAAAAATAAAATCCTAAACCAAAAAAAAAATTAAATAAAACCTAAACGTAAACATAAAAGTAAAAAAATAAAACCTAAGCCTAAAAAAATAATATAAAATAAAACTAAACTAAAAAAAACATAAACTTAAACCTAAACCTAAAAAATAAACTAAAATAACTAAACCTAAAATAAATAAACAAAACTAAATAAAAATAAATTAAAGCTAAATAAAAATAAAAAATAGAATAAACTAAAATAAATAAACTAAATAAACCTAAACTTACTAGTTTACTTAATTTTAAAAAAAATAAAAAATTAATAAATAACTAACCCTAAACCCTAAACCTTAAACCTACAACCCTAAGCCTTAAACCTTAAACCCTAAACCCTAAACCCTAAACCTACAACCCTAAACCCTAAACCGTAAAAGCCTAAACCCTAAATCATAAACCCGAAAAACTAATCTCTAAAACCTTAAACCCTAAAGCCTAAGCCCTAAACCATGAACCCTTAACCATAATCCCTAAATTTTACAACCTTAAACTAAACCCTAACCTAAATCCTAAAACCTAAACCTAAAAACCTAAAAGTAAAATAAATATAAAAACTAAAACTTAAATAAAATAACAATATAAAATAAAATAAAAAACATATACCTAAACCTATACCTAGAAACAAAATAAAATAAAAAATAAAATGATAAACTAAAATAAAATAAATAAAAACCTAAACTAAACTAAAAAAATAAGATAAACCTAAAAATAAAAAAAGTTAAATAAATAAAACTAAATGTAAAATAAAATAAAATAAACTAAACTAAATAAAACCTAAACTTAAAAATAAATAAAAATAAACCTAAACCCTAAACTATCTAAATCTAAAATAAACAAAATAAAATAAACCTAAGCCTAAACTAAAATAAACTAAAATAAACCTAAACCTAAACTAAATAAAAAATAAATAAACCAAAAAATAAACCTAAACCTAAACTAAAAAATAAAACCTAAAATAAACCTAAAATAAAAACCTAAAAGCTAAACCTAAAAAAATAAAATAAAAACCTAAACCTAAACCTAAAAATACAAAATAAAACTTAAACCTAAAAAATAAAATAAAAATAAAGCTAAACTAAAAAGTAAACATAAACCTAAAAAATAAACTAAAACATAAAAGCTAAACTAAAATAAATAAACCCAAAATAAATAAACCAAATTAAATAAAATAAAAAATAAATCTAAATAAAAATAAAAAATAGAAAAAACTAAAATAAATAAAAATAATACTAAATAAACATAGTAAACCTAAACCTACCAATTTACTTATTTTTTTTTTAAAAAATCCTAAGCCCTAAACCCTAAACCCGAAACCCTAAACCCTAAAAATTAAACCCTATAACCCTAAACCCTAAACTCTAAGCCCTAAGCCCTAAACCATCAACCCTTAACCATAATACCTAAAATCCACAACCTTAAACCCTAAATCCTAAAAACGTAAACCTAAACTAAATAAAACCAAAAAATAAAATAAATATAAAAACTAAAACTTAAATAAAATAAGAAATAAAATAAAATAAAATAAAAAACTTATACATAAAACTAACCCTAAAAATAAAATAAAATAAAAAATAAAAATTAAACTAAAATAAAATAAAAAACCTAAACTAAATTAAGAAAATAAGATAAACAAAATAATAAAAAAAAAATAGAATAAAAACTAAACATAAAATAAAAATAAAATAAACCTAAAAAAAATAAAATATAAACTAAATGAAAACCTAAACCTAAAAATAAATAAAAATAAAGCTAAACCTTAAAAAAAAAGAACTTAAACCTAAAATAAACAAAAAAAATAAACCTAAGCCTAAACTAAAATAAACTAAATTAAAATAAATAAAACCTAAACCCTAAACTAAACAAAATAAAATAAACTAAAAAGTAAAACCTAAAATAAAAACTTAAAAACTAAACATAAAAAATATAAAATACAAACCTATACCTAAATTTAAAAATACAAAATTAAATATAACTTAAAAAGTAAAATAAAATTAAAACTAAGCTAAAAAGTAAACATAAACCTAAATCTAAAAAAGCCTAAACTAAAATAAATAAACCTAAAATAAATAAAATAAACATAATAAAATAAAAAATGAATTTGAATAAAAATAATAAATAAAAATAAACTAAAATAAATAAAAATAAGCTAAATAAACTTAATAAACCTAAATCTCCAATTTACTTATTTTAAAACCCTAAACCCTAAATCTAAACCCTAAACCTACAACCTAGAATCATAAATCATAATCCCTAACCCTAACCCTAACCCTAAACCTTAAACCCTAAACCCTAAAATTATAAACCCTAAACCCTAAACCTTAAACTAATCCTAAACCCTAAACCCTAAACCCTAAAAAACCTATGCTTTAAACCCTAAGCTAACCCTAAACCTAAACACTAAACCATAAACCCTAAACCCTTATTTCTTAAAGCCTAAACACTAAACCATAAATACTAAACCCTAAACCCTAACCCTATACCCTAGAACCTAAATTACTAAACCCTAAAACCTTAAGCCCTAAACCCTAAACCTTAAACCATAAAAACCTAAAGACCTAAACCTAAACTAAATAAAACTTAAAAATAAAATAAATAAATAAAGTTAAACCTAAAAAAAATCTAAAAATAAAATAAAATATAAGTCTAAACTAAATCATAAAGCTAAACCTAAAAATAAAATAAAAATTAAAATAAAATAAACTAAAATAAAATAAAGAAAACCTAAATTAAACTGAAAATTAAAATAAAAATAAGAATAAAAAGCTTAATAAATTAAAAAATAAACATAAAATAAAAACGTAAACCTATATTAAAATAAAATAAAAACTAAATAAAAACCTAAACTTAAAAAATAAACCTAAAAATAAATAAAAAATAAAACCTAAACCCTAAACTAAAAAAAAACCTAAACCTAAAATAAAAATAAAATAAACAAAATAAAATAAACTTAAACCTAAGCTAAAATAAATTGCACTAAAATAAATAAAACCTAAACCTAAACCTAAAATAAACTAAACCTAAACCGAAACCTAAACTAAATAAAATAAAATAAACTAAAAATAAACCTAAACCAAAATTTAAAAATAAAACCTCAAAGTAAACCTAAAACCTGAACCTAAAAAAATAAAATAAAAATGTAAACCTAAACATAAGAATAAAAGATAGAAGCAAATCGTAAAAAATAAAATAGAAATAAAACTCAACTAAAAAATAAACTTAAACCTAAAAAATAAAGTAAAAAAAAAACTTGAAATAAAAAATAAACCCAAAATAAATAAACTAATTAAAATAAAAAATAAAATAAATTAAAATAAATAAAGAATAAACTAAATAAACCTAAACCTACATCTTTACTTAAAAAAGACCCCAAACTATAAATCCTAAACCCAAAAATCCTAAAGCTTAAACCCTAAACCCTAAATCTAATGATAAACCATAAACCTAAACCCTAAACTTACAACCCTAAACCTACAACCCTAAACCCTAAACCTTAAACCCAAAAAAATCCTAAACCTCAAAGCATAAATCCTAAACCCTAAACCCTAAACCCTGAACCCTAAACCCTAACCCTAACCCAAACCATTAACTCTAAACCCTAAACCCTAAACCTTAAACCTAAATCCAAAACCCTATGCCTTAAAAACCTTTAACCCTAATGCCAAAAACCTAAACACTAAACCCTAAACCCTCAAAACCCTAAACCCTAAAGCCTAAACACTTAACCCTAAACCCTAAACCCTAAACCCTAATAACCTAAAAGCCTAAACCTAATAATAAAATAAATAAAATAACCTAAATAAAATAAAAAAATAAAAAAAATAAAAACCTATATTAAAATCGAAACCTAAAAATAAAAAAAACTAAAATATAATAAATAAAAACTTAAACTAAATTATAAATTAAAGTAAACCTAAGAATAAAATACCTAAATAAATTAAAAAATAATATAACTTAAAATATAATAAAATAAAAATTAAATAAAACTCAAACCTTAAAATAAAAAATAAAATAAACCTTCAAATAAATAAAAATAAAACCTAAACCCTAAACTAAATAAATATCTAAACCTAAAATAAAAATAAAATAAACAAAATAAAATAAACCTAAACCCAAACTAAAATAAATAAATCCTAAACTTAAATCTAAATTAAACTAAACCTAAATGTAAAATTAAACCAAATAAAATGAAATAAACTAAAAATAAAACTAAACCTAAACTAAAAAAATAAAACCTAAAAATAAACATAAAATAAAAACCTAAAACCTAAACCTAAAAAAGTAAAATAAAATCTAAACTTAAACCTAAAACTATAATAAAAATAAAACTCAAGTAAAAAATAAACCTAAACTTAAAAAATAAACTAAAAAAAAATCTAAACTAAAATAAATAAACTTAAAATAAATAAATAAACTAAATAAAAATATAAAATAAACCTATATAAAAGTAGAAAAATAAAATAAACTTAAATAAGTAAAAAATAAACTAAATAAATTAAATAAACCTAAACCTACTGGTTTACTTAATTTAAAAAAAAACCCTAAACCCTAGACCCTAAATCCTAAACCCTAAACCCTAAATCCTAAACCCTCCCCTACAAGTAACCCTAAGCCTACAAACCTAAATCTACAACCCTAAACCCTAAACCCTAAAACCTAAAACCCTAAACTCTAAACCCTAAACCCTAAACCCTAAACCCTAAACCCTAAGCCCTAAACCCTAAACCCTAAACCCTAAACCCTAAACCCTAAACCTTAAAACCCTAAACTCTGAACCGTAAATAATAAACCATAAAACCTACAACCCTAAATCCTAAACCCCAAAGCATAAACCCTAAATCCTAAAACCTAACTAACTCTAAACTGTAAGAATGGGTAGAACCTTGATGGCAGGAACATCACTATCAACTAGCTCGCCTAGATCGCATGGAGGCTAAGGCAAAGGCACAGCTATTGAACATTATGGAGGTGGTCGAGAAGTGGTGGTTATGGAGGCGGGAGATGAGGTTACAAACCGTGGTGGAGGAGGGAGAGATTAGGGATATGATGGCAGATCTTGCTTCTCGAGAGGCGGGGGTGGTTCTGATGGGAAATGGTGAAACTAAAGAATGATCAATCCGATCTACTGCTTATGGAACTGTGTCTTTTTAGTAGAGATGATTCTACTTATCTAGGGTTTTTGATTTGCTCTATGGGTGCTCATAATTTATCTATATCGTTGCTTATGTCTTAGAAAACTTGGGGTGTTACTTGGTTGATAAAATCAAAACAAGAAATATTGAATATGAATTTGTTCTCTAATAAAAAACATTAAACCCAAAACTAAAACTTAAACCTTAACCCTAAAACCTAAACTCTAAACCCAAAACCCTAAACCCCAAATCCTAAACCCTAAACCCTAAACCTTAATCCTTAAAAAGCTAAAAATCTAAACCTAAATTAAATAAAACCTAAAAATAAATATAAAAACCTAAACCAAAATATAATAAAATAATAAAATTAAATAAAAAATGAATTAAAACCTAAATATAAACCTAAACCTAAAAATAAAATAAAATAAAAAATAAAAACTAAAAAAAATAAAATAAATAAAAACCTAAACTAAACTAAAAAATTAAAAACATAAATAAAATATAAACTAAACTTAAAATAAAAATAAAATAAACCTAAAATAAAATAAAATAATAACTAAATAAAAACATAAACCTAAAAAATAAACCTAAAAATAAAACGTAAATCATAAACTAAAAAAATGCTAAACCTAAAATAAAAATAAAATAAAAAAAATAAAATAATCCTAAAGTTACACTAAAATAAACTAAACGAAAGTAAATAAAACCTGAACCTAAACCTAAAATAAACTAAAGTTAAACCTAAACCTAAAGTAAACAAAATAAAATAAACTAAAAATAAACCCAAAACCTAAATTAAAATAAATAAACTAACTAAATAAAATCAAAATAAAGATAATAAAATAAAATAAAATAAACTCAAAATAAAAAAAATAAAACTTAAACTACTAAATTAAAAGAAAATACTACTCTAAACAAAATAACCTAAACTAAACTAACCCTAAAACTTAAACCCCAATAAACAAACCTAAAACTAAATCCTCTAAACTCTACACTCTAAATACTAAACCTAAAACTCAAACTCCTAAAACTCCTAAACTCCAAACTCA
>CM038214.1:186715452-186803328 GCA_021442155.1 Cymbidium sinense
GGCCTTAAGATCCTGAGCCACTGAGATCCTGGGTACGGCCCTAGCCTAGAGACCTAAGAGCCCTGAGGCAAATAAAGACCAAGGGATTAAAGATAGATAAAGGAAGCTTAGGCACAAATGAAGTAAAGAAAGATAAATGAACTGACTAAGACTGGGCCTAGACTGAGATATAAGATAGGCTAATGAAATCAGCTAAAGATAGATAAAATAAGAACCAAAAATAAAGATAAAATCTGAAACCTAAAAGAAATAAAATAAAAATAAAACTAAACTAAAAAATAAACATAAACCTAAACCTTCACCAAAAAATAAAGTAAAATAAAAAACCTAAACTAAAATAAATAACCTAAAATAAATAAACAAAAAAATAAAAAATAAAAAAATAAACTAAAATAAATAAAAAATAAACTAAATAAACCTAAACCTACCGGTTTACTTAATTTTTTCAAAAACCCTAAACCCTAAACCCTAAAACTAACCCAAATTAACCCTAAACCCTAAACCTACAATCCTAAAACCTAATCCTAAACCTAAAAATAAAATAAAGATAAAACTCAACTAAAAAAATAAACCTAAACCTTAACCTAAACCTAAAAAATAAATAAAAATGAAACACCTAAACTAAAATAAATAAAGATAAACTAAATGAACTAAACAAAATAAAAATAAAAAATAAACAAAATAAAAATAAAAATAAAATAAAATTGAAATAAAAAATAAATCAAATAAACTAAATAAATAAAAGAAGAAATGATGAATCAATTTGTTCTCTTAAAAAAACCAAAACCATAAACTAAAACCTAAACCCTAAACTATACCTAAACCCTAAACCCTAAAACCCTAAAAAACCCTAAACCCTAAAACCTAAACCTTAAACCCTAAACCCCAAATCCTAAACCCAACCCTAAACCCTAAACTTTAAACCTAAACCCTAAACCCCAAACTCTAAACCCCTAAACCCTAAACCTCCTTAAAAACCTAAAAACTTAAACCTAAACTAAATAATACCTAAAAATAAAATAAATGAAAAAACTTAAACTTAAATAAAATGAAATAAAAAAATAAAATAAAAAATAAATTAAAACATAAACCTAAACCTAAACCTAAGCCTAAAAATAAAATAACTAAAATAATAAAATTACACTAAAATAAATAAATAATAATTTAAACTAAACTAAAAAATAAAATAAACCTAAGAATAAAAACTAAATGTAAAATAAAAATAAAATAAACCTAAATTAAAATAAAATAAATAATAAATAAAATCCTAAACCTAAAAAATATAACATAAAGATAAATAAAAAAGAAAATGCAAACCCTAAACTAAAAATAAAAACTTAACCTAAAATAAAAAAATGAACAAATAAAAAAAACCTAAACCATTATTGTTCATGGGATTAATTAATCAGTAATTAACTTAAAAGAGTATTTAAGGTTTAATCAGTCAATTTTACTAATTAAGTGAGCAATAAATCCAAAAAAATCATGAGTGGAAGAGGTCATCCCATTAGATTAACCCACAAAATTTGGGATTAATTGCTCAAGTAATTAATGAGTAATTAAGCTAATAATTTTTGTAATTAAACCTTAATTAAATATTAATTACTACTCAAAATAAGTTAAGATCATTTTTAATTAACTCTCCTTTAAAATACCTTTAAAATGATAATTTATTTGCATTTGTTTTATTTCTCTATGATGTTTTATGATTTTTAGAAGTTTCAGCCATTAAAAATGATAAATTAAGCTTGATTAAAGCTTAATCCTATTGGAGCCACATGGTGCTGCGGGATTGGCTACTTAAAACATATCCGACTTGGTGCCCATGTGGCGGTGGCAGATGCGCTTTCTCGTATGCCGTCTGATCTAAGATCGGATGGCTATGATTAATCCCACATCGTAGTAGGATTAAATCAGATCGATCTAGCGTAACTAATCATGATCGTGCATTTCGATCACACATAACGGACTGCGTGTGATCTAACATTAGGAGAGTAAGGGAGATTAGAGTCTGTTAGCCATTGATCACTTGATCCGAGCTTACCCGAGCTCGGATCAACTTCAAAAGGATCCCATACCTTCATGACATCAATCGGAGGGGATCCAATGGTCAAGATCACACGATAGGCAAGTTTTCTTTAAAAAGCTCCAACCCATTTTTGCCTAAGGATCAATTTTGGATGCATACCTCATCAGAGCTCAAGATCGGTGGCTCAAACAATTGAGGAAGCTTCATCTAGTGGAGACAAAGCCCTATTGAGCAGTAATTGGATCAATTCCTTGACGTTCACTTAGAAGGCCATGAATTGATGATTTGGAGCTCAACTTTGATTGAAGTCCCACCTTTGGTGCTCAGAAAGCTTGGGAGATGATTCGTTCTTGTTTGATGAGGCCTAGGGAAGGTGCTCACAAAGTTAATTTGAGTTTGATGGAGAAATGGGGAAGTTAGGTCAAAAATGGGAGTGTCTTATTTCGAGATGGACGGGAATGGCATTTCGATCGAGGAACAAGCTTGGGAGCTTAAGGAGTGGCTCTAGCAGGTTGCCTTGGTTAGCTAGGGCTCTGAGGAATGATTTTTGTGTGTTTGACTGAAAATGAGGGTGTGTATTCCTCCCTTCATCTTGATTGGATGGTGGGATCAGGTTTGGCTTTTAATGGCCGTCCGACCATCTCAGGGAGTCCTTGGTGGTAGGGAGGAGGTGATTTGGCTTGGCTTGGTTGGTTGAAGGTGTGGATGTGGCTGCCAAGGAGGAATCATGGGTGTCCTATGGGTTTCAAATGCTCCAAAGGGGAGGGTGAGGTGATTTCACCTCCCATGGGTCATGGTCGACCCAACCACCCCTTGGGTCAGGTTGGGTAGGGTCTTAGGTGCCTAGGTGGACCATTGGGAGAGTACCAAGTGGCCAAGGAATGGAAATGACCACTTACATGGGTGATTTGTCTCATGTGATGCCCTTGACCCAAGGGTATAATGATCATTTGGCATTAGATTTAATTTGGACAGATTTGAAATAAGCCAAAAGTGATTTAGCCCAAATTTCAAGTCAATTGGAGTTGATTTGGTTAGGTTTGGCTCAATTTAACTCATTTAAGTCAAATTGGGTTGGGTTAGTCAGGTTGAATTGGTCAAATTGTCAAACCAAGGGTTGGGTCAAGTTCATATGATCATTTGGGATTTTTCGGTTATATTGATTTGGTTTAGTTTGGCTTAGATTTGATTTTGGCTCATATGAATTCATTTGGGTCAAATGGGTTAAGTTGACCAATTTGACCAAATTGGCCAAATTGGCTTGGGTTGGGTGTTGGTTTGGGTTTAGTTGATCAATTGAAGATTATTGTAGGCTTTGGTTTTGATATAGGCCAACTTGAAACTTTAGGTTATTTTGGGGTAAGTAGGTCAATGGGGTTCAATTGGTCCAATCATGGCTTCGGTCAAGTTCAACAATCAATTTGGAATGAACTTGAGCTATTGGTTGCAATCAATTTGATTTATATTTTAATTTGACCCAATTTGGTCTTTTAATTCAATTTGGGTCAACTTGGGTCAAGATGGACAATTGGATTTGGTTTGACTCAATTGAAGGCCAAGTCATATTCAAATATTTATTTTGGTTTAGGTTACAATTTGGCAAGTGGGTTCATATGGGTCAAGGGGTTGACTTGGTTTGACCTAATTTATGACAATTTATCAACCTAGAGTGATCAACAATCATGATGGACAATTATGATGGGCTTAGTTCAATCCAATTTGGATAGGATTAGAACTTGGCTCAAATAGGTCAAATTTGCCACTTTTGGTCAAGTGGACCAATTGTGTTTAGTTGGTCTGATTTTGGGTTGAGTTTGATTTAATTGAGTTCATATATTAATTTGGGATTGATATATAAATTTAATTACAATTGGCTTAGGTTCATCTAAACATTTCAAGTCAAAAGGGTTAAGTTGGGTTTGACTTGGGTTGATTTTTGTTTGGCTTGGTGATTGAAAATTTCATTTATAATTGTGAATATAATTAAAGGTATGATTCATTCATTAGAAAATCAATTGAATTTGGGTTTTGGAATGAAGTAATTTGGCTAAGTCCATGGAGTTGGGTCATGTGGCTTAGGTTTGGATTTTGATTTGGTTTGATTTAGTTTAGATGATTTAAATGTATATTTCATTTAAATTTATGAAGATGATTGAAAATATGATTGATTGTGAGAAAATTAATTGAGTTTAACTTGATTTGATTAAGATTTAGCTAAGTCCATGGGATAGGTCATATGTCTTAGGAAGGGTTTTGATTTTATTTGATTGAGTTTGATTTAGTTTTGATCATTTGAATGTAGATTTGATTTGTATTTAGAAAGATGATTGAAGATATAAATTTATTATTAGAAAATCAATTGACTTTGGATTGATTTGGATTAAGATTTGGCTAAGTTCATGGGATAGGTCATATGGCTTAGGAAGGGTTTCAAGTTTGGATTTGATCATGGGCTTCAATCATTTGGTTTTGGAATTTGGGTTTGGATTTGGATTTGAATTTCATGTTTGAATTGAACTTGAGGTTTGGTTTGAGAAGGTGAACATGGATTGAATTTGGGTTGTATGGTAGTTGGATTATCCAAATCCCTAAGGCATAACCTAATCCTATGGCTAACCCTTCTAAGTCTTTAGGCTTAGTTTAGATGTTTACCTAATTGTTAGAAATATCTTATGACTAGGAAAGTCTTAGTGTCTAGAAGACTCCTAAGTCTAAGATGGGAAGATTGAATCTAAACTCCAAAAGTGAGGTCAACTAGCCTTAGCCTCCATAGTGTTGCCCTTAGAGATAGATGATTGGAAGACCAAAGCCAAGTTTCATATTATAGACTCAAATACATCTTTCAAATGCTTTGCTTGGGAGACCATGGATACATGAGAACAATATAGTTCCATCCTTTCTATATCTGTGTATGAAGTTTGTGAGAGGTGAGATCGTCTACTGTGTTGAAGGAAATCTCAAGCCATTTACAGTTCACGAGGTCGGCATATATGAGGATGTGGCTTACTACCTCCCTTAAAATCAACAAGTCTATTCTCATGAACTTAGCCAATGTTTAAAAATAAAAAAATAAAAAATAAATAAGAAAAAGAAAGAAAAAAAAGAAAAAGAAAAGAAAAGAGAAAATGAAAAAGAAAATAAAAGGGAACAGAAATAGACTTGGAGGAGGAAGTGGAGCTTGACATTAGATTCCACCCACAGTTCATTACTCCATTCGAATATATGGGTAAGATGACCTAACCTCCACCAGGTAGAGAAAGAGGCCGGTTGGAGGGTCTTGGGGTGGAAAACCTCATTATTAAATAGAAGATATGTCCCATACAGAGTACCCTTGTTATCCATATATACTTAGAATTTAGAGTGGATGAGTATTATATGGTTAGCACACTAGCCAGCTCTTCACAAATAGATTCCCTTCAAGGTGACACTTGAGCTATATAGCAATGAAGACTGAGCTCCACAGCAAAGCATAAGTGTATTCAAGTCTATATGTGAAATAGTTGGCATCAGTTGGGAACCTTTGCTCTAACCCAACTTTCCTCTCAAAAAGCTGAGGGTTTGGTAGTTAAGGAAGCCCCTAAGTCATCCACAGGTGTGAAGACTCAGAGGTTCTTTCTGGGAGCATCATCCTCAAGTCAAGAAGTCGATGTAAAACTTGAGGATGATTCATATAAAGATTTAATAAAGTTACCTTTTGATTGGTGCTTCCTTGTGTTCATAATTTAGCAAAGAAAGGGTTAATCCCACATACTTGGTCGAAGCACAAGTTAGACTACTTCAAAAGAATATGCAAGAACAAATGCAAAAGCTCTTAATCAAGATCGGGTCTAGGATTCGATATAGTGGGTCCAGTCGATGATGATGATTACTGCTTAGTCATCACCAATTATTTGGAATCTGAGAGGTTCTTTTCAAATCACATTAATTCATATGAGGAGCTATTCTTAGAAACTTTAGATGATCCGGATGATTTTAAAGAAGATGCACCTTGCCGAGTTTGAAGAAGAGATCAAGTCAACCATCGATGAGCTCAAGTAAATCAACTTAGGAATTGAAGAAGATCCATGCCCGACATACATCAATTTTTTATTGAATGAAATTGAAACCAATGACTTGACTGAGTTTAAGGACTACTTTGCATGGAGTTATGAAGAGATGCTTAGATTGGTTCCCAATGTAGAAATCCATAAACTAACAATAGAGCTTATTGTTAACTCTATCAAGAAAGCTCTTAGACTCATGCGATTAGAGATTGAACAATAGGTCATTTCTAAAGTCAAGAAACTGACTGATGTTGGGTTCATTCGAGAAGAAAAATACCCTAATTGGTTAGCTAGCATCATCCTAATTAAGAAAAAGAATGACCAAATTCACATATGCATTGATTTTTGGGATTTAAGTAAGGCATGTCCAAAAGATGAATTTCCATTACCAATCCTAGAGCTGATGGTAGATATTGCCTCATCTCATGCAGTCTTCTATTTCATGGATGTCTCATCTGGATATAACCAAATAAAGATGGCCCTTGAAGATGAAAGAAACACTACTTTTAGAACCTCGATCAGAATTTATTGCTATAAGATCATGCCTTCTAGCCTTAAAAATGTCAAGCTACATACTAGTGGGCTATGACTTAAATATTTGATGTACTCATTCATCATCAAGTCAAGTGCTATGTCGATGATCTCATGGTCAAAAGTGGAGAAAAGAAATACCATCTCTTTGACTTGAGAGTAGTTCTTGAACAATTAAGATAATTTAACCTCAAAATGAACCCCCTGAAGTGTGCATCCAGAGTAGCTTCAGAAAAATTTCTTGGATTTATTGTTTGACACTAGGGAATCAAAATTGATCTGGAGAAGATAAAGGTGATTTTAGAAATTACACCCTCTAAAAGTTTAACTCAACTCAAATCATTCCAAGGGCTTTTGGCATATCTACGATGCTTTATATCCAACATATTGGGAAGATGTCAGCCATTCTCAGTAGTTATCAAAAAGGATGCCAAGTTCAAGTGAGATGATAAGTGTGAGCATGCCTTCGTAGACATCAAGCATTACCTGATGACTCCGTCAATTCTAGCAGCCACTATCCTGGGAAAGCCTCTCATACTTTACACTACTGCATTAGATGACTCCTTTGGTGCTTTGTTGGCCCAAGCCAATGATGAAGGGAAGGAAAATGCACTTTACTACCTTAGCCGTCGTCTATTCTCTACTGAGGCTAATTATCCACCCATTGAGAAGCATTGCCTAGATTTAATCTTTGCATCCCAAAAGCTACAACTACATGATCCCTCATATGGTGAACTTATCGAGGATCAATCCACTACAATATCTCATGACACAGTCGATGCTATCCAAATAGTTGGCATGATGGTCCATGATCCTCTCGCAGTTTGACATTACCTTCATACCCCTTCGTACAGTGAAAGGACAAGTGCTAGTGGATTTCTTAGCAATACACCCACTTCCTACTAACTCTCCACATAGTGATGATCTCCCAATGAATAAATCATGAACTTAGGAGATATTGCATTCACCACAGGAGATGTACTTTGATGGTGCGGCTTCCTCTCAAAGAGGAGAAGAACCTTAATCTACTATTCAAGAAAAGGAAGTAGTAGGAATAGTTCTCTTAACTCTAAACTATGATGTAATTAGATTCTCATATCAACTATTCAATCCTTGCACCAACAATGAAGTTGAATATGAGGCTCTAATGTTCGTCTATAGTTAGCCGTCAATCTAAGCATTAAGAACATCAACATCTTAGGGGATTCTCAACTAGTTATCAACCAAATCGCTGGGTCTTATAAGGTTATAAAGCCAAGCTCCATCACATAAGTACACTATGAAGTTAGCCTAAATCCTAGAGGTTACCATTTATAAGATTCCTTGACATCATAGCATATGCTTTAACCAAGCTTGCCAAGAGTTGGCATGTAGGATGAGTCCATATCAAAAGGTCCAAAATAGACAAGTCTTATCCCTTATGGATATTAAACTCATCAAAAGTACTCTCTTGAAGGGGAGGTTGCCATTGCCAAGAAGGATGAGGATTTAGATTGGAGGCAACCATTCATGGATTACCTAAATAAAAAAACTATCTCAAGAGAAGTCTGAAGGCCATCAGATGAACTAGAGAGCACTTTCTTACACTCTTATAGATGGTGTCTTATATCGGTAGTCTTTCGATCATATGTGGTTACATTATTTAGACAAGCAAGAAGCCCATAAGATCATGGCCGAGGTACACTCAGGATTATGTGAGCCAACCAATCCGGTCTAAAGATGAAAGCTAAGATCAAGAGACTATGATACTACTAGCCATCAATGATCAAAGAGTACATGGATATGGCTAGGAAATGTGACCAATGTCAAACACATATCTTTTGTCTTGGGCTACTCTGAGTTGAGATAACATCCCCAGTGGCACTCACTTAGTAGCTGCTCTAGGTCAGGGTGACAAGCAACCCTGCTAGTGTGTCAGCCTAGTGGTCTTCTGCTTTGGAGGATGTAAGTATGCTATGCCTTCCTTCCTTACTTGGCCACTGCACACCGACGAGCACCTTGTTAGTTTGGTAAGCCTTACTGCATGGCCAGTAAGCTACCTCATGTTGGCTTCATTTAAGAGGATGTGAGTCTACTACGCTTTCTTCTTGGATTAGCCTTCGTGCATTGATTGGGTCGAGCATATTTGATGTTTAGGATAAGTCCCCTAGCGACTCCTTCCCTCCTGGATACTTGAAGTCTAGGTCCAGTCCTTCTTTGGGGCTCCCACTTAGTAGTCACTCTAGGTTAGATAGCATATGTCCTACCAACAATAGACTATCCTGATGATCAGTTCCACTTGAGAAGTTGTAAGCCTACATACTTTCTTTCCAAATTGATCGGTGCACACTGACGGGAACCTTAGGTTGGTTGGTTCTCACTATGCTAATGGATACACCACTTATGCTAATGGATACACCTTAGGTTAGTTGGTTCTCACACCTTAGGATACACCACTCATGGCAGATGTAAGTCTACTATGCTTTCTCCTTGAGTTGGCCACTGTACATCTATAGGCTTTCTTTTCTAGGCTGATGCTAAGCCCTCCTCTGGGCACTATATTTAGATCACGCCCTATTTAGACACTATTTGAGTTACTATCAGATTGGATAGTTTCCCTTCCTAGTAACCACCCTTGTGGTTGGAGAATCCATTCTATGGATGTGAAGATTCTCCCATGGTCCAGTAAATCTGAGATAGGTAAAGGCCGACATAGCCCCTTCTTAGTGTGGTCCCTCACACACCAATAGAGTCTATGCAAACATATAAACAAAATATATATTCACTTACAGCTTAGGAGAACACCCCTAGCGATACCTTTTTTCAAGTAGGTATCCCATCTTTAGGGTAATGTCAACATAACTCCCTATAGGAATTTCCTAACTACTCCTGAGTTGATATAAGTACCTAGCGGTATTCACTCAGTAGTCACCCCTAAGTCGGGTTTGATTTGTTGTGCTACCAACAGGTCACCCTAGCTATTGTTCCCTACTTTAGAAGATGTAAGTCTACTATGCCTTCTTCTTAGCACAGTCGTCACACACTGAAAGGCAACCCCTTAGGTTGGCTAGCTCTACCATAGCCAGGAGTCTTTCTCTTTGGATTTGTAAATTTGAGATATGATAAGTCTGATATAGCCCCTTCTCAGTGGGTCCATCACACACCACTATGGTCAATAAATTAAATCTATCAAATTTGACCTAGCTCACATCCCCAGTAGATATGCCCTCAATTCAAAATCAAACTAATCCAAAGAAACCATATCAAATCACAAGAAATTAAGATAAAATTAATCTTGACTACTTTTGAGTTGAAATAAGTCCCACGTCATTCGAGAGTCACTAGGTCAAGTTTGATTTGTTGTGCATCCAACAGGTCACCCCAGTAATTGTTCCTCACTTTGGAAGATGTAAGTTTGCTATGCCTTCTTCCTAGCATAGCCATTGCACACTGAAAGGAAACCCCTTAGGTTGGCTAGCTCCACCCTACAACCAATAGACTATCCCTTTGGATTTGTAAACTTGAGGTAGGTCAAGGCTGATATAGCCCCTTCTCAGTGGATCCATCGTACATCAATAGGGTCCATACATTAACTCATACTAAATTAAACCCAATCTAATTTTCTTTAGTGGAGTTAAATCACACCCTTCTCCCTAGTGGAGCCCTAAATCATATATAAACAAGTCAAGAAAACAAATTAAATTCAAAACCAACCTCCCAGTGGATCCAAATTAAACAAACTCCCCTAGTAGAGTCTAAATCAAAGAAATCCAACCAAACTCTTATCCCTAATGGATACATCCCCAAACAAATCTATGAAATCAAACTCAAATCCCAATTCCCAGTGGATAGCCCGAACTTGCTTCCCTAGTGGAAGGTTCATATACCTGATCCCCAGCAGACTTGATCCCATATCTCTAGCTGATATGCCTCCACATCAATTAAAATAACATAAATTAAAGTCAATTCAATCTTAATCCTTGGTGAATTATAGATTCTTATCCCAAGTGGATCTTCTTTCCACAAATAATATAATCAAATCAAAGTCAAACCATATCCCAGTAGATTTTCTTCTTCTATGCCCTCGACATAGACCCCTCACATGTCATGTCCAATGCATGTGTGATCCCTTAGCGGATCTCCCTCCATGTCCTTGACATGGAATTCTCATCAAATCTTATTTCTTCTCTTATGCACACCTTTACTTCAACCAAAAACTTACAATAATGTATTCAAATTACATCATCTTAACATTAATCAACATTTTATGATTTGTGATGGTGCAAGCTCAAACTAACTATACAATATCATGCTAGACATATTATAGTGTGAATTAACACACTATATTATATTATAATTTGCTATAATATAATATATTGTCTAACATTACACCTCATTAGAATCACTTGAAAGGAACAAATAACAAAACTTTTGCAAAATATGAATAATGTTCATTTTAGATGTAAAATTATTATTTTCTAATAGAAATGGTACAAAATAGCATAATTTTGGTGTTGCTTCTTAGTGTGTGCTATGAATTTGGCCAAATTCTTCCATCTCAACTTTCAAATTAACATTTTTGTGAGTTTTGACCCAATGTATTATAACAAAAGTAAAACATACTAAAATGTACAATAACATTTAGTAACACACCACCACATTCATATATATGTGAAGTTATATTGTTATGTACATTATATTTTAATATGCTTTCATATAATATATTATCTTACATTACACCTTAAAATGAATCACTTTAAGCAAAAAAATTATAAAATTTGGTTGAAAAATGAACATTTATTTTGGATGCAAAATTCCATTCTTTTGATTAAATGACACACCATAGCATACCCTAATGATGTTCCCTAAAGCTTAACTTAAATTTGGCCACATCCCATCATCTCAACCTATAAATTAGTATTTTTATGTATTATACCAATACAAACTCTACTACATCATACCATAATAAACTAAAATTTTCTAAACAACAAGTAGTAATACACAATAGTATGCTATAATGCACAATGCTACACTATGTTATGGCATCCTATATTATATTATGCTATGACATATTATATTATATTATATTGCATATCACTTCACAAGGGATTGCTTAAGATAAATAAAATAAAATAAATCTAAATAATAAAAACTATATATTATAGTCATATCACTTACATATTTTAAATTGAAACAATATATTATGATGTCATGCTCTACTTATTATGAATTTGGCCAAATTCCACCATTTTAAAGTGTAAATCAACATTTTTATAAATAATGCTAGTGTAGGCTCAATTGCATGATTGTAAAATACTAAAAGAATTTAAAATGCATAGAATAATATATTATGATATATGATGCTACAAAATATAATATTTATTTTGAACATAAAATCTTACTTTTTAGACTACAAGTGGTGTAGCACACCTTTGGTACTACAACTTAATTCCCACTTCAAATTTAACAAATTTCATCATCTGATTTATTAAATCAATATTTTTATGATTTATATTAATATAGACTATAGGGAAAAATACCATAATATGCTAAAACATTTCAAAACATCTTATAACCACCAAAAATACATCACTACATGCTCAAATATATGATGCTACATTATACTATAATATATGGTATTATAATATGATTTAGGTTTAGGGTTTAGGTATTCAAATCTCTAATAGTTAATGGAAAGTCTCTTGAAGACATTTTCTTTAGCTACCATAATAATGTTAGGATTAGGTCATTCTTCAGATCTACTACTAACAACATCTTTATGCAAGAGTTAGGGTTTAGGGCATAGGGTTAGGGTTTAGGATTAGATTAGGGTTTAGGGTTAGTTTAGCATTTAGGGTTTAGGGTTTAGGGTTGGGGGTTTAGGGTTGTAGGTTCTAGGGTTTAGGGTTTATGGTTTAGGGTTTTAGGGTTTAGGGTATAGGGTTTAGGATTTTAGGGTTTAGGGTTTAGGTTTAGGGTTTAGGGTTTTTAGGGTTTAGGGTTTAGGGTTTAGGGTTTATGGTTTAGGGTTTAGGTTTTAAGTTTAGGTTTAAGTTTTAGTTTAGGGTTTAGGGTTTAAAGTTTTATTTTAATAGAGACTAAATTCAGATTCAACATTTCATCTTTTTATTTCATCCAAGTAGCACACCAAGTTTTCTAAGACACTGGCGATGATATAGATAAAAAATGAGCACCCATAGCAAATCAAAACCCTAGATAAGTAGAACCATCTCTCTATAAAGACATAGTTTCATAAGCTATCGGCCGTTCTTGATTTATCCAGTTCCCATCAATCATACTCTTGAGTAGCGGGATCCGCCATCATATCACTCACTCCCTCTACCACCAACAGTTGTAAGCTCTCCTCCAACCTCCATAACCACCCTTCTACAAGTACCTCCATCCCCTCTGATCCCCATCCTGTGATAACCACCACCTCCACCTTCCTCCAGATCTAGGGAGCCTGGTTGACGTGATGTTCCCATCAAGGTTCTATCCATTCTTATGGTTTAGGGTTAGTTTAGGGTTGAGGGTTTAGGGTTAGTTTAGGGTTTAGGGTTTAGGGTTAGTTTAGAGTTTAGGGTTTAGGGTTTGGGGATTAGTGTTTAGGGTTGTAGGTTTTAGGTTTTAGGGTTTAGGGTTTAGAGTTTAGGGTTTAGGGTTTAGGGTTTAGTTTTAGGGTTTAGGGTTTAGGGTTTAGGGTTTAGTGTTTAAGGGTTTAGGGTTTAGAGTTTAGGGTTTAGGGTTTAGGGCTTAGGGCTTAGGGCTTAGGGCTTAGGGTTTAGAGTTTTAGGGTTTAAGGTTTAGGGTTTAGGGTTAGTTTTAGGGTTTAGGGTTTAAGTATTTTTCTTTTAAATTAAGTAAGCTGGTAGGTTTAGGTTCATTTAGTTTTTTTTTATTTATTTGAGTTTATTTTATTTTATTTTTTTATTTATCTTTATTTTTTATTTTTATTTAGTTCAGTTTATTTATTTTTTAATTTAGGTTTAGGTTTATTTTTAGTTTATTTTATTTTGTTTACTTTAGGTTTAGGTTTAAGTTTAGTTTATTTTAGGTTTAGGTTCAGGTTTTATTTACTTCAGTTTAGTTTATTTTAGTGTAAGTTTAGGATTATTTTATTTTATTTTTTTTATTTTAGGTTTAGCATTTTTTTTAGTTTATGATTTACGTTTTAATTTTAGGTTTATTTTTTAGGTTTATGTTTTTATTTAGTTATTATTTTATTTTATTTTTATTTCAAGTTTAGTTTATATTTTATTTAGGTTTTTTATTTTTTAGTTTAGTTTAGGTTTTTATTTATTTTATTTTATTTTAGATTTTATTTTATTTTTTTATTTTTTATTTTTAGGTTTAGGTTTATATTTAGGTTTAATTATTTTTTTTATTTAATTTTATTATTTTATTATATTTTGGTTTAGGTTTTATTTTATTTTTAGGTTTATTTAATTTAGGTTTAGATTTTAGCTTTTAGGATTTTTTAGGGTTTAGGGTTTAGGATTTGGGGTTTAGGGTTTTGGGTTTAGAGTTTAGGTTTTAGGGTTAAGGTTTAAGTTTTAGTTTTGGGTTTAATGTTTTTTTAATAGAGAACAAATTCATATTTAATATTTCTTATTTTGATTTTATCAACTAAGTAACACCCCAAGTTTTCTAAGACATAAGCGATGATATAGATAAATTATGAGCACCCATAGAGCAAATCAAAAACCCTAGATAAGTAGAATCATCTCTACTAAAAGATGAGTTCCATAGGTATGGTTGACCGTTCTTTAGTTTCACCATTTAGAACCACCCTCTCGAAGCAAGATGCCATCATATCCCTAATCTCTCCTCACCACCACAAGTAACCTCATCCTCCTGCCTCCATAACCACTTTCTCGACACCCACCTCCACACATTATTCGCCTTTGCCTTACCTCCACTGATCTAGTTTGATAGTGATGTTCTTCATCAAGGTTATACCCATTCTTTATTTAGAGTTAGTTAGGTTTTAGGATTTAGGTTTATGCTTTGGGGTTTAGGATTTAGGGTTGTAGGTTTTATGGTTTATGGTTTTAGTTGAGTTTATTTTAGGTTTAGGGTTTAGGGTTTAGGGTTTAGTTTAGGGTTTAGGCTTAGGGTTTAGGGTTTTAGGGTTTAGGGTTTAGTTTAGGTTTAGGGTTTAGGTTTAGGGTTTAGGGTTTAGGGTTTAGGTTTAGGGTTGTAGCTTAGGGTTACTTTTAGGTTTAGGGTTTAGGATTTAGGTTTATTTAGGATTTATTTAGGTTTATTTTATTATTTATTTAGTTTATTTATTTATTTAGTTTATTTTTTATTTAAGTTTATTTTATTTTTATTTATATAGGTTTATTTTATATTTTATTTAGTTTATTTATTTTAGTTTATTTTATATAGTTTATTTTATATTTTAGGTTTAGGTTTAGGTTTTTTATTTTATTTTTTTTTTAGGTTTAGCTTTTAGGTTTTATTTTAGGTTTATTTTAGGTTTATTTTTAGTTTAGGTTTAGGTTTATTTTTGGTTTATTTATTTTTATTTAGTTTAAGGTTTAGGTTTTATTTATTTTAGTTTAGTTTATTTTAGTTTAGGCTTAGGTTTATTTTATTTTGTTTATTTTAGGTTTAGATTTTTTATAGTTTAGGGTTTAGGTTTTATTTTTTATTTATTTTTAGGTTTAGGTTTCTATTTAGTTTTTAGTTTATTTTATTTTTATTTTACATTTAGTTTTATTTATTTAACTTTTTTTATTTTTAGGTTTATCTTATTTTTTTAGTTTAGTTTAGGTTTTTATTTATTTTATTTTAGTTTATTTTATTTTTTTATTTTATTTTATTTTAGGTAAGTTTAGGTATATGTTTTATTTTATTTTTATATTGTTATTTTAAGTTTTAGTTTTATATTTATTTTATTTTTAGGTTTTTTATTTATTTGGTTTAGGTTTTTAGGATTTAGGTTAAGGGTTTAGAGTTTAAGGTTGTAAATTTTAGGGATTATGGTTAAGGGTTCATGGTTTAGGGCTTAGGCTTTAGGGTTTAGGGTTTTAGAGATTAGTTTTTCGGGTTTACGATTTAGGGTTTAGGGTTTTATGGTTTAGGGTTTAGGGTTGTAGGTTTAGGGTTTAGGGTTTAGGGTTTAAGGTTTAGGGCTTAGGGTTGTAGGTTTAAGGTTTAGGGTTTAGGATTTAGGGTTATTTATTTATTAATTTTTCATTTTTTTTAAAAAAATTAAGTAAACTAGTAAGTTTAGGTTTATTTAGTTTATTTATTTTAGTTTATTCTATTTTTTATTTTATTTAGTTTATTTATTTTATTTAGTTTGCTTATTTATTTTAGGTTTAGTTATTTTAGTTTATTTTTTAGGTTTAGGTTTAAGTTTATGTTTTTTTTTAGTTTAGTTTTATTTTTATTTTATTTTTTAGGCTTAGGTTTTATTTCTTACTTTTATGTTTACGTTTAAGTTATTATTTATTTTATTTTTTTTGGTTTAGGATTTTATCTTTAGGTTTGTTTTTAGGTATTATTTTTTAGTTTAGGTTTATTTTGAGTTTATTTTATTTTATTTCATTTAGGTTTAGTTTTAGATTTAGTTTATATTAGGATTATATTTAGGTTTTATTTATTTTAGTTTAGTTTATCTTAGTTTAGGTTAGGTTTATTTTATTTTACTTTAGTTAGGTTTTA
Source organism: Cymbidium sinense (assembly GCA_021442155.1). Classification (NCBI taxonomy): domain Eukaryota; kingdom Viridiplantae; phylum Streptophyta; class Magnoliopsida; order Asparagales; family Orchidaceae; genus Cymbidium; species Cymbidium sinense. The sequence continues at coordinate 186,731,710 of CM038214.1, forward strand.
TTTTAGTTTAGGGTTTAGGTTTTATTTTTATTTATTTTTTTAGGTTTTATGTTTAGTTTTATTTTTTTTTTAGGTTTAGGTTTTATTTAGATTTTTATTTTATTTTAGGCTTATTTTATTTTTTTTATTTTTTGGTTTAGTTTTATTTTATTTAGGTTTTATTTTTTAAAATTTAGTTTAGGTTTTTATTTATTTTATTTTAATTTAGTTTTTTTTTTTTTTAGGTTTAAGTTTAGGTTTGGGTTTTTTTAGTTTTATTTTATTTTTTATTTTATTTTATCTTGGTTTAGGTTTTATTAAGTTTAGGTTTAGGTTTTTAGGCTTTTAGAGTCTAGGGTTTAGGGTTTAGGTTTTAGATATTTATTTTAGGTTTATTTTTAGGTTTTATTTTTTAGTTTAGGTTTAGATTTATTTTTCATTTATTTTATTTTTTTTAGTTTAGCGTTTAAGTTTAGTTTATTTTAGGTTTAAGTTTAGTTTTTATTTATTTTAGTTTAGGTTTAGATTTATTTTATTTTATTTACTTTATTTTTATTTTAGGTTTAGTTTTATTTTTTTTTTATTTTAGGGTTTGGGTTTTATTTTTAATTTATTTTTAGGTTTTTTAGGTTATTATTTAGGTTTAGGATTTTATTTAGTTTTTATTTTATTTTTATTTTACATTTAGTTTTTATTGTATTTAGGTTTTTTATTCTTAGGTTTATATTATTATTATTTATTTAGTTTAGGTTTTTATTTATTTTATTTTTGTTTATTTTTATTTTAATTTTATTATATTTTATTTTTAGGTTTAGGTTTTTATTTTATTTTTATTTTTTTATATTTAGGTTTTTTATTTATTTTCTTTTTAAGTTTTATTTAGTTTAGGTTTAGGGTAGGTTTTAGGTTTTATTTTAGGGTTTAGTTTAGGTTTATGCTTCTTTAGGTTTAGGTTTTAGGGTTTAGGTTTAGGATTTAGGTTTAGGTTGATTATTTTAGGGTTTAGGTTCTTTAGTTTCTTTAGGCTTTAGGTTTTTGTTTAGGTTAGTTTAGTTTAGTTTATTTAGTTTAGGGTTTAGGGTTTTAGGGTTTAGGGTTTAGGTTTAGGGTTTAGGTTTATTTTTTTAGTTTAGTTTAAGGTTTAGGGATTAGGGTTTTAGGTTTAGTTTAGGGTTTTAGGTTTATATTTAGGTTTAGGTTTATTTAGGTTTTTTAGTTAGTTTATTTTATTTTAAAATTTATATGTTTTATTTTAGTTTGTTTAGTTTAATTTTATTTATTTAGTTTATCTCATTTTTTTATTTTATTAGTTTATTTTTATTTTATTTATTTTTTTATTTATTTTAGGTTTTTTATTTTTTGTTTATTTTTTTTAGGTTTAGGTTTAGATTTATGTTTTTTTTAGTTTATTTTATTTTATTTATAGGTTTAGGTTTCTTTTTTTATTTTTAGGTGTAGGTTTAGGTTTTTATTTTATTTTTTTAGGTTTAGGTTTTAGGTTTTTTTTAGGTTTATTTTTAGATTTTATTTTTTAGTTTAGGTTTAGGTTTACTTTTAGTTTATTTTATTTTATTTTGTTTAGGGTTTAGGTTTAGTTTATTTCAGCTTTAGATTTAGGTTTAATTTATTTAAGTTTAGTTTATTTTAGTTTAGGTTTAGGTTTTTTTATATCTGGTTTATTTTAGGTTTAGGATTTTTTTTTTTAGGTTTATTTTTATTTATTTTAGGTTTTATTTTAGGTTTATATTTTGGTTTAGTTTTATTTAGTTTTTTATTTTATTTTATTTTAGGTTTGTTTTATTTTTTTTATTTTTTTGTTTAGTTTTAATTTTATTATGTTTTTTTATTTTAGGTTTATTTTATTTTTTAGTTTATTTTAAGTTTTTATTTATTTATTTTAGTTTAGTTTTTATTTTTTTTATTTTTAAGTTTAGGTTTAGGTATAGGTTTTAGTTTAGATTTTTATTTTATTTTATTTTATTATTTTATTTATGTTTAGGTTTATTTATTTATTTTATTTTTAGGTTTTATTTAGTTTTTGTTTAGGTTTTTTAGGTTTAGGTTTGGGGATTAGGTTTAGGGTTTAGGGTTTAGGGTTTAGGGTTTGGTTTAGGGTTTTAGTTTATTTTTGTGGTTTAGGGTTTATTTAGGATTATATTTTAGGTTTAGGGTTTAGGGTTTAGGTTTTGGGTTTAGGGTTTAGGGTTTAGGTTTTAGGGATAAGGGTTTAGAGTTGTAGGTTTATGGTTTATGGTTTAGGCTTCTAGGTTTATGGTTTAGGATTTAGGGTTAGTTTTATGGTTTATGGTTTAGTGTTTTTTTAAATTAAGTAAACCAATAGGTTTAGGATTATTTAGTTTATTTAGTTTATTTTTTGTGTATTTTAGTTTATTTTATTTTATATTTTCATTTAGTTTATTTATTTTAGTTTCGATTTTTTTTATTTTAGTTTATTTTTAGGTTATGGTTTAGACTTATGTTTTTTTAGTTTAGTTTTATTTTTATTTTATTTTTTAGGTTTAGGTTTTATTTTTTACTTTCTTACGTTTAGTTTTTAGGTTTTTATTTGAGGTTTATTTTTAGGGTTTTTTTTAGTTTAGGTTTAGGTTTTTTTTAGTTTAGTTTAGGGTTTAGGTTTAGTTTCTTTTAGATTTAGGTTTTGGTTTTATTTATTTTAGTTTAGGTTTATGTTTATGTTTATTTTGTCTATTTTAGGTTTAGGTTCTTTTTTTAGTTTAGGGTTTAGGTTTTACTTATTATTTATTTTTAGGTTTAGGTTTTTATTTAGTTTTTATTTTATTTAGGATTTTGTGCCACCATCCTTCAAGATCTTTGATGGTAGTTGGAACCCACGATACATTGCACACTTTGTATGTTATACAGTGGCGAAACACTCCTCTTTATCTTTTGTTAGCGGTCTATCGGTGTTGCATTTGATTGGTATGGAGCCAAGTTCGATGAAGATTTTTTGTTGAGTTAGGACTCTTCATCAAGAGGTTTGCTAGAGCTAGAGGGTGATTGTAGCGACCTCATTGTAAAGAACAAAACTCAATAGGTCTTATTGATTACATTCTCGGTGGCACAACAGTGCATGAATTGTGAACCACATATCATACAACATGGCATTGAGATTCTTCTCAAAATATCCATGACCATCGCCTTCATCTTTATTTACCATCAAAATAATCAGAAATTAATCAACAAGGCACTAGCTACAAGAGAAATAGTTGCCTTTCGACCAATCAACTAGGCCTGAAGGTGTTTGAGAAGAAGGGGGGTTATTGTCAATGGATAGAGAGCGGCCAGGAGTTTAGTATGAGAGACTATAGCTCAACACCTCCTTTGCCACCTCCTCTTCCACCACCGGCCATCATCACCAGTAGCCACCATGATGACCATTTCCACACCTCGGTGCTAGACGGGTATTCATATCCATCACTAGGTAGCTACCTTCCACATACTCTTTAATAGATTGAATAAGCCATATTCATTCAAGAGGGAGGTTGTTAGGAAAATCTTTATGAATCTCTTAAAGAAACTTGACTTTAGGTTACGAGCCAAAGCAAGAGGAAGTGGGAGATGATCCTATTGCCCTACCACATGTTAGGCCATGTCTTAGAGGATTGTATCACTAGTTGAAGATAGTTATCCCTAAGGAATACTTATTAGAACAACCATCCAATTACGTTGAGTAATCCTTGGGATACTTGATCCTCTTAAGACCAAGAAGGTTAGGATATCTATCCCAAACCTCTAAGAAGATCATTTCTAAGATCAAAAATCTTTTCTTGTAGGTGCATGAAGTAGCTCAAACCTCCAACACCAAGGAAGGTTTGCTAGTTGCAAAGGACAACTCGGGGAGGGTGACAACCTAATAGTAGTAGTAGCTCACCATACTTGACCGAGATAGTCCAGTAGCATTGCCACCATCCAAGTCTAGTACTCCCTCCACCATTTTAGCTACCACCTCTTATACTGATAGGAGTGTTGTATCTACGGATAAGGGCACTAAATCCCTTACTCTACTTACTTTACTTGATTTCTATCATGTACCTCCACTTAAAAATTAATGAAGCTAATTCTACTTATATATTGTCTACGATGCTCTTGATTTTATTCTATTGAAAGCCCTCTGTCTAAATAATGATAATAGCTCTAATAGTTATCCTTTCCTTTTACGTTGATTCATACTATCCTTCTATCAATGGGTTCACCTCTTGAGATTGACTTGGAGTCAAGCTCGAGGATCCCATAAGAAGATATGGTATGCGATGAGAAGGTAGAACTTTCACAAGCTCATCATTCCAGAAGTCACAAGTCAACCAGGTGGAAGTTCTACCTCTAGGTAGTACCTGGGATAAGGATAAGCAAGTAATTGGTTCTAGTGAGTGATAGCCCCTCCATGGGATGCTCCACCCATGGATATGCTTGTGGAGGACCAAGCTAGAGATTACAATGTCTAGCTCACCTTAGAAAGTTTCCACTAAGTTAAGCATATGATACCCTCATCTTATCCAAAGAGATGAGGGAATTTCTTATCAAGGCCTTACTTTACCTAGAGATATGTTTAGCTCAATTGATTTCTACTAAAGAGGAGGCATGCCACTTGAAGGATACCTTAAGAGTTACATTCAATGATGAAGACTTACTCTAGGGATGGTGAGCACAAGCCTACATTACTGGATGTTGGTAAATACGCTATCGAGTTCTAGTTGACCGGTGTGTCAACATTATGAGTATAAGAACCCTTTTTTGAATCAACATCTCAAACTCAAAAGAAAGGATGATGTTGAAAGGATTCAATGAACAAGGTGAGAGGGCCTTGTAGTGTTTATTTTTTGGATGTATGGGACACCATGCTGCGATCTTAGGGTACTTTAGGTGATGTATAACATTGAGGTATGATTTATCTCAGAAAAGAGATCACCCATAATGGACTAATCATGTAATAAGGACTCCTTAGGCATGATGAGTCTTGATGTACCAGAGATTTCTCTCCACTTTACATGGATGAATAAATTGTGTTTATATTAAACCCGGTTCTTAAGTTCTCTTTAGGCAAGCCTCCAAAGTTAATTACATCTTAGGAAATAAAATTTTTTAAGAATACTCATGATTAAAGTAAATAATTATCATCTCCAAAGATTTCAAGGTTAGACTATCAAAAGATTGGTTGTATTTGGAAAACCAACTCAAAAAGTTCAAGGAAAAGACTTATTTTTTAAATCCAAATGAAATAACTAGGAAATGCTCATGATAGGAAGCTAGTGAACATTTCAATCTATCTATGGTTGGTCTTTATAATTTTGAAGTTGAGGAGATTTATATGTTTTGAGTTGAAATTTAATTAGATTACTAGGGCTTATAATCCACATATAAGGTTATGGGAATGCCTAGAGGTGAGGATTTATCTCAAGGAAATAGCTACATTGGATCCTAAATCTAGTGAGCTTTAGTATGAGCTAAACCACGACCTAAATCTAAGCAACAAATTGACATAAGGGTTTATCTCCAAAAGAGAATCAATTGTCCAACTTCTGGACTTATAATCACCTGGATTGGCCACCAACTAACTCCTATGATTTTAAAATCATGTAGTTTGATCTTATGAATTGTAAGATAGTTAGGTAGTTATTTAATTAGAAAGAGACTAAACTTCTAAACACACTCCCTAAGAGACTAGAGCATGAGTCATGTAAGCATATGACTTAATCTATAGATGCAAAATCTTTTCAAATTTTATTTTATTTTAGACACATCATTTTGATAGAGGTTTTAGGATTTTTATGCCTAAATGCATGATGAAATAGGTTATGGGTCAAATCAGCTAGAAGAAAGTGTTCTCCACCACAAGGGATGTCATCACAGGTCAAGCATTCCTTTATCATGCAAGGATGGAGATCCTTCATGTTAAAGAAAGAAAGAATATGCATGCATGATGTGAAACATACAACCATACAGCTAAGGGTTGCTAAATCTTTTAATTATCTTATTTATGTCTTAGGCTTTACGATGAGGTTATTTTTTGTTTAAAATTTAGTTATGAGTGATTATTTTGGTAGAAAAGTTATTTTTATCCTAAGAGCCTAATCATATCCAAGCCACACATTAAAGCATCAATCATTTAAGAAATAATGAAAAGCATGCTATCTTAATGCATAATGTAAACATAACATCAAACAATTATATAAACTATCATAAAAGAATAAAAATCCAATGTGATCAGGTACCTCCATACAACTCGAAGAGAGAAAAGATAGGTAGCCGAGCTTTACCCATATACAACTTAGAATAAGAAAGAACAATTATAATTATATTAAATGCTATGGAAGTCTTCTTTCTTCAAATCTCCATTTTTGATTTGGTTCCTTCTTTGATTTGGATGGTACTTACTTCAAAGGCATCACGGGCACCCAAAACCTTATGGCCCTACTCATCTAATCCCCATAGCACTAATCTTAATTCCTATTACAAAATTACATTTCTGGGAAAAGTAAATCTAACTTCACCTGTAAAATAGAGGTTAGCTAAATATACATATAATCCCAAGTATTTGTATTTATAATTTGGACTTAGCACCCTACACATGGGTAACTAATCCCACCTGTCCTATCTTGGATTATGCTTAAGGATTTAAGCAACTTACAAAAATAACATTCAAATTTATTTTTAAGCATCCCTTAAGCATAATCCCATGCAGAAAACATGATTAGTCTAATATTGGCCTATCATCTAGTCTATAAAGCATACACCCTAACATCCAATCTAAAATAAGACATCATAAAATAAAACATACATCACATCATACACCGTCTTAACTTAGAGCTAGAATTGGTGACTTAATTCTAATCTGTGTATTAAGGCTTGTGTGATAAGTCTTGTTAGGCATTAGTGTTGTATTTTCTAAGTGTAGAAGGATTCAATTTAACATGAAAGGTTGATTTCACTTGAAGTAGTTTAATTTATTTGAGAATTTTAATTTGTGTTTTTTCTTTTATTTTATTTAATTACACTTAGCAACTAAGTGTTATAAAAAGAGGTAAGGAGGATTGCCCTCTTTCATCCCTACCTTAAGTCACTTTCTAAAGTATTTTAATTTGATTTAGTTCTCTTTAGTGAATGGCTTATTAAATGATTTAATTAATCCTAAGTTTAAGTTCACTTTAAATAATCCTATACAAAATGAAAGGCATCTTAAGATTAATTTAATTGAATTACTACCACATGACATATTAAATCATTCCTTTCCATCACATTTAACATGCATATGATTTAATCTTAAGTGTCTTTATAGAAGCAAAATATTTTAGCACACTTAAATGATGAATGTATGTGTATGTTTAGAATTTATATTTTATTTGATTGAATTATTTAAACATATTAATTTAAAACTTTATCCAAATTCTTATACAAAAAGGACATAAGAATGAAATTAAATAGGCATGTGCCATTGTTAAACTAGGGATGTGAGGTAAGCAAATGACCTCCTTGGAGCTAGCTAAAGCCTCGTATTCTGGGATGTATCTATATACCCATTTGCATTCAAACATATGTAAATAGCACATGAACATAGAGGAAGTAAGCTCAAATCATATGGCTATTAATTCAACCACTTAGTCAATTATGAATGCATGCAATTTTAATGTAAAATGGGATTTTCATTCACTAATCACATATACATATACATGTACAAAGATATAAGGCAAGTATGTCGTTATTAAACCGAAGTGAGGTAATCAAATGACCTCCTTGGGGTTAACTAAAGCCTCATATTCACGGGATGTCTATATATTGCTTTTCTTGGACACACATGGATGTATACATAAATGAGGGAAAGAAAACCATACAAAGATTGTATATTATATATTGAATTAGTTATATATATGAATTAAAGGTCTATCAAAATTCTAATGTTGAAATACGTAAGAATGAAATCAAATGGGTATGTGTTGTTATTAAACTAGAAGTGAGGTAATCAAATGACCTCTTTGGGGTTAGCTAAAGCCTTGTGTTCCTGGGATGTCCAGACTATATACTCATTACCATTCAATCTTATATAAATCAACACATGAATAGAGGAAAGAGAACTCAACATTCATACACTTAAGCTATAAGCATGCATTTCTTATGTATTTCTAACTAGCATCATAACACATATTATTATTCATTTATAATCTTTTGAAAAATACATTTGGATTTAATAGTGATAATAGCCATGCATATATTAAATTAAATCAACACATGCAAGCTTACATAAAGGAAATCCATTTTATTTTACTTGATTTTAAAAAGATGGATGCATGAATTCAAATGACATATCAAATTTAACATGATTGGAAAGAGGACAATCAAAATATAAGCATGTGATTCATTCAACTAAACTAGTTCTTAATCAAATAAGATTATTTAAAGCAAACTAAAGCTTGTTTATTAATTAAGTTTTAAATTTTATTTGATTTAAAGAGGAGAAGAGAAATCATCACTTGTTATTTTAAACCCATTCCCACATTAATGATTTGATTTAATTTAAGGAAATATAATTAAGTTGATTTTATGGGTTAATTAAGTTGAACCCTTAATTAGATGAATTAATTACTCTTACCTATGTCACCTTAAAGTAATTAACTAAATAATTATGAGCCAACATGATATGCATGGAAAATAAACTTGCAATGATCATAGGAAATAAAAGGCATAATGCATTGGCTCATGATTAATAGTCAATTAGATTAATGGACTTAATTAATTACTCTTATGGTTTTCCCACATGTGGACTAACCATAATTTCATTAAACTCCTTTAGGTTATTAAACACCTAAAGATCTACCCTTGGTTTAATTAATTAAGGTCTATGTGATTATGATTTCAATTTGATTAAGTGATTTAATTAATTAGTTAAATCTTAATTAATTTCATTTTAAAAAACTTTGAAATGAACTTAGGAAAGGGGTCCCAACCTATTCCTTAGTTCACTTACTATTAAACAATGATTAATAAATTTAATTAACCAATTTGTTACTATTCAAGGGATTAATTAATCATCACTTACCATAAAAGAGTAGTTAAGGTTTAATTAGTCAATTTTCCTAATTAAGTGAGCAATAAATCTCAAGAAAATCATGAGAGGAAGAGGTCATCCCATTAAATTATCCCAATAAACTTGGGATTAATTGCTCAAGTAATTAAGAGTAATTAAGCTAATTAATTTTATAATTAAATCTTAATTAAACCTTAATTACTATTCAAATATAGTTAAGATCATTTTTAATTAATTCTCCTCTAAAATACCTTTAAAATGAGTATTTATTTGCATTTTTTATTTCTCTATGATTTTTAGAAGTTTCAACCATTAAAAATGATTAATTAAGTCTAATTAAAGACTAATCTATTGGCCATGCGCGATGCGACACACTTTCACATGGCACCGCAGGATTGGCTACTTAAAACTTATCCGACTTACATTATGCGGCGTGTGCTTTCTCATCTCATTTAGATGGATGGCTATGATTAATCTTACAACTTAATAAGATTAAATCAGATCAATCTAGTGGATCTAATCATGATCGTCCATTTTGATCACGTAGAATAGACGTTGCGTGATCTAACATCACGCAAGTGAGGGAGAATGGAGTCTGTCCACCATTGCTCAGTTCATCCAAGCTTACCTAAGCTTGGATCAACTCCAAAAAGATCCCAAACCTAGATGACATCAATCTGAGGGGATCCAATGGTCAAGATCACATGAGATGCAAGTTTTCCTCAAAAAGCTCCAATCCATTTTTGCCTAAGGATCAGTTTTGGAAGCATACCTCATCGGATCTCAAGACTAGTGGCTCGAATGACTGAGGAAACTTCATCTAGTGGAGACAAAGCCATGTTGAGTAGCAATTAGATTAATTCCTTGGCGTTTGCTTGGAAGGCCATGAACCAATAATTTGGAGATCGACTTTGATCAAGTCCCATCATGCTCAAGCTTGGGAGATGATTTGATCTTGCTCGATGAGGCCTAAGGAGATGCATGCAAACTTAATTTGAGTTTGATGGAGAAATGGGAAGTTAGGTTAAATGGGAGTGTCTATTTTGGGAGAGAATGGCATTTTTTGATCGAGGAATGAGTTTGGCAGCTTAGGGAATGGCTCTAGCGGCTCATCTTGGGTAGCTAGGGCTCTAAGGAGTGATTTATGTGTGTGTTTGAGTTAAAATGAGGGGTTTTATACCCCCTTTCATCTTGATTAGATGGTGGGATAGGGTTTGGCTTCTAGTGGCTATCCGACCATCTCAGGAAGTTGTGGGTGGCAGGGAGGAGGTGAGTTGGCTTAGCTTGGTTGGTTGAAGGTGTGGAGGTGGCTACCAAGAAGGAATCATGGGTGTCCTATGGGTTTCAAATTCTCTAATAGGGAGGGTGAGGTGATTTCACCTCCCATGGGTCATGGCCAACCACCCCTTGGGTTAGGTTGCTAGGTGCCTAAGTGGACCATAGGGAGAGTCCCAAGTGGCCAAGGAATGGAAATGACCACTTATATGGGTGATTTATCTCATGTGATGCGCTTGATCTAAGGGTAGAATGATCATTTAGCATTGGATTTGATTGCCAGATTTGCAATGTGCCAAAAGTGGGTTAACCCAAATTTCAAGTCAATTGGAGTTGATTTGGTTAGGTTTGGCTTAATTCAACCCATTTAGGTCAAATTGGGTTACGTTGGGTCAAGTTGACCTATTGGTCAAATTGGGTCGAGTCAAGTTCATATGATCATTTGGGATGTTTTGGTTCAATTGGTTTAGTTAAGTTTGGCTTAGATTTTATTTTGGCTCATTTGAATTCATTTGGGTCAAATGGGTTAAGTTGACCAATTTGACCAAATTGGCCAAATTAGATTGGGTTGGGTGTTGGTTTGGGATTAGTTGACCAATTGACAATGATTGTAGGCTTTGGTTTCAATTAATTTGGATTTCATTTTGATTTAGGCCAACTTGAACCTTTAGGTCAATTTTGGCTAAGTAGGTCAATTGGGTCCAATCATGGCTTTGGTCAAGTTCAACAATCAATTTGGAATGAACTTGAGCCATTGGTTGCAATCAATTTGGTTTATATTTTGATTTGACCCAATTTGATCTTTTAGGTCAATTTGGGTCAACTTGGGTGAAGAAGGCCAATTGGGTTTGGTTTGACTCAATTGATTGTCAAGTCATATTCAAATATTGATTTTGATTTGGTATGAATCATTGGTTTCAAGGATTTGGCTTAGGTTGTAATTTGGCTAGTTTGGGTTCATATGGGTTAAGGGGTTGACTTGGTAAAATGACCAAGTTGACTTGGTTTGACCCAATTTGTGATAATTGATCAACCTAGGGTGATCAACAATCATGATGGGAGGTTTTGATGTACTTGGTTCAATCCAATTTGGGTAGGATTAGAACTTGGCTCAAATAGGTCAAATTGGCCACTTTGGGTCAAGTGGACCAATTGGGCTTAGTTGGCTTGATTTTGGGTTGAGTTTGATTTAGTTGAGTTTATATATGGATTTGGGATTTATATATAAATTTAATTACAATTGGCTTGGGTTCAAATGGGTTTTGGTTCATTTGAACATTTCAAGTCAAAAGGGTTAAGTTGGGTTTGACTTGGGTTGATTTTGGTTTGGCTTGATGATTGTAGATTTCATTTATATTTGTGAATATGATTGAAGGTATGATTGATTCATGAGAAAATCAATTGAATTTGGGTTTTGGAATGAAGGAATTTGGCTAAGTCCATGGAGTTGAGTCATGTGGCTTAGGTTTGGATTTTGATTTGGTTTGATTTAGTTTTGATAATTTAAATGTATATTTCATTTAAATTTATGAAGATGATTAAAAATATGATTGATTTGTGAGAAAATCAATTGAGTTTGACTTGATTTGGATTAAGATATTGCTAAGTCCATGGGATAGGTCATATGGCTTAGGAAGGGTTTTGATTTAATTTGATTTAGTTTGATTTAGTTTTGATCATTTGAATGTAGATTTGATTTATATTTAGGAAGATGATTGAAAATATAAATTGATTATAAGAAAATCAATTGATTTTGGATGGATTTGGATTAAGATTTGGCTAAGTCTATGGGTTAGGTCATATGGCTTAAGAAGGTTTTCAAGTTTGGATTTGATCATGGGCATCAATCATTTGGTTTTGGAATTTGGGTTTGGATTTGGATTTGAATTTGATGTTTGAATTGAACTTGAGGTTTGGTTTGAGAAGGTGAACATGGATTAGATTTGGGTTGTCGGGTAGGTGGATAGTCTTAATCCCTAAGGCATAACCTAATCCTATGGTTAAGAAAAGCCTTTAGGCTTAGGTTAAGTGTTTACCTAATTGTTAGAAGTGTCTTATGACTAGGGAAGTCTTAGTGTCTAGAAGACTCCTAAGTCTAAGATGGGAAGATTGAATCCGCACTCCAAAAGTGCAGTCAACAGGCCTTAGGCTCCATAGTGTTGCTCTTGTAGATAGATGATTGGAAGACAAAGCCAAGTTTCATATTATAGACTCGGATACATCTTTGAACATTTGCTTGGGAGACCATGGATACATGTGAACAACATAGTTCCATCCTCTCTACTTCAGTGTATGAAGTTGGTGAGAGGTGGGATCGTCTACTGTGTCAAAGGAGATCTCAAGCCATTTATAGTTCGCAAGGTCGGCATATATGATGATGCGGCTTACTACCTCCCTTAAAATCAACAAGTATATTCTCACAAACTTGGCCAAAGTTTAAAATTATAAGAAAATTGAAAATAAAAAGAAAAAGAAAGTGAAAAAAAAAGAAAAGGAAAGAGAAAATGAAAAAGAAAATAAAAGGGAGCTGAAATAGAATTGGAGGAGGAAGTGGAGTCTGACATTAGATTCCACCCACAGTTTATTACTCCATTCAAAAATATGGGAAGGATGACCTGACCTCCACAGGCAAAGAAATAGGCCAGTTTAGAGGCAGTTCCAGGGGTGGAAAACTTCTTTATTGGCCACCCAATAGAAGATTTGTCTTAGCTACCAAGAGTACACTTGCTATCCATATAAACTTAGAATCTAGTTCATAGGATTAGTCTTATATGGTTAACACACCCCGACTCTTCTCGATAGTAGATTCCCTTGAGGTGATACTTGAGCTAGATAGAAATGGCTCAAAGCAAAGCATAAGTGTATCCAAGTCTATATATGAAATAGTTAGGCATCGGTTGGGAACCTTAGCTTGTAACCCACTTTCTTCTTAAAAGGAGGGTTTAGTGGTTAAGGAAGCCCTTAGTCATCCATGTGTGAAGACTCAGAGGTTCTTTCTGGGAGCATCATCCTCAAGTCAAGAAGTTGATGTAGAATTTGAGGATGATTCATATAAAGATTTAATAGAATTACTTTTGATTGGTACTTGCCTTGTGTTCATAATTTAGCAAAAAATGGGTTAATCCCACATACTTGGTCAAAGCAGTCGACTACTTGAAGGAATATGGAAGAACAAATTTAAAATCTCTCAATCAAGATGGGGACTAGATTTGATTAATAGGTCTAATCGATGATGATTACTTTAGTCATCACCAATCATTTGGAATCGATTGGTTCTTCTCAAACCACATTAACTCATATGAGGAGGTGTGCTTAGAAACTTAGATGATTGAGATGATTTTGAAGTCAAAGATGCACCTTTGTGTTCAAGAAGAGATCAAGTCAACCATCGATGAGCTTAAGGAAATCAACTTAGAACGAAGAAGATCCCACATACATCAGTTCTTTGTTGAATGAAATTGAAACCAATGACTTAGTTAGGCTATTGATTGAGTTTAAGGACTACTTTGCATGGAGTTATGAAGATATGCCTGGATTGGCTCCTAATGTAGTGATCCATAAACAAGCAATAGAACCTACTGCTAACCCTATCAAGCAAGCTCTTAGATGCATGCGATTAGACATAGAATAACAAGTCATTTATGAAGTCAAGAAATTGATTGATGTTGGCTTCATCCAAGAAGAAAAATACCCTACCTGGTTAGCTAGCATCATCCTAATTAAAAAATAGAATGGCCAAATTCACATATGCATCAATTTTAGGGATTTAAATAAGGCATGTCCAAAAGATGAATTTTCACTACCAATCCCGGAGCTGATGGTGGACATTGCCTCATCTCATGCAATCTTCTCTTTCATGGATGGCTCATCTGGATATAACCAAATAAATATGGCCCCTTAAAATGAAAGAAACACCTTTTAGAACTCGAAAATCTATTATTATATGGTCATGCCTTTCAGCCTTAAAATGTTGATGCTACATACTTGTGGCTATGACTCAAATCTTGATGAACTCATTTATCATCAAGTTGAGTTCTATGTCGATGATCTTGTGGTCAAAAGTATAGAAAAGGAAGACCATCTCTTTGACTTGAGAGTAGTTTTTGAACAATTAAGAAAATTTAACCTCAAAAGGAACCCCATGAAGTGTGCATTCGGAGTAGCTTCGAGGATATTCCTTGGGTTTGTTATCTTACACCAGGGAATCAAAATTGATTTGGAGAAGATTAAGGCAATATTAGAAATGCCACCCCCTAAAGGTTTAACTCAAATTAAATCATTCCAAGGGTCATTGGCATATCTAAGATGCTTTATATCCAACTATCGAGAAGATGTCGCCATTCTCGGCACTTGTCAAAATGGATGCCAAGTTTAAGTGGGATGATGACAAGTGTGAGCATGCCTTTGAAGACATCAAGCATTACACGATGATGCCAGTTCTAGCATCCTTATCCCCAGCAAGTCATTCATGCTTTACACTTTGCTATGTTAGATGACTCCTTGGTGCTTTGTTATTGCCCAAGCCAATGATGAAGGAAGGAAAATGCACTACTACCTCATCTAATCCTGAGGTTAATTATCCACCTATTGAGAAGCATTGCCTAGTTTTAATCTATGCATTCCAAAAGCTACAACACTACATGCTTCCTTATAAGGTGAACTTAATCTCTAGGATCAATCCACTATAGTATCTCATGACATGATCGATCTATCGGATGGTTGGCATGATGGTCCATGATCCTCTTGCGTTTGACATTACCTTGTACCACTCATGACATTAAAGGATAAGCGCTAGCATTTCTAGCAACACCCACTTCTGTCTTTTCTTAGTGATAATCTCCCGATGAATAAATCATGAACATAGGGATACTAGCATTCACCACTGGGAGATGTACTTTGATGGTGCGGCTTCCTCTCAAAGAGGAGAAGAGCCATAATCTACTATGCAAGGAAAGACAAGGGTTGAAATAGTTCTCTTTACTTTAGACTATGATGTGATGAGATTCTCATATCATCTCAATCCTTGCACCAACAATGAAGCCAAATATGAGGCTCATTGGTGGTCTAGAGTTAGTTGTTACTCTAAGCATCAGAACATCAACATCTTTGAGGATTCTCTATTCATCAACCAAATCAGGGTTCTATAAGGTTATAAAGCCCAAGCTCCATCACTACCATAAGTACACCATGGAGTTGTTGGCCCAAATCCAGAGGCTACCATTTATAAGATTCCTTGATGAGAGAACATCATAGCGTATGCCTTATCCAAGCTTTCCAAAGAGTTGGCATGTCTGAAGGATGATTCCATATCAATAAAGGTCCAAAATAAACAAGTCTTATCCCTTATTGATATTGAACTCATCAAAAAGTACTCTCTTGAAGGGGAGGTTGCCATTACCAAGAAAGATGAGGTAAGATTGGAGGCAACCATTCATGGATTACTTAAATAAAGGAAAACTACCTCAAGAGAACTCTAAGCCCATCGGATGAAGCGAGCACTTTCATATGTTCTTGTGGATGGTGTATTATACCAGATCTTTCAATCATATGTGGTTATGTTGTAGACAAGCATGATGCCCATAAGATCATGATGGTACACTCAGATTATGTGGACCAATGATCCAAAGATGAAAGCCAAGATCAAGAGACTAGGATACTACTCACCATCGATGATCAAAGATTGCATGGATACAGCTAGGCAATGCCACCAATGTAAAATACACGGTGTGGTCCTACACTAGCCACCCAACATTATACATCCTACATTGGCCTCATGGCCATTCGAGTGTTGGGGTACTCACATAGTGGGTCTGATTGATCCTCCTTCAAGGGTCATCGATTCATCTTAGCTTCTCTACTTTTCCAAATGTGAAGTCGATTCTACTCAAAGACAACTCGCATGAGCTCCAATTTTTAGGAACCATATGGTATATAGGTTCGGAGTGCCTAGATGAATTTTATCTGATAATGGTACTGCATTCAAGAGCACCGAGATTAACAACTTTACCTAGAGACATAGGATAGATTGAAGATATTCTACCATCAACTAGCCGAGGGCAAATGACTTAGCAGAAGCCTTCAATAAAACTCTCATCTAAATACTAAAGATGACACTCGATAATAACAAGCTATAGTAGCATGAGCAGTTAGAAGAGCTCGAAGGTTTGGAGGAGAGACTTGTGAGCATGCTAAAACCTCAAGTTATACAATGCTAAAATGATTCAAGCTCAAGTTGGTCCATCCTAGAGCTTTTCAAAAAGAGTTTATTTTAGTTCTAGGAGACCGATTGTTGGTCGTAAGATGGGAGGCAAGTTTGAACCCACTTGGGAAAGCCTTTTACCATAGGAGGCCATTGCTTTCAAGAAATGGGCTCTACTTAAAGAAATATTATAAATCATGTTTGAAAATAATTATCATCAATGAAAATTTTTTATTTCAAATTCAATCTCTTCCATGTCAAAGTAATTTTATTTATGAATCTGCCATGATGTGTTTAGGGTAGGTGTAAGGAACCCGAGTGGCATCCTATCCTTCATCGACACACAAACACAAACTACACAAAACATATAAAACAAACACATATCTTTTATCTCGGCTACTCACGTTGAGATAACACCCCAGACACTCACTTTATTTGCTCTGGGTCGTATACCCTGCTAGTGTGTCACCCAATGGTCTTCTTGCTTCAAAGATTGTAAGTCTGATATGCTTTCCTTTCTTATTTGGCCACTACACACTGACGAGTGCCCTATTAGTTTGGTAGGCCTTAATGTGTGCCCGGTAAGCTACCTTATGTTGGCTTCATTTAAGAGGATGTGAGTCTACTACCCTTTCTTCTTATATTAGCCTTTATGCACCAACTGGGTTGAGTATATTTGAAATTTAGGATAAGTCCCTAGTGGCTCTTTCCTCGACTACTTCATGTATGGGTCAGTCCTTCCTTGGGGCCTTAATAGTTTCTAGGTCGGATAGCATCTGTTGCAATGATAGACTATCTCGATGATCAGTTCCACTTGGAAAGTTGTAAGCTTACATGCTTTCCTTCCGATTGATCATTGCACATCGGGGCACCTTAGGTTGGTTCATTCTTACTATGCTGATGGATACACCACTCATGCTGATAGATACACCTTAGGTTGGTTGGTTCTCATACCTTAGCATACACCACTCATGGTAGATGTAAGTCTGTTATGCTTTCTCCTTGAGTTGGCCACCATACACCTATAGGCTTTCTTTTCTAGGCTCAGGATAATGCCCTAACAGAACCTCCCTATGGGCACTATATTTGGATCACATCCTTTGTGACCCCATTTAGACACTACTGGGGTTACTATTGGATTGGATAGTTCCCCTTTCTAGTAACCACCCTATGGTTGGAGAATCCATTGGATGTGCAAATTCTCCCTTGGTCCAATAAATGAGATAAAAGGCTTATAGCTCCTTCTCAATGGTCCCTCCCCATAGGGTCCATGCAAACATATAAACAAAATATATATTCACTTGTGGATTATGAGGACACCCTAGCGGTATTTTCCCGAAGGCATCTATCTTTAGGGTTGAAAAACTCCTATTGGAATCACTACTACTCTTGAGTTGATATAAGTCCCTAACAGCATTAACTTAGTAGTCGACCCTAACCCAGGCTTGATTTGTTATGCTACAAATAAGTCATCCCAGCGGTTGTTCAATACTTTATAAGATGTAAGTCTGCTATGTCTTCTTCCACAGTCGTTGCACCGACAACCCCTTAGGTTGGCTAGCTTCCCACGACATTACTATCCCATTTTGTAAATTTGAGATATGACAAGTCTGATATAGCCCCTTCTCAATGGGTCCATCGCATACCGACATGGTCCATAAATTAAATCTATCAAATTTGATCGAGCTCACATCCTCAGTAGATATGCCCTTAATTCAAAATCAAACTAAACCAAACAAACCAAATCAAATCACATGAAATTAAGATAAAATTAATCCTGACTACTTTGAGTTGGCATAAGTCCCATTGACATTCACTGTAATCTCCCTAAATCAGGTTGATTTGTTGTGCATCCAAAGTCATCAACCATTGTTCCTCACTTTGGAAGATGTAAGTGCAATGCCTTCTTCTAGCATTGCACATCGAAAGGCAACCCTTAGGTTGGCTAGCTCTACCCCATAGCCGGTAGACTATCCCTTTGGATTTGTAAACTTGAGTTAGGTCAAGGATGATATAGCCCCTTCTCTGGGTCCATCATACAGTCCTTACATTAACTTCATTAATTCTAATTTTCCCCAGTGGAGTTAAATCACACCCTTCTCAGTGTAGCCCCAAATCATATATAAACAAGTCAAGCAAATAAATCAAATCCAACAACCCCCTAGAGCAAAATTAAACCAACTCCCCAGTAAAGTCTAAATCAAAGAAATACAACCAAACTCTTATTCCCATCAAATACATCCCCAAAAAAATCTATGAAATCAAACACAAATCCCAATCCCCAGCAGATAGCCTGAACCTGCTTCCCTAGTGGAAAGTTCATATACCTGATCCCAGTAAACTCGAGCCCATATCTCTCATAAATATGCCTCCACATCAATTAAAACAAATCAAATTAAAGTTGATTTGATCTTAATACCCGGTGAATTATAGATTCTTATATCCAATGGATCTTCTTTCCATAAATCATATAATCAAATCAAATTCAAACTTTATCCCTAGTAGATTTTCTTCTTCTATGCTCTTGACATAGACCCCTTGCATGTCATGTCCAATGCATGTGTGATCTGCTAGCGGATCTCCCTCCATGTCCTTGACATGGAATTCTCATCAAATCTTATTTCTTCTCTTATGCACACCTTTAATATTTCAACCAAAAGCTAACTATGTATTCATTCAAATTACATCATCTTAACATTGTAATCAATATTTTATGATATGTGATGGTGCAAGCTCAAACTAACTATACAATATCATGCTAAACATATTATAGTGTGAATTAACACACTATATTATATTATAATATATGATGTTATATTATAATTTTTCTATAATATAATATATTGTCCAACATTACACCTCATTAGAATCACTTAAAAGGAACAAATAACAAATTTTTTTCAAAATATGAATAATGTTCATTTTGGATGTAAAATTATTATTATTTATTAGAAATGGTATAAAATAGCATAATTTTGGTGTTGCTTCTTGGTGTGTGCCATGAATTTGGCCAAATTATTCCATCTCAAAAATTAACATTTTTTGTTAATTTTGACCCAATGTATTATAACAAAAGTAAAACATACTAAAATGTACAATAACATTTAGTAACACACCACCACATTCATATATATATGTGAAGTTATATTGTTATGTACATTATATTTAAATATGCTTTCATATAATATATTATCTTACATTACACCATAAAATGAATCACTTTAAGAAATAAAATTATAAAATTTGGTTGAAAAATGAACATTTATTTTGAATGCAAAATTCCATTATTTTAATTAAATGACACACCATAGCACACCCCCAATGATGTTCCCTAAAGCTTACCTTAAATTTGGCCAAATCCCATCATCTCAGCCTATAAATCAGTTTTTTTTATGAATTATACCACTACAAACTCTACTACATCATACTATAACAAACTAAAATATGGTAAATAACAAGTAGTTATACATAATAGTATGTTATAATGCATAATTCTACGCTATGTTATGGCATCCTATATTATAATACACTATAACATATCATATTATATTATATTGCATATCACATCACAAGGGATTGCTTAAGATAAAAAAATCATAAAATTAGTCTAAACAATAAAAATTATATATTTTAGTCATATCACTTACATATTTTAAATTGAAATAATATATTATGATGCCATGCTCTACCTATTTTAAATTTGGCCATATTCCACCATTTTAAAGTCTAAATCAACATTTTTATAAATAATGCTAGTGTAGGCTCGACTGCATGATTGCAAAATACTAAAATAATTTAAAATACAGAATAATATATTATGATACATGATGTTATACTATGCTACAACATATACTATTTATTTTGAACATAAAATCTTACTTTTTAGAATACAAGTGGCGTAGCACACCTTTGGTACTACAACCTAATTCCCACTTCAAATTTAACAAATTTCATCATCTGATTTATTAAATCAATATTTTTATGATTTATATTAATATAGACTATAAGGCACAATACCATAATAGACTAAAACATTTCAAAACATTTTATAACATCCAAAAGCACATCACTACATGCTCAAATATATGATGCTACATTATACTATAATAAATGGTAATATAATTTGATTTAGGGTTAAGGTTTAGGGTATTCAAATCTCTAATAGTCAAGGGAAAGTCTCTTGAAGACATTTTCTTTAGCTACCATAACTATGTTAGGATTAGGTCATTCTTTAGATCTACTCCTAATGACATCTTTATTTAAGGTTTAGGGTTTAGGGTTTAGGGTTAGGGTTTAGGGATAGTTTAGGGTTTAGGGTTTAGGATAGTTTAGGGTTTAGGGTTTAGGGTTTAGGGTTTGGGGTTTGGGTTTTAGGTTTTGGGTTTAAGGTTTTAGCGTTTAGGTTTTAGGGTTTAGGTTTAGGGTTTGTTTAGGGTTTTAGGGTTTTAGGGTTTGGGTTTAGGGTTTAGTGTTTAGGGTTTAGTTTAGTGTTTTAGTTTAGGGTTTTAGGTTTAGGTTTAGGGTTTGGGTTTAGGTTTAGGGTTTAGGGTTTAGGTTTTAGGTTTAGGTTTAAGTTTTAGTTTAGGATTTTTTATATTTTTTTTAATAGAAAAATTCATATTCAACATTTCTTCTCTTGATTTCATCAACCAAGTAGCACCCAAGTTTTCTAAGACACAAGTGATGACATAGATAAAAAATGAGCACCCAGGGAAAATCAAAACCTAGGTAAGTAGAACTATCTCTTATAAACACATTTCCATAAGCGGCAGTCGGATGGCCATTCTTAGTCTCTAGTTCCCATCGAATCACCCCCCTCTCGGTAGATCATCATATCCTCGACCTCTCCCTCCACCACCATAATTTGTAACCTTCATATCCTCCCCTCCATAACCACCTTTCTCACCACCTCCATATCCACTAGCACCTCAGATCCCCCACCACCTTTGCTTACCTGCCTTCTCCTCCTCCCCAGATCTAGATTGAGCCTAGTTGATGGTGATGTTCACATCAAGGTTCTACACATTCTTAGTTTAGGGTTAGTTTAGGTTTAGTTTAGGGTTTGTTAGTTTAGGTTTAGGTTTAGGTTAGTTTAGGGTTTAAGTTTAGGTTTAGTTTTAGTGTTTAAGGTATAGGTTTAGGGTTTAGGGTTTTAGGTTTAGGGTTTAGGGTTTATGGTTTAGGTTTGGGTTTATGTTTATAGTATAGGGTTTAGGGTTTAGGGTTTAGGGTTGTAGGTTTAGGTTAGTTTAGGATTTAGTGTTTAGGGTTTAGGGTTTAGGATTTAGGGTTTTTTTAAAATTAAGTAAACCGATAGGTTTTGGTTTATTTAGTTTATTTTTTATTTATTTGAGTTTATTTTATTTTATTTTATTTAGGTTTATTTTATTTATTTAGTTTATTTATTTTAGTTTATTTATTTTAGTTTAGGCTTTTTATTTTAGTTTATTTTTTAGGTTTAGGTTTATTTTTAGTTGAGTTTTATTTTTGTTTTTTAGGTTTAGGTTTTATTTTTTTTATTTTAGGTTTAGGTTTAGGTTTTTATTTTATTTTTTTAGGTTTAGGTTTTAGGTTTTATTTTAAGTTTATTTTTAGGTTTTATTTTTTTAGTTAAGGTTTAGGTTTAGTTTTAGTTTATTTTATTTTATTTAGTTTTGGCTTAGGTTTAGTTTATTTTATGTTTAGAATTAAGTTTTATTTATTTTAGTTTTGGTTTAGGTTTATATTATTTTTATTTTAGGTTTAAGTCTAATTTATTATTTATTTCTAGGTTTATTTTCTAGGTTTAGATTTTTATTTAGTTTTTATTTTATTTTATTTTATTTTATTTTATTTTATTTTATTTTATTTTATTTTATTTTATTTAAGTTTTATTTTTATTTTATTTAGGTTTTTTATTTTTTAGTTTAGTTTAGGTTTTAATTTATTTTATTTTAGTTTAGTTTTATTTTTTATTTTATTTTCTTTTTTAGTTGAGGTTTAGGTTTAGGTTTAGGTTTTTTTTTTAGTTTTTATTTTATTTTATTTTATTATTTTATTTTGGTTTAGGTTTTTTTAGGTTTTCTTTAGTTTAGGTTTAGGTTTTCAGCTTTTTAGGGTTTAGGGTTTAAGGTTTAGGGTTTAGGATTTAATGCTAGTTTAGGGTTTAGGGTTTAGGGTTTGGGTTTAGGATTTTGGGTTTAGGATTTAGGTTTTAGGTTTAGGGTTTAAGTTTTATTTTAGGATTTAGGGTTTAGGGTTTTAGGTTTTTTTTTAAGAGAGAACAAATTCAAATTCAACATTTCTTCTGATTGATTTGAACCAAGTAGCACCCAAGTTTTCTACATGACAACATAGATAAAAATGGGCACCCATAGATCAAAACCCTAGATAATGTCTCTCTTAAAGACAGTTCCATTAGCGGCAAGATAGATTCTTCTTATTCTCTAGTTCCCATTAGAACCACAACCTCTCAGTAGCGGATCCATCATATCACGATCTCTCTACCACCATGTTGTAACCTTGTGCTCCTCCGCCTCCATAACCACCACTGATCTGACCACCACCTCCATATCCACTAGCACCTCTGGATCCCCCACCACAACTGTGATAAGCACCACCTTCATCCTCCACCAGATCTAGACTGAGCCTAGTTGATGGTGATGTTCCTGTCATCAAGGTTCTGCCCATTCTTAATATTTAGGGTTAGTTTAGGGTTTAGGGTTTAGGGGTTTTTTTTAGGCAAATAAGGAAAATTTTATTACCACAAATAAAAGGTATAAAGTCCTTAGAGGGGGAAAATCTCTAAGCTAATGCTTAAAGAGCTACAAAAGTTCCTAATGAGATAAGCCCCCTAACTATTACAATAGTTAAGGAAAGCAAGCAAAGGAAAACAAAAATAGTAATCAACAAATGAAAATCCATGTAAGCAGTAGCAAGCTTAATTTGATCCTTTTAAAACCAACACAATCCACCATGAGTAGTCTCCAAACGTAAGAGATGCAAAATGCTTTTAAAGGATGAGTACAATTAATCAAGTAATTAATCAAGCATAAAGTGTGAGAGATAAAATAATAAGATAAAGAAAAGGCTCAGGCTCAATTACAATCATTTCAAGGAGCAACACTATATGTAAGCATCCAAACTTTAAGTGAAGGGTTATAATTACATATAGATCTACCAACCAAAAGAAGAAAGAGTGGAAAACATCAAAGCCATCATTGCAAGCATACTCTTATAGCACCTTTTCCAAGGACAATCATCGCGCCAGCCTGCAAAATCCTCCAAATAGAAAAAATATCCTCCAAACACCTAGCAATCAAAGATATCAAGCTCAATATGATAGATATAGAGGTAATCCACCAGGATAGTAGCAAACCCAAAGGAGCACCACCAAAGCCACCACCAAGAATGGATAACAAAATTAATAGGAGCAAACCTCATAATATGAGAAAAAGCACTAAATAGAGACAATCCAAAGGCAAAAGAAACACATAAGTGTTAGGATCCTCCATCAAAAGGACAGGAAAAGAGCCAATAGTAATAAAACCCAATCTAACAATAAGCCTAATAGCAAGAGGAGTGGGCAGCAAGGCTGCCAAGGAGGAAACCAGAAGAAGAGAGTCATAGCAAGATAAGTACCAGTTTCCTAGCACAATCACCAAAGGAGCATGAAAATTTTGCCAAAATAAAGACTCCATCAACTAGCCCAGCCAGCCAAAATAGCCAATTCATACAACTAGCCAAGAAAGCCTCAAAGCAAACCACCTCAACAATAAAAGATCCAAATCATCAATCCTAGAACCATCAGTATAATGTCCAACAATAGTCAAAACACAAACATCAAGATACTTAGGAGATAGAAATAGATAGCACCAATCCCAATCAAAGGAAAGGAAATTCCAATCTAGAAAGCTAGAGACAAGATAAAATAATAATAAGAACTAGTAGTACAAAAAATAAGCCAAATGACAAAATAGTAGTACAAGTGACCCGGACAACCACCATTACCCAAGGCCTAATAATAGCCAACCGAGTCATTAGCGCCACTTGAGAAAAAACCCACAAAACCTCATGTACAGGAGGACCAACTCTTAACTAGGATACAACAAACCATAGACATCCATCCTCAAAACCAACTAAAGTAGAAACAAAGTAAGGGTAAGAGCCACAAAAATAGTTCTCCAAGCTACAACAAATCATTAAATCCCTCAAAGTCACACCCATCATAGTAGCAAGAGCAGTAGCCACAAAAACACATCTACCAAAAACCACTATCAGATGAGCAATCCCACCCAAGAATCCCACAAATAGCAAAGCGGGGAGAAGGATCAACTCATGAGAAAAGGGCAGCCAAAAGCACGGAAGAACCACCCTAAATAGTAAGAAATAAGTAGGCGAGCCATCCAAACAAAAACCACCTAGAAAACTCAATAAAATAACCACCAAAAAGAGAACCAGAACCAAAGGTAGATAATAATTCTAGAAAGAACAACACAACCTAGGAAGGGATAATACCCACATCCAGATTTCACCAGCAACCTACCAAACAAATTAGGTTGTACAAAAACCCAACCATTAAATAACCAAAGCTAGAAAAAAAACACATAGGAGAACAATAAAGCTAGGGAGAAAACCTTTCCATCACCAAAATAACCTAATTCCACCATAACAAGGAACAAATAGGAAGAGATAACCACAATAACCAAAAGATAGGCAAACAGCCTCCACCTGCTGGAAACTCAACTTCCACCAGGAATGGAGATAAAACAAACCAAAACCAAAAACTACAGAAAAACCAAAGGAATGAAAAATAACCCCAACCAATCTAAAAAAATAAGAAGAATTCATCCTAGAGATCAAAATTAGGTTTAGGAGAAGAGAAAACTCAAATCCAAACTAGCAGAGAAAATATCAAAAACCAAGAAAAACCATCCACACATAGTAATCCAAAACCACAAAGAAGGAAGGAAGAGCTAAAAGCTTCTAAGATTAGGCAACCTAGTTTTATCTAGATTAATAAGACACCTTAATAAAAAATAAAGATCTTCATTAGAAAACATTTGCTAATTGGAAGACTTGGCCCCCAAGTTGGCAAGAAAATTAGCACAAGAATTGCCTTCTCTATAGATATGAGAAATTTGAAAATCTAGATTAAGAAGACTCAGTATGATTAAGCAATAAAACACTTGACATTGCCATGGAAGTCGACTTAAGTAAATCTCAAAGTAGGAGAACATCAACTTCAACCTAGATCTTAGGAAAACCTCTTTGTAGACAAATGGAAATGGCATGATGAATGCCTTTAAGTTTAACAAATAAAATAGAACAAGGATCTAAAGGGGCAGCAAAAATAGAAATTACCTTGCCACCATGATCTCTCAAAATCCCACCACAACCATAATAACCATTAGAGATAAAGCCATCAATGTTAACCTTGATGCAATTATGATTAGGTTTAATCCAATGGATAATTTTTTGGTTGGAAGAAACATTACAAGTAGAAAGGTTAATCCCAAATTTCAAGGCCATAGACTGGCACCCTTTAAAATTGGAGTAAGAAGATTGGCTTTAAAAAGAGAAAAAATTTTATATTTGGATGTAGCAATGATACGATTATAATTCATAGGAATATTACGGTGCTTTGAATCATTTCTATCCATCCAAATATACCAAAGAATAGTAATAGCTAATAAAATTTTAACATGACCCTTAGAAGTGAGAGAAACATTCTTCAAGAAGTTGCATAATAGAAAGTGAGCCATTAAAATGGAAGGTATTAAAACATTATCATACCGGTTCCACAATCTAGCGACAATAGGGCCATTCATAAAAACATGATCCACACTTTCAATGTGATAACATGACATTTAGAGGGAGGTGGAATCCTTTTTTTAAAAGAGTAACATCCACAGGGATATAATGCTTAAGAATGCACTAAGTTAAGATCAAAATGAATTGGGGACACTATTATTCCATATTTTGGTAAAAACCAAAGAATCTTGATATTTAAGTCGATAAACGCAAAACATCCTTAGAAACAAAATCTCAGAAGAAGAGATTTTGAAAAAAATTTTAATTTTGATTTCACATTAGGGACAAGGTTTTGATTAGTCACATCAATTATTATTAATAATGAACCTTAAGCACCATAGTAGAATGAGTATTAAGAAGGGAATCAATAGAGCCCTGACCAAGCAGTTGCCTTGCCAAAAAAGGAGAAACTAGAATTGATACCCTAGGAAATTAAATTCTCAGCAATCCATTTGATACTACAAATCTTTCTCCAGGCAGGAAAATCCCCACATTTAAAAACACAAATGAGGGGGTGTTTTCCCTAACAATATTTAGCATGCATAAACTTTGACTAATAGCTATCTTTATTTCTAAAGTTCCACCACATTTTATAGGAAAAATAATTAATAGAATCCTCTAAGGTTTTGCAAAAGCCACCTTCATTATTGGTACCACAACAGTTATGCCTAGCCAATGTAATCTTTTGGTAGATGTATTAGACCCCCAAAAAATTTGTTAAAAGTCTATTAATCTTTTAAATAATATAAGCAGTATGGACAATAGTAGACAAGAGATAAATAGGCAAGAGCAAAGGGTACTTTTGATCAAGATAATCTAACACCAAAGGAGAGTAAATGAAATTCCCAAGAAGAGATTTTCTTATTAATTTTTTGAATAACTTCATCAAATAAAGAAGATCTTTTCATGCCTCTATATAAGGGAGTCCCTAGGTATTTGATAGTGAAATTTTGATGAAAGAAGCCCGTAATATTCCTGATAACATTAATCTTAGATAAGGAGATAGAAGAGCTAGTAATAAAATAACTTTTATCATGATTAATAATCAAGCCACTCTCCCTACCAAAGTGATTTAAGAACTTACATAATTTTTTAATGTAATGAGTCAAGGCATTACAAAATATAATGAAATCATCAAAAAAACTAAGATGAGAAATGGAAAACCCACCAATGGTTCTATAGAACATGTGAGGCATTCTACTAAACATATGCTCAAGACATCTAGAGAGATATTCCACAACAATAATGAAAAGAGCAGGAGAAAGAAGGTCACCTTGCCTTAACCCATGAGAAGAGGAGAAAAATCCATTCACTTCACCATCAAAAAGAATATAAAACCAAGAATTCTCAATCCCATTCTTAATTAAAGTAATAACTTGATTAGAAAATCTAAATAAAGCCAAAATTTTATAAAGGAAAGCCCAACCAATATTATCATAGGCTTTTGAAATGTCAAGCTTAAAAAGTAGGTTACCACCTCAAACTTTGGCATTCAAATCATGAATCATCTCTTGGGCTAATAGAACATTATCAATAATGGATCTCCCTTTAACAAAACCAATTTGATTGGGGGAGATAATTATAGGGAGCAAGATACTCAATCTTTAAGCAAAAACCTATTCATTCGAGCATCTTCTCTCTCCTTCACTATTTTGGTGCTCTAGGGAATTTCATTTTGCTTGCAGAGGTGCATCCCCTTTGTGGTTTTTTTGTGGCAAATCTGATTGTTGCTTCCAATTGGGCGAGCTTGATGGAATTTAGCTGCTTGCATGATGCACCTATTGATTATGGCTGTAATTTCTGCTTCCCCATGGGGAAATCCTATTAATATGGCCTCCGCTATGGATTCGGCTCTATGGGAGTTTGGCATAAATCCATCACGGCTTTGAAATCATTCAAGGATGTTCTTCTGGTAAAGCTAATTGCTTGGTGAGTCTCTCGACCTTATTTGACTTCCTTTGGGGCATGCCCATAATGTGTTGATCAGTTGTGGAAAGGCTTGTGAAGCCATTTGAATTTATGTTGGTGGGTAAGTTGCTTTATGTCATCTACTTTGGAGAATATTCATTCTTTCTTCCATAGCTTGAAGCTTTTTGGAATTTTTTTGGTCAGATTGATTAATTCTCGTCATTCATTTTTTAGTTTAGGTTAAGGTTTAGTTTTAGTTTATTTTATTTTATTTAGTTTTGGTTTAGGTTTAGGTTTAGGTTTTACTTATTTTAGTTTAGGTTTAGGTTATTTTATTTTTATTTTAGGTTTAGTTTTTTTTTGTTTAGGGTTTAGGTTTTATTTATTATTTATTTTTTGGGTTTATTAGTTTAGATTTTATTTAGTTTATATTTTATTTTATTTTATTTTATTTTAGGTTTATTTTATTTTTATTTTAGGTTTAGTTTTTATTTTATTTAGGTTTTCTATTTTTTTAGTTTAGTTTAGTTTTTTATTTATTTTATTTTAGTTTAGATTTTATTTTTTTATTTTCTTTTTAGGATGAGGTTTAGGTTCAAGTTTAGATTTTGGTTTAGGTTTTAGTTTATATTTTTATTTTATTTATTTTATTATTTTATTTTGGTTTAGGTTTTTTTATTTATTTTATTTTTTGGTTTAGGCTTTTAGCTCTTTAGGGTTTAGAGTTGAGGTTTAGGGTTTGGTAGTTTAGGGTTTAGGGTTTAGGGATTGGGGTTTGGGTTTAGGGTTTAGGGTTTAGGTTTAGGTTTAGGGTTTAAGTTTTAGTTTAGGGATTAGGGTTTAGGTTTAGGGTTTAGGGTTTTAGTTTTATTTTTTTTTTTAAGAACAAATTTAGATTCAACATTTCTTCTTTTGATTTCACCAACAAGTAGCTCCTAAATTTTCTAAGACACAATGATAAGAAAATCAAAAACCCTAGATAAGTTGAACTGTCTCTACTTCAAAGATGCAGTTCCATAAGCAGTAGATTGGATCGATCATTTTTTAGTTTCTCCAGTTCCCATCAGAACAACCCCTGCCTCTCGAGTAGCGGGATCCGCCATCATTTCCCCAATCTCTCCCTCCGCCACCTCCATGGATGTAGCCTCCATTTCTCCTCCTACCTCCATAACCACCACTACTCCGACCACCACCTCCATACCCACCAGCACCTCTAGATCCCCCACCACCACTACGATAACCACAGCCTCCTCCTTCGCCTCCACCACCAGATCTAAATTGAACATATTTTATGGTGATGTTCTTGCTGTCAAGGTTCAACCCATTCTTAGATTTTAGGGCTAATTTAGGGTTTAAGGTTTATGGTTTATTTAGGGTTTAGGGTTTAGTGTTAGTTTAGGGTTTAGGGTTTAAGATTTAGTTTTGTAGGTTTTAGGGTTTAGGGTTAGTTTAGGATTTTTGGTTTAAGGTGGGTTTGGAGTTTAGGGTTTAGTGTTGTAGGTTTTATGGTTTAGTGTTGTAGGTTTTAGGGTTTAGGGTTTAGGTTTTAGGGTTTAGGGTTTAGGGTTTAGGGTTGCCTAGGGTTTTAGGGTTTGGGGGTTGGCTAGGGTTTAGGGTTTAAGGATTTAGGGTTTAGGGTCAGTGGTTTAGGTTTGGGGTTAGTTTTAGGGTCCAGGGTTTTTTAAAAAAATTAATAGCAGATTTAGGTTTATTTAGTTAATTTAGTATATTTTTTTATTTATTTGCATTTATTTATTTATTTTATATAAGTTTATTTTATATTTTTATTTACTTTTGTTTATTTATTTTAGGTTTATTTATTTTAGTTTAGGTTTTATCTAGTTTATTTTTAGTTTAGGTATATTATTTAGTTGAGTTTAATTTTTATTTTATTTTCAAGGTTTACATTTTATTTTTTATTTTTAGGTTTTGGTTTATGTTTTTATTTTATTTTATTTTTTTTTTGTTTTAGTTTTAGGTTTTTATTTTAGGTTTTATTATTTTGTTTAGGTTTAGGTTTATTTTAGTTTATTTTATTTTCTTTAGTTTAGGTTTAGGTTTAGGTTTATTTTAGTTTATTTTATTTTCTTTAGTTTAGGTTTAGGTTTAGGTTTAGTTTAGATTTTATTTATTTTAGTTTAGTATATTTTATTTTAGGTTTATTTTATTTTCTTTATTTTATTTTTATTTTAGGTTTAGGTTTTTTTTTTAGTTTAGGGTTTAGGTTTTATTTTCTATTTATTTATAGGTTTTATGTTTATGTTTAATTTATAGGTTTAGGTTTTTATTTAGTTTTTTTTATTTATTTTAAGTTTATTTATTTTTTTTATTTTACATTTAGTTTTATTTTATCCAATTTTTTTATTCCAGGTTTATTTTATCTTTTCTTTGTTTAGTTTAGGTTTCATTTATTTTATTTTTTGTTTTATTTTATTTTATTTTTAAGTTTAGGTTTAGTTTTTAGTTTACATTTTTATTTTATTTTATTTTATTTTATTTATTTGTGTAAGTTTTTTTATTTTATTATCAGGTTTTATTTAGTTTAGGTTTAGATTTCAGGGTAGGGTTTAGCATTCATTATTTAGGACTACGTCAGGGTTTGTGGATCAGTTTAGCATTTAGGGTGTGGCAGCAGTCAGGCCAGTGAAGTGCTAGCTTTTTATGGTGAGGGTTTAAGGTGATCAGTGAGGGTGGTCAGTAGCCTGGGTCACTTAGGGCTCAGTTGGGTTTAAGGTTTGTGGCTGTTTATGATTTTTGGGTTTATGGTCTTAGGGTGTGGATTTGGGTTTAGTCAGGGTG
Source organism: Cymbidium sinense (assembly GCA_021442155.1). Lineage (NCBI taxonomy): Eukaryota > Viridiplantae > Streptophyta > Magnoliopsida > Asparagales > Orchidaceae > Cymbidium > Cymbidium sinense. The sequence goes on from CM038214.1 coordinate 186,762,699, forward strand.
GCCAGGGTTTAGAGTTTAGAGCCTTTAGGGTAAGCGCTGCCTAAGGTCACAGTGGTGTTGTTTAGGTTATTTTAGGATTTAGGGAGGATTTGTAGGATTTAGAGTTTAGTATCCAAAGTTTAGGATCTACATTTTAAAATTAAGCTGAGGTTTAGGTTTATTTAGTTTATTTAATTTTATTTATTTATTTTAATATATTTTATTTTTAATTTTTATTTACTTTTATTTTTATTATTATAGTTTATTTCTATTTTGGTTTTTTTTTAATTTATTTATTTTTAGGTTTAGGTTTATGTTTAGTTTATTTTAATGAGTTTTATTTTTTATTTTATTTTTATGTTTAGGTTTTATTTTTTTTACTTTAAGGTTTAGGTTTTTTTATTTTTATTATTTTAGTTTTATAGTTTAGATTTATTTTTAGTTTAAGTTTAGGTTTTATTTATTTTAACTTAGTTTATTTTAGTTTATTTTTAGCTTTATTTTATTTTATTTTATTTATATTTTTAAAATTTATTTTACGTTTAGTTTTTAATTTATTTAGGTTTTTATTCTTAGGTTTATTTTATTTTTAGTTTAGTTTAGGTTTTATTTATTTTATATATTTTTTTTTATTTTTTTATTTTATTTTATTTTTAGGTTTAGGTTTAGGTTTTAGTTTAGATTTTATTATATATATTTTATTTTAGGTTTATGTTTTATTTATTTATTATTATTAGGTTTTATTTAGTTTAGGTTTAATTTTAAGTTACAGGCTACTGTGGTCCAGTGGCTAGGGTTTGTGGATTTAGGAGGATCAGGGTTAAGGTGTGGCCCATGTTAGTGTAGCCTTTAGGGTTTAAGAGTGGTCAGGAAGGGTGGGCCCAGGTCACCCAGGGCCCAGGTCAGCTTAGGTGGATCTAAGCTTTAAGATTTATGGTAGAGCTCAGTTTGTGAGTCAGTAGGATGGGTCCAGGCCCAGGGCTCAGTGGCAGGGCCTGGGTCAGGTTTAGGGTCAGTAGGCCCAGGGCCCAGGCAGCAAGGGCCCAGGGTATGGTCATTTAGCCTGGTTTTAGTGGTCAGTGGCCCAGGGTTTAGGGTGCAGCCCAGGGCTCACTGCCAGTTTGTGGCCCAGTGGTCAAGTAGGGTCAGTTGGTAGGGTTTAGTTATGGTAAAGTTTTATTTTTAAAAAAGTAAAGGGCATTTGGTTTATTTAGTTTATTTTATCTTTATTTAGGTTTATTTTTATTTTATATTTTAGTTTATTTATTTTATTTAGGTTTTTATTTTAGTTTATTTTTTTTTAAGTTTATGTTTATTTATTTTAGTTTCATTTTATTTTATTTTATTTTTAGGTTTATTTTTTATTTAGTTTATGTTTATTTTATATTTAGGTTTAGGTTTAGGTTTTTTATTTTATTTTTTAGGTATTGGTTTTAGGTTTTTTATTTTAGGTTTAATTTTAAATTTTATTTTAGTTTAGGTTTGGATTTTTTTAGATTATTTTATCTTTAGTTAGTTTTAGGCTTATTTATTAGGTTTAGGTTTAAGTTTTATTTATTTTAATTTTAGTTTGTTATTTTAGGTGTAGGTTTATTTTATTTTATTTATTTTAGGTTTAGGTTTTTTTGTTTGTTTAGGGTTTAGGTTTTATTTTTCATTTATTTTTAGGTTTTATTTTTTGGTTCATTTTTTTAGGTTTAGGCTATTATTGAGTTTTTATTTTATTTTATTTTTATTTTAAGTTTATTTTTTTGTTTAATTTAGGTTTTAATTTATTTTATTTGAGTTTCATTTTTATTTTATTTTAATTTATCTTTTAGGTTTAGATTTAGGTTTTAGTTTAGGCTTTTATTTTATTTTATTATTTTATTTTGCCAGTTTAGGTTTTATTTATCTTAAGTTTATTTAGTTTAGTTTATTTTTTTTGTGGTTTTCAGTACAGTATTTTGGTTTGGTTTGGTTTGGGTCAGTAGGTTTTAGGGTTTAGGGCTCAGTGGTTCAATGTAGGGTAGGGTAGGGTTAGGGTTTAGGGTTTAGGGTTTTAAGGGTCAGGGCCTGGGTTAGGGTAGTAGGAGGTCCACTGTTATTCTTAGCAGGTTTTTTTTGTTAATTTTTTTTGTAAATTAAGTAAACCCATAGTTTAGGTTTAGTTTATTCATTTTGTTTAAGTTTTTATTTTGTTTATTTTATATATTTAAGTTTAGTTTTAGGTTTATTTTATTTAGTTTTTTTTATTTTTAGTTTAAGTTTTATTTTATTTTAGGTTTAGGTTTAGTTTTTTTTTTTTTTAGGTTTTACTTTTTTTAGATTTTTTTTAGGCTTTATTTTTTTATTTTTAGTTTTTTTTTAGTTTATTTTATTTTATTTAGGGTTTAGGTTTGGGATTTAGTTTATTTTAGGTTTAAGTTTGGGTTTTATTTATTTAGTTTAGGTTTTGTCCATTTTATTTTTATTTTAGGTTTATGTTTTTTTGTTTAGGGTTTAGGTTTTATTTTTATTTATTTTTAGGTTTTATTTTTATGTTTATTTTTTAGGTATCCTTTTTTATTTAGTTTTTATTTTATTTTATTTTAGGTTTATTTTATTTTTATTTTAGTTTTAGTTTTTTATTTTTTTAGTTTAATTTAGGTTTTTATTTATTTTATTTTAGTATAGTTTTTATTTTTTTTATTTAATTTTCTGTTTAGGTTTAGGTTTAGGTTTTAGTTTAAGTTTTTATTTTATTTTGGTTTAGGTTTTTTTATTTATTTTATTTTTAGGTTTTATTTAGTTTAAGTTTAGGTTTTTAGGTTTTTATGGTTTAGGGTTTAAGGTTTAGGGTTAGTTGAGGGTTTAAGGTTTTGGGTTTTGGGTTTTGGGTTTAGGGTTTAGGGTTTAAGGTTTTTGGGTTTTGGGTTTTGGGTTTTGGGTTTATGATCTCTCCTTCTGCCATCACCACGGCTGTAACCTTCATCGCTCCTCCTGCCTCCATAACCCCCACTACTCTGACCACCACCTCCATATCTAGTAGCACCTCTAGATCCCCCACCACTACTCTGATAATCGCCATGTCCTCCTTCACCTCCACAGCCAAATCTAGATTGAGCCTAATTGATGGTGATGTTCCTGCCATCAAGGTTCTACCCATTCTTAGGATTTAAGTTTATTAGGTTTTAGGGTTTAAGTTTATTTTTTAATTTGTTTAATTACTTTAGGTTTAGGATTTGGGTTTGGGGTTTAGGCTTTAGGCTTTAGGCTTTAGGGTTTAGGGTTTTAGGGTTTATGCTTTTATGGTTTAGTTTAGGGTTTGGGTTTAGGGTTTAGGGTTTTGGGTTTGGGTTAGTTTAAGGTTTGTGGTCTGTAGGGTTTTAGGATTTAAGGTTTAATGTTTGGCTTTAGGATTTAAGTTTTGAGGTCTAGTTTTAGGTTTTGTGTTAGGTTTAGCTTTTTTTTATTTTGGTTTTGTGGTTTAGGGTTTAAAGTTTAGTGGTTACTTAGTTTTAGGGTTTAAGATTTGGGTTATGGTTTAGGGTTTAAGGTTTAGGGTTTAGGGTTCAGGGTATGGGTTTAAGGTAAGTTTAGGATTTAAGGTTTAAGGTTTAGTGTTTAGGGTTTAGGATTTAGGGTTTAGGGTTGTAATTTTTGGGTTAGTTTTAAGGTTCAGGATTTAGGGTTTAGGGTTTTTATTTTAAATTAAGTAAACCGATAGGTTTAGGTTTATTTAACTTATTTAGTTTATTTTTATTTATTTTAGTTTATTTGATTTTTGTATTTAGTTTATTTTATTTTTATTTTAATTTATTTTATTTTTTCCTTTTATTTTGGTTTATTTTTTATTTTTATTTAATTAATTTTATTTTTTTAGTTTAGGTTTTTTATTTTAGTTTATTTTTTAGGTTTAGGTTTAGGTTTATGCAAACTTTTTAGTTTAGTTTTATTTTTATTTTATTTTTTAGGTTAGGTTTAGGTTTTTATTTTGCTTTTTAAGGTTTAGGTTTTCTATTTTTATTCTAGGTTTACTTTTAGGTTTTATTTTTTAATTTAGGTTTACATTTTTTTAGTTTATTTTATTTTATTTAGTTTAGGATTAGGTTTAGGTTTAATTTATTTTAGGATTAGGTTTAGGTTTTATTTATTTTAGTTTAGTTTATTTTAGTTTAGGTTTAGGTTTATTTTATTTTATTTATTTTATTTATTTTATTTTTATTATAAGTTTATGTTTTTTTTGTTTAAGGATAAGGTTTTATTTTTATTTATTTTAGGTTTATTTTGGTTTAAGTTTTTTATTTAGTTTTATTATATTTAGGATTATTTTATTTTTTATTTTACATTTAGTTATTATTTTATTTAGGTTCTTATTCTTAGGTTTATTTTATTTTAGTTTAGTTTAGGATTTATCTTATTTTTATTTTATTTTATTTTTAGGTTTAGTTAGTTTTAGTTTAGGTTTTATTTTATTATATTTAGGTTTCAATTTTATTTATTATTATCGCCTAATTTAGTTTAGTTTGTTTTTTTTATTTTAGGGTAGGGCTCAGGGTTTTGGGTTTAGGTTTAGTTTAGTTTTAGGTGGTTTAGGGTTTTGTTTATTTTAGGGTTTAGTTTAGATTAGGGTTTAGGTCAGGTTAGGTTTAGGGTTGTGGTTTAGGTTTTATTTTTTTAGGATTTAGCTCAGTTTGGGGTTTGTGGTCAAGTATGGGTAGGGGTTTAGGTAGTTTAGTGGTTTAGGGTTTAAGATTTAGGGTTTAGTAGGTTTAGGGTTTTTTTAATTTATTTTAGTTTATTTTATTTTTTTTATTTTTATTTAGGTTTATTTTTAATTTTTATTTAGTTTAGTTTAATTATTTAAGGTTTATTTATTTTATTTTGGTTTTATTTATTTTATTTTTTTTTATTTATTTAGGATTAGGTTATTTTGATTTAGTGTAGTTTTATTTTTATTTATTTTTTAAGTTTAGGTTTTATTTTTTATTTTTAGGTTTAGGTTAAGGTTTTTCTTTTATTTTTTTATGTTTAGGATTATTTTTAATTTACTTTATTTTATTTAGGGTTTAGGTTTAGGTTTTACTTTTTTAGTTTAGTTTATTTTAGATTAGGTTTAGGTTTACTTTAATTTATTTTAGGTTTAGGTTTTTCTAGTTTAGGGTTTAGGTTTTATTTTTTATTTGAGTTTAGGGATTAGGGTTTAGGGTTTAGGGTTAGGGTTAGGGTTTAGGGTTTAGTGTTTTGGGATTAGCATTTAGGGTTTAGGGTTTAGCATTTTTAGGAATTAAGGGTTTTTACTTTAGGTTATCGAGTTTTGGTTTAATGTTGGTTTAGGGTTTATGGTTTTAAGTTTATGTTTTAGGATTTTGGGTTTAGGGTTTAGGGTTTAGGTTTTCTCCTTGTAACCCAGGTTTAGTTTTATTTAGTTTATTTTATTTATTTTAGTTTATTTTATTTTTTTTTATTTTATTTATATTTTTATTTTATTTAATTTATTTAATTATTTAAGATTTATTTATTTTATTTTTTTATTTTATTTATTTTTTAGATTTTTATGGTTTTAGTGTAGTTTTATTTTTGTTTATTTTTAAGTTTAGGTTTTAATTTTTATTTTAAGTTTAAGTTTAGGTTTTTATTTTATTTTTTTAAGTTTAGGATTATTTTTAGTTTATTTTATTTTATTTAGGGTTTAGGTTTAGGTTTAGTTTATTTTAGGTTTAGTTTAGTATTATTTTTAGTTTAGTTTATTTTAGTTTAGCCTGTTTATTTTATTTTATTTTAGGTTTAAGTTTTTTTAGTTTAGTTTAGGTTTTATTTTTATTTATTTTAGGTTTCATTTTTAGGTTTATTTTTAAGTTTTTTATTAAGTTTTATTTTATTTTATTTTAGGTTTATTTTACTTTATTCAATGTTTAGTTTTTATTTTATTTCAATTTTTTATTTTAGGTTTATTTTATTTTTTAGTTTAGTTTAGGTTTTTATTTAGTTTATTTTAGTTTAGTTTTTATTCCTTTTATTATTATTTTTTAGTTTAAGTTTATTTTAGGCTTAAGTTTTTATTTTATTTTATTTTATTTATTTTATTTAGGCTTAGGTTTTTCTATTTATTTTATTATTTTTTTATTTTGTTTAGGTTTAGGTTTTTCAATTTTTAGGGTTTAAGGTTTATGGTTTTGGGTTTAGTTTTGTTTAGGGTTTAGGTTTGGGTAAGTTTAGGTTTTGGTTTTAGGTTTAGGGTTTAGGATTTGTTTAGGGTTTAGGATTTGGTTTTTGGTTGGTTTAGTTTAGTTGTAAGTAGGGTAGGGTTTAGGGTTAGTTTGTTTAGGGTTTTAATAGGATTTATTTTAGGGTTAGGGTAGGTCCAAAGCATTTTTTTTAATTAAGTAAACTGGTAGGTTTAGGTAATTTTAGTATATTTTTTATTTATTTTAGTTTATTTATTTATAATTTATTTAGGTAAATTATTTACTTATTTTAGTTTATTTTCTTTATTTTAGGTTTATTTATTTTAGTTTTGGTTTTTTATTTTAGTTTATTTTTTAGATTTAAGTTTATGCTTATTTTTTCATTTAGTATGATTTTTATTTTATTTTTTAGGTTTAGGTTTTATTTTTTATTTTTAGGTTTATGTTTAGGTTTTTATTTTCTTTTTTTTTTTTTTTTTTAGGTTTTATTTTAGGTTTATTTTTAGGTTTGATTTATTAGTTAGGTTTAGGTTTATTTTAGTTTATTTTATCCCATTTTAATTTATGGATTAGGTTCAGTTTATTTTAGGTTTACATTTAGGTTTTATTTAGTTTAGTTTAGTTTATTTTTGTTTAAGTTTAGGTTTATTTTATTTTGTTTATTTTAGGTCTAGTTTTTTTTTTTTTAGTTTAGGGTTTATGTTTTATTTTTTTATGTCTTTTTAGGTTTTATTTTTAGATTTAATTTTTAGGATTAGGTTTTTATTTAGTTTTTATTTATTTTATTTTAGGTTTATTTTATTTTTAGTTTAGTTTAGGTTTTTATTTAATTTATTTTAGTTTATATATTTTTTTCTAATTTTATTTTTGCATTTAGGTTTAGGTTTAGGTTTTTATTTTATTTAGGTTTAGGTTTTTTTTTGTTTATTATTTTTTTTTATTTATTTAGTCAGTTTAGGTTTTCAGTTTTATATTAGGGTTTATGATTTGTGGTCAGGGTTTAGGTCTGCATGGGTAGTGTTTTAGGGTAGTGTCCTTAAAGTTTAGGCTTTAGGCTTTTGGGTTTAGGGTTTTTTTTTAGGGAGTTTAAGAGGTTTAGAGAAGGTTAGTTTTTATTTTAGTTTGTGGATTTAGGGTTTAGAGTTTTGTTTAGGGTTTATGTCTTTTAACAAAAATTTAAGTAAACCCAGGTTCAGTTTATTTAGTTTATTTTTATTTATTTTATTTTATTTTATTTATTTAAGTATATTTTATATTTTTATTTAATTTAGTTTATTTATTTTAGGTTTATTTATTTAGTTTTAGTTTTTCTATTTTAGTTTATTTTTTAGGTTTTGGTTTATGCTTATTTTTTGTTATTTTATTTTTATTTTATTTTTAGTTTTAGGTTATATTTTTATTTTTAAGTTTAGTTGAAGTTTTTTATTTTATTTTAGGTTTAGGTTTTAGATTTTTATTTTATAGGTTTAATATTTTAGTTTAGGTTTAGGTTTTTTTAGTTTATTTTATTTTATTTAGTTTAGGGTTTAGGTTTAGTTTATTTTTAGTTTAAGTTTAGGTTTTATTTAATTTATTTTAGTTTATTTTAGTTCAAGTTTAAGTTTAAGTTTATTTTATTTTATTTATTTTAGGTTTAGGTTTTTTTGTTTAGGGTTTAGGTTTTTTTATTTCTTTTTAGGTTTATTTTTTAGGTTTAGGTTTTATTTAGTTTTTATTTTATTTTATTTTAAGTTAATTTTATTTTTTTATTTTACGTTTAGTTTTATTTTATTTAGGTGTTTAATTTTAGATTTATTTTATTTTTTAGTTTAGTTTAGGTTTTTATTTTATTTAATTTTAGTTTAGTATTTATTTTTTATTTTATTTTATTTTTACATTTTGGTTTAGGTTTAAGTTTAGGCTTTAGTTTGGTTTTTATTTTATTTATGATTAGGTTTCTTTATTTATTTTATTTTTTGGTTTTATTTAGTTTACGTTTAGGTTTTTAGGTTTTTAGGGTTTAGGGTTTAGGATTTAAGGCTTAAGGTTTGGGGTTTAGGGTTTAGGGTTTAGGGCTTGGGGTTTTTTAGGGTTTACGGTATAGGGTTTAAGGTTGAGGGTTGTTGGTTTAGAGTTTAGGATTTAGGATTAATTTTAGAGTTTAGGGTTTAGGGTTTAGGATTTAGGATTTAGGATTTAGGGTTTAGGGTTGAGAGTTTAGGGTTTTCTTTAAAAAAAACTAAGTAAACTAATAAGTTTAGGTTTATTTAGTTTATTTAGTTTATTTTTTATTTATTTAGTTTATTTTATTTTATTTATTTATGTTTATTTTTATTTTTATTTTGTTTAGTTTATTTATTTTAGTTTTATTTTTTTTAGTTTATGTTTTTTATTTTAGTTTATTTTTTAGTTTTAGGTTTATGCTTATTTTGTAGTTGAGTTTTATTTTTAGTTTATTTTTAAGGTTTATGTTTTATTTTTTATGTTTAGGTTTAAGTAGAAGTTTTTATTTTATTTTTTTAGGTTTACGTTTTAGATTTTAATTCTAGGATTATTTTTAGGTTTTATTTTTTTTAGTTTAGGTTTAGGTTTATTTTTAGTTTTTATTTTAACTTTTTAGTTTTGGTTTAGGTTTTGGTTTTATTTATTTTAGTTTACTTTTATTTTAGTTTAGGTTTAGGTTTATTTTATTTTGTTTGTTTTGGGTTTAGTTTTTTTTTTTTGTTTAGGTTTAGGTTTTATTTTTAGGTTTGTTTTTTAGGTTTAAGTTTTTATTTAGTTTTATTTTATTTAATTTTAGGTTTATTTTATTTTTATTTTATGTTTAGTTTTTATTTTATTAGGCTTTTTATTTTTAGGCTTATTTTATTTTTTAGTTTAGTTTAGATTTTTATTTATTTATTTTTAGTTTAATTTTTATTTTTATTTTAACTTATATTTATGTTTAGGTTTAGGTTTAAGCTTAGGTTTTAGTTTATGTTTTATTTTATTTTATATTTTTATTTTATTTAGTTTAGGTTAAGGTTTTTAGGTTTTTAGGATTTATGGTTTAGGGTTTATGGTTTTGGGTTTAGGGTTTAGGGTTTGTGGGTTTAGGGTTTTAGGGTTTTAAGGATTAGGAGGGTTTAGGGTTTATTTCATTTGAGGTTTAGGGTTTATGATTAGTTTTATGGTTTAGGGTTTAGGATTAAAGTTCTTCTTTTCTAATTAAGTAAACTCATAGGTTTCGATTTATTTAATTTATTTAGTTTATTTTTTATTTATTTTAGTTTATTTTATTTTTATTTTTAGTTAGGTTTATTTTTTTATTTAGTTTAATTTATTTATTTTAGGTTTATTTATTTTTATTTAGGCTTTTTATTTTAGTTTCTTTTTTAGGTTTAGGCTTAGGCTTAGATTTATTTTTTTTTAGTTTAGTATTATTTTTATTTTATTTTTTAGGTTTAGGTTTATTTTTTAATTTTAGGTTTAGGTTTAGATTTTATTTTATTTTTTAGGTTTAGATTTTAGGTTTTATTTTAGGTTTATTTTAGGTTTTATTTTTAAGTTAGGTTTAGGTTTATTTTCATTATTTTATCATTTAGTTTGGTTTAGGTTGATTTTCTTTTAATTTAGGTTTAGGTTTTATTTATTTTATTTTAGTTTATTTTTTTAGGTTTAGGTTTATTTTATTTTCTTTTATTTTAGGTTTAGGTTTTTTTGTAGTTTAGAATAATTTTATTTGTTTTAGGTTTTAATTAGATTTATTTTTAGGTTTAAGTTTTTTATTTAGTATTTATTTTATTTTATTTTAGCTTTATTATATTTTTTTAGTTTAGTTTAGGTTTTTATTTATTTTATTTTACTTTAATTTTTATTTTTTTATTTTATTTTATTTTTATGTTTAGGTTTAGGTTTAGGTTTAGGTTTTATTTTAGGTTTTTATTTTATTTAGGTTTTGGTTTTTTATTTATTTTAGTTTTCAGTTTTATTTTGTTTTGGTTTAGGTTTTCAAGTTTGGGTTAGGGTTTAGGGTTTAGGGTCAGGTTTAAGGTTAAGGTTTAGGGTTTAGGATCAGGTTTAAAGTTTAGGGTTTAGGATTAGTTTAGGGTTTAGGGTTTAGGGTTTTTTAAAATTAAGTTTATAGTTTATTTAGTTTATTTTTATATTTATTTTAGTTTATTTGATTTTTTATTTATGTTTATTTTTATTTTAGTTTAATTTATTTATTTTAGGTTTATTTGTTTTAGTTTAGGTTTTAATTTTAGTTTATTTTTAATTTTAGATTTATGCTTATTTTTAGTTTAGTTTTATTTTTTAGGAGGTTTTATTTTATTTTTTTATATTTTAGGTTTTTTATTTTTTTTTTTAGGTTTATTTTGGTTTTATTTTAGTTTAGGTTTAGGTTTATCTTTAGTTTATTTTATTTTATTTAGTTGAGGGTCAGTTTAGTTTAATTTAAGTTTAGGTTTAGGTTTTATTTATCTTAGTTTAGTTTATTTTATAGGTTTAGGTTTATTTTATTTTGTTTATTTTAGGTTTAGGTTTTAGTTTAGTTTAGGTTTTTTTTTAGGTTTTATTTTAGGTTTATTTTTAGGTTTAGGTTTTATTTAGTTTTATTTTATTTTATTTTGGTTTATTTTATTTTAATTTTACGTTTTATTTTATTTGGTTTATTTTATTTTTTTTAGTTTAGGTTTTATTTATTTTATTTTAGTTTAGTTTTATTTTTTTCATTTTATTTTTTATATGTTTAGGTTTAGGTTTTTGGGTTTTTTATTTTATTTAATTTTATTTTATTTAGGTTTTTTTTATTTATTTTATTTTTATGTTTTATTTAGTTTAGTTTAGGTTTTGGTTTTTGGGTTTATTGTTTAGGGTTTAGGGGTTTAGGGTTTAGGTTTTTATTTTATTTTGGTAAGTTTAGGGTTAGGTCCGTGGTTTTTTAGGGTTTAGGGTTGAGGGTTAAGATTCTTTTTTAAAAAAAAAGTAAACCCACAGGTTTAGGTTTATTTAATTTATCTAGTTTATTTTATTTATTTAATTTAATTTATTTTTATTTTATTTATATTTAGTTTAGTTTATTTATTTTAGGTTTATTTATTTTAGTTTAAGTTTCTATTTTAGTTTTTGTTTAAGGTTTAGGTTTATTTTATTTTTATTTTATTTTAGGTTTAGGTTTTAATTTTAGTTTAGGTTTAGGTTTAGGTTTTAATTTATTTTATAGGTTTAGGTTTTAGAATTTTATTTTAGGTTTATTTTTAGGTTTTATTTTTTAGTTTAAGTTTAGGTTTATTTTAGTTTATTTTATTATATTTTTATTGTTTAGTTTATTTTTAGGTTTAAGTTTTGGTTTATTTAGTTTAGGTTTATTTTATTTTTTATTTTAGGTTAAGATTTATTTTTATTTATTTTAGGTTTATTTTTAGGTTATGTTTTTTAGTTAGTTTTATTTTATTTTATTTTAGGTTTATTTTATTTTTATTTTAAGTTTAGTTTTATTTTATTTAAGTTAAACTTGTTGAAATAATCATGACATGAATCCTCTAAAACATTGTGTTAATGCTAGGGCGTCCCCTGGAAACGACGCTCTGTATGGCCTGAATATAATGAAAAATGTGCAAGGCCCGTGGCATCGATGTCCAACTGTAAATAAGCAAGGGTTACCACATTATAGACGGATGTCGGCAAAGAAGTTAGTCCATGAAACTAGAATTAGGTTAGGAACTTGGAATATATTCTTCTGGTTAACTAATGGAATTAATAAATATTATGGTTCATAGAAAGATAAATATTTTATGTGTTCAGGAAACTAAATTGGTTGGGGAGAAAGCAAAGGAGATTGATAGTTTAGGTTTTAAACTTTGGTATTCAAGTAGAAGTTGAACTATAAATGGCGTAGGTGTGATTATTGATAAAAGTTTGAAGGATAATGTTATAAATTTTAATAGATTTAAAAATAGAATTATAGCTTTAAAGATTATTATTGATACTAAGATTATAAATGTTATAAGTGTTTATGCTCCTCAAGTAGGTTTGGATGTAAGCTCAAAAGGAAAATTTTGGAATGAATTAGAAGGATTTATACGAAAGATACCTCTTGAAGAAAAGTATTTATTGGAGGAGATTTAAATGGACATGTTGGTAAAGTGGTAGAAGATAAAAGTATTCATGGTGGTTATGGATTTGGAGTGCCTAATGAAGAAGGTAAGACTATATTAGATTTTACTTTAGCCTATGATTTTGTAGTTGCTAATACTTTATTTAAGAAAAGAGATGAGCATATTATTACTTATAAAAATGGATCTACTAAAACACATATTGATTATTTTTGATAAGAAAAATAGATTGTTTAGATTGTAAAGATTGTAAGGTCATTGCAAGTGAAAGTTTAAATACCCAACATCAATTATTAGTCTTAGATTTTAAGATGAAAGATTGGAAGATGAAACATAAATCAAATTATTGTCCTAGGATTAGATGGGGACACTTAAAGAACACTAATAAAAATATTTTAAGAGCAAGCTACAAGAGATTAGAATTTGGGATGTTCATAAGGAAGCTAATGTTATGTGGGAAAAAGTAGCAAGTGGCTAAAAATGTGCTTGGAGAATCAAAAGGAAAAGCATCTTTTAATAAAAAAAATAGTTGGTGGTGGAGTGAGAATGTGCAAGAAAAGATAAAAAATAAGACGTGTTGTTATAAAACTTGGTTTAGATGTAAAACTCAGAGAATTGGGAAAAATATAAAGTGGCATGTAGAGATTCTAAGAAAGCAATATATGATGCAAAAAAATTTGGCTTTTAGTGATTTGAATAATAGATTAGATACCAAATAAGGTGAAAGATGTATGTATAAGTTAGCTAACCAAAGAGATAGAAAAAGTTTTCTTATAAAAGGATATTGAAAATAGGTGGATGAGGTATTTTGACAAACTTTTCAATGAAGGATCAAAATATGATTGATTTTGCAACCTTAATACCTTAAACAAAAATAAAGAATTTTGTTTTATCATCGTATTAGTAAAGAAGTTAGAGAACCTTTAAAGAAAATGAAATGTGGAAAACAATAGGACCGATGATATTCCAATAGAAGTGAAATTTTGATCAAGGAATTTCTTGGCTTAAAAATCTTTTTAATGTTATTTTAAAGACTAAAAATATGCCAGATGAGTGGAGAAAGAGTTTGTTGATTCCTATATTTAGGAATAAAGGTGGTGCACAAGAGTGTGCAAATCATAGAGGAATTAAGTTAATGTCACACATTAAAATTATGGGAGAGTGTAATTGAGCATAGGTTATGATGTGATATAAAAGTTTCTCACAATCAGTTTGGTTTTGTGCCAAGTAAATCTACTATGGATGTTAAACATTTGTTAAGAGGTTTGATGGAGAAGTATAGAGAAAGCAAAGAAGATCTACATATGATATTTATTTAGAAAAAGTTTATGAAAAAGTTTCAAGAGATGTTCTTTGGAGAGTTATAGAAAATAGGAGTTAACATTGGTTATATTTAAGTCATTAAGGATATGTATACTAAAGCTATTACTTATGTCCAAACATAAGGACTATTGACAGAATATTTTCCTATTTTAGTTCGATTACATCAAGGATTAGCTTTAAGCCCTTATACTTTTATTTTAGTTATGGATGCTCTTACTAGGCATTTACAAGAAGATGTACCTTGGTGTATGCTTTTTTGCTAATGACATTCTTATTCTTGATAAGACTAGAGTGGGAGTCCAAGAGACACTTGAATTATGAAGATCAACCTTAGAGTCTAAAGGTTTTTGTTTTAGTAGATCTAAAACTGAATATATGGAGAGTAATTTTAGTTGTAGAAGTTATAGTGGTAGTGTTGTGACATTAGGTGAATAACTCATTAAAAAGAGTGAGCGATTCAAATTTTTAAGCTATATTATTCAAAATGATGGTGAAATAGATGGAGATGTTATTAGCAAAATTCAAGTTGGATGGTTGAAGTGGAAGAATGCATCTAGCCTATTGTGTGATAGAAAAGTACCACTTAAACTTAAGGATAAATTTTATAAGATGGTGGTAAGACCTATAATGATTTATGGTGTAGAATGTTGGCCAATAAAAGAGAAGCATGAGACCAAGTTAAGTGTTGCAGAGATGAGGATGCTCAAGTGGATGAGTTGCTTTACAATTAGAGATAGAAGGTGAAATGAGTATGTTCAAGAAAAGTTGGAGTAGCTGCAGTGGTAGATAAGATTAGAGAGAGTCGCTTTAGATGGTTTGGCCAAATAAAGTGTCACGACCATCCTAAGTTAAGAGAGTAGCTGCATTAGATTTGCCTTATGTTAAGAAAGGTAGAGGTAGACCTAAAAAGACATGGTTAAGATGTATAAAAATTGACCTTAGTATACTTGAATTAAATGAGAATTTGACACATAATAGAACACAATGGAGATGAAGGATTCATGTAGCTGACCCCACATAGTGGGTTAAAGGCTTATTATTGTTGTTGTAGGTTTCATATTTTTTAGTTTATTTTAGGTTTTTATTTATTATATCTTAATTTAATTCTTATTTTTTATTTAATTTTTTTTAAGATTAGGTTTAGGTTTATGTTTAGGATTTATTTTAGGTTTTATTTTATTTAATTTTATTTTGGTTTAAGTTTTTTATTTATTACATTTTTATGTTTTATTTAGTTTAGGTTTAGGTTTTTAGCTTTTTAGGGTTTAAGGTTTAGGGTTTAGGGTTTAGGGTTTAAGGTTTAGGGTTTGGGGTTTAGGGTTTAGAGTTTATGGTTTATGGTTTAGGATTTAGGTTTTATGGTTTAGGGTTTAGGGTTTAGGGTTTTAAGGTTTAGGGTTTGGGGATTAGGCTTTAGGGTTTAGGGCTTTTAGTGTTTAGGGTTTAGGTTTTAGGTTTAGGGTTCAAGTTTTAGTTTAGGGTTTAAGGTTTTTGGTTTTATTTTTAATAGAGAATAAATCCATATTCAACATTTCTTCTTTTTGATTTCATCAACCAAGTAACACACTAAGTTTTCTAAGACACAAGGAATGACATAAAAAAAGAGCATGCATAGTAAATCAAAACCCTAGATAACTAGAAGCTCTCTGAAAGACATAGTTACATAAGTAGCATATCGGATTGGTCGTTCTTTAGTTTCTCCAGTTCCCATTAGAACCACCCTGGCCTCTCGAGTAGGATCCACCATCATATCCCTGATCTCTTCCTCTCCCACCACAATGACTGTAACCTTTGTCACTCTTCCTGCCTCCATAACCACCACTGCTCTGACCACCACCTCCATATCCACTAGCACCTCCAGAACCCCCACCACCACTGTGATAACCGCCGCCCTCACCTTCGCCTCCGTCACAAGATCTAGACTAAGCCTCATTAATGGTGATGTTCCTACTGTCAAGGTTCTACCCATTCTTAAGGTTTAGGTTTATTAGGTTTTAGGATTTAGTTTTATTTTTTTAATTTATTTAAATACTTTATGTAGGGTTTTGGGTTTAGGGTTAGGGTTTAGGTTTAGGGTTTAGGGTTTTATGGTTTATGCTTTTAGGGTTTTGGGTTTAAGGTTAGGGTTTAGGGTTTGGGTTAGTGGTTTTGTGGTGGGGTTTAGGGTAATTTTGGATTTTAGTTTTGGGTTTTTTGAGGTTTGGGTTGGCTCAGAAGGTTTAGGTTTAGATTTGTGGGCCTGGGAGTTTAGTTTTAGTTTAGGGTTTTTAGGGTTGGGTTTAGGGTTTTAATGTTTGGGTTTAGGGTAAGATCAGGGTCAGGTTTAGATTTTAAGGTGGGTTTAGGATTTAGGGTAGATTAGGTTAGGGTTGGGTTAGTTTAGGGTTGTGGGTAGGGTTTAGGTCAGTTTAGGGTTTAATGTTTAGGGTTTAAGATTTAGGGTTTAGGGTTTAGGGTTTTGGGTAGTTTTGGGTTTTTTTAATTTAGTAAATCAGTAGGTTTAGATTAATTTAGTTTATTTTTTATTTATTTTATCTTAGTTTATTTTTTTATTTTTACTTAGTTTTGCTTATTTTTTTAGGTTTATTTATTTTAGTTTTGGTTTTATTTTATTTTATTTTTAGGTTTAGGTTATTTTTTTAGTTGAGTTTTCTTTAGGTTTAGGATTTTATTTTATTTTTAGGTTTAGTTATTAGGTTTTATTTTATTTATTTTTTAGTTTAGGTTGATTTTTTAGTTTATGATTTTATTTATGTTTAGTTTATTTTAGTTTAGGTTTAGGTTTATTTTAATTTGTTTATTTTATTTTTTTTATTTTATTTTAGGTTTTTTTAGTTTAGGGTTTAAGTTTTATTTTTTATTTATCTCAAGGTTTTAATATTAGGTTTATTTTTTAGGTTTAGGTTTTTATTTAGGTTTTATTTTATTTTAGGTTTATTTTACTTTTTATTTTACATTTAGTTTTTATTTTAGTTAGATTTTTTATTCTTAGGTTTATTATTTAGTTTGTTAGGTTTTATTTATTTTATTTTAGTTTATTTTATTATTTTATTTTATTTTATTTTAGGTTTAAGTTTATTTTAGGTTTTTTATTTAGGTTTAGGTTTTGTATATTTTATTTTTTTATTTTTATTTTAGTTTAGTTTAGGTTTTGGTTTTTTAGGGTTAGGGTTTGGTTTTGGTTGGGGTTAGGGTTTGGGTTTAGGTGTTTAGGTTTATTGTTTGGTTTAGGTTTTTATGGTTTAGGGTTTAGAGTTAGCTTAGGCTTTTTAAATTAAGCAAAAAGGTTTATTTTATTATTTTATTTAGGGTTTTACTTTAGGTTTAGATTTTATTTATTTTATTTATTTTATTTTAGTTTAGGTTTATTTTATTTTATTTTTTTTAGGGTTTTAGTTTATTTTTTTATTTTTTAGGTTTTATTTTAAGTTTATTTTTTAGGTTTAGATTTTATTTAATTTTATTTTATTTTATTTTAGGTTTATTTTAGTTTTATGTTTATTTTATTTTATTTAGTTTTATTCTTAGTTTATTTTATTTTTTTATTTAGTTGGTTATTATTTATTTATTTTAGTTTATTTTATTATTTTATTTTATATTTTAGGTTTCAATTTTATTTAAGTTTTACTTTTATTTTATTTTTATTTTATTTAGGTTTTTTATTTTATTTTATTTTTAGGTTTTATTTAGTTTAGGTTTAGGTTTTTTGGATTTTAGGGTTTAGGGTTTAAGGTTTAAGGCTTTACGATTTAGGTTCTTGAGGTTTAGGGTTTAGGTTTAGGGTTCAGGGTTTAGTCTTTAGGCTTTAGGGTTTAGGATTTTAAGGGTTTAGGGTTTATGGTTTAGGGTTTGGGCTTTAGGGTTTAGGGTTAGTTTAGGGTTTAACATTTAGGGTTTTAGGGTTTAGGGTTGAGGGTTTAGAGTTAGGGTTTGGGTTTATGGTTTAAGGTTTAAGGTCTAGGGTTTAGGGTTTTGGTTTTAAGGTTGTTGGTTTAGGGTTTAAGGTTTAGGGTTTAAGGTTTAGGGTTTTAAGGTTTAGGGGTTTAAGGAATAGGGTTTTAGGGTTCTAGGGTTTAGGATTTATGGTTTAGGGTTTATGGTTTATGGTTTTAGGGTATTGGTTTTGGTTGGATTGTTTTAGTTTAGGGTTTGGGGTTTGGGTTCTTTTAACATAGAATAAATTCATATTCAACATTTCTTTTCTTCGATTTCATCAACCAAGTGACACACCAAGTTTTCTAAGACACAAGCAAAGATATAGATAAAAAATGAGCACGCATAGAGCAAAACATAAACCCTAGATAACTAGAATCATCTTTATTATAAAGACATAGATCCACAAGCAGTAGATCGGATTGGCCATTCTTTAGTTTCTCTAGTTCTGTAACCTCCTCTCCTCGAAGCAAGATCCACCATCATATCCCCTCGATCTCTCCTCCCATCACCACCATATCTAGCAAGACCTCCAGATCCCACCACCAAAGATCGCGATAATCCACCTCCCTTTGTCTCCACCACCAAATCTAGACTGAGCCTGGTTGATGGTGATGTTCCTGCCATCAAGGTTCTACCCATTCTTAGGGTTTAGGTTTATTAGGTTTTAGGTTTTTAGTTTATTTTTTTAATTTATTTAATTACTTTGGGTTTAGGTTTAGGGTTTAGGGATTAGGGTTTTGGGTTTTGGGTTTTAGGGTTTGTACTTTTAGGGTTTAGGGTTTAGGGTTAGGGTTTATGGTTTAGATATTTAGGGTTTAGGGTTTTAAGGTTTAAGGTTAGGGTTTAAGGTTTAAGATTTAAGGTTTAGTGTTTAAGCTTTAGGGTTTAGGGTTTTGAGTGTTTAGGGTTTAGGGTTAATGGTTTTTATGGTTTAGGTTTATTTTTTTAGTTTAGTTTTGTTTTTATTTTTTTTTAGGTTTAGGTTTTATTTTTTATTTTTAGGTTTAGGTTTAGATTTTTATTTTATTTTTTTAGGTTTAAGTTTTAAGTTTTTATTATAGGTTTATTTTTCAGTTTTAGTTTTTTGTTTATTTTATTTTATTTAGATTAGGTTTAGGTTTATGTTTAGTTTATTTTAGATTTAGGTTTAGATTTTATTTATTTTAATTTAGTTTATTTTATTTTAGTTTGATTTCCCAGCTGCTACCCGGTCGAATCTATAGATTCTTCTCACTAGGACGCCCACCAGGAGGGCGTTCTCGTGCACATAGAGTGGTGGTGTTTCCACCCCATCGCCTACCCATCGCCCGCCTTCTTGTTTCAAAGATCTCCCATTCCATCTAAGACAATGAAGGCCACATCCATGAAAAAGCACACCCCGTTGGAGATCCGACTATGGCCAAGGGATCCTACCCCTCCTACACCACCCATTGTGATAAGGCCGAGCTCTCCTGGTTGACCTTCTGCGCCAGTGGTGGTGCAGAAGGAGTGGCGACCCTGGAGCACCATGGTCGTTCCTTCACCAACTCCACCCATACAATCGGATGAGATGGTGACAGTTATCACAAATATTCTAGATGACAGTTCAGTTGTAGCAGTGGTAGAGGATCATCCTAAGATTGTTACCCCTATCACAGCCAGTATCAATTAAGAGTATCATTCATCTAGTGAGTATAGTCTGCACAAGATTGACTCCCTAATGACAGGATAGGTCTGGTGCCTCTCAGTGCATGATAGGGATCATACCTCGCCTAAACGCTTTATACCGCCGTGATGGACGTTTAGATGAGATAGTTTCACATAATTTCATGGAGAAGAAAGAGATCTTGGGGTACGCTTGGTCAAATGAAGAGAAGGTCAGTTTCGACCCTGAAGAGGATGACTTATTAGGAAATTCAGCTAGAGTTTGCATGGTCGACACTAGAGGATCTCTCCTTAGGGAACAACAAACCATGAAAGGTGATGAGGTTGATCAGGAGGATACCGTAGAATCAGTCGAACACCTCCGACTTCAATGTGGCAAAAGGACGAGTAGAATGATAAGATGGCACATCAGTTACAGGACTTGTTAGCAGCAGTGTCAATGCTTCAAAAATAAGTCCCTCCAGTTCATCCTATTACAGTCGATGTCAGTCAGCCTAAGTTAGTTCATGTCTTGGACCCAGCCAAAACTATACCTCCCATTGACCAAGGTAGCACTAGCCTATATAGGAAGGTAGTGGAAAATACCTCCATACAAGAAAAAGATCTAAAATCCATGGTTGAGCAGCAGGTGAAGGAAACTTTGGCTCAAGCCCAGGGAGGATCATCAGTTCCCAAGGGTAGACCCTACCCAGAGGTATTCAATGCTATCCAATATCCCAAGGGTTTTGTGTCTCCTTCCTTCAAGAGCTTCGATGGCAGGGGGAATCTGAGGCAGCATTTAGCTCACTTCAAGGCTAGTTGTTGCAACGCAGGTGGCAGCGATGCTTTACTCTTTAGACACTTTATCAGTAGCCTAACAAGTATTTCTTTTGATTGGTATGTTGAACTGCCCAACAATTCAGTTAAAATATTTGCTGAGTTAGATAAACTCTACATCAAGAGGTTTGCTGGAGCTCAGCAAAGGGTTACTGTAGGTGATCTCGTTGTAGCACAACAGCACCCCGGTGAGTCACTTATTTATTATATTCTTCGATGGCATAATTTGAGTATGAAGTGTGAACCAAAGATGTCTGAATAGCATGCCATTGAGATTCTCTTGAAGAATATCCATGGCTCGGTCGCCTTCATGCTTAAAGGCTTCAATATCAGGACATTTGGCAGCTAGTCTATAAGGAGAGGCCAAACAGTTGCCTTTTCAAGATCAGTTGCCTAAGCAGAAGCCCCAAAAGGTTTATGAAAAGAAGCCAGGAGTAGTAGCAGTGGTTGACAAGGGGTAGCAGCCAACTAGAGATCAGTCCAACATACCACAACCTCAACAGCCTCCACCTCCTTTGCCACCACCGAGGCAGCCATACCGGCCTCCCTGCAGCCTCTATGGCTAGCACAGCCACCGCCTCAGCCATACCACCAGCAGTAGCGGCATGCATATCTACTGTCAGGTAGTTATAGTCCACCTACTCTTTTAGATAAGTTAAAAAAACCTTATTCTTTTAAGAGGGAGGTAATTAGGAAGATCTTTAAGAATCTCTTAAAGAAGCTAGATTTTCATTTACCCGAGCCTAAGAGACCAAAGAAACTGGATAAAAGTCTTGATCCAAACTTTTTCCCTTACCACCGTATGGTAGACAAGTGGAAGATTGCTTCACATTCAAAGATTGGCTAGAACACAATTTCGAGATCGGTGTTGTAGTTATCCCAAAGGAAAACCTTGTGGAACAACCTTCCAGTTCTATTAGGGTAATCCTTAGGGATACAAGTGATCCTACCAAAACCAAAGAAGGTTGGGACATTTCTTTGTCTAAAATCGCTAAGAAAATAATTCAGAAGACCAAGAAACTTTCCTTGAAGATGCCTGAGTCAACTCAAACCTCCAACACCAAGGAAGGTTTGCAAGATGTCAATGCCAACTCTAGGAAAGGGGGAGCTCAGCAGCAGTAGCAGTAGTAGCATGTGTTGGCCCGGGATATCCCTTTAGCTCAGCCACCGATCATGTCCACCCTCCAGCCCTTAATTACAGCTTCCACACCGCTGACTTCTACCATTTCAGCTAGCTCTTTTGTTTCTTTTACTAGTAGAACTCTTATATCAGTGGATAAGGACATCAAATCCATTACCCCACTCACCTTACTTTACTTCTACTTTGTACCAAATACTTCTAATAAATTGAAGAATAAAGCTGATTTGAATTATATTTGTGTCTTTTGATGAGTTGTCTTCTATTTCTAATGATAACTCTCAAGTCTAATTAGCTATACAATTCTAATCTTCCTTTCTCGATGAGTTAGACTTTCCAACTCTGAATACTATGAGTTCACCTCTTGAGATAGACTTTGAATCATCCAATTTCAAGGATCTCGTAGGAGAAGCTGTAGGTGAGCCTGATGTGCAGGTAGAACCTTCCACCACCTTGCCTCAAGAGATTACCGATCAACCTTCGTAGTGGCAAGGTTCTACCTCCTAGGGCAGCACCTCTAGATAGAGGGAAACAAGTCATTGGTACTGAAGATCAAGAAGCCCTTCCACAGGATGCTCCACCCTTGGATATACTTATGTAAGACCAATCCAAGGTGGACTACAACATCCTTTCACATCTAAGAAAGTTGTCATCTCAACTAAGCATATATGATGCCCTTGTCTTATCCAAACAGATGAGGGAGTCATCAATCAAGGCCCTCCTGGATCCTAAAATATGCTTAGCTCAACTGACCGCTATAGGTGAAGAAGCACATTATGCAAAAGAAGCCCAAGGGATCACCTTCACAGATGAAGACCTTCTTCTGGGGGACTTGGAGTAAAATTGTCCCCTCTACATCACAATCGACATGGACATGTTCAGACTTGCCAGAGTTCTCATGGATTCAGGTGCATCGGTGAACATTATGAGTCTAAAGATCCTCCCTTATTTGAGGATCGACATCTCCACACTTCGAGGAGACCTGATGATGTTGAGAGGATTCAATGATCAAGGCGAGGGGGCTTTAGGTTCCATAGTGTTGCTTTTGGAGATAAGTGACTGGAAGACTGAAGCCAAGTTCTACATCATTGATTTGATACTTCATTCACTACTATGCTTGGTAGGCCTTGGATACATCAGAACAAGATCATTCCGTCCTCCCTTCATCAGTGCATCAAGTTCAGAAAAGATGGAATTGAATACCGTGTCAACAGGGATGAAAAGCCATTGTCAGTTAGAGAGGTTTAGATTTATGAGGATGTGACCTACTATCTTCCTTAACACACCCTTTCTCGTGAACTTGGATAAAATTTAAATGAAAAATCAAAAGAAAAAGAAAATGAAGAAAAAGAAAAAATAAAAGAAAATGAAAAGAAAAAGTAAAGTCCAAGTACACAAGAAAAGGGAATTGAAGAAGAAATAGATTCGCATATCACATTCCACCCACAATTTATTCCATCATATGGATATGTGGGTAGGATAGCTCAACCTCTACTAGGCAGAGGTAGAGGCAGAAACAGAGGCAGTTTCAAAGGTGGGAGACCCCCTAGTTGGTCTTTAGCCAACAAAGGTCATGTTTCAGTTCATAGGAGTACCCCTACTATCCACAAAGACATGGAATCCAACTCGGAGGATGAGTCTAATGTGATTAGTATACCAGTCAACTCCGCTTAGTGGGTTCCATTGGAGGTGACTTTTGACTCATACAGAGATGAAGACCAGGCCTCCAAGCAAAGCAAAGTGTTTGAATCTAGTTTGTGTGAAACTATTAGGCAGCAGTTGGGTACCTTAGCTCTTACCTCACTTACATCTCAAAAAGTTGAAGGTTTAGTAGTTAAGGAAGTCCCTTCCAAGTCTATGACATGAGGCGTAAGAGGTTCTTCTTGGGTTCATCATCCTCAAGTCTAGAGCTTGATGTAGGACTTGATGAGGATACTTTTAAAGAATTGATGGAATTATCTTTTGATTTTTACTCTCCTTGTGTTCAAAATCTTATACAGAAAGGTTTAGTTCCTCACACGTGGTCCAAGCACAAGTCAGAGTACTTTGAGAAGTTATGGAACAATACAGGCAGAGAAGCACAATCAAGAGCAGGACTAGGATTCGGTACAGAGGGTCTAGTCGATGATGACAATTACTCTCTAGTTGTTACCAATCATTTGGAATTTGATAGGTTCTTCTCCCACATTCCCAACTCTTATGAGAATGTGTGTTTAGAAACTTCAGATGATCCAGATGATCTCCAAGTCAAAAAGGCATCGCCATAGTTTAAGGAGGATATTCATTCAACAATCAATGTGCTTAAAGAAATTAACCTTGGGATAGAAGAAAATCCTTGCGCGACATACATCAGTTCATTGTTGAATGAAGAAGAAACCAATGACTTAGTTAGGCAATTCACTGAGTTTAAAGATAGCTTCCCATGGAGTTATGAAGAGATGCCCGGATTATCTCCTGACGTAGCAGTCCATAAGCTAGCAATTGACCCTAACATTACCCCTATTAAGCCATCTTTTAGACATATGCGATTAGAAAGTGAACAACAGGTCATTTCTAAAGTCAAGAAACTTATCGATACTGGTTTCATCAGGGAAGAAAAATATCCCAATGTTAGCTAGTGTCATCCTAGTTAAGAAGAAGAATGGCCAAATTCACATTTGCATTGATTTTAAGGACTTAAACAATGCCCTAAGGATGAGTTTCCTCTTCCTATACCAGAATTAATGGTGGACATTACCTCATCTCATGCAGTCTTCTCTTTCATGGATGGATCATCTGGCTATAACCAAATCAAGATGTCTCTTGAAGATGAAAGAAACACTATTTTTCGAACCCCGATCAGAATTTTTGTTATAGGGTCATGCCTTTCAACTTTAAAAATGCTAGTTCTACATACCAACGGGCCATGAATCAGATCTTCAATGAACTCATCCATCACCAGGTTGAGTGCTACATTGATGATCTCATAGTCAAGAGCAGAGAAAAGGAAGACCACCTCTTTAACTTGAGAGTAGTTTTCAAATGGTTAAGATAATATAACCTCAAAATGAATCCCCTGAATTGTGCATTCAGAGTCACTTCAAGGAAATTTCTTGGATTTTTTTTTGACATCGGGGAATAGAAATAGATCCTAAAAAGATCAAAGCTATCTTAGAAATATCACCTCATAAGAGTTTAACTCAACTCAGATCCATTCAAAGAGGGCTGACATATCTAAGACGCTTTATCTCAAACTTATCGAGGAGATGCAAGCCATTCTCTACACTTGTCAAAAAGGATTCCAAGTTCAAGTGAGATGACAAGTGCCATCACGCATTCAAATATATCAAAGAGTACTTGGTGAAGCTTCCAGTTCTAGTAGCCCCTATCCTAAGCAGGCCACTCATCCTTTACACTACTGTATTAGACGACTCCATCGATGCTATGTTGGCCCAAGCCAATGACAAAGGGAAGGAGAGCACTCTCTACTACCTCAGCCATCATCTTATCCCTGGTGAAGCAAATAATCCATGTATTGAGAAACATTATCTAGCTTTGATCTTTGCATCTCAAAAGCTATGACACTACATGCTTTCTCATAAGGTGAACTTGATTTCTCGAATAAATCCACTGCAGTACCTCATGGCCTGGCCAACACTTTCCATACGTTTGGCTCATTGGTCTACGATACTCTTACAGTTTGATATCACAATCATACCCCTCCATGTGGTAAAAGGATAGGCACTGGCAGATTTCTTAGTAGCACACCCACTTCCTGCTGATTCTCCGCTTAGTGACGATCTCCCCGATCAACAAATCATGAACTTAGGGGAGGCCGAACCGCCGTTGGGAGATGTATTTTGATGATGCTACTTCTTTTCTTAAAGGTGAAGCACCATGATCTATTCTCCCAGGAATGGTGGGGGTAGGAATAGTTCTTCTAACTCCAAATCACGAAGTGATAAAATTCTCATACTATCTTTCCAACCTCTACACCAATAACGAAGCCAAGTATGAGGCATTGATTATCGGTCTAGAGTTAGCCATCACTATCAGTGTCAAGAGCATCAACATCTTTGGGGATTCTCAGTTGGTCATCAACTAGATCGTCGGGTCCTACCAGATCCTAAAGCCCAAGCTTCATCATTACTATGAGTATACCATGAAGTTGTTGGCCCAGATTCCCAAAGTCACTATCTACAAGGTTCCCAGAGCAAGAAAATGTAGTAGCAGATGTCTTGGCCAAACTTGCCAAAGAGTTGGCATGTTTGGAAGATGAGTCCATTTCAATAAGGGTCCAAAATAGACAAGTCCTATCCCATATTGATTTTGAACTCATCGAGAGACTTTCTCTTGAAGGGGCGATTGTCGTTGCCAAAATGGATAAGGAGCTAGATTGGAGGCAACCGTTCATAGAATACTTGAACATCGGAAAACTACCTCAAGAAAAGTCACAAGTCCATCAGGTGAAATAGAGAGCTCTCTCCTATGCTCTTGTTGATGGAACCCTGTACCGCCAGTCCTTTAACCAGATGTGGTTACGTTGTTTAGACAAACACGAAGCCCGTGTCATTGTAACTGAGGTACATTCAGGTCTATGCAGAGCTCATCAATCCAGTCCAAAGATGAAGATGAAGATCAAAAGACTTGGATACTTTTGGCCTTCTATGGTCACAGATTGCATGGATGTAGCTAGGAGATGCCATCGTGTCGCAATGGTGGCACTGCCCACCCAACATTCTACACCCTACATTGGCTTCATAGCCATTTGAGTGTTTGGGTACCGACATTTTTGGTCTGATCGATCCTCCTTCTTCCAAGGGGCATCGATTCATCTTAGTTTCCACTGACTACTTTTCTAAGTGGACGGAAGCCATCCCACTTAGAGAGGTCATAGCTCAGCATGTGCTTCAATTTTTCAGGAACCATATCATATGTAGGTTTGGGGTGCCTCGATGTATTATATTCAATAATGATATTGCATTCAAAAGCACAAAGATCAATAGCTTTTCCAGAAGACACAGTATAGATTGGAGATACTCCATCATCTACTACCCTAGAGCTAATGTCTTAGTAGAAGAATTAGACAAAACTCTCATCCAGATACTGAAAAAAACTCTTGATGACAACAAACAACAGTGGAACAAGCAATTAGTTGAAGCCATGTGGGCCTACCGCACCATATACCAGACTCTGACTCAGTCTACCCCATTTTCCTTAGTGTATGGGTCCGAAGCTATTCTTCCTTTAGAAGTCCAACTCCCATCACTAAAGATAGCTTCGCATAGCAAGATCACTATAGAACATAATGCAAAGTTGCAGTTAGAAGAGCTCAAAGATTTAGAGGAGAAGCGCCTACGAGCATCCTAGAACCTCGAGTTGTACAAAGCCAAAATGATTCAAGCTCACAATAAGTCGGTGCCTGGGTCCTTCCAAGTAGGAGAGCTTGGGTTAGTCCTAAGGAGACCAATTATTTCATGAAAGATGGGAGGCAAATTTGAACCCACTTGGGAAGGCCTCTATGTCATAGAGAGGGCCCAAAGAAGATCTTATCAGCCTATTGATTGTAAAGGTGAACACCTGATGATTCTAATTAATGGGCTCTATTTAAAAAAATATTACCCATGAAATAAATCATGTTTGAAATCAATCATTAATAAAAAAAGAACAAAATTTGATATCCTTTCATCAAATCTTCTCTTCTTTCGAAATGTTGTTTGTTTGTCTTGCGAATCTACCGTGACATGTTCATGGCAGGTAAGAGTCCCCAGTGGCATACTATCCCTCTTTCACAAGACAAACACAATCTCTTAATGCTTTTAGAATAGGTGTAAGAGAACCCAAGAGGCATCCTATTTTGATTAGCATAACTAAGTTAGGTGTGAGAGAACCCAAGCGGCATCCTTTCTTAGTAGGAACTCTTTGTACCATCCATAGCATTGTTTCATCAAACCCATAGTGTGTTTAAGGTAGGTGTAAGAGTCCCCCAGAGGCATCCTATTCTTTTTAACTTATGCATGAAATAAACACTAATCTTTTGTATTGAGTTGTTGATGTGGGATCAAGCCTCTATGGCACTCACTCACTAGCTGCTCTAGGTCGGGTCTACATGCTACCTCGCTAGTATGTCACCCAGTGGTCATTTGTTGGAAGATTTGAGTTCTTGAGCTTTCTTCCTAAGTTGACCATTGCAAACCAATGAGTGCCTTCTTAGTTTGGTAAGCTTCACTACCCAGCCAGTAAGCTACCTCATGTTGACTTTACTTAAGAAGATGTGAGTCCCAATGCTTTCTTCTTGAACTAGCCATCATGCACTAACTAGGTCGATTATATTTGAGGTTTAGGGTAAGTCCCCAAAGGCTCCTTCCCTCTCAACTACTTTTGAATCGATATAAGTCCTCTAGTGGATTCACTTAGTAGTCATTCTAGATCAGATAGCACCTATCAATCTGGAGATAGACTATCCCAACAGTCAGTTCTGTTATAGGAGGATGTGAGTCCCCGAGCTTTCTTCCTAGGCTTATTGTTGCAAACCAATGGGCACCTTAAGTTGGTTGATGTTCGCTATGCTGGCAGCGACTCACCTGGTGAGTACACCACTCTTAGTAGATATGAGTCCCCAAGCTTTCTCCTTGAGTTAGACACAAAATACTTATTAGATATGTGACTAGCCATGTCATTTTCTCTAGGGTGTTGGATTAAGCCCCTTAGCGGCCCCATCACCTACAGGCACTCTATTTGGATCAAGTCATTTATGACCCCATTTAGACACTACTCAGGTTACTCTTGGATTGGACAGTCCCCCTTTCCTAGTAGACACCCCTGTGGTTAGAAAATTTGTTCAGCGGATGTGCAGATTCTCTCTTGGTTTAGTAAATCTAAGATAGGCCTAAGCTGATATAAGCTCCTTCATAGTTTGGTCCCTCGCAAACTAACAGGGTCCATGATAAAATAAACTAAAATAAATAAACAAAATTTTCTCTTGCAGATTAGAAATTCAAACCACCAAAGGGCCCCTTCTCCCAAGCAGGCATCTTATCTTTAGTATAGTGTTAGCAGAACTCCCTATAGAATTGCCTGACTACCTAAGTTAAGATAAATTCCCGGGCACTCACTCCTTAGTCGCCCTTAGGTCGGGTTCAATCTACTTTTCCACAAGAAAGTTACCCTGACAGTCATTTTTCTTTGGAAGATATAAGACTATGACACATTCTTTCCAGCATGACTGTCGCAAATCGACGGGCAGCCCTAGGTCAGGTTCAATTTGTTGCCCAAAGCAACTGATCACCTCAGTGGTCTTTTCTAGTGGAACATGCGAGTCCCTGAGCTTTCTTCCCTTGAAATGATCATTGCAAATTAAAATGCACTCTTTTGGTTGGATAGTTCTCCCATCGGCTGGAAGCTACTCCTTTGGTTCAATAGATCTGAGATAGGTCTAGACTTCTACAAGCTCATTTTCAGTTTGATCCATCGCAAACCAAAGGAGCCCATCAAAACAAATTAAAAATAAAAATTAATTCTTGACTATCTTTGAGTTGATCTAAGTCCCCCAGTGACATTCACTCAATAGTTAGGTCAGGTTCGATTTGTTGCCCAAAATAATCGATCACCCCTGGTTCCTTGTTGTGAAGATGTGAGTCTCCGCTTTCTTCCTAACTTGATTCGCATACCCAAAGGCACCCCTTTGGTTGGATAGTCCTACTTTGTGGTTGGTAGACTACTCCCTTTAAATTGGTAAATCAGTAAGTCTAGGCCTCCATGGCTACTCACATGATCCATCAAAACCAAATGTGTTTTACCTTGAATCAAAATCTAAAAATATGAAACAAATCCAATCTCTCCTCCCTCATGGATGATTTGAACTTGCTTTCCTGGTGAAAAGTTCACTTCTCTATCCCTAGTGGAGTCAATCTAAAACAAATTCAACATTCTTCCCCAGCAGAACTCAAACAAATTTCAAAAGAAACAAAACAAACCAAACAATCAATCTAAATTCAACCCTCTCCCCCAGTGGAGATTTCTCCTCAGTGAGAATCAAATCAAACCTCTCATCCCCTTGTGGATGATTTGAACCTTCTTCCCTAGTGGAAGGTTCACACTCTATCCCTTAGTGGATTTTTGCTTCTCTCTTATGTCTTAGACATAAGTAGAGCCACATTGCACTAAGCTCTAGATTCCTTCTACACCCTTGGGTTAGGGATAGATAGTTTTTGTTAGTGCTTATGATCTTTCAGTGTTGTTGATCATTTCGATCAACACCAATACATGTGGTGTACCTGGTCAGTCACACCACACCTATTGGGCGCCCTTTGTTGACCTCATTTTTAGGATGAGTTTGCAACACCTCCATCTTAAGCTTAAGATTCCTCTTAGACTTTAAGATTTCCTTAATCTTAAGATACATCTAGTGATTAGGTGGACACTCAAACCTAGCCCTGGAAGACTTAGAAGAGTTAGCCATAGGAATAGGTCATGCCTTAGGGGTGTTAGGAAAATTGCCTACCCTTAGCTTGAACCATTCCTCACTTTCCTTACCTTCAAGTCAAAACTCCAAATCAATTCTATTTGATTTTCTCAAAGTCAAATCAATTCCATGATTGAAATCCATGATTGAAACTCATGATTGAAACCCATGATCAAAAGCCATCAAAATAAGTCCAAATTTTGCTTAAGTCCCTTTAACTTTCCATTAAAAGACTTAATCAAAATCATGATTCAAACCTATTCAAATCTTTGAGATTTTATCATGACCCATTTATATTCTCATTTATATGCTCATATATAAATGAGATATAAATACAAACCCATCAAATCAAACTCAAAATTCCAAATCAACTCATGAAAATTTTCTTAAGTCCCTTTAATTTCCCATTAAAGGACTTAGCCAAAATCAATCCTAAACCTTGATCAAACCTATTCAAACCCTTGAGATTTTCTCAAAACTTTTTTTATATTATCATTTATATTCTCATATATAAATGAAATATAAATATAAATCATTCAAATCAAATGCAAAAAAATTAAATTCCAAATTTAAAATCCTTGAAATTCCCTTAAATCCCTTAATTTCCCATTAATGGATTTAACCTAAACCATGATCAAACCTACTCAAACTCATGAGATTTTCTAAAAAATAATTTGGATTCTCATTGATATTCTCATATATAAATGAAATATAAATATAAATCAATCAAATCTAATTCAAAAATTAAATTTCAAATTAAAAAATTTCTTTAAATCCTTTAAATTCCCTTTAATGGATTTAACCTAAATCATGATTAAACTCTTTCAAATTCTTGAAATTTTCTCATGATCAATTTATATTCTCATTTATATTCACATATATATAAATAAAGTATAAATTCAAACAATCAAAACCTATTCCAAAAATCAAACTCAAATCCATTCAAAATCCAATCTAAGCCTTCGGTCAAAATCTTGAACTTAGCCAAATTACTTTCAAAACCCAAACCCTTGATTTTCTCTCATGGTTCAATCAACCCTACAATCATGAGCTCATATATAAATCCAAACCTCAATCAAACAATCAAAACCCAAATCAAAAAAATCAAACCCAAAACTTATTCATATTCTTCCTTTGAATATGAAATTTTCAAATGGATCAAAACCCATTTGACTTCAAACCACTTGTAAATGTCATTATTTTAATCATAAGTCCATATACAAGATCAACCAACTTCAAATCAAGCTTTGACCAAGCTATTTGACCCACTTAGGCTCACTTGACCCAAAGTGACCTAAAGTACCCTTATGAGCCAACTTTTGATCCAAATCAAATTGGATTTAACCAAACTCATATATCCCTCTCATCATGATCAACAATCATCATGGGATGATCAATCAATCAAATTGGGTCAAATAAAGTCAAACCTAAGGGTTGACTAAGTCAACACTTAGCCTAAAATGAAACCTAACATAGACAAATTCTACCATTGGCCAAATTGATTAAAACCATTGATCTAAGTTCACTCATGACCTATGTTTGAACTTGACCAAGCCAACATTTGAGCCTAACCTAGCCCAATTGGACACTTGACCCAAGTTGACCCAACTTGACCTAAAAATTCAAAATGTGTCAAAACTTGATCTAAGCTAAATTGACTCAAACCAATGAGTCAAGTTCATTCCAAATCACTTGTTGAACTGAAAGCCAGCCAATTGGCCTAACCTAGAATTAACTTAGACCCAACATGACCTAAAGGGTCATGTTGAGCCAAAATTGAGCTTAACCCAAATTGATTGGAAACAAAGATACCAATCTACTCCATATGACTAACCTACCCTTGTCCTACCTCAACTTGACCCATTTGACCTAAGTGAAGTCATATGAGCCAAAACCAAATATATACCAAATTGAATCAAACCAAAGCCACCAAAACATTTCAAATGGTCATACTAATATGTGGTCTAAGCTTGCAATCGAGTCATTGGGTGGATGTAGGTGAAGCATTAGAATGATGATTGATAGGTGAAATATATGCTAGCACTGTTGTCGCATTTCTATGCATCATTTGTAACACTACATTCACTTGTGTCATCATTTGATTCATCTTTGCATTTAACTGGATGATCTCCCTATTATTTGCCTTCATCTGTAATTGCATTCGTTTCTGCATTTGGGCTAACTTGGTAGTATCAAAAGAGTTATCCACTTCTCTTTCTAGTTCTTCTTCCTCTTCATCACCTGAGGATGTGTTTGAAGCTCCTCTTTCTGTTTGCTCAAGAGCTGGTTCTTCAATATGAATAGGAGGTGCAGCTACACGCCATTTATGTTGGTGCTGTCATGCACCAGATGGTTCTCCGATGTGCTATACCACAAATACTATTTCCACTTCCATAATATCCTCATAATATTCTTCATCTTCTTGTAATCTAACTTTAGAATGTCTCCTCCAATGAATTTATGGCTCTGTATTCGAGACAAACTTCTCTTCAACCGGAGGGCTATGATCAAAGTCAACTTTCTTTTGTGGAGATTAAGTTGACCGACGATGGGATTCCCTGGAAT
This sequence comes from Cymbidium sinense, assembly GCA_021442155.1. Lineage (NCBI taxonomy): Eukaryota > Viridiplantae > Streptophyta > Magnoliopsida > Asparagales > Orchidaceae > Cymbidium > Cymbidium sinense. The sequence goes on from CM038214.1 coordinate 186,794,769, forward strand.
GTTCACCTGGCTGTCAACCATCCTGTAATTCATCATCAGAAGATTTCTTCTTTTGAACCCATTTTTGTCGGATCTTATCATTGGCAGATTTCCAGGAGTGCAAACCAAATGTCATGCCTTTTTTCTTTATTTTCAATAGTTTCTCTTCAGGACCTTCACCTCCAAGCTTGCTTGCCCTTCTGCTGGGACCTTTCAAAAGTGGATTCTTTGACATACAGTCTAGGTGTCATGCTTCGATGCTCACTGTACGGGGTTTAATTGAATCGAACATGAGCTCTCACAATAAGTGGTAGTCTACTAGGTGAAACATTATCAGCTTTAATTATCACATGCCTTTAGATCCTTCTTTTCATTAAGCCTATTTTTTTGACAACCTTCAGCACTCGATGAACTTTAACAGATAAGGTTTCAGGAATTTTCTTTTGTGGAACTGAAGCTTGATGCAGTGGTCAGTCCCAAAAAGATTATTTTAGCTCACCAGTAGAGCTATTCCTCTTTACCCATTTCAGGTTCTCGAATTTATTCTAGGTGAGAATACTCGCTTATGGTTCTGAGGCTAACTGCATAATAGGTTGTTCAGATAGCAGTTGTTGAGCTCACAGTTTGATGTCGCAGTTTGCTATTCATCCTCCTCCTCTGCCTTCTTGTTAACTTTTCTCTAGACAAGGAAGCTTCATGATCATGCTTTCCTAGTACAAAAGGTTCAATTGGTAGAGTGGTGTTTATACATGACTGAGACTTTCTACCCAATAACAGTTCTCTTCATAGTCAGAGTGTCAGAATATCCCAATCTTTGAAACACAGAAGCTCTCTTTTGGGGAGCTTCAGCAGTAACTACTTCAGTAAATTTTTTATGTTGCACGAGCTAATGTGCATGATGTGCAGATGTATTCTGAGCTGATGTGACATTTTCTTTGGTTATAATTGCTAGAAAGTCCACACTACCAAATTGAATGGTAGCTCCAACATCTCCAATGTTGATGATAGCATTATCCAGATGGATGTTAGACCCACAGCTCAGCTTCACAATGAACGGAGTATTCTGCAGATTCATCTGCACAAATGAAAGATGGGGGTCAATAATAAAAAATAAATATTCTACCTTATACTTTCAAAATGCAGAGATACAATAGATTCCAAAGAAAATTTCAAGCAAATAAAATCATAATCAATAAATTATTATGTTTATTAGAGGTTTTCATTCTATAATTAAATTTCAATTTTGATTACTTATACTTCACTGCTACTATACTCCAAATTTAACTAGCCAAAGATGGAAAGAGAAACCAGTCCTCAGCGGAGTCGCCAAAAATCTGTGGGCTTCAAAAATTCATCACCGACCTCTCGGTTAAAAGAGTATGATTTATGTGTCAGTGAAATTTTCAGAAGGCATATGAGATAGTAAATAAGACACTACCTAGAGATTTTGCTCTCATTTTGTGAGGACTTTAGATCTAGTTCTAGGCTTCTTATAGGCACAAGCACTTATATTTAATTATTCCTCCCAATGAGAGAACTTTGATTAAGGATAGTCATTAGATCAATGTGTAGCGACGAAGATGTGGATTTTAAAATTTTGGGTTTAGAATTTATGAAATTCACCATTATTTAGCTTAAAGAATATGATTGTGAAATGATGATGTGCCCAATCTAGATCCCATGGTTCCATCATCCCAGCTATGGTCTACATTTAGTGGAGGAGGTCACCAATCAAGAATTCTTGTCAGCAACTATGGGTTACGTCATCCAAGCAGTCCTAGTAGACCTGGGATGGTGTTTATCTAAGGAGACAAGCTTAAGTCCACCTTAGCTGACAAAAGGGCTGAACCATTAGGGAACATATGGGCTACAGTCATGACCATAATATAATGTTGACATTTGGTGGCAACCACTCGATCAAAGGACTCTGGTCATAACTACATCATATGTAGAACCTACTGGCTAAACCTTGCAAACAAGGACATGGGCCACATATTTATTGGCATGTAGGGGTGTAAATGAGTCGAGCATAAGCGACCCGAACCCCTATTTGTGTTCGGCTCATTTGAAAATTATTTTGTTTGTGTTTAGCTCATGTTCAAACTGGCTTGAAATTTCACTGTTCGTGATTGGCTCATTTGAAAATTATTTTGTTCATGTTCAGCTCGTGTTTGAAATTGGTTCAAAATGCAATAATCTAAAAAATCTCTATGAGGGAGGATTCAAACCTGGGCCAATCTTTAGCATAACAAAAAACTTAAACCACTAAGTCATGCTCGCATTTGTGATATATATATGTCTTTGTATGTATATATATAATAATAATAGTAATAAATAATAGTAATAAAATAATAATAGTAGTAATAAATAATAATAATAATAATAGAATCTAATCTAATCTAATTTTTTATTTCAAGCTAAATCGAGCCGAACACAATCGAACAAATGATTATTCGTGTTATGCTCATTTATATATCGAGCTTAAAATGTCTATTCGTGTTCATCTCGTTTAGTTAATAAACGAGTTGAACACGAGCTACTTAACGAGCTGAATATGAGTTATTCGTAAATAACAAGCTTTTTTGACAGTCCTTTTGGCATAAGAATATTTGAGTTAGAATATAGTGATTTTTTTGACTTGGCATTAACTCTTTTGTGAGCTAGAGTTTCTTAATCTGTCATCCCCGATAAATGATGGCAGATGGGTGAATGAATTATTTGCTTTAAGTATTTAAATAAATAAGTTTTATTTTTTCGAATATTTACTTAGTTGAAATTTATTTTTATGATGAATTAGTTTAGAGCTCAAATATCTTTTAATGATAATATCCCCTTATGTTGAGATTTTCATTCAATGCGGCCATCATTGGGGTATATAAGTCTGCTTAATCATTTAGTTTATTATTTTAGATAATGTCGACTCTATTAATTTAAAAATTAAGGATCAAATCTAGATTTATATTTTGAGTTTTTTTGAATTTGAGAATATTGAATATAATATCATAATTATTTTGATAATAGTTACCCTTCAGTTGATATCTTCAATTAACTCAGGTATCATTGGGGTGGACCTTGTCAACTCTACTTATATGCTAGTAGAGGATCGGGTCTATCACTTATGTGTAATTAAAAATTTTAAAGAATTGGTATTATAATAGACCTTGCCAACTCTCATTATAAATATAGAGGATTTGGTTTTATGATCTAATGTAATTTAAGTTCATTTAGAAGTTGATCATTTAGTAGACCTTGTCAACTCTCTTCAAGCATAAAGGATTAGACCTATTGTGATCAAATTCTATGGAGCTAAACATTTATAATTTTTTATTAACTTGGATTAGTTTGAAGACATTCATTACCTTACATACATATAGTCATAAAGAATCGAATTAATTTCATAATTATTCTATTTTTTTAAACCCATGCAACATCCTCAGACACTAAGTTTAGGTACTTAGTATAAGCATCGGGGCTCATACGGATTATTAATTGATTTTAAATAATTGCATATACTTGCTCATCTATCTCATAAAATAGTTGTACATGTTTCAAGGCATTAAAATTGAGTTAAAGAAATTACTTAAAACACATGAATTTCTATTATAGATCACTTGCATGAGTTTCAAAACATCAATTTTAGATGTTGTGTTGCCTTATGATGAATGCAATATTTTATCATTCAATTTGTTTACACACATCTTGAAGTAATAGGATTAAACAAAGAGCCTCCTAAATAATAAAAAAGTATCCAATTCATTCATTTAAAAGCTCACATAGGCTTTGAAGCACTTAAATATAATATAAGCTTGCTTCAAAATGTATATATAAAAAAAATTCACTTTCATTCTAATATTTGCATGTATCTTGAGACACCATTTCACTATTAAAATTATTTATATGCATCTTGATGCAGTAAGTTTGAATTGAGTTGTCTCATAATGTGTGGGAAGCTTTTCATTTATCATCATTTTCTTTAAAAGCTTGCATAAGTTTTAGGTTGACTAAATGAGATATGAGATGGTTTTGAGATATATATGATGAAGTTATCTCATTCAGGTGTTCATACATACATCAAACATTTGCATCAAGCAAAAAGATTGCTTTATAATGCATATAAAGGTCCACTTTATTCAAATACTTAACATACTTCTCAAAACATTTGAGTTGAATGAAAAGTTGTGATGTAGTGCATATAATAATCTAAATCTTGTAAATACTTGCACAAATCAATGAGATCTTGAATTAGGTGAAATATTATTCCATGAAGTATGCATGAAATTCATCTCTTTCGAATCTTTGTATGCATATCAAAGACACTTAGATTGACTGAGGAATGGTTGCTTTAAATTAGGTCAAAAGATTCATTTAATTTGAAAGCATTTAGGTTGAATGAGGATGATCTCTTGTAATGAATATCGGATTTATTAAGAAATCTTATCATTCCCTTAACTCGTCATCCAATAAATTTTCTTAGTCTCATGATTTATCATTCAATCAATCTCAATGTTTTCACATCTGAATATTTAATATACTTCCTTACCTCCATAATACACCAATTGATGAATATCCTTCATTTTCATGCAATATCACTATTGTATTTTTGTATTCATGACACATTAATTAATGAATTCTCATTGTTTCCCAAGTTTTGTCATAAAAAAAGATTCTTATATTTTCAAACTTCATCATTCAATAATTGCCCTCATTTCATGATTTCATATCGATGAGCTTCATGACTTATATTTTGAAATTCATATTTATATTTATTTCATGATATTTTATAATTTAGCACATTCAAATTTCATTTTAGATTGTTTAGTTTTTTATATGCTTGATTTCTTTTTAAATGAATCTTGATTCTTCCCCTTTTTTTCTAAGTCCAAAATTTAGTCAAAATTTTGGCAGTATGTCAACATAGGGGGGCTACATCTAATAGTTTTAGCTTACCCAGTACACCCTATTGAGCGTAACGAGTGGTGTCTTGTGACACCACAGCCGTGTATTTGCACCCACTATGCCTTATTGGGTATTAGCGAGATTTTCAAACCTGTATAAAGAAACAAACACATATACATACAAAATTTTTTTTTTACACATTCAAGTATTTCTACACATCCATCAATAGCAATAATAATAATTTTGAATGAGTTCAGCTAAAGAGAATTAAATATAAGAGATTATCGGGTTGATTATTTGGGTTGAATAGGTGGGAGAAATGCCGAAAACCGAGAGGAACCTGCCTGATGACGGAATTCCTTCTCGACTGCGGCAAAGGGAATGATCGGAGGAGGAATCATGGAGGGCATGCCAGAGTAGGACGGAATTAGATGGGGGAAATGCCGAAAAGGAATAGACATAAGAGGGGAAATGTCGGAGGAGAAGAGAGGAAGCTTCCTTCATTGGGAATGTGTCATGGGTAGCTCACCTGATGGAACGAGAAAGGATTCATTTCGTTGGCTGTGAGCAATAGAGGTAGATCGAATCTTATCGCCGAATGAACAAAGAGTCCAGAGATCGGGTGAGGTAGCTCGACCTGTAGCTAAGGTGAATGGGAAGGACGGAAGGAAGGTTGGTCTAGCAACTGGAGAGATGGCTTTAACTCTCGGTTTGTCTGGTTGTGGAGTTCAAATCAAGCGAGAGAGAGAGAGGGGCCGATGAAAGGCTCAATCAGTTGGGTTCACATGCATTCAATAGGGAATGGCGATGGGAGGGTGATAAGTACTGGTTTCTGAAATTAAGTGAGGCTTGAGTGAATAATTCTGTTCTGCTTTACTTTGGGTCCGGCTTGAGTTTGATTTCCCTGGATTTGGTTTGATCCGGCTTGGCTTGAGTGGTTTAATTGAGTTGGCTCACTGAGTGAACCTGAACCCGGCTGAGTTGAGAGAGTTGGGAGGGTTTTTGCGGGTGCTTTCTGATCCATTGGATTTAGCACCTTTTTACTCAGCCGTTGGATCTAGTCACTTGGATTGAGTGCTTCTTGAATGGCTCCTTGAACCGTCGGATTGCCTTTGTTTCTTATCTGCCCTTTGATATGATCTTTGATCAAGTGGTTCTGAGTTCCCGTGAAGTTAGTGGATTACACCTGTTGATTTCTGCGCAGCTTGATCTTTGGAATTGATCTGATCCATTGGTATTATCTTAAGTGGCTATTTCTTGACCGTGGATGATATTTCTTGATGTAACTTACCTTAATTATGTTGCTGGTGTTTCATTTGGTTTCACTGCTCGGCCGCTCCCCGAGAAGAAATAGGGTTCGAGGATCGGAGGAGAAACCCGGTTCTCCATGAAGGATGGTGGGTGAGGTAAACCTAGAAGAATAGGAGGAAGAGAGGAAGAAGAAGCCTGAAGAAGATAAGTTCCTTTCTTAAAATCTTGATTATTCTTCTCTGTTTGGCTTTTGATCTCTATTTATAGTTTTCTAATCACTCTTCTAAAATGTTCATCTGCTATGCCTAGATCTGTTATTTCTTACTAAATGGATCCACGGTTCTTTAACTGTTTTTTGTTGAGGTTGTTATTCTGTTATGCTGATGTGGCCACTGCTTGCTTGAGGACTTGTTTCTTGATTTTGGCTTTGCTTTTGGTTGTTGTGTTCTTGTTATCTACTCACTGGGATACTTGCTGTTTAAATTTATGTTCGCAGGAAAGGCATTGGAGTGCTTAACTCATTCGCCATCTTGAGTTATATATGTTGCCTTACCTCTTGTTGCTGTGCTTACTAGTTCTCTGGACTTTTTGTATTTTTTTTGTTTCTGTTGATATTATAATTGCTGTGCTGGACTTATGTAATTAAATGCTGTTGTTATTTACTGGTTGTTCTGAACTTCTGTAATGGATTCGTAATGTTGTATGCTGTATTTTTGGCCTTGGAGGCATTGGATTCATATCATTACTCCCCTCCTCACACTGACCTTGCCCTCAAGGTCACCATTAAGACCTGCACTTTTCTGATTCCTGAATTCATATCTTCGGGTCCTCCCTTTATAGCAATCCTTTCTCCTAGACTTCTCTGTCTGCTTGTACAATGGTTTTTGTCAGATGTAGTCAGTAGTTTCGGTCCTTATTGTAATTCTCGCTTCTACCAATCAGATTACCCTTGTAATGTATATGATGGTGATCAGACTGTGGGAATTCTTTGTGACCATTTATATGAAATTGGGAAGCTTGCTGTGCCTCAAACTTTACTTATAACTCTGGCATTACTTATTTGCACTATGTCTGATGGGAATTTATGGATTTGGCTATATCTGAATTATAATTCTAGGCTAAGTCAAAGGTCAGGATTATTGAGAACTTATTTAAACTATTCTATAATTAGACAATTATCTGTCCTCTGTCTTAACCTGGATTGAATGGTTGATACATGAAGCTTGTTGTTAATATGTCTTCTTGTACCCATTGGTTGTCGGGCTGATTATCATGTTGCAGTTGATGTTCATCATTGACTGCTATTAATGCAAATAACTTGGACTTACAGATATGCCCTCTATGGTACCTCTCATCACAATTGAAGCATGTTCTTTCTTTTTCTGTCTTCTATTTGAGTTGCTGTTAAATTCTGAGTTGATATTTCGCTTATGTTGATGTTGAGTGGCATTTGTGGGAGGCTGCAGTAAGATATTTGGAGCATTCTGATCTTGCTGTTTAATTAGTGTGCTGATTATTTCTATGCATTGCTACATCGACAACTGCCTTCCATTAGCTTGGCTAGTTGAAATGCCTGTTGCAAGGAAGAAGGCTGTAGGGCTCTTATTTCCCTTTTAATTTCTGGTCTAAGCCCTGATTCAAAGCAGCTTTGTAGTAATTCATGTGGAATGTCTGAAATTTGGTTAGCTAGGTTTTCAAATTCATTGTAAAAATGTTGCACTTGGTTTGTCGAAGTTTTCTCCTCTTAAATCTGTGTAGAGGGAAGGGCCAAATCTTTGCATTATTTGTTCTTTGAACTGTGGCCAAGAATACAATTGCTTATTTACTTGCATCCATTGATAGCAGCTCAAAGCAGGTCCATCCATGTATATTGAGGATATTAAAAATTTCTGATCCTCTGAGAAGTTATAATAATCAAAAAAAGCTCGCTTTAAAGAGCCATCCTCTGTGGTCTTCTCCATTAAATCTGGGCATATCTATTTTAAGAGGTCTTGACATGGGTGTGTGTATGTGGTCATTTGGAGAATAGGATTCAAGGGGATGCATCACATACCAATTTGAGGTTGTTTTTCCAATCTGCTATGGCAATCAATCTTTTTGATATTTCAGTTAATACCATAGTGACTGAGGTCATTTGCTCTTCTATTTTGTTTAATCTGGTAACACATTCATCTAGGGTTTTGGATGTGAATCTTGTGCCTTCTGCCATATTTTCTGATTGAGGATGTAGATAATCAACGAGAGCGCCAATGATATGTACTGGTTTCTAAAATTAAGTGAGGCTTGAGTGAATAATTCTGTTCTGCTTTACTTTGGGTCCGGCTTGAGTTTGATTTCCCTGGATTTGGTTTGATCCGGCTTGGCTTGAGTGGTTTAATTGAGTTGGCTCAGAGTGAACTCAACCCTACGAGTTGAGAGTTGGGAGGGTTTTTGC